>OX104067.1:44131785-44192814 GCA_944474145.2 Dicrocoelium dendriticum | reverse complement strand
TAGTGAGAGGTTAGACAATCTCAGTCTACTGGTCCTCCAATTTGAAGGTTTGAAGTTAGATTGCGTCCATTTTGCAAAACTAAATCATGGCCACCTCCCCGCTGCCTTACGGACAGGCCTTAGAGCCATAGGCTTTGAATGAATACCCTAATCGTCCTCCTGTCTAAGTCTGGGCGCCCTGGCAGTATCTCAGCCCGCATACAACTATGACCTCTTCTTCAAAGATAAACTTCGTCCTGCATCGGCCGTCGCGCAGATTATCAAAAGTCGTCTTATCTGCTGCATACAGCAGGGAACATAAGCGAAAACATGCTACTGCTGGCGTCGCCTAGCTTTATTTTCCACCAGTTTCCTGTACTATCATCCCGACTCCATTACAAATCCTTCTATAATTTCCAACGTAATTGACAGCAACCGAAGTGCCACTGGAGTTGAACTATCTGCAGCCACCTTCTCACGACACACACCGGACGGTTATCGGCAACAGTCTCTTATAATGCCAGGCTGTCCCGTTTCCATGGCGAACTTCACAGTTCGCAATCTAAGACAAATAGGTCAACAGGTTGCATTCGCACGCACCTTGGATACACTGGGTATTGATGTGTGTTGTGCGTTCGAAATTAGGATCAATGACTCAAATGGAGTTGTTGAATTAACTACACCCGACTTATCCTATTCTTATTACTTGCACGCATCCGGAGACGCCGACAGGACACTCACGAGGCTGAGCCATGGTTGGTTGATTGGATTCCGGTGAACAGTCATTTATGTGCAGCCCGATTGACGACGTAAACCAAGGTTGATTCACAAAGTAGTACAAAAGGCCGTTTGTGCGTAATTTTCGCTAATGCTCTCACCGACTGCAGTTCAAATGCTGTCAAGGACACATTCCATTACGAACGGAACGCGCTACTACGCAGCGCTACTAGTTCAGATACCACGTTTCTTGCAGGGGGCATAAACGCACAAATGGGGCGCATGTGCTCTTCAGAAGCCCAGCTGGTTGGTAATTGTAGGCATAACTCCGAACGGAGTAACAACGGCCAGTGTCTGCTGCAAATTGTACGGAACACCAGTGGTCTCTTAGTGGCACTGCTTCCAGACACAGTAAGCGCCGAAGTGCCACCTGGCGTCTTCATTTAGCTGCTAAGCGATAGACCCAAATTGACCACATTACCATTATTTACAGGTGGTTTGGTTCCATGCTGGATTGCCGCTCGTACAGGAATAACTGCGTAGACTTTGATCTTGCCTCGGTACCTTGTCGTCTCTCCAGAAACTTTACCGGGAGGCGTACCAAGCGTCTCCTCTGATTGACAACTGAGAAATTGTCTCAGTCCTCGGTCAGGCAAGCCTATCAGGATGCACTGCGTACCAAACATACGCTGTCTTGTTCTGAAGACGCTAAGCTTCAGTGGAATAGGATCACAGTCGCCATGCACAACGCAGGAGCATGTGCATTATCAGTCGTCACCGCACTGGTCACTGGATTTCCGAGAGGTCGGTGAACCTGTTGGAAACTGTACAAAATCTCGCGGCTGGCTCGGAGCACAATGTGACCAGACGGTCTATTAGGTGCGAACTAAAGCAGAGCTTACGTGCTGACATGGAAGCTTGGTAGACCAGTGGGGCTCAAGAAACGGAGGAGGCAGGAACAGTAGGCAATTACCGCAAGCTGTTCTCGCTGATCCGCACCACTGGTCCTAGGAAACCAGGCGTCAGTGAGACAAGCAGAAACAGCGCTGGTGCACTGAAATGCAATAAGGAGCACGTTGAGCGGAACACTTTCGAAAGCAGTTCAGCTGGCCCCTTGCTCCCGGACATCTTCCTACTCAGGTGATGCAGGACGAGCCATTGACGGTTAGTTTAGAGCCCTCGTCGGAGTTCGAGGTCCAAAACGCGTTCACAGCTTTCGGGCATTTTCTTGCCGCTGGCTCAGATTCCCTGCCACCTACACTATTTAAGGATGGAGGTGATGTCTTCTGCAAAACATTGACCCGCTTCTTCGATCATATCTGGAAGGAAGAGGGTATCCCGGCTAACTAGAGCGAATCGGTTATATTGGAAGTAGACAAGAAGGGCAGTCGCACAGGCTGTTCTAATCACAGGGGTATTAGCCTACTTCCCGTTATAACCAAATTATAGGCCACGATTCTCATTCGTCGCATCACAGGGGAACGAAATCGCGGATTAGCGAAGGGCAGGGTGGTTTTCGCTGTGAAAGTGGGCGTATAATTCATATTTTCACGTTGAGAGATGTGCAGAGCAGCGCCAGGCATACCGCAGACCGACAACTGTTGTGTCCCTCGATTTCCTAAATGCGTTCCATAGAATCCATCGATCCATTCGCTTCGAAATACTTGCGCGGAATTGTGCTCCCATGAAATATGTGCACATCCTACGTGCTCTCTACTCGAACACTACAGGCTGCGTCAGGGCATACCGGATATATTTCCGACCACAAGTGGCGTTCGTCAGGGTTGCCCGATTTCCCCAATTTTGCTCAATTCGTTGTGGATTCTATCATGTTGTGTTCCCTTGCGGAATCACACGATGTAGGATTTCAGGTACTGCCTTACGAAAGATCACTTGATCTTAATTTTTTGAACGATATCACCTTGCTTTTCTACGATGTTGCGGTGACACAATCAACCCTGAATAGCCTGTCTGGAGTGGTCGAATTATTTGGTATGCACTTCGCACCTTCAAAGTGAGAAGTGTTGCTGCAGGACCACCACACACTTTATGACCGTTTGACCCTTGTTTATAAGAAATTCGGGGTGGTCGATCAATTCACTTATCTTGGCAGCTGCATCAGCAACAACGGGCGCATAGAAACCGAAGTCATTTAGCACAGTGCAAAGCCCAAATTGCCTCTTTGAACTTGCGGCATTTTTGGCGACATAAGGGAGTCTCCCTCCGCCTGAAAGGCCGTGTATTCAAGGTCACAGTGGAGGCCGTCCTGTTCTGTGGGAGTGAGAATTGGCCCCTTCGGTCTGAATATCTGAGGCGCCTTCAAGTCGTTGCTCATCGTTGTCTGCGACGCATTGCTGGCGTCGGATGGCACCAGGTTGTCCGCAACGATGGTGTGCGTAGATGAGTACAAGTTAGTGATAATCCTGCTGGCTCCCTGGAACAACAGATAACACTGAATAGGTTGCGTTGGTTCGGGCACCAGCTACGTATGCTTGGTCACCACTTACGTAGGAAGGCCTTGTTTTGTCTGCCAGGTTTAGGGTGGAGCAAGGCTCGATGTTGACAGAAGTTGAATCGGCAGCGGTAAATATACTCACTGAGGACCAAAGTGGATGCAGTTGGTCCGTCTCAGCTTCCGGGCTGGAGTTCACGTGACTCGTCTTTTGCTTGGCTCGAGACTTTACAGGACATGGCTCGCAACCGACACCAGTGGCGCGTCTGGTGCCGTTTACTAGTAGGATTGCCTGTTTAAAGTGTGTTGGTTGCTGAGTTATCTGCGGGGTAATGGCTGATTATGATGCGGGGTAGTGAAAGCCACAAGGGAGCTGTCTCATCGATGCCGCGTTATCTTTGCGCGCTAAGCAGCTGTTTGTGACGGTATGTGTTCTACACAAGGTGAAGGCGCTTTAACCATGAATGTTTGCTTAGGACATTAAGGTTTTTCAGGTAGGTTCGCTTCTCTCCCTTTTATTATTCTTTATTCCATAGGTCATCATGAGAGTATGGCAGAGAAGCATCAGTTCATGTGGTTGATGTAATGTTGTTGATTGACTGAGTTGCCACCCAATAGTCCAAAACATCGTCCCATTTTAGCCACTTCTTTGGCAATTCACGCAAATTTAATGGAGGTCTTGGCGAGTGACACTGGTGCTGACGTAGGAGGTCAGGCGCTTTGATCCTTATCGGCCTATTTTATTCCTCGCTGGCAGGGAAACCGCGAGTAACCAGATGAGTTGGATTCTCTGTTATTTTATGATATTTCCACTAAGTTGGATAAGAACGTTGATGAATCTCAAAAACGTTACTTGCTACGATATTCTTGAATCGATACTTACAACGTATGAGCTGCAGAACGACTACCGAATTTGCCCAAAATGCCGGTTGTTTTTTCATTTGGAACTATTGCAACACTTGGGTGGCTAATCGCACGGCAGGAACGGCTGTTAGTTGTAAACGACAGCTTGGGATTGTGTTAATTGGGAAACCACAGGACTACCTCATTAGAAGGGAAATTTGCAGTCCGTTATCTAGACCCGAGCTTCTTGCATATAAAACTGCAACACGACCAGCCTCTGAAGCATCCACGAAGCAATGAAGCTGAATTGTACTGCTAACAGTGTTCCACTATAATATCTTTCGGGATATTTAGCTGTTCCAACAAACTCATATGGCTTAACAATCTGAGCTACTCATCTCGTTCTGACTCGTTGCGTGGCACGTCTGGATGACCGATCGTAGTATTTTGGTTTGGAGTAATACCGGAACGACCAGCCCCATTGGGTTGTAGATCGATGCAACAAAAGACAGAATTGATCGTTGGGAACAAACCTGTACGAAAGTTGCTCTTCTATACATATGTAATATCAGTCAGGTTTATTTTTAGCCCCAATATGAGGTGCATTTTATTGGATGTTAAATTAAACTTAACGGAATTGCAAACAGCCGGTGATTTTCGTGATCTCACGCGGTAGTTACACCTAAATTTGGTTAAACCAAAGTCTCTTGTGGGTGCGATTTTGTGCAATTGAATCAATTGCAGAATCATTATTGAATCATTATTGAATCATTATTGCAGAATGAAGACCGATGTTGCGAGATGTTGACATTTTGATTGTTTCAACTCAAGCAGAATGCCAGTTTATTACGTAAAATTCAGAAGGAGAAACAAACCACGAAGCTTTCAGCGAACATTTGTTTTCGACTTATTCCTCGTCAGGATCATAGAATAATATACAATAGGGTAGGGTCTGTTGCAATCGTCAGCACTACAAAGAAACAATAGATCAGAAAATTTAACGTGTGATCATGATGCCAGTCATCTGATCACATTACCGAAGTCCGGTGGAGTTGCGGAGTGCCATCACTTGCTTCCCATCTGGTGGTCGGCCACGGAAGTGGTAGTGTTTGTATCACCTTCTTCGCAGTTGCAAGCACAATACATGTAAAAGGTAAACAAACGAGTATACATGAAGTTAACGTTCATGCAGAAAATGCAACAAAATTAACAACGCCTTGACAATATAATCGGTTGCCGCAATTGTTTCTATGCGCATCGTGTTGGACGATTCTGCGCGATCAACAGTGTCTCGCTTATAACCAAACGTTTTGGATTATTATCCCGCAGAAGTATTTTGAAAGTGATCGACATATCCAAGTGATGACTACTCGTCACAGGACGCTTTGCGATAGATGAAGCAGGGTTCTACTTTGTCGCCTGATCCACTCCTCGTTGTTGTGACATTGGCTGACTTAAACAATTTGAGTGGTGTTCGTAAACGTTTGGCCAGCCGCCGGTCAGTCCTGCAAACGTATACGTCACCATTATCATCATCCTCAATATCCACGTTAGCTAGAGGTGTAAAACACCTCAGCTACTGTGCCGTAATAATTGACAGAAAAAAGAAAATAAATACAACCTTTACACGCCAGCTGAGTTATCGGCAACGGATGGGCGTCGTTCTCGAAAGCGACCAGCCGGCTACTCGGCAACAACTACTCATTAGGTAAAATTATATGCTACGAAATAAGATGGTGGTTGGAGGGGAAGGCTAAAAGGTATGGGAAGAGGCAAAGAAACTCACAGCAGGAAGGCCATGGTGGTGGGCTCCAAAACATATCAGTAAGTGTATCCAGCCAAAGTTGTTCATCGTCTTTTGGACCCCAACAAGGGAGCCGAGACGCTCCAACCGAGCCCAGCTTCGAAGTGACGGCCTTCATTCCTCTCGCTCAAGTCATCGCTTGGCCACCTCTCCTCTTCATCCATCCACATCCCCGGCGCGCAAACAACGCACGTCGCGGGAGTCGGTGGGCTAGCATGTGCAACACGTAGCCGAGCCATCAGATCCTGATGTGTGAAATGACGGTTCTTAGCGGTTCAGTTCTTTTTCGTGTGCCATAAAAAAGGCGCCGAACACGCTCGTTGCTCTCGCGGTGTTCCCAACAGATGTGAGCCAAAATGGGAAGGCACCGGTGGTCGAACGTAACTAACCGTCTCTTTGAACCTTCGGCGTCTTTGGCAACAGAACGGAGTCTCCCTCTTTCTGAAAGGCCGTGTATTCAAGGCTACATTGGGGGGCCGTCCTGTTCTATGGGAGTGAAAATTGGCCCGTTCAGTCTCAAGATCTGAAGCGCCTTCAAGTCTTTGATCATCGTTGTCTGCAACGCATTGCTGTTGTGGGATGGCACCAGCGTGTCCGCAACGATGGCGTGCGTAGACGTATCGGTAAGGACAACCCGACTCCTCAAGCCGCAGAAACTGATGGTAGCTCGCATACCAACTGCGACTTTGAAAGGAATCTTATTTAAACCTAAAGAAACACTGGAGGCACACGAACTCCAAAATGTCGTCTACAGGATGTAGTGCAAGAACTGTGACAAAGACTAGATAAGTCAAATTGGGTGAAAGCTATCCACAAGAATACAATAGCACAAGCGTGCATGTCGATACCATCATGTATTGTCACAGATCTCAGCGCATCTCGATGAGGAAGGACACAGAGTTGACTGGGGCAAAACAGAAGTTCTGGCGCACAGAGGGACAAGTAAAGGAAAAGAATTTCTCGAGGCATGGTTTTCTACGGAGAATTAAGTGAGCCTCCGCATTGACCTCCATCCTGTTTACCTACAGCTGCGAAAGCGTGAAACGGCGGCCAAATATCGAACAAAGAGTGATCACGGGACACAGATCGACGATGCTAATTTCAAACGCTACGTCCCGACGACACTTTCCATGAGATTTTCCTCTACGGAGCAGTACACTGAAGATGCAACTGAGGGAAGTGATGAAAGGTTTGTCAATAAATTACTCAGCTCGGAGAAGGAAGCAAAAGGTTAACTACCAATCCGAGCTACAGGTATCCAGAATCATTGCAAACTAACCTCTTTACGGCTAACCTAAGGGGTCAGGTTTCGCAACCGTACAGTAGAGTAGAACGTACCGCTGCAGGGCAACAACAGCTTGCCGTAAGCCCACACTCTGCTCGTGCTGCGCGTGTATACTGCTCAAATAATATTTACATATATTTTGTGCACACCTTTCCTGAGTAGACAGTCCCAAAGAGCACATCCATCAACCGTATAGAAGGTACCTTTGATATCGAGGAACACGACTACGGTAGGCCGCCAATATATGTGACGGTGCTCCAACAGCTGACGCAAAGTGAAGATGTGATCAATGCAGACACGACCCCGACGAAACCCGACTTGCTCCTCTCTAATATGGATTCCACGAGCGCCAGTCAATCTGTGAAGCATTAGAGAGGTAAGGAATTTGCAGGCGATTTGATTCAGACTAGTTCCTCTATGGATGCCGAATTCCGAATGTGAGCCTTTTTGAAGATCGGAACAATATCGGGTGCGAAATTTAGTTCTTCCTACAGTTTCACTAGTAATTTGTGTAAATCAGCAACAAGAGGAGGGATTCGGAATTTGAAGAGGGCAGGTTGAAGATCATCTGGTCCCTCGGCTTTGCTCAACTTCAACAGTCCGATCTCACGCTTGACTTCTGAGCGAGAGGCCGGATTCAAAGACAGCCTACGGAGTAGAGCGACCACTGGCCGGTGCGGAATCGAATAATTCCGGCCGATTAAATTGCCTTTCAAAATGTTCAGCCCAACGCTGCAATCGTTTTGACAAGCTGTGGTTACTCTATCCACTCTCGTCATAAGTTGTTTCACTAACACCGTGCCTCCTGCTGCCCGTTTCCCGTATCGGACGGAATAATTTTCAATAGTTACAAAGAGCAACGGCTACTTCTATCTGACGCACGAAGAGATCACCAGGATTCGCGGTCGCTCCTCAAGCTAGCGCGGAGTTTTGCCCGGAGCTCTTTACGAGTTTCATTGTGTTCCCTTCCAGCCGGAATGTGCAGGCGAGCATCGATAATTTCCAGAGACCGCGAAGAGATCCAATATACATGCTGGCTATTAGAATTACCACATGAGGATTTGCCTGCTGCTAGTATGGTCTGGTGAATATGCGACCAGCGACTTTCAGTTATCTCCATTGAGCACTTACTCAACCCGCATGTCCGCCTATTTCGATACGCAATCGGAACAGCTGGCTTCGCCTGTTGACTGGTGTCCATGCGGTCACAGCGTCCGCGTGGGCGAACGCCAAAGCATTTCCGCATGTCAGCACATACAAATGAATGGTCGGTCTCCACACACTTGCTCATACGTCACTGTAACTGCAGGTGAACCGGTAGATAACGTGAGAGGCCACACTGTCGGATAACTCGAACGGATGGTGGTGTAGCCCTAATCTCCGAGTGGAGTGGGCGAGTCGCAAATGGGCGGTTGTATAAGTGTTTTTCATAGAAGACCTAAGTTAGCGTCCAGTATCGTTTGCGATATGGTCACCTTTGATTGGCAGGAACAAATAGGATTTTCTCTGCCGTATGCACCAGTGTCTTTAATTTTGCTGGTCTGCTTTGGATCTGGTTAAAACTTTCTAGATACCCATTAGACAGTTGGGGTCTTGCGTAAAAACCTTCTTCATCTTTTGTTGTCTTCACATTACCAATTAGCCTGACCCGATAAAACAGCGTTTTCATTAGGCCGCGTTTGATATAGCAGCTGTGATGTAGCCGTTTTGTACATCTGATGTAGTTCAAACTTTACGTGGAGCCTCTTCTGCAGGTACCTTAGCATTCGATAAGCGACGAGATAGTTATTCAGAAGATTCGGCACTCGTTTCTCCACGGTAGGCTGGGTAGTTAATGGGAGACGCAATTAGTGACGGATGATCCAATCTGCTTTGAAGCAGACATTTCTAGGCGCGAATGCCGAAACTCGGTAAAATCTAACTCTTACATTCTTTTGAGAGAGGCGGACCAATGATTATCCGCCGAAATGGCGTTTGTACAAATGATCCATACACCTTGACACCTGACTGTGCCGAGTAGCACACAAACCAAAGGAATCCGTACGGCAAATGCGTCGGAGGGTTTCCCCTATCTATGTTCTAGTACCCAATAGACTTCTAACTTTCATGCCTATAAAGACACCAATGCCTTTTTCGTAGCTCTCCGAGAATTTCAAGCTCTCTAAATGTATGCAACTTTCCAGACACTTTGACTCTGGTATCATTTTACCGGCGCATGCATTATCAACGTAAAGAGGTTTTTCTCCGTCCAGCGACAGGGACTTTAGCTAGACCACATGTGAGTACTAATGACGGTTCAGTCGGTAGGTTAATTTCCCGTAATAACTGTTCCTTTACAAGTGATAAGTTAAACCCAGGATCCAACAATCCATTCGTCAATGTCGACTTATCTTTACCACAATGCTTGATGGGAATTACGGCCAAAGTAGCGTCGCCAACGGATGCTACCGTTTCATTAACTGCAGCAAGCGGTGAAGGCATATGGACTGCACTTGCACTGTGCAGTAAACAGTGATGTTTTAACTCAGTCGTCCAGCTTATAAGCGTACAGAGAATTATAACTATCCCACGAATGATTCGGCTTCATAAATAAAACATCAATCATTCCGAGATACTACAGCTAACCGATGGATAACATCCATAGATAGAAACCGGGAACTTCGATCTAAATAATGGTTTTCTGTGCATACCAAACTAGGTTGTAGAACTTGACTACCCGCTGTGTCAATAATTTTGTTTTTAAGGCATTTATGCTGTTCCTCCGGGTTTTCAGTCGTATCGTCCGTTGAAACCCTTCCCGTCTCTTCACCAAATACATCGCCTGCACTTCGGTAACTTCGACTCAGCCGCAAATGAAGTGTTACAGATCTGTGAGCGTGGGCTCTCATACCGACCGAATTAAACTGGACGCGCTTTCTGACCACTAAGCTGCAAAGCGTACGGAAGCTTCCTAATAACTGCTACCACTGTTAACGTTGCACTTAAATCGGTTTCGTAATTCAATTGTTTAAGTGTGTTCAGGCGCATCTTCGTTTGCGAAGGCAATTTGTGTACATCCTCGGAAGTATTGACCCTCAGTTGATGTCCCTTCACTAAATTGTCAATGTGAGCCCCAGCGATTAAGTGTTGATGAGCAAATCTTACCCTCAAAATTCCCGATGCCTCTTGGAAGCCTTCCTCGGTGTCTAGGGTTACACCACTGTCGATCGATACCCTAGCGTTTCCCTCACATACGTTTTCTCCAGATTCGCCGTAGTTTTCATCACGCTCGATAGGCCATTGCAAATGAACGTCCACTAACGCATGGGATACCAATTAAAGTGGAACATTTTTCGCTTTGGCAGTATTGACAATCATTCAACCGCTCCGGTATCCTGTCGTGCCCGACTTCCGGGTGTACAGTCCAACAGAACCAGAGGAATTCGAATCGGTGAATATTCACCCCCAAAGTCTGAAACAACTTTCAGTGGCATGCGGTGTCATAAAGCTTATATCAACTGGTGGTCCACCGAGCTTGTCATCATCAAATTTACTACGATGAAATTGTGAGTCATTGTCTGACGAAATGGATCTGCGCGACTCCACTGGCTCTTCGTTCAGCTGAAGTGCATGTAACATTTGTTCCCATTCTCTACGCCTAAGAAAGCTGCAGCCAACTGCTCCTGAGACGCTTCTGGGTTCGAGTTGCGAACAAACTGTGGCTTCTCAGTCATGAGCTTTTGGTCTATTGTATCCAGTAAAATGAGAGTCAGACTATTCAACTTATGTAGTTGCGACCGGTACTGGCGGCTGACGAGCCTCATCAGTAAATTAGGCACGTTTGGGCGGTAAAATACGAGGACAATGGGAGGAAAAATTTGTACTAAATAAACCGCCAATTTTTTAGCATCTATACTCAAAGACACAGTATAGGTGAATAGACCCGCAAAGGCACGTAAAATATCCAGTCAAGTTGGAACAACAGCATTAACGAGAGTTCCGTAAACGCAGTGCAGAAAATCCAAGGACGGTAGACAGTTGGGCATGGGAAATCGTTACAAGCGGCAGTGCTACCTAAACTAGGTATAAACATACACACGAACGCGAATGTCAATTAGTTCGTTCAGGTAATTATCAGTTGCAATCCAACCTCTGTCAATGTGCACATTATCGCAGAGTGAAGAAATGCGTGGTGTGGTGAAGTGTTAAACAGAAGTGGACTACTTATAAATTGTCAATAATATCATTCAGCCTCATTAACGATAATTGCTCCTCACATCTTAGGCTTGTGTCCAGGCCTCTTCATTGGGGCTATCTTCTAGTAAACGGAAGTGTCTCACATCCCTTCTGATACTTCTTTTGGTTGTTCGTGTTGTGTGGCCCTCCTTGAATCAAAAACCAAAGGCTGGACCTCGATCAGAAATGTGTTATTCATGGAACACCAGCTCATTAAGTAAATTCTAGTCAATTAGAATCACACAAGAAATAGAACACATGTCCTTGTCATTAAATTCTTGGTCAGCGTTCGAATTTCGTTCACGCCCATCTAAATCGATTGCGTGCTATTCTTCAGTTTGCATCTTCAGCGATTAACCATCTTTTAGAATTTTGGACCAAAATCGTTAGGCACGAGCATTCGATTAACAAGCGGCATACTCATTGTGGCATCTAAATACCACAGCCCTACTTCTTTATCATCGCATGGCGTTGCAGTAGGCTCCGTATTGTTTTCCACTGACTGGGTATTCAAGTCTTGGATTGTTGTTGTTCCTGTCTTTGCGCGCTCATCTCAGTTGCACCTTGACTCTCCCGTCTGGTCTTCGATCACTCCCTTTCGCCAGCTTCCTTCGGATCCCGATACTGGCTGCACACGTACCTATTCTCTCATAGCTATTGGTTGGAGGCTCCGCGATCTGCGATCATACTACTTCTTTTGAGTTAGCAATCTGTTCCGTAGTCGGTCGTGGAGAACATCGGCCGTCGCTATCTCGGGCTGCAGTAGAGTTGTAGCGGTCAGTATCAGCGTCCTTGTTCGGCGACTGTATAGACCTTGTGCAGGACTCGCTCCAGCATCAATAAATAGCTTGTTCCTTCTTTCTATTAACATTATGCAGGGATCTTCCTGGGTCTCCCTATCTTTTGTAAGCACTTTCTTTGTGTCCTTCACTGCGGCCCCAGCTTTTCGGTCTGATTGGCCATGGCATGGGCATGGTTAGCTGGTGACGAGGATCCCACTTTGTGCGGAAAACATGAAACTATGCACTAAAAATTTGCGGCCCGTTGTAGGAAAACACCACCTCAGGTATTCCTGTGGCGGGGCTGTGCGCTATCTGACGCTTCCCCCGGGTTGCGGATTGGGGACTGCCTTCCTTGTGAAGGCGAAGGTTACCTTGGTTTGCTTGTTCAGAGTAAATCGGCCTGTACCAAGCAATCCGCAAACTCATCGGAAACTGGTAACCGGCACGTCGGCTTGTAATGTCGGTTGTTCGAACAAATAAACACCTTAATATTCAGACAGATGATGAATGCGCATGTTCGCCCCCATGTGGATTACACAATCCAAGCCTGGCAGGCATGGCTGAAGCATGACCTTACTGCACTGGACCAACATCCACTTCGGGCTTTCGTGTACGTCAATGGAATGCGCCAAATTCCATACGAGCAGAGGCTGAAGCTTTAGGGGGTATTTAGTGGACGGTATCGTGATTACGAGGCAAAATCATTATGGAGTACTTTATCTTACGCAACAAAAATAATTATGTACCGCTCTTTACTGCAACTCGCACTAGCACCAAGCTAAAAGGCCACTCCTTGTAGTTACTAGAACAGTACAGCCGTCGTGCGTGTTGCAGAAATTTCTTTTCCTTTCGCATGTGTAATCCACGGAACGCTGTCTCCGTATCGGTGGTTTCTACACCCACGCTAGCCATATTTGAAAGTCGGCTGGATGGCGCACACCGCTACTTACATTTGGTTACTTGAAAGTACACTCCACCCTACTCCTGACGAATACTGCTTTACATGAAATGAATTCATTCGTTTGCCAACAGAATTATTGGCTGCATTTTTGCAATAACCTATTTCGATAAGCTTCTATATGACCCAACCGGGTTCGTAAAACAGTGCTCGATCACCCTTATAAAATTATTGTTCATTGTTTTAGATAAAACTTCACTTTCCGATGATCTTCTTTACATCCTTCAGGCGTTACTATGTTTTCCTTTTGTTCGGAGATTGCTGCAAGCCGCCGTTGTTGTATAAGTGTCCATGTGCAAGGCAGCTGGTAAGGAAATTAAAGGAGCGGCTGAGGATGAATTTGACGCAAAAACCTACCTATCCTTGAATCTTACTTGCCAACGAACGACCAGCTGAAAATGGAGGAAGTTAAGGTTTCGAACAATAGGGGGCTTTTTCTTGCGCATGTACTGACAAGGGCTGTCTAAAGTCTACACTGGAAAACTTAGGCAATGAAACAGATGACCAAAGGTGTAAATGGGATCAGTCGTTTAAACGGCGGGTTGTATTAATTGAACTATTTCCTGTCATATTATGACGAAGCGATTGCTTCGTTTAGATGTGAGTTATACGCAATCCAAAAAGCCAGTAGACACATACAGATGACATCACTAATCCGTAAATTTTGTTATCCCGGCTTTCCTAATCGGTCTTGCGAAATATCTTGTCTCGAATCTGTTCCCCTGGACTTGGAACTTACGGCTTCAATATTCGTGGCTACGTTCACTGATTCGCATTATTCAGGGCACTCGAGAATGTTACGAGCGATGGATTAACTATTTTGCTAAAGAGGCAGCTAATCCTCTGCTTGCAGCGAAATGTCTGCGGAACTAGAAAACTAGTTACTTCTAATGTTTCAAGGTGAGAGTTTGGCTTATCGAATACCGAATGTTGGACAAGTTAGCTACAATATAAAAATGGTTTTACGCAGGCGCATTGCTGAAGAATCCTCAGTTAGGTCTGACATATTTAGACGTAAGCCCATCCCACTTATTGCACAGTCCTAGAATGCTAACGGTGCAACTTACTTAATTGCGCGAATGAGCATCATCTCATTCTTCCGTGTTAGTATATAGAGGAGAAATATAAGTGTAGTAGGTTAGAGACTCAATATGTATCTCACGTTACGCGAGATCTCTAATAAATGATACCTTTCCACTTTTCACACGCAATTTTTCTTCTAGACAACTGCACAAGCACCAGAATTCTACTATAAATTAGGGAAAGTTTGAAATAGAATGACTTTGACTTCTCAGGTGCATAGTAATTGGATACTAATATAATTGAAGGACGCTGTATTGGTTGCATAATTATTTAAACTAAGAAACATTCGTCAAAAATTATGCCATACTGTCGGCAAAACTTTGATACAGCGAGCAAGCTGAAGGCATTCAGATCATCCTCACTGAATGAACCCGATCGGTGGAATGTTATAGAAATGGTTTTATCCGCTGAGGATAAGCTTAAGATGTGAGGCAACAAACATTGTTGTCATAGAAGATGTAAATTTCCCTTGTTCCGCATTTTCGTGCGCATTCGGTGGTGCAAAGCAGGTGGCGCTTGCGCGCTCAAGACTCCACGTTGAGTAAAGTCCACTCCCAGACAGTTGCTATTGCAATTGCAGGCATGCCTACAGACATGGTTTCAATACTTCCGTATAGGCCATGGACAATCAAAGTGTCTACTGATGATATTCTGAATATCTTTATGCACGTACAATGAAACATCGGTGGTTGACCACCTCTATATTCTGACCATCTTACTAAGTTGAGTGTTTTAGTTTTCATTGCTTGAACATTTACTAGGTAAACCTTATGGTCGAGACAATGGTATGCTGACAACCTCTATCTTTTGACCAATTTCTTCGAGTCTGTTGGGTTGTCAAATCACGAAGGTTTTAGCTTAATGGATTTCATCATACGTTCAACTTTTATATGGTTAATTTAAAATGCACTACGTAAAAATGGGTAATCTGAAATGTTCATATGAGAGCACATTCAGGAGAAACTCAAGCTGGTACTGCCACTGCACGCTGAGGAGAAGAAACGATTCAACTAATTGCCTTTCCAAGAACGTGCGACCGAATAACTTTTGGATAGAAGTCTGTCATCCGCATTTGGGTCTACCTCCCCAGCGGCGACCCAGAAATGCAATCTCTTCATGGAACCGCTCAATCGCTCGCAAAAGGAGGAGATGCTGCCCACGCTGATCGCTCCTAGGGTAAGATATCAAATCGAGTGAACTCGCGGCACAACTTATGTCAGCCGAACTTCAGGACAACTATCAAAGCTCGTCAGTGATCATCACCACGCTGTTTGCCTCAAGGTGGGATTGGGGTTATTTATAGCTGGATTTTGGTTCACGTTGTCGACACATGGCATCACATAGAAATAAGCAGCGCGTTTTGGGTAGTGTACAAGATCCACTGCTGCAATAAAATACCCACCAATCTTTATGCTTCCGACAGCCGATGAATTTGTGTGCGATTTATTTCACCTCCCTTATGTTCACAGCAGATACGGATCAAGACTCCGCAGCTGCCTAGGCCATCGAAAGTGCAAGACGCACAAGCTAGCATTAAACCCTGCAACACAAACTGGCTGGTGTGTGATTGGTTTCAGGAGCATTCACACGATCAGTTTTACTCCTACTGCCATTATATTTATGTGCTTATAATTTTACTCAATCATCCCAGTTGCTTACAAGCGGGATAGTCCAATCCAATCCGGAACCAATTAACAGCATTACATCAACCACATGAACTGATGCTTCTCTGCCATACTCTCATGATGACCTATGGAATAAAGAATAATAAAAGGGAGAGAAGCGAACCTACCTGAAAAACCTTAATGTCCTAAGCAAACATTCATGGTTAAAGCGCCTTCACCTTGTGTAGAACACATACCGTCACAAACAGCTGCTTAGCGCGCAAAGATAACGCGGCATCGATGAGACAGCTCCCTTGTGGCTTTCACTACCCCGCATCATAATCAGCCATTACCCCGCAGATAACTCAGCAACCAACACACTTTAAACAGGCAATCCTACTAGTAAACGGCACCAGACGCGCCACTGGTGTCGGTTGCGAGCCATGTCCTGTAAAGTCTCGAGCCAAGCAAAAGACGAGTCACGTGAACTCGAGCCCGGAAGCTGAGACGGACCACCTGCATCCAGTTTGGTCTTCAGTGACTTTCTTTCCCGCTGCCGATTCAACTTCTGTCAACATCGAGCCTTGCTCCACCTTAAACCTGGCAGACAAAACAAGGCCTTCCTACGTAAGTGGTGACCAAGCATACGTAGCGGGTGCCCGAACAAACGCAACCTATTCAGTGCTATCTGTTGTTTCAGGGAGCTAGCATGATTGTCACCAACTTGTACTCATCTACGCACACCATCGTTGCGGACAACCTGGTGCCATCCGACACCAACAATGCGTCGCAGACAACGATGATCAAAGACTTGAAGGCGCCTCAGATATTCAGACCGAAGGGGCCAATTCTCACTCCCACAGAACAGGAGGGCCCCCACTGTGGCCTTGAATACACGGCCTTCCAGGCGGAGGGAGACTCCCTTATGTCGCCAAAAATGCCGCAAGTTCAAAGAGGCACTTTTGGCCTTTGCAATGTGTGTAATAACGTCGGTTTCTATGCGCCCATTGTTGCTGATACAGCTGCTAAAATAAGTGAATTGGTCGACCACTATGAATTCCTTATATGCAAGGGTCAAATGGTCATAAAGTGGGTGGTGGTCCTGCAGCAACACGTCTCACTTTGAAGGTGCGAATTGCATACCTAATAATGGGCCCACTCTAGACAGGCTATTCAGGGTTGATTGTGCCACCGCAACATCTTAGAAAAGCAAGGTGATATCTTTCATATTATCAAGATCAAGTAATCTTTTGTGAGGCAGTACCTCAAAGCCTACATCGTGTGATTCCGCAAGGAAACACAACATGATAGAATCCACAACGAATTGAGCAAAATTGGGGAAATCGGGCAACCCTGACGAACGCCACTTGTGGTCGGAAATATATCCGATAGGCCCTCGTAGACCCTGACGCGGCCTGTAGTGTTCGAGTAGCGAGCACGTTGGATGTGCACATATTCCATGAGAACACAATTCCGCGCAAGTATTTCGAACCGAATGGATCGATGGATGCTACCGAACGCACTTAGGAAATCGAGGGACACAACAGTTGTCGGTCTGCGGTGTGCCTGGCGCTCCTTTGCCGCCTCTCTCAACGTGAATATATGATTTATATGGCCACGTTCTCAGCGAAAACCAGTCTGCTCTCCCCTAATCCGAGGTTCCGTTCCACTGTGAAGCGACGAATGAGAATCGTGGCCAATAATTTGGTTATAACTGGTATTAGGCTAATACCCTTGTGATTAGTTCAGCCTGTAAGTCTGCCCTTCTTGTTTACTTCCAATATAACCGATTCGCTCTAGTTAGCCGGGATACCCTCTTCCTTCCAGTTATGCTCGCAGAAGAAGGCCAGTGCTTTTTTCAGTGGACATCACCTCCATCCTTAAATAGTGCAGTTGGCAGGAAATCCGGGCCAGCGGCACGAAAACGCCCGAAAGCTGTGAACGCATTTCGGACCTCGAACTCCGACGGGGGCTCTAAACTAACCGTCAATGGCTCGTCCTGCATCACCTGAGTAGGAAGATGTCCGGGAGCAAGGGGCCAGCTGAACTGCTTTTGAAAGTGTTCCGCCCAACGTGCTCCTTATTGCATTTCAGTTCACCAGCGCTGTTTTTGCTTGTCTCACTGACGCCTGGTTTCCTAGGACCAGTGGTGCGGATCAGCGAGAAGAGCTTGCGGTAATTGCCTACTGTTCCTGCCTCCTCCGTTTCTTGAGCCCCACTGGTCTACCAGGCTTCCATGTCAGCACGTAAGCTCTGCTTTAGTTCGCACCTAATAGACCGTCTGGTCACATTGTGCTCCGAGCCAGCCGCGAGATTTTGTACAGTTTCCAACAGGTTCACCGACCTCTCGGAAATCCAGTGACCAGTGCGGTGACGACTGATAATGCACATGCTCCTGCGTTGTGCATGGCGACTGTGATCCTATTCCACTGAAGCTTAGCGTCTTCAGAACAAGACAGCGTATGTTTGGTACGCAGTGCATCCTGATAGGCTTGCCTGACCGAGGACTGAGACAATTTCTCAGCTGCCAATCGGAGGAGACGCTTGGTACGCCTCCCGGTAAAGTTTCTGGAGAGACGACAATGTACCGAGGCATGATCAGAGTCTACGCAGTTATTCCTGTACGAGCGGCAATCCAGCATGGAACCAAACCACCTGTAACTAATGGTAATGTGGTCAATATGTGTCCATCGCTTATCAGCTAAAGGAAGACGCTAGGTGGCACTTCGGCGCCCACTGTGTCTGGTAGCAGTGCCACTAAGAAACCACTGATGTTCCGCACAACTTCGCAGCAGACGCTGGCCGTTGTCACGCCGTTCGTAGTTATGCCTACAATTGCCAACCAGCTGAGCTTCTGAAGAGCACATACGCCCCATTTGTGCGTTCACGTCCGCTGCAAGAAATGTGATATCTGAACTAGTAGCACTGCGTAGTAACGCGTTCCGTTCGTAATGGAATGTGTCCTTGACAGTATTTGAACTACAGTCGGTGGGAGCATAAGCGAAAATTACGCACAAACGGCGTTTTGTACTACTTTGTGAATCAACCTTTGTTTACGTCATCAATTGGGCTGCACATAAATGACGGTTCACCGGAATCCAATCAACCAACCATGGCTCGACCTCAAAGATTTGGGTGATACATACACCAACTTGACTCGTGAGTGTCGCGTCGGCGTCTCCGGATGCGTGCAAGTAATAAGAATAGGATAAGCCGGGTGTAGTTAATTCAACAACTCCATTTGAGTCATTGATCCTAATTTCGGACACACAACACACATCAATACCCAGTGCATCCAGGGTGCGAGCTAATGCAGCCTGTTGACCTATTTGTCTTAGAGTGCGAACTGTGAAGTTCGCCATGGAAACGGGACAGCCTGGCATTATAAGAGACTGTTGCCGATAGGCTTCCAGTGCGTGTCAGGAGAAGGTGGCTGCAGATAGTTCTACTCCAGTGGCACTTCGGTTGCTGTCAATTTCGTTGGAAATTATAGAAGGATTTGGAATGGGGTCGGGATGGGAGTACAGGAAACTGATGGAAAATAAAGATGGGCGACGCCAGCAGTAGCATGTTTTCGCTTATGTTCCCTGCTGTATGCAGCAGATAAGGCGACTGTTGATAATCTGCGCGACGGCCGATGCAGGACGAAGTTTATCTTTGCAGAAGAGGTCATAGTTGTATGCGGGCTGAGATACTGCCAGGGCATCCCGACTTAGACGGGAGGCCGATTGGGGTCTTCATCCAAAGCTTATGGCTCTAAAGCCTGTCGGCAAGGCAGCGGGGAGGTGGCCATGATTTAGTTTTGCAAAATGGACGCAATCTAATTTCAAACCCTCAAACTGGAGGACCAGGAGACTGAGATTGTTTAACCTCTCACTATTGACCAAGCTGGTAGGAGTAATTCTCATATGTCCCGGAGGCATCACCTAGTATAGCTCAATGGGCCAAGGAGGTAAGCAAACCCTCGCACCACGTTAATGTCGAGTCTCAGATCAGCTAATCTTGAAGGGAAACAGGCAGCAGCCTGGCCCTATGAAAGGCCGTCTATGTTGCGTATTCCATCGGTCCACGGCTAGGGCTGAGACATATGGCTGCTGAGCTTTTACGGTAACTACCTACTAGCATGTCACTGTGCCATGGCAGACCTTCGCAGGCTATTATATCTTGAAAGATAACCTATGCACCACTGTTAGGCTAGTTCCTGCCACGGTAGAGAACAGTAGCTAGCTTTCGTGGTTACTTCACCGTAGTTATAACCGCTTAGGTTTTTATAGTTGTGAGGGCGAATTTTTTGCATTTAAATGAGTAGTCGGTTTTGATGGAATGGTAATGATTGCGCAAGATTGAGGCGGAATCACTGAAACGATTGTTTACTTCTGGGCCTATGTTCTTGGTAAATCCAAAATTGATGTCAAGTGATGATGTCAGGTATTGAGACAGGATATTAACCGGCACGGGATCAAGTGTAAGTTTTTGCATAGTTATCAAACCTTTGTAAATATTTTCAGCAACGTCTGCGTACTGGCATCTTTTACTTACCTCTTTAGCTATAGTATACTTAGGAGCTTTGGTTTACTAAGATAAGAAAAACTAACTGATTATTTACGTCTGTATTTTCTGATAAACAACTTATGCTCACACATCTGACTTAAGTCTGTGTGCCTCTATTTCTCATTCAGTTTAAACCTTGACTGTAGGATTCGTACCAAATTTAATTCAACACATTGTGTCCAAATGTCTTCTCTTTTGAAAATGTTATTCCAACCATTCTACCGCATTCCTCAGGCTATTTTTATAACATGTTTGCTTCACGAAGTATTAGAATGTTTTATGTCAAATGATCGCAACATTATACCTGGGGTCTACTGGGTCTTCCAAAGTTTTATTTATCTGTTTTCATTTGGGCAGTGCTCTAGCACAATATTGTCAACTAGGAAATTGCACAAGGTTTTGAAATTTAGGCCGTTGAATCCACGATAAATGATATGCCAATGTACGCTGATCGTCCCCTTAAGTGAACGCTATCATAAATAACACACGAGGAAAGCGAAGACTTGACTGCAACTTCGGCGCTGTGCTTTGAAATACCCGCTGTATTCGGAGTGCCATGCACACTTTTCATTGGGACCTCGGTAATGCAGAATTTTTCCACAATATCCAATATCTCGCTCCCTCTCATAACTGCACTCCACAACAGTTCCATCCGTGTTTGAATTCGCTGTGCAGGAACTGGGGAACAAGAAGAGTAAGCCGCGAACAAACGCTGGATTCCTAACTGCTAAGGAACCTTTATTCATGTATCCCAGCCGTAAATCACTGTTCCAGGATCATACGAGTTCCACTTTGTGCAAACTGCTGAGGGAACGCTACCTGGAGCTTTTCCTATCCAGACACTATCGAGCAAATTCCAAAATATTCATAAACTTGATAATGTGAAAACATTAACCTAGCACCATACAAACTAAAATTCGCATGGCATGTAGACTTAATTACTGTGTGGTTCGAATAATGTGAGCACACAGGTGTCAGAAGGTACTAGAATTCAATACAATCTTGAGATAATCCAGAACCTATGATTTGTTACAGGAGGAAAATTGATATTGTCGTCGAGCTAAGTTTAGGTATATACGTTGGACTTGGTAAGAACAGTGGGCAAATATACCATTTTTGTTTCTAGTTTGTACTGGGGGACCACTGAGAACAACGTTATCAAGTTATGAGAAATATTATGGTTTCCACGTACTTGACGGAATATCACAGTTAAAATGGAAATGCTCTCTTGGGGACTAAAATATATTCCACAACTCAAGGGAGTATAGCTTCACTCAAATTCCGTCTTATATAATGCGTATTTAAAAGCTCAGCGATTTTATTTCATATGTTTCGCTGTGCTGATAATAATGCATATTTGCTCTAAATTTTATGCAATGCAAGGTAGAAGAAAACGGTGTGCATACCCTTTAAGTTAAAGTCGATTTTATTGGTACCATTGGATACGAAGGGGGAATAATTAAATGTCCCCTTAAATCCGTCATTCCAAAACAAGCCTTGTGTAAATGTATTGCAACGCACAGTCTCAATCCTGATCGTGGTGCACTTTGAAGTGGAGTAGGATTAACGCGGTCAAGGGGACCGCACCCAAAGTAGATGAATGCTAAGTGTTGCCCACTGTCCACAATAAAAAATGACCAGTTACATACTCATTTGCAATCCCCGAGTATAGATAGTCGGACCGTGACGCTAACTAAAGACATTCTAACATTCATCCAAAGCGTCAAACCATAAGCTTGCAATACTTAAGAAGGAAGTTGAACAGGTGAGTGAAATTATTATCCACAGGGGTCAGATATCCATTACTGGATTCATTTGGAGGCAACAAATTTGAAACATAATGGATGAATTGGATGCTTGAGCGATTAGACTAGACTCTGGTGGCTTTGCTACACACCTGTTCTCTTACTTATCTGGGTTCTACAGTGCCGAATCCTACTTTGCCTCAACACCCCAACCGATGGTGATGCCAGATGAAAACCCGTGAAATACCGCGGATTACACTTTTACCCTGAACAACCATTGTTTGTGAATAATAGATAAACAAAAATGTCAAGTAAAAGCAATAGGATTTCTTTAGAACTGGGATTGCTGTGGGATTTGGATATGTCGATATAAAATCTACTAGTAAAACCTTAGGAGATAAATTAATGCAACCGCGGTTTTGGTTTACTTCTCAATCAGACTATCGGATATATACATTTTTTCTATAACAGTCTAGGATAACCTTAGGGAACCACGACTTCAAGGTAACAGAGAACTTAATTTGACGCATATCATAAAAAAAGTTTACCGTAAGCATATTTATTGAAATTAGTATTTTGTAAAACCAAGACACAGAGTGCTTTCCCAAAATTCACTTTCTGGTGTAATGCCGGAAACAGCTGTGAACCATCTGCTGTATTCCCACTGATGGTGATTACTTAGGGTCCAATTTTCTGAGTGTTTTTTGTGTGGTTTGTAAATGTCTCGATTACAGAGGTCCGTGCTAATCTTTCCATATCGCTTGTTTGTAAACACAAAACCGAAAATTGCGCCAAATGCTGCGATACTGTCTGATTGGATAAGTTTCAACTATGATATCTCTTTTTAAATAAACTTTGTAGTTGAATTACGGAACAAACTAAACAATACTGCCCATTGCTATTTGTATATGTTTTGGTTCACTTGGTATGTAATACAATATTGTGTCATTGGACTTAATAACTTTGAAAACGAATTAAAGTGAATTACATTCCATACTACTTGGAGCAGCAGTGATCCGGCAAGACATCTTTCAAAATGTTTATAAAATTTCGATGTTATTTGTGGAACATCACAAAGGGAGTCATATATTTGTACATTTCACAACCATTAGTCCACCCCGCATTGACATCTTGCATGCAACTAGTTTCACTTTGGTTTTGCAAATGCAGATGAAAATTGCATACGCGGGAATTCACTTAACAGCTACTCCAGCTTTTGCGATTATGTGTTGATGGAACTTCCCTGCCTTTCCGAGTATGCAGTTGTGATTAATGGTCGCCGAGGAATGGTGACGACTACTTGCGTAGCCTCCTATAAAAGAAAATGTTACCGGCTTTGTACCTAATCTGATGCAACTACAATAACCGATCGTGCAATCATATGTTCGATCTTCAATGACTACTTTATGTCTACTTATGACACTAATGCGAAAGAAGATCCTCAGCTCAAGCTGATACACAGAGGCAGTAATACACTCCAAACGGCTGAATTTACACTTAGTGACATATGTCGCCAACTCAGCTTATTTCGGCCATCATGCTCACCAGGCCTTGACATCATCCTGCCAATTCTACTCAAGTACGGAGGTCCAGACATCCCCTTGTTTTTGCTTTATGCATTTACACTTTCCATGCTCATGAGGAGTATCCTACACACGGGAAACAATCAACTATAATACCACGATCCAAAAGCAGATTCATGCAAATTGTAAAAAAGTACCGTCCAATTCACCACACATCTATTACCTGCAGAATCATGGAGAGGTTAGTTAAAGAACGCATAACACAATATTTGAATGCTGTGAGCCTTCTAAGTAAACATCAGCACGGTTTTTTGAAAGGTAGGTCATGCACTACCTGTCAGTTATATTACCTTGATTATGTAACTAGAGCAAGAGACGCCGGAAGTGCCATCGTCGTAATATTTCTTTACATCCAAAAGGCTTTTGACCGTGTCCCACACAAATTATTGTTGCGGAAGCTTATGTGCTAGGATCTCACAAATTCGCTTCTAGATTGGTTGTCTTCTTACCCCTTGGGTAGAAAGCTAGTAGTCAAAATCGATAACTATACGTTTGAAGCCACCGCAATCTCTAGTGGAGTGATTTAAGGTAGCGTACTAGGTCCGCTTTTATTCTTAATCTATTTCAACGAGCTCATTGATGATATCTCTTACGGAAAGCCATTCTATTTCGCTGTTGATGTTAAAATTGTGTATTGTTCTGTCCCTGGGCAATGTAGTCCTAATTTAGCCTATATTCAGTCCGACTTGTCCGCATTGGAGCACTGGAGTAACTCCTGGAAGTTGCACTTTATCACTGACCAGTATAATCTAGTTTACTACGGCTGTGGCCCTTCTCCGAACATCCTAACCTTAAACTATTTTTCCATTATTCCCATGTGTATGGCGCAGTCCGAGACCTTGCTCTAAGATACTCTGCCTCAGTTAGAGCATGTTGTATTCTTACAGGCTCCTGCCGGAAAATTGAGCGCCTACATAAGCCGAACTGTTGTCTTGAGGATTCCAGGCTTCAATCCTTTAAAATTTGTTAGGCCGAAGCTTGAGTGCTGTACGGTAGTGCATAGTAATCTGAGAAAAGTGGACATCATAGCATTTGAAAACATTCAACGATCATTCACAAAAGTTGTTGAACATGCCTAATACTATGACATACCGTCAGCGTTGCGAGGCGCTAAATCTGGAGCCACTATGTCTACGCTGACTCAAACTTAGTCTGTGCCTTCCATACCGTTTACTATTAGGATTAAGCTTCACTGCTCAGCCACCACTAAAGTTACATACTCGTATACCTTGTGAACCAAGAAACAAAGATTGCACAGTGCAAATACAAAAGTCTCGCACAAACCTCCGCTTAAAACGTTTCTCCGTAACATATGCGTTAATATGGAACAAACTTCCATCGAGTATTATAAACTACACTACCTATCCAAAATTCAAACGCATGATTAATATTCACCTGACCGTTACAAATATCTGGTAAACACTAAGCCAAACGATGACTCTAGATGATTTGTATGGGAAAAGTTCTGGATACATATGAAAGTCACCATATCCTCTATTCGTTTCAATATTATAAGTTACCTACATATAGTTAACTTCTTGGGTATGTATTTATCAACGGTCTTACTTCTATCACACTTCTAACCAACTCCGTTTTCACCTTTGACGCACTGCTTCGTAGATGCACTACTCCTTCCAAGTTGATGTCTCTGTACCATCATCGTCACTCACCAAGCATTTCCACCAAATTGTGACTGGCCTATCCTCAAGCGTTTGTATTCATAATTATGTTTTAAACTTCCTCATACATTATCTTCTTCTTTGTTTCATTGTTGGTCACGACTGGGCTGATCTCTTATAGGGACGGATTACAGCTTCCAAAATAAAAAGTACAGCCATGCAAATCATATTGCTACTGACTCGCTGGCTTAAAACAAAAAAAGTACCACCCTTGATTGATCCGCATGACGGAACGGGCTGAGGATTCATCACCCATAATGTATACATAAAACAGCCCTTAAATAAACAGTTGATACCCACTCTGATGGCCTATTTACTATTTTGCCACATCGGCACTAAGCCGATTGGAGCATGGAAGTGCGGGTGAAACCCATCGTGGAAATACCCTGCATGGAAGCAAGTCTCCTGGGCACAGTTCAATGGATAGCCGTATTACCTTACTTGAAAATTCCGTGAAGTCCACATTTATTATTGTTCCCAGTTTCTTAATCTCTCTACTATTTTCAAACTGCTAATCACTTCAAAAACCCATATGGGAACCATTGAACAAAACACGTACAATTAGGTATATTATGCGATCACGTTGTACATGTCAATAATACCACCCAATGAGTCTGTGCCTCGCAATGCCGAGGAATAAAACGTTTATATAGTTACCACGTACTTTAAAAGATGCTGCTCTTAGGAATCCCCGGCTAGTTTGGCACAACCTGGTTTGGCTAGTCTTACCTTGATTTGCATGAATTGCTAACGTCGTTGATTAGATTCAGTCATTGCGTTCAGTAACACAGCAACCTGGAGCGGATCTAGCATCCAGTATTACAGAAAGCATCGAAAACAGACGGTTGCTAGACCTGGTGGGCGACGTTTCGCTTTTCACACAAAATGTTTCGTCAGACAAACTGAAACAACGAGTGACTGGTATGACATTTATAGTAAACTGCGCCGATAATGACAACGACTGAGATGTATTTAAGAGGGTACTCATGTCAGAAGTCAGTGTCATTTAAAGAAGTATATTAGGGATGGTAAGATCCATGTTGGTTCACTGTACAAAATCATTACACTTAGTTCTCTATCAGTGATGGAGGTAGGGGTGATTTGATGTGTGCGCTCTGCTTCAGATCATGAATTTTCTTCTCACGTCAGTTAAGTCCATGCGCCTAGAAAAAAATCACAAAGAATGGTATTTGAAACAACAGTAATATTTGAGGTGCATAACTAGTAAGATGAATGCAGGCAACGGATAAGTAAACATACTGCACTGCCTTCTCCCATATGTAATGCTCCTTAATATCGCTTTGACTATCCCCTACAGTGAGTGGCGTAATACTCTGTAAATGCTCACGCCAAACGGTAAGTTTACCATTTCCCTTGGTGTTCTATCGCAAGTGAATTGAGCGCCTCATTAGTCTACTACAAATAGCCGTAGACTTTGAATAAGCCTGAACGTAAATAAATAACTATATGCTTTTTTCCTTGATGGTGCGAGAGAATGTCCCTGTATAAGGACAGACTAGTAGAAATGAATTTGTTGGCTCATTTGACAATAATGCTTAAACAAAGGTTTAATAACATTACACAGCTGTATCTTGATTAAATAGCGTTTATTCAAGGATTTCATTCGTGTTTTATCTGTTAGCCTGATATGGAAATAAGCCGCAGTATTCTTACTAAGAAGTGTTTGGGATTAACATTTTATCAAGAATGTGGATAGTACCTGTTGACTTCAGTGCGCATGCGTGAAAAATGGACTACCGGCCATTAATAGAATAAAATACTGATTTTGTTGAAAGCAACCAAATAGGAACAATCCGACGAATCATTGCGTTAATCAATTCAGACTCCGATTTTCAGCTTGTAGTTTTGCATTTGCATAAATTTTTTCGACGCATTTCTTTACCAGACAGTAGAGTACCGTGTCATTATTTGCATAGATTCGTTAACAGTCAACATGAACCTGAAAATTAGTTTTTCAATTTCTGCTTAAGGCATATCTTGTTGGGTTTCTCTTTTGCCCAATGATTCGCTTTCAAGTTCAGGAACGTTTACTGCTCCTATCCTGATAAAAAAAGCAGCTCGACAGGCGGCAGTTGATCTGCTCGCCGCTTCCATCTGCGCTTACCGTATTTTTTCCCCTGCATCATTATTACACTCAGATGCCCAGCGGGAATTTTCGGTCGCTTTTGATGTCTACTGGTGAAGAAACTTTTCCTATGTCCCTTTAGTTAGACCGGATGATAATAGCCGCTTCACTGCTACTAATGTGAGATGGGTCATGCACTCACAATTTCTGACTTTAAATAGAGCGCCTACGCCAAGGGTAGCGGCATGCGGGAGACAAATGGAGACGAAGGATAATCGGAAATATTTCAAAGAAATGTATGGGAGCTTCGGAAGTGGGATTTAATTCAAATACAGCTGGTGCGAAAGTAGACTGGTGAAACTACTCCATACGATACAAGTAGAAGCATATATTCCAGTTTCATCTGTAAAGAAATTGGTTGGATCTGCACACATTACAAGAGATTCACAAAGGAACTTATAAGTTTTTCAGACATCAATCATTTGTGTGTAATTTGAGGACCTTAATGCCTAACTGCTAAAGGCAAAAGAAAGTATGGAACGTATTTATATAAACGTAGTCTGTTCCCACACACTGTGATCCATGATCCCAACTATACACATGTACTTACTTGCTATCCATTTTGTAAGGTTATATATAACAGACAATTCATTGCAAATCGGAAAGCACATAATTAGGCCAAATGTGCAAAATATCGATTGCAGTGGTACAGTCAAGCGCAATGCACCAGAGTCATGAGGAAGTAACTGATTGCAGTAACGTTTTGATACACATAAAGGTAGCTGTGTACCAAGTTCCTTTGGTCGACAATATTAAATCATTGGTTATCACAGCCATCATCAACTTGGATAATATTAGTACTAACTTCGCTCATGTCACAACATTTATAGACATTACATATCTATCCTGCTTCGCTTGCACGAGGTTTATATGTTCGCATGATGGAAGAGTAAACCCAAGCACGGAATTTATCAAAGATTAAAAACAGCCATGATGAAATATAACAATCATGGGTACCTACAAATACCGTATTTGAAAAATGGCCTACCTGTCAGTAGCTTTGATGTTTCAAGTTCTTCCGTATACCAATGGATCAAACAACTTTCTTTGAGTTTTAATCACTTTCTAGCCTAAATTATGCTGAACTATATCTTGCTGATTGTGGGATTACTGCCGAAAATACAGGAATACAATAAAAATTGAAAGTTTCACTTGCTTTAGTGAAAATTATAAGTGTAGTTGATAATTCAACATAGCAATGCTATCAGAAATTCGTCCAACTGGGTATTTTCACTTCATGTTTAGATTGTGCCAACCCGCATAGTTTCGCGACAGCATTATCCAGAAAGTATTTCGACGGTGACTGATGGTTACTGATACTATGCGGAGGACATATGCTCGATGTAACCCACTCGTAACATTCATGAATCAGTATACGACAAACGCAAATTTATATGTATGTGTTTACATCTCTTAGCAATTTATGATATGCAGGAAATGAAAATAGCTATAAACCCCGTCTAGTGATGGATCGGTATCTTAGTTACTTAGTGCTGGATCTTTGCGGTATTTTCAAACAGTCATCAGTGATTAGATACTAATTTAATCAAGATGCTTATAATGGACACTGCTACAGGACCAATTTTACAGCTGCGGAGATAGGGCGCAAACCAAGTAACTGCAAAACAGACTAAATACGATAAAAAGGAATGGTGAGAGGACGGAAAGTTATAAGATTACAAGGTTAAATTGGCCCTAAATAATACAGGAAAAAATAAATCTGAAGTCCGTAGATCTAGACAAAATTAACTTGTCACATGTGAGGAATACCGACACGCCAGTTTTACCGATCAGACATTTCAGAACAAAGGTAATTTTTACTTATCAGTAGGATATTCCATCCCGCGACTATGCAGTACATAACCGATGACACTTCCTGGATAATGTACTTCCCTAACTATGCAAGTCATTTCAGTGCTGGTAAGCGCGAAGTTTAGTCATTAGCATTCTTTCTCTATCTACAGTGGATGTAGATGATCACACCTAGCTGATCTTTAGCAACTAGGAGAGTTGAAAGATCAGTGAAACCAGAAACCGTTGCGCTTCAGTATCTGCATGCGAACAGTAGTAAAATTATGCGGATTGGATGTTTTCACCCTCGAATAAAATTTTGGTGCATCCAAACAAATACATAGACCCATGCTACATAAGTCATGTTAACATGATAAATGGAAACTGATTGCATTATGTTTCACCACGGCTGTCTGGTGAGATTACAGATGAAATGCCCCCGGAAACTGAAGAAGAACTGAAGAAGAACAATTAGTAGATCAACTTAATAATGTTCATGACAACCTGAATGTGACTTTTGAATTCGAATCGAATGGGCGCCTTCCGTACCTCGACATTCTCATGAGTCGCAGGGATAATGGACTGATTAAGCGATCTGTATACCGGAAGCCAACGTGGTCCGGCCAATATCTACACTTCACTAGCTTCTCACCGATGGCACACAAGCGCGCACTAGTAAAAACATTATTCACTCGGGCCAGACATATCTGCTCCAACGACTGCCTGGCTGAAGAGTTAGAGCTGATCACTAAGACACTTATGGCGAATGGCTACCCAAAGCGATTCATTGACAAACATAGCCAAGTTAGACCGCCCAAGGAGATGGTGTTGACAGCCCCTAAGAAGAAGGTGTACATTGAGCTCCCATTCAAGGGTGACACTGCAACGAAAAGAATAACCAAACGGATTGTCTCGGCCATTCAGCGTACATACTGTGCTGCGGAGGCGGTAATTATCAACAGAACCCGAAAGTTGCCGTTACCTTCAGTAAAGGAAGATGAACCCGTCGGCGCCAAATCCCATTGTGTCTACCAATTCGTGTGTGACTGCGGTATCAGTTACATCGGCAGGACCGAACGGGTTTTAGATTCCCGAGTGAAGGAACACCTACCAAACTGGGTTCAGCGTGAAGTTACCCAATCCACCTCCGATGATACGTGTTCGCGTAAGCCGCCAGCGTCCTCCATAGGCAGGCACATCTTGGCGACTCGTCACCAGGTCAATCCCTTATCAGCTTTCCGGATCTTGTTACGTCATACTAATGCACGCCTTTTACGATTTGCCGAGGCCGTCGCGATAAGCCGAATTAGACCAGCTTTGTGTGTCCAAAAGCAATTAGTTGTCAACCTGCGGTTGCCGTGGACGTAATCTGATAACAATGATCACAACAATAAATTTGATTGGTTTGCCTGTGCCCTGTAAGACATATAAAAGAATTTCCCAGTTATTGTATTGGTACTGACGAGATAATACGAAATGCTAGCATCTGCCAGTATTCGTCTTCTCATTTCGTTGTTCAAACTACTGAAGGGGACTAACTGTTTTAAATGCTGATAGAGTTGGTGGTGGAGCAGCAGATGAATTTTTAACTAACCTTAAGATGACATATGTTAAAAAATGAACTACCACATTGCATTGCGCTAGATTGCCAGAAAATAGTTAGGATGAAGCCTCACTAGCTGGTAAAACTGATTATTAATTAGACGGAACGTGATTATAGATGGTGACAGCCTCAGTCAAAATGAACTATTTAACACAAGGTGTAGATTTATGGCTTTAAAATCTGACATAACCCTTTTTAAGAAGAGAGTTTTTTAGTAACAGCCTGCCATTTGAAGTGAGAGTAAAATAACTAAGTAATGATCAGTTTTGGCGCTGTCAGCTTCACACTATTCTGTGGTGATTCGGCAACTGGTAGTAAGCGTTGTCAGACTCATAAATGATTTGAGCCGGTGAGTCTAAATGTGCCCACCGTGTCACTTGATTAAGTATCAGGCAACAATATGCTTATACTTAATCATTAAACAAATGGGACTTTCATTCACTACTACAGAGTATTCTGGATAAACCGTCCTAAGGCACAGTTGCATTTGGCTTCCACGACATTTAATTCTTTCCATGAAATTATCCTGGTATAATAGACCTGAAAAGATAACCAAAAAAATCACAGGGCTCCGAGATTTCGACTTGCTGCTGAATCCTTTTCCTCATATCTGGATAGTGATATTAGCCCAGCAGAGTGGAATAATGCTTCGGCTATCATGCCTTGTAAACCCTACTCTGTGCATACAATGTTAGCTTGTCACTCAACCTGTTACTCTACTATTTCTTCCAGGACTTTGAAATACAAATTAAAGTCCGAAAAGGTGGACGTTTGAAAACAGGAATTCTACTCATCTCTTCCTAATGTGGCCTCCTAAGCCCACAGACTAACACAACATATCAGATAGACTTTCTCAATTTCCTGAGTATTTACTTTGCTTGTCGCTGTTTCGTCAGCTGTAGCTGTCCACCCGGATACTAAGAAACCTGATTGCCTTCCACGGGATCAGGTCCTTTGAAACCTAAATATTTATGGCCTAAAAACCCCTGCTTACTCTTTTGATTCCTAAACTCACTAATGAAACTCAATTAGTCTGGGCCCCATACGAAACAAACACAATTAAGTCAGTTATTATTAGAGTGAAGAAAGACAGAGTACTGGGCTCTTTATTATTTCTCTTGTACGTAAGCGTATTTCTCTTTGAATAACCTCTCCATTTTGTGGATGATACAGACTTTATTACTTTTTAGTTCCACTGGCGCTACTGAGATACTCGGTACATTTTAGCATAATTTGCATACACTTACTTCGTGGCGTTTTTATTCGAAGACCTTATCCACAGTTGACAACTAACACGTGCTACCCTACCGATGTGAAATCAGACCGAGCTCGTGTATACTCGACTGCAGTCCACTGAAATATTGCCACTATACAAGTATGTACCCTAACTATCGCTGAGAATGTTCAAGATCTTAGAAGCATGCAGCTTTCGTTCAAAAATCCCATTAGAAGAGTCGATTAACGCCATGTACAACCGGTAAAAACAAGAATATGACTCCGTGATTAATACAATTCCAGGGAGAGTGGCCGTATATCCTTAGAGTGAGTGCGGCAGTCATTCCCCAAGAGCCTATTGCGAATTTCAATCAAGTTGCAAATTTAGCCACAGCGAACGTGAAGAATGAAAGCTAATCTAGTGGTTAGCTTTATACGCTTCCCAAAAGCGCAGCTGTGCAACCGAAAGAAAGATCAAAGTATCATGCGAAAAAACAAAAATGAAGCAGTAGTGAAACTATCAAGCTCAAGGCAAGCATGGAAAATCTCTCTTCAATTTGTAGTACTGACTTCCAATTGATAAGGATTGAAATGTTTCTGTACACATTCATCAATGAAGGAGATATTGAGATCATGTGACGAAAAGCAACAAACAACTCACGTTGTTGAATAAGAAAAAGATGTATTTTTGTTCGTCGCAATCAGCCGACAGTTCAGATATGTTGACCAGCTATCCGGAAAAGCACCAGACGCCGTTTCGCCCTATTGGGTCTCATCAGTGGTGCGCATCCTTCGGTCCTCTGCGGAGGATCGAATCCATGACTGCTAGTGGCTCTTGCCAACTAGCCCGCAGCTTATGTAACTGCGCCATGGAGGACGGTATCTGACTATCATGAATAGTTAGCTAAATGCGATATAGCCCGACGCATCCTCCACTGCCATGCAGGCACCTGCCATGCAGGCACCTGCCATGCAGATGACAGCGGTCGGCCTTCCGGCGTCAGGACTTCCCGGTTACGGCAGCTATGAATCCATCAATTCATAAGAAAAAGAGGTATATTATATGAATGCATTACCACCATTTTCTATTATTTAACTCGATTTTTGACCGTTGCAGATACGTAAAATAAATTTAATTTTGTCTTCAATGTTTTGAGACACGTGCAGCAAACTCAGTAACAGTTTTGGCCCTGAAAATTACTATGAGCGACATCCTATATTTAAGTTAGCTACAACACAAACTTGCCTCTAATTTTTTGCTTCACATTTGTTCAGTGCTGCATAGTGTCACTTCTTTATCGGAATCAACAACACACGTACCCATAGTTTCTTTCAGTGCTCCGCGAAATTATATTTGAAATTGCATTCTTCAATTGTGTATTGGCTAAATATGGTGCATCTATCTGTACATGTTTTGAAAGCCACCTTATTTAGAACTACTGCTAATGGTTGTTTGTAACCTACGATTACTCTGTACATGTAGCATTGGTCATTGATTTGTGTTATGATGTTGCTGGTGGATTTTAATTGTGAACCAACTCAGCACATTGCCAGACGAGGCACTCATGAAAGCTCTAGAGGAAAACTAGCTTGCATAATAGTAGGTATCCAAGAAAAGGATGCTCACTGATGAGGTTCACCATGTGATTCTTAACAAAATGTTCCGGTGCTCTCTCGTGTATTTGTTTAAGCAGCACCGCCTTCGTCAGCTAGATCATATCCTCCGTATATCTGATGACTGAATTTCACCGTGGATGTTGCACGATATCAATGGGCGAAGCTGCAAGGTGGCTATTCTGCGATACGTTCCAAAAGCATGAAAAAACTGACGGAGTCTTCGTCACGCTGGCGCAACCGTTTCTTAGTTGGGGGTCTCAAGATGAGCCACGCCAGTGTTTGGGAGCTCTATCCGATCTAGTAGAGTCGCGCAGTCAGTGACATTCCTGCAATCAGTTTCTTGCATCTAGTACTTATTATCACTTCCATTCTCCTTAGACTTAAGCCACTTTTTTGTTCTAAGTTCGCGGTATTCTATTTGTATTAAAACACCATATTTCATCGGCAATATTAAAAGTGAAGGCACGTAAAAATAAGATTTGTAAATCTGAATGGGTACATTTTTAGTATTTACAATGCTCCAGCGGACATACTGTTAGATGTTGTAATTTTAAATACACTTGTACCAAGAGAAACATGGAGCATATATACAACTGCCACTCCAACAACCCCTTGCGCATTTGGTTCGTGAGAGTTGATGGGTCAAAACTCAACCCTGACATTGTTACAATGCGCTAATTTGAGGAAATACAACTTCTAATGTTGAGAACTTAAAAGAGCACGAGAGTGCTTTTGAAAGATAAGACCGCAGTGGATGAAATCGGTCATTTAATACCTTAAAAAACATTATTGCATGCACCGTGATGCTCAGAGGTGGTCAAGTCATTTAGGGAATAGTAAGACAAACCGTCGAGCCTAGCATTGTTTTCATCGTTGGTGCCAATAAAAATGTACCTGCATTTGTAAGTGGTAAGAGTAAGGGATCTGTATGAGGACCGTTTCGCCAGATCAGTTAATCCAAGGTAAATAATGAGGAATCCAGAATAGCTGATGTCATAACACTCAGCACAACATCGTCAGAACATTTGCGTCTAATAAGGGGGAGAAGTAAAGGGAAATGTTCGATGTATACAGATAAAAGAAAAGCATTGAGGTCGCATCCTGCAGAACGCAACAATACACTGAAAACAAGATTTCACTCCGTTTAGATTGGTGAAGTAGAAAGGAAGTGTGAAAGTGATCACGCAACTGATTGAACTCGGCACGTTGAGTTCTGTTCTCGGAGATAGATTGGGCATCATTGGCTATTCAGGCTTCCGAGGGCATTTTAATCAGGAAAAGGACGCCGTACGGATTTACATCTTTGATCTAGTGCATGTGCTATAGAATGAAAGTATGTCATGAACGTACTGTTGAGCAATAGTGTCTTTATGTAAACTGATAGTAATTGTAAGCTGGTTTGGTTGCGAAAATCCACAAAGTTCTCGAAAACTTTGGCAGCGCAGATGAACACACAATCGGATGATACTTATGAAATCAACTTTAAGCACCGCCTTTAGTCTGGCCGATCTGCAAATTTCTCGAAATGCGTTCAAAGTGAATAAGTTGATGAAGAAACCTGTCAAAAGTATTATGAGAGAATCAGCACGCTGTTGTAAACGTAATAGTGAGAGAGTATCCGGAACCCCAGCTTTATTTGATGTCATTCTTTTGAGTTTCTTGTGAATGTTGCTGTGAAGAAAAATGCAGCTGCACCTGAACTGATGAAGGAGGGCATGGAGGTACATTTGATTAGGCGGAAAATAACGCAACGATCAGCTTGCTCTCATTCACCTCACCACACTGACTGCAGATGCTATTGACACAGCTATCGCAAAAGCATCCATAAATCATGACAGGTACTTTTGTTGTTAGGATTTTGACGCGTGTCAATCTTTTACTTATGAGTCCAAGTAATGGTCATTGAAGCCCATCAAGCATTCGGTAGATCATTTCAGCGGGCAACATAAGTCAAAACAGAAAGTGACGTAGTCTGTAATATGGTCGGGTTGAATCGACGAATCAGCTTTGTGGAGGATTGAAAAATAAATTAAGAAAAACTGATTGGAGCCCTACGCCATTTTCAACAGAAATGTTTCGCCGTTTGATGGACTTGAAACGAGGTTTAGTCAGTGTGGCCAAATTGACTGTACTGTATTTGCTAGGGGGACGTTTTAGTACGTTATGTTCTGAGCTGCTCAGGAAAGCCCATTACCTTCTATGGAAGAGCAAGGCAATTAGTTCTTACACACAAAGTCCAAAGGCATTTTTTGTCTAGAGATGCAAGTCATTGCAACCGAAACCACCGCCTTTGTCGCTCGGATCATATTTGCTTAACTGCACTGATCTGAGCGGTTCTGCGGAAGGTTGCAGCGAGACTGGCTGGCTCACGCTAACAGACTTGAATTATTCGCGATGGTGAACTGGCAAGTATCGTACTCAATGATGGAAGCGAAGGAACGGAATCAAGGGGACGAAAGTATATTGCGGTAAATGTTGTTCGCGTGTATTGGCTAAGAATGCGACACAGGACGACGCGAGCTAGATAGGAAAGGATGTGAGGGACGGCGCGATGGAGTGGCGTGTTGAATCCAACCGTGATACCGTGTGGGTATGTCGCGTGCGTGCGAAGTCGGACAAATCAATGCAACAGATATATAAACGTTCTACAAACAACCTCCAAATGTTCAATAAGAGGCCAATTTTATTTGGTATTTTGCACGACATATACATGCATTCCGGAGGAATCTCCTGACTGCTACAAGTTCATACTGCATAGCTTAAACGTTCGGCTATATCTTTATTTATCGTTATTATCAACGCCTCCATCAACCTAATGTCTTAATCCGAAAGATCGCTCTGATAACTCGTTTAAGAACCGCCTTGAGAAACTCGGATAACCCTCTGTCTTATGCTAACCCCTAAAAAAGTTGACTGTATTTCAACGCGCACGGCCGAAAAACATACCCTTTATTCAAATCTTGATGCAATTATTGTGTCGCCGCCTACTGTTCGCACCTCACGACCGCAACCAGAACAAGGAAGACGAGCTAGGACAGCATTGGATACAAGGGAACTATGTTCCATTTGAATAGGCTACATGGGTAACTGAAGCTTGGTTACTAAAACATGTTGGAGACAACTATCAATAGAGGAGACACCAAATATTACAGGCGAATGGAATTGGTAAGGACAAAACCAGTCATGCGACTTTTATGAGACTATATTAGCGGAAATGGAACCCTGAGGTAACATCCACTATTAACAGCGTATGCCGGACAATCAAAGCAAAGAATTTGTGCATTCAAACAGACGGTGGCGAGATAAATGTAGACAACTAAGGACTGCCACCAAAATATATGTCAAGAAGTCTTCTTCACAAATACCATCAGCCGGTATATCGGGTCTGAGGGAATGACGTGTGACTTTCGGTTATGGATAGACTCCGGATGCATGCTAGGTAATCAGCAATGCACTGTACAATAGGTAGCAGCAACTATATACTGTATTGGATAAGCGTAATTTCCGGTTAGCTTGATATCGTCAAGGAAGCTTTTAAGAACAATTAAAAAATCTAAGTAGTGTTCAAGAATCATGAGGTTGTACACCTAGGTATCAGTTACAAAACCTGTCAAATACAGACATGAATTATAAGTTGGGTGATGAGAATGATCTAAAAAATAACTATTTACCTTCTAGAGATGACAAAATTTGCGTGGAATGACTGTAAGTTCAATAAAGTGCAGAAACTTTATGAGACATAAAACCAAAAAGGGCTGGAGCGTCAAAACAATATAGCTACACGACAAACTTAATAGGGTGAAAATAGTGGAAATCGTTTACTTCTAAGCTATGTGCTTATTTGTTTACACCTAGCAGACAAACGTGCTTTAACTTTTCTTCCGTTTATTGTGCGATCCCTTTGTATAAGTGATCATGTTCCCTTGGTTCTATCACTACTGAACAGCTACCTAGTGCAAGTTTTATGAGAACAAACTGCAACCCAAGTGTTCGGCATCCACGCATAAGGGATCAGCTACTTCTGTTAAAAATGTGGATACTAATTTTACATTTGTCAGCAAACAAGCTGTGCACTTGTCCCTGGTTTAACCTTTTATTCCGCGAACAGAATTTGGCAGAAAAATATGACAAATGCATGGAAGTTCTCATCGTCATTTTCTTTAAAACGCAGTTACTTTATACCGCACGTTAACTGTGCTCAGTGATTTGGTTATCCTAACTAATTTGTTAAGTAGATGCCCCTCCGTTTTCCAAAGTCGTCATTTGTAAACTAACGCACACAAACACAGATCTGATACTTTGCTATCGGAAAACAAGAACGAATACTTAGGTAAATCGCCACTACGTTTTATAGTGCTGAACCTTTCTGTGGGCTAAAAGCTTTTAACTTTTATGTATGACTTACTTTAATGGGTGAAAAAGTATTATGCGTCCCTTAACCTCTCCACCTTAATAAAACATTCTGTTAATCTGCAGCTCAAAACGACTGTTTAAGAATGCCTGATACAATCGGAGAACCATGCAAAGCAGATCTACATGTGCTTATTACCAGTGTTACTTATACCTACTCGCTTCAGAAAGGGAAATGGACCGCGTTTATTGGGTCTTCTTTTCTCCTATGAGGAACATGTGATTGATGTAATGATTGTAAAACGTCTTTTGTGTCGCAGTGATCATGCAGTCATCCGTTTTAGTTTCATCTGCTATGCGGAATATCGCCAGCAGAACACGGAGATGGTGGGCACCGTTACGCGCCACGACTGCTTAGCCCAGCTTGTCTGTGCCACAATCTGGTCGATCCTCGCTGAGGGCCACCAGGAAGCTGCTTGGCTTGAATTTGTTAGCAAATTCAATCAACAGGTAACGGATGCGTCAAAAACAAGAGTTCTCAATGGCCCTAAAACAGTTTCTTCTTTGAGGAGCAGAACTAGAAAATGGATGGCTGTACGCTACGCAGCCTGGCGAGAGTACAGATAATCACCAACGCCAGATAATTGGGACAATTACATTTCCTATCGCAATCACTGCACTCAGCTGCTCAGAGATGACAAAGTGGCTTATCGATAGCATATGGCAAAAACATACAGCGCTAATCACAAACGTTTTACAAATATGTCAATGGCCGTCGTAAGGTGAGGCAGCCAGTTCCTCCACTCAGGACGACTGATGGTGAAACTAGAACAAATATGGAAGCAACAAACGCTTTGCGGACGCAATATGCTCCTACATTTCTAAGGGTCTTACCATCAGGCCATCTTCCAACTTCTGTTTTCCCACCTCTAGGACTCATCCACATCACTTTAATTGCAAAGCTGTTTCGCATATTCTGACGCGTTTGCGCAACCACAGCTCCCTGGGAATGGACACCATTTGCCCAGAGCTGCTTAGAGCAGAACCACATACCTGCGATGTGGAAGCTTGGAATTATAAGTCCGAAGCACAAAAGCGTAAACAGGACTGAGCTCTCAAAATACCGTCCAATGTCTTTTCTCCCGTATTGCCCAAGGTCATGGAATCCATCGTTGCAGATCCATTGGTGTGTTATCTGGAAAATCCTTGCATTATTGCTCCGACCAACACAGGTTTCGTCGATAGTGATCGTGCACAACGAATTTAGTAACCACACAGAGTAATTGGACCGAGTTATTTGACGCTGGGGAGGCCGTGGATATAAGCTATTTGGATTTATCGTACGAGCTCGGTAGTTTAGAATATCTGATTCTCCTTTCCAAGCTCTAGTATTACGGGATCATTGACCCTTTCTTGAGCTAAATCGCCAACTCTCTCTTGCAAAGATGGTTAGTGATTAAAGTCCGAATTGCATTACCTTAACCCATACCAGCGGAGTATGGTGTGCTCCAGGGCTCAATTCTAGGCCTACGACTGTTTTTAGTATTCATCAATAGCCTTGCATGAACAACCGCTTCAAATTTCTTGTTGTTTGCGGACGATATCAAGAGTTGGCGCCGAATTCAGACGGATGCCAATTAGAATTTACTTCAGTGTGAAATAGATATGGTATATGAGTGGTCAACCCGAACTTTGTTACCGTTCAAAATGGACAAATGCAAGTTACCCTCCGTTCGACACCAGATTACCTATTCCTGCAAATTAGGATAGCAAGTATTGCAGCGGTCATCCGTCAAACGCGACTTAGGCGTGGTTGTTTAGAATAACTTGGGTTTTTCCAAGCAATCCGCAAAAGCATCGAAAACTGGTAACCAGCACGTCGACTTGCCATGACGGGCGTTCTAACAACTAGACATCATTATTTGCACAAAGATGCTGAATGTGTATATTCACCCCCATGGCGAATAATAAATGAATAAGGGTATATTGCTAGAATGTTGCTAGATGCTGTGCCCCAAAGGGACCAGGTCAATATGTACACAAATTCAAAGCTCTTGCATGGAGAGTTGTAATAAATAAGTACGCAATGCAAGCGTGGCAGCCATGGCTGTAGCACGACCTTACTGCACTGGACCAACAACCTCAGGCATCTAAAGTGGTCATTTGAATGCGTCCTATTCCATACGAGCAAAGGCTGAAATGATAGGGAATATTTAGCTGGCGGTATCGCCGACTACATGGCGACTTGATTATGGCGTATTTGATTTTACACAATTCAAATCACGTGTGCCGCTCCTTAATGCTATGCAGCAGTAACACTTTTTATTTCTCTTCGATGCGTGAGACTATTCCCACATAAGGTAACATGAAAATATTTACAAATCTTTTTCGTTTAGTCCCCTCCACACATCAAATGGAAAGACGCATTATATATATATATATATATATATATGTCAGGTTCACACATACGCTTTGTTCAGGATGAAGTGCAGAAGTTTGTGTTGGGGTTAAATCCTCCGGTAGTAGATCTCCCGTCGATTTGGATCAGCGCAGTCTGACCAGAAGACGGAAATGGGAGCTTCTTAGCTGGGGACCGTGCTCCACAGCGGTTGGTTATAAGCAGGCGACTGGGAGGTTACCGTAGCGGACAGCACGCTACTGTGCCTCGGTAAAGTAACAACGATGCATATCTTGGGGTATAAGAGCTGTTAATGTGGAGAAATAGGCTATGGGTTGCAATGCTGACGTGGTTTTAAGTACGACGATAGTTTGAATGCATCATAAAGTGCTTTGGCGGATTCACTCGCTGTCATGGCTATCGACGATACCGTTGCTTTCCGTGCTGTTTTCCTTCAGCGTGTGTACCGCACTTTTGCGAATTTTGAAAGTGACTTGAAGTGCATTCAAATGCGAACTACATTATGCTTTCTTTCAAATCAGATGTCCTGATATCTGGGGCGTATCGGAATAGAAGCGATAAAGAACTGCCTGAGGATGTGCGATAGGGAACCGTACACTATAGATCCGTTCACTGCTGGCGAAGTGGGTAAGCATGCAAGCCGCAAGTTGACATGCTACCTTTATGAAACGCTTATGAACTATAGGTACAACAGTTATGACTGTAAAGCCAATATTCTCATACGGCATAACGGCTGGTGCTACGACATAGCATCCTTCAGCGTTGAGCACAGTCATAACTTTCATATGGGCAAGCCCTTTCGCTACGTGAGTAACAGGCGGCTCTCGCCGCACGCGGAAGAGAAAGTCTAGCGAATGATGCAGTCGTTTAAGGACACACGCGAGCTGAGGAAGTATGCGTTCACGCACTACGGTAGAAGAGTAAACCGTTACAACCTCCGGACCATAAGACATAAGATGAGGGGGAAGGTGGACGGGAAGTTAGTTAAAGCTGTGGTACTGTTGCTGGAGAGCGTCGGCCAGTGTAATGTGGAATATGAGGAATCGGAGGTACGGTTCCTATTTTTCTTTCCGAAGTATGTGCTTAACCTCAGGGAGCTTTACGGTGAGTAAATGCTGGCTGATGCGACACACTATATGAACTGCGGTGGCCACATACTGTAGCACTGCGTGTTGGTAGATGTACATGATGTAGGACGTTCATTATTCTACGTCTTGCTTCCGAATGTAAAAACGACATCATAGGTAAAAGCTGCGAGCAACACGCGCCTTATGTTACCAGCGACTGAGGCAGCAAGGACAGTGGTGAATGGTAAGTGCATGGCCCAGGTCCATGTTTCTCAATCGGTGTACCATTCTGCGCGCATTTGTTGCGCCCTTTTCCATTTATTGCGGGATGTCACCAGTTGCTGCGACGCGTTGTCGTCCAACACCGCAACGGACAGATCGCTCATTAAATAGTGGGTGCGGAATTTGATGTATGTTAGGAGCTCCTCGTTTTCTGACAGGTACTTGACAGCCATGAAAGCGCAAAACACCGAGACACACTGGTGCTTGGTAAGGACTTGGTTGCCGTTTGTCTCATCATGGACAGCGCACCGCCTGAAGTCAACCTGTTTATTTAGCTGCTATACGACAAACCGGGTAGAGAACGAAAATAAGCATTCAAAGTGCGGTCTTTTGGAGCAAACATCGTTATTAGATCTGTTTGCCGCGGTCGTTAACCGCGCGCTTGATGCCCAATCGCGGTGGCAAAATTTGATGGACAAAACGGACTTGTCTGAACACGCATTAGACCATTACTTTGATAGCCTTGGACAGCCTGCTTCGCAGTTTTCAGGGTACGCTAGGATGCGTTTGCGATGCAATTACACAAGGGAAAAGTTGGGTGTGACTAACTTGTCAAATGCTAGATGTCAAGTGCAGGGTTGCCAGAGGCAATACACCGTGTCAATGCTTGGAGACGTAACATGCCAATGCAGCTTTAGTCGGCAATGGCTGCTTCCGTTTGCTCATCTAATGCATACGTTTCACGCGGCCAGCCGACCGCCAGCTCCGCGTGTAACCGCATCCACGTCGTTCGCCATCGTCCCACTGTTGTCCATTTCCACAGTGGTTCCAGTAACTAGAAAGAAAACGCTTTGAGAGTGCAGTCAGATGCTGAGTGATATTCAGGTGCAAGTTTGTAGCCTTGGTGATGCAAACTATATGGAGGTGATGGATCAGTTGGGGGTATTTCTACACAACCTAGCCAGTTCTCACGATGATGTTTAGGTTTCTGCCTCCGAAACCATAAACGAATCAGCAGCAGTAGGAATCGATGAACCTACCAAGGAAGTAACAAGACATAAGCAACGCCTAGCGCTTATTCCAGATGTGTCCGTCGGTCAGGAGGAAGATAGGAGACCATTTCTTTGTAGGCACTTGCGCGCCACCACCACCAGGTTGTATAAAACTCTAAGCAAGCGTCGTTTTTTGCAAACGCCAAGCCAATTACGACAATGACAGGTGCCCTTTGTGCCTTTAAGTAGACTGCGAGGCACAGAGCGGACAGGAGGTTAATTGGGTCATGCGCTCCGAATGTCGCCTTCGTTATCATCAGCTTTGCGCGTCGCACAACGGACAGGGGCATTTTACCTGGCGTCGCTGTTTGTAAGTCGACCTTTTCCATGTTTCCCTTTTTCGTTCCTTTGTTACCACTGGTCTGCTTACGCTTGCTCGTTAGATACACCCACTATTCCCATATGCGGTGCCTCCCTACGTGACGGTTACGGCAGGTAGGACTACCTCGCCATCGGGATCACACATGAAGGGAGTGGTCAGATATATCTAAGGACATCAAAGGCACCCGCAGTTCTGCCGGTTTGTGATCAGACGCATTCGCCGCTAGGTCCCTTTAGTACAACTTCATCTTCTAAGTAACAGGAAGCACAGTTTTGTTTCCCCAAGCACAAGAATAACATGTAACGAAAAGGTAAGAACTACGCTTGAAGCCCTATCGGTACTACATGCATTCCTTGCCCTCGCACTGCAATTGTGACGTCATCTTACATTCCAGCTGCTTAGGGCTCTGCCGAGTGGGGATGATTGTGCATGACCTCACCCACATTTGCGAGGGCACTTCGCCTAGGAACGAATAGCTTATCGCTTCCATAAACTTTCTTGCCGTTCCTAAATACTCTTACTTCAACGACAACCATAGCCGTCTGAGCATACGTAATGTTACCTTTTCCTCTGGTAACACTATCCTTTTGGCTTGCACAAGGTGTTTCCAGGGTCATTCCGGCGATCTTCGTTTTATGACCTTCGCTTTTCTCCATTTCTGTCAGTTAGTTATCACAGCAACTGTAGGTGGCATCGTCATTGTTAGAAGAAAGCTGCTGGTGCAACGTTACGTAATACTTGTTCCATTCCCCGCTGCTTCCGTGTACTAACAGATCAAATGTTTGTGATGCCACATAGAGCTTCTGTGCGACCATACCCACCACGATCTGTGGAGGCTCGTACACCGGGTCTCTCTGTAGGTTTATGTGGTCCAACATATCAACAACCTTACAGTGGCATCCTGCTTACATACGATATCGTAACCCGTAAAATCAATCAACAATTCCTGCAGCTGTGTAGTCAAAACAGATAGTCTCCGCGGCACCCACTGCTTCCGCGACAAATATTTTCTCACTGGGTGAGAACGGATACTCCCTTGTCGCACCGGGCTATTGGACGTTGTACGTCGCTTCCGATGCATGCCATTAGGGAATGCAAGGGTGAAGGTTGTCAGTGTCTGTTACATCCTCTTGCAGTTACCAGTTGCAGTATTAATGAATAATAATGGCTGATCTCTATATAAATTAGCATTTAGATCTTGCGGGATTCTTATACCTGTCCATATATGTACTAAGCAATGTGAACACATAAATGGCCTGCTAACGAATGCAGCTACATGAAACATGAGAGGAGGAGTGGAGAAGACCATGAAGCACTCGTAAAATAGGGTAGCGCGGGTAACCAATTGATTTTCTACAGCGACTCTCCTAAATGTGAAACTATGACCGCCGAGGAATAGCGAACATCGATTTTCACAGCTTATGGTGCGTTTAAACGGTAAACGCAACATGCTTGTAACAAGTACATGGTAATTATTTTTCATTACCTATTTACATTCGGAAGATATGATAGCTGACATTAACATTTTTTAACAATATAACTCCTAACACACACACCGTTGGGTTGTAACCAGTCAAAAAGATCGTCCAACACGGTCTTTTCACCCCGGTGATTCCCTTTATGATACCGCCAATTTTGTTATTCAAGCATGGCGACCTCACACGTCTTCACACTTCACAGATCTACATTTATTCGCTAAATGTTCACAAGCAAGACTTACATATATTTTATTGTTTCGACATGTTTCTCGTATTTAGGTTCCCAGTGTCGCACACAGCAATCATGCCATGCGCCGATAATTTACAGATATATGAATTAAATAATTTGCCATCACATGTGTCTTCCCTCCTTCTAAAACAAGCTTCCCTTTGTTACACAAACGAAGTACAACATCATTAAAAACATAAGGATTTCATGTACGCATTGATTACATTCAGTTACTTCATCAAAAGTAATAATTTATCTTCCGTGCAGACAAAAACCACGTACGTCAAAACGTTCGCAAACAAATTCTGATCAATGCAATGAAGATAGGCAATATAATGATAGCACTTTTGGTTTCCTTTCCTTTACATCAAAGAACTTTACTTATTAATTGCGCACTTAACAACTCTCCATTTCGATGACTAAGATCTATCAGCATACATTTCTGACAGCATTTTCAATTTATGAATGAAACCAATTTTGAAAACCTGGTTAAAGTTAAGTTCATCCGTTTGCAAACTGTCGCTTACTAAACGCGCTCTGTAAATAATGCATGAAATATGGAGTTGAAATATTTATTTCCGCGGCAGTTGCAATGTGAACCAAATTAACCTTATAATTAATACGTTGTACTATACACCGCATTATGATAGTTCACAAATTATTCCTCCTGTTTTCTCCCTATCACGCATCAAGGCCATCAAAGTAAAGCCTCATTTTCCTGTACAGTACCATTTCACATGTCGGCAACATCAACATTACCACAAATTATATTCTTCAACAAATTTTCAGAAGTTTTAATATCTTTAAAACATAGCGTTGGTTCGATATCTCCTACTTATCATATTTTCCTTTCGTAACATGCTCCATTTTAGGAGATATCTTTAATTATTCACGCAGGTAGCGCTGCAATCATAGCAAACAACAGCTCGTATTTCGTGACCACATCCTTCGATCTACAGGTTGCTAATTTCAACACGTATATGCGTTTAGATTTAACATTACACAAAGGCATTATTTCTCATCAAACCGTAATTTGCTTCCAATATTTATATGCCAAACCATGTTTATTTCACTTCTCTTCCTCGCCTATGTCGGATGTGTTAGGGGCTGATATTTATTATTCCCTTAGACTGACCGTTGTGGAGCAAGTTCCCTTCTTGAATGAGTCGTTCTTTCAACCTCCTGCTGACGCGCGATCAGGTCAGGTCAGGCAGAACTGACTACAAAGGCTTTCGCCTAACCAGCGTCCAGTTTATTGGGCCGGCAACCGAAACGAAACCCGGCAATTTGACGTTGGATTGACTTCTTGCGTCTGCAAATTAATGAAGCAAGAATAAGAGCAATCTTTGCAATTTCTTGTGGCAGCATTAAAATACACTAAATATTCCAGTACAATTACAATATCTCTGGAAAAAGGACAGACCAACACTTATCTAAGCCGCTTTTGAAGGCTTCAACAGACTCACATACCACTAAATCAGAAGGAAGTTTATTCCAGATGTTAACTAATGGGTTCGTAAAAAACTTTTGCCTTGATGTCCAAACAAGCTCTGGGTTGTTTTAGCTCCTACTTCATCGATCGATTAAAACACGTGCAGACGACCTAGTTTGTAGTGGACCGAAGAAGAAAATAAATTAGATATTTATACCAAGATAGGTAATAAATGGCTATAAAATGATTACCAGTAAAAAAATAAAGCTTTAATCTCTGACAGAGAAGTATGCAAACATATAGACATCAGTATGCACGGAATATATAAAATTTAGCAAGCGTGCTGCTAATTTCCCCATCCAAAACTGTGTAGCCTTACGCTGTGAGGAAAGTGATTCAGAATGAAATGAAAATTTTGATAGCAACAGACTCTGGCGCTAACTACAATGAGAGCGAAAGGTGCGGCTTTTGTTAGTAGACAACATTTTATTGCGACGCAGCTATAATAGGAAATGTGACTTAGTTGATAGCAACATAATTGCTAAATTGTCAAACGAAACCTAAAATGCATGGTACAGCACAATAATATTTGTAGCCAAGAGTTGTAGTGCAAAGCTTTATGACCGCTATACTCCGGATTATTATGACATGCAGTAAGGCTTGTGTGCATCACCAGCCATAACCTCCATGCTTATTCTGGACTATGTCCACTTTTATTACGCTGGAGTCATTTTGGATCAGTGGAATGTAGAGAGCAGAAGGAAAAACGCTTTGTCAGCTACGTCGCCTCCCGTTCCTCACAGGAATCAAGGTGGACATGGTAAGTCGGTACCAGTGACACCGTTGCATGGCCACAAGAAGCAACGACATCCGAGTTTACTCAACAGGTAAGAATCCAATTGATGTTTGAAACATTCCTCCGACTGCGCGTCAACAACACACACAGGTAGATTATTCCATTCGTTCACTACTCTGCTAGACAGAGTGACATCACAACGGACCCGAAGTCTCCTTTGTTTAAACAATTTCCAATGGTGACCCCAAGTCGAACTGAAAGAATTGAGTGGAAAGAAATTCTGCAGTTCAGCTCCAAGTTCACCTCTAACGCTTTGTCGTGTAAAAATCAAATCCCCGCGACCTCGACGCTAAGCCAGTTAGAAGAAGTTCAGGCGCTGAAGACGATGTGAGTAAGGTAGGTTTTGTACCTTCAGAATGGATCTAGATCCTCTCCGCATAACTTTTTCAAACAAGTTGCATTCAAATTTGGAAAGAGAATAAACAGTGGGCAGTCCATACTCAAGAATCGGACGTACAAGAGAAGTGAACACGAGCCTGAAGAACTCCGAAGTCAAGCGGGAGAAGGATCTTCGTATGGCCCATAACAACCTGTTGGCAGAAGGGCTTTCCTCAAGATATCTTCAGTCGATTGCAGGTCTGAGGTCAAAACGACGCGGAGGTCCCGCTCATTATTAGGGTTGAACAGAAAAAACCCACCGATTTGATAAAGTCCAAATGGTTTAGAGGCACCGATCGAAAGAACGGAACATTTATTGTGATTTATGGGTAATTGACACCTGGTCGACCAATCGTGCAGCGAAGCTAGTCTTGTTTGTAGTACATCAGCTTCATGCACACAGGAAACCTCTATTCATAGCTTTAAATGATCTGCGTAAATCAAACAATCTGCCTGTAGTACAGACGGCAAGTCGTTAATAAAGACTTGGAAATTTCAGGGCCAAGAACAGAGCCTTGCGGAATCCCGCTGGTCATATTTACAGGGAAGGAAAGGGACTCATTTACTTGCACACAGAAAACGCGGTCACGCAGTAAATCAATGAGCCAAGAGAAGATTTTTCCTGAAACACCAATACTGCCAAGTTTGTTAAGCAAAATTTCGTGTGGGACCTTGTCAAAAGCTTTATTGAAATCCAAATACTACATCTAGCAGCTTACCAGCATCCATGGATTTAGCCCACTTTTCTCGAACTACCAGATAATTGGTGGCACATGAACGCGAACGAGGGAACCTTTGCTACGCAGCTCAAATGATATTGAGGTTCTGGAAATACAGGTCGAGAGCTCGTTTAAAATCCTCTCCACAACCTTGCAGACGACAAATATTAGAAAGATAAGCCGATAATTCGTAGTATGTTGTTGGTTTCCTCCTTTGTACATGGGCTTGACCATGCCCAATTTCCAGGCAAGCAGAAGACGCCCGGCCTCAAGTGAGTGCCGAAATACGTGACAGATAGGAACCACAAGATATTCGGCCAATATCTTGAGGAAAAGAGGATGCAATCCATCCAGTTGCGGGGAAGAGTTTAGATCTAGCTCGCAGAAAAGTTTGGATATCATACTAACATTTATGTCTACATCACTGAGAACAGAGAGCAAGGAGGAATAGCAATCAACTGACAGTACCGCTGTTGTAAAGAACGATGAATAATGGCAAGCTAAAAGACTGGCCTTATCAGCATCGCCGTGGAGCTCTGTGTTGAGATTGTGGGAATACAAGGACGGTATTCCACTTCCGGCTCTCGTGCTCCTTTTGAAGTAGGAAAAATGCAGCTTTGGTATGGACTTGGAATGTTCAGCCGGATGACCTTCGTATTGTTGCCTTTTTGTACGTTTTTTCGATGTACATACGTTCCGAACCAAGTTATAATTTCTATAATCAGTTTCCAATCTCGAAAGCTTAAAGCGATTCCAAAGTTTGTGTCTTTGGTTCATGAGCGATCGTAATTCTCATTCAATCCAGGAGGGACCTCTATTAAATGGTTTTCGTTTAGATATGGGAAAGACATCATCAATAAGGAACAACATTTTCGGGTAAACAAGGCTCCATGCATCATCAACGTCTAAGTGCTGGGGAAGACTCCAATCCTACTAGCCAGCGGTCATTTTCAAGCCGTTTGGATCAGAACATCAGAAATTTCAGCGATGGACTCCGTGGTTGTAAATGCTCAATCGTGTGTTCCAGTGAAAGGAAAGTGGGAAGTGATCACTCCTCCCGATCGGTGGTGAAAGGTTCAAATCAGAAACATCCGATTGTGCAAGCGAAAGCCCAAGATACAGTGTGTGCGGCGTCTGATCAGGAATAACGCAGTAGGTGCCGCGATATTTTTAACTAAATTAGTTTCAAGAACAGCTTCCAGAAACGTAAAATAGAAGAAGACGGGAGCAGCATCACAGTGAAGAAGCTCTTAATCAATATTAAGGGCATTAAAGTCCCCCACTAATAAACAAGCCCCATTTCCACCATACTTCTTTATATACTCCAGTAAACGATCACCAAAACTTAAGAGAGCTCTGTAGAAGACACCGAGAAGCAGCGATTTACATCCAACTTGAATACGACATCAAAGCACTTCGGAGCAGTCATCACTTTCCAAAACAACATCAACTACATGGACCTTCAGATTCTCCTTCCAATAGAGTATGACGCCGCCCCCGAATTCAGACCAATGCGATCAGCTCGTGGGAGACTGTAACCAGGAATATGTGCTTCGGGATCTGGAATTTCTGGGAACAACCATGTCACCGTAAATGTCATACGGTCCAGGAAAAATATTGACGCAAAGTGTACAACTTCATCTATTGTGTTACGTAGACTGCGCATGTTCGCAAAAGGTACCTGCAATTCAGTTGTTGATCTTTATGTCCGGGAAGGACAAGAACTGACTTCCAGCGCGTTCTATGCATATTTCGAATCAAGCGAAGATCCTCAATATGCAAACCGTTTTCACCGTTCGCACGGCGAGTTCTCAATTCATCGACTACAATCTTCATTATAACGCGCTCCTTCTGGGATAGATCTCGCAACACGTGAAACGGTTCCCTCTTGAGGCGCGAAGTGATTAGAAGGATCCGACGGCATTCATCTTCACTTTGGTATACAAACTTAAGGGGACGCATCTTGGAAAAATCATGCTTTTTGCCAAATCCAATATAGAGAAGACATTAATCCCCGGTTCCCCCTCGTCGAACATTAGGGAGACTATTCGTTGTAGAAATAATTGATCATCCGAAACTCTGTCTGCTGCTGTTGTTTTATCCGACTCGGGTAGTTTCTTATGATGAGACAATGTTCCCGGTTAGGAACTTTGACGGTCTAGGAGATCGGTGGCTTCGAAGGCGGCTTGTGATTGAACAGTTGCAACAAACGGTCGATCCTCTGAAGAACTGCTTACAGCCCGCGCTTTGGTGGGGACGCTTTGTCTTCTAAAGACTTGTACGTATACTTATGCACAAGAGAAAATCCGGCTTTCGGGAGCAGCCGCCGTATTCTCCTTGACGACGGTCGCAAACGTATTAGGCGGGGGCATACTAGGCTGGTCACTACAGACGTTCGGAACTCCGAGAATAAGACAGGAATTTGGTTAAAAACTGGAGTGATATTATCAGAAGGGTACAAAGAAGGAAAGGAAGAAGGCGCATTTTGGGAAACAGTCGGTTGGGGATCGAAGTGAGCACTAGCGGAGCGGGGAGTAAAAGTAGGTAAACCAGACTGAGCACGCTGAGTTTTGACTAAAGGAAGACAAGATTCACAAAAGATACCAACAGTGGATGCTGTATACAGCCAAAGACACTCATAACAATTTGATAAGCTATCCCAACAAGTGATCGATAGACCAGCAGAAGATTCTGAAAATTTGCGCACCTCAACGTTCGTCTGAATCACAAGAAAACGGAAAATATCAACCTTTGTCAGAACGAAACCACACGGGGTTCGCTATCGATGACCAGTCGTAGAACTTACATGAATAATACTATAAGCCCTGTTCGCACGAGGGACCAAAAGTCGTACGCTGGAGTGACATTTGGACGTCCCTGAGTGACCAAATTTTGTGCTCCCAGCCGTCCGAATTAGACACTTTTTGGACTATTTTTGGTCACTCAAAGAAAATTCTTGCGCAGCTTTAGTGAAGCCGCGCAATATTGTCCAATTGTCGCAAATACTTCCAGCACTAAATTTCCTGTATATTGGTCTATTCTGAGTTTCGTGCGAAGCCATTAAGTAAAGGGAATTACACCAATACATGAACCAGGTGTATTATAAAGTGCGTAAAGTACGTAATGAAATCCCGAAGCATCAGGTGCAAACGGTATTCATGCCTGGTGTAGCTTCAACAGTTTTGGCTTTTAGCTCTAGAGCACTGGGATTGCAAATCAACAAATAGCACGACATTAAAAAGTTGTGAAAGCCAAAATGCACCGATAGTAAGATAGGATATTGTGATATCTGTGGACTGTGTCCACAGATGCAAATAAAGAAAACGAAAACGGTAATCATCTACATACAGTGACATAAACATCACTATTATTAGTTATGAACACAATGGCGTGCTCATTTGGATGATCCGCCTGTGCAGTGTCTCCGTACCAAAGGCCGAAAGCGAATAGCCGAAGTGGTGGAACCCCGACAAACTGGCATACTTAGGCCCGTAGTTGGAGGCGGAATGGAACCATGTTGCCAGTGTAGGATAACTGTCATACACCTCACGACAACTCATTCCATACGTAGCGAACATAAAATTAGACCTTTTTCAATAGTCTCGACGCGATAGCATGGAGTACGGTTATTCAGTAAGACGAATGGCAATGGTCAGGCACATTATATGATGCAGTGTATATTCATCGTTACCTACTTACTGCAGCCTGCTGTGTTGCCATGAAAAAAATGTTCTGCTCCGTGGGAGTCGAGGCATGTTGCATACGTTCGTGAACCCACTGAAGTTACCGACGGAGCCGACCTTTCACTTCTTCTGTGCTGCCATGTACCCTCTTCCGTACCACTGTATCTAGAACATGGAGCTAAGGTGATATATTGGGGACTAACCGATCATTGCCCGGGTCAATCTAATCTCGCCGAAGCAGTTTTGTATGAACGCCGCGCCAGTTCAATTGGTTAGCCAGCTCGTCCGTGCAGGCAGGCTGCATGATGTTGCGCACTGCTGTCGAAACGGTATTCCCGCCGATCATGGTAAAGTAGTTAATCTAAAGTAAAAGCATACATAAGCGGCATCATACCAACTGGGTCGTGGCAGTGTGGCTCTCTAGCCGTCGATCTAGTGATTGCAGCTCCTATACTGTCTTCAATAGAAAAGGTACAGCGCATGCACAGATCTTAGCGTCAGCTGACAACTGAAAGCGAACGGATGACTTCTGTAACTTCAAGGCGTGAATTTTCTCCCGAATTCTGACATTGTCGCCAGCAGATTTCACACAATGCTCCCGCATATATTACTTAATTTCCAGCCTTGACTGATGCAACACTGGCAGTTCCGTTGTTACCGAATGATCGTGTTGCGATAGATCAATTTGGGAGCTTAAGCGAAAGCGCCATAGATGGTAAATAAGCACAAATATCCATTTCCTTATTCACACACATCAACCAGTTGTGGGAAAACTGCATAAATCAGTCTTTAAGGGCAGGGTTTTATTAAATACCAATAAGTACAGTCCACCGATTATTACCGCGAGAACAAACAAAAAGTTATCTGGGAAAATAGTCACCTCATATGGAAAATTACAGCATATTAGCAGCGGAAACTTTATTTACGATGTCCTAAGTAGTGCATAGGTTTGGTGGGACAAGAAATACCAGGTCCTTCTCTAAGATTGTCTTCTTGAGCAACGAGCTCCCAATGTGATAAACGCTAAAGGAGTCCGTCGCATGAATTTGGAGGAGAAAACACAGAATGATTAATGGGTAGCCGCCACCCCAGTGACCAACAGTGTAACCGGTCCTGTGTTGTCTGTATTCCGTCACCATCATCAAGCTTGGACACCTAATCCACAGTTTCAGATCATCAGCATATATGATGTACTGAGTTTGGAGCTGGCATGGAAGAACATTGATGATGATTTTGTAGTGCTCAGGACCAAACACAGAGCCAAGTGGGACCCCGCTGATCATAAAAACAGGACTGGAGTAGGTATTGTTTCCTTTAACTTGCGTGCTTCTACCACTCAGAAAGTCAGCGACTAAGCAGAGAATCTTCTCAGAAGAGCCAATTCCTCGGAGGCTGAGAAGGAAACTTTCATGAGGAGCTTTGTCAAATGCTTTGCAGAAGTCGACGGAAACGACATCCAGACGAGTACAGGCATTCAGCGATCAAGCCAGTTTTTATGTGGCAACAAGCAAGTTAGACACAGAAACGTGCCTTCGGAAAACCAGGTTGAGCGCATGTGACGATATGCAGGTTCCGTAGATGAACAGCTAGGGCTCTCTTAAATTGCTTTCTATAATTTTACAAATTATCAATGTCAGACAGATTGACTGGTAGTTTGGAGTTTCCTGACGATCTTCACACTTGTATACGCAAACTAGTGTCCACTAAAATGCATGTAGTATTTAGAGATCATACCTGCCTATAGTGACTTCAATTACCTATGGAAATGGCACTCACCATGGAATTCATAAGGCTTCATTGCAGAACTCCGATATATATTGCAACTCAGTCCTCTACCGGTATCGCAGAGTAAAGAAGCACCTCACTCAGCAATTCACCATCTGTGTATTGCGTGCAAATTACACACTCAGGTGCAGGCCGAAGAGTAGCCCCTTAAGTCTGAACTGCAATGCAATTTATGTTAAGATCCGCTGTTCCTTCTTAGGTATGAGCCATTAGATAGAACCCTTTTACCTCCTCGATTTCCGGAAATAACAAACACTTGCATTGGATGGAATAGATGGAGATCCGCTTTGGCTTGGGACGAAATCAAATACATCTGTGGATCCGCAGATGATTAAACGGAATAAATTTGTGGAATAAGGCCGCCACTGTGGCATAACTTTGCACGCACACAACCGTATTACTAATGCCGACCTTCATTACAAGTCTGTTTATAACCATTGCGGCATGGTCCAGATGCGTAACTGTCACAGCGAAACATCTGACGGGACGTTGGTTCACGGTATAAGGGCGGCTTGCCGCTGGAGCGCTGTATGTGTCATCAAGGTATCCGTCCGAGGGTAGTTGTGATTACGGAGCCTCCTCAACCAATCGTCGAAACACCTGAGGCGCCGGCACACGAGGAACACGAACAAAACGGCGCAACTTGTGAAAATGAGACTCAAATGGAAAAGTGGGGGTCCAGTGGTCAAAATTCACGTTTATAATTGCACAAATGCAGTCAGCAATAGACGTTAAACACTAACGCTTGGTGTCCGTAGATGTCAAGAAACTGATCAACCGTCTTCCGCATCATTGACTATGCTAGAAGGAAATACTGTACTCCTTGCAACACAACATATACATCACCTAGGAGAAGTTCAAGAAGTTCTCGTACATGGTACGGTGTAATATCCCACATATCGCAACAAGACCAATGTGCAGCTGGAACTGCCGATACTCTGTGGCTTTCCATCGATAGGTACCTACGAAATTGCGGCACTTTCTGGGGAAATCTGCCTTCAGTTACATGTGGCATTGATCTATTCTTGTGTTCACATCCGATATCTGCATGTCAAACAAGTGTAGCTCGGTGGATGTGGGGCCCTTGCGCCACAAATAAATCAAAGCCTTATGAACCCAAGGCAAACCATGTGCATGTTATCCAGAGTAAAGCAGGTTGTGATGTCAATACTGTGCCACAAATATGGAATCACCAGCGTGAAGTTCTTCTTGAAGACCTAGACGGAAATCTTCTTCATTCCTTTGCATGGTACCCGTGCCCAGTAGGAAAGTCATGTGGCCATCTGCATGCACACCTATTGGAAGTTATTGAAATCTTAATGAAATTGGATACTAACCAGTAACGGTAAATTTCTCGCATGCGTAGTAACCGGAACGCTGCTTTACTTGTCGGATATATGCCTCAGCAGGAGCAGCCGCAATCAACACTTCAAGGTAAGTGTCAAAAAGGCCCTTCTGGAGATAAACGGATTCCAGGATGCATGCCATCTCTCAGCTCATTGATTGTTGATAGTAGAAACTCATGCACATCTGCAGGTGTTGACAAGCCGAAATAAAATCTGGCGATGAAAACGGTTGAAGGCGGATCCGTGAGTCTAGCCAAGACAGACCAACATTGCTTACGTGAACTGCGAAACAAGGTGAGTCAACCTATGTGCAGTTGCAGCTGCAACTTCGACATAACAGTAGCACCAGTACTTTGCAACACGCGATGTATTCTTGTAATCAGTTCAACGGTAGCTGAGCATCCATGTGGTATACCGAGTAATGTGCGCGAATCACCCGACAATTCAGGATGCAACGCACGAAGCCGTCGAAGCATAATGTTTATCGTTCTAGCTGGTAAATATCCATCAATCGCGATACAGTGACAGATTGCAGTAATGCTTGGCAACTGCGGAGTTGATATCACAGGTGGTAAATCAGCAGGCAATTCTTTAAGCAGGTTACAAGTTTGGAAAGTTCGCTTACCAATAATCTACTCTAAAGGTTGCTCCTATAAATCATGTGAACTAGAACGAACAATATCCATGGAATCCATTAATGTCTGTGTGGAAGTACCAGCAACTTTTTCATGGCTTCTAGAAAGCGAGGGGCACACAACTCGTCGGGACCTGATTGGGGAAACATCTGAAGACTTTAACCAAAGGAACACATGCGCATACCGAATGTAGCCTTGTTCTGCATTATGCTGCCGTAAGGATGTTTGATGAGACGATGCATGTTAGATTAAGAGCCACCAGTGTAAAATCTTGGAGGTCGACGAGGCATAACTACCAACTTTCACCGCGATAGAAATGGCCAGAAAATGTCTTATATATGACTTCGGGGTACAGTTGAACAAAGGTTTAGTGTGGGGATAATCAAACTTGTAACATTAATTGCATAGCATTTCTTGTTGCCAATGTTATAACTATACTGACTGTGCAGTTTTCTTTAAATTTAGTCATTATTTTACGAGTAACCAAAAAATTCCGAAATGGGACGCTCAACCGTCTACCTGTGCGGACAAGGATCATGGAAGATAAGGTCTGTGAAAAAATAGGAACTGGGTGTCCATCCATCACTGAGCCTGAGATTTAACAAGCGTCTGGTGGGAAATGGAGCCAGGTAAAAGCGAATTTCTTGGAGATGGCCAGGGTAGAGTGTGGAGGGGTTGGAAATCCTGGAAGTCCGGCTATCAGGGATGACAGATCACTTTGACACACAGTTAACTTTCAGGCCAGGTTAAATGAATATGAGATATTGAAGAGCAAGATGATAATAATGTACAATAAAGGATCTGGATTCTTATTCTATTAATCGAGTGTTGACATTTCTTAGATGGCAAGCGTTTAAGTCGGATAAAAGTTAAGAAATATGAGGGCCAAGATGAGGTGAATTGGAGTGACGAAAACCTGGATCACCTCTGTTGAATCATCAGCGGAATAGTTAACCAACTCTCTGGAATATCATGAGATGGAGTACAGAGGTGAACCTATTTGTAAACCAAGACAAGGCATAAAAAGGAAAACACATGATCAGTAACAAGTGCAGGACGGTTAGGAGAGCCAGTGAAACGAAGTAAACAGAAATCTTCCAATACTAGGCAAGCCGGTAGTCCAATTATGGCAACTAGAAAAGTACAGAGGAGTAGTAGGGGAGTTGAATGGTATAGGTAGGAAATTTGTCAAATCTCGACTCAAACAGTCATCACACGCCCGGAGAAGCACTGTACGCGCGTTTCATTCTTTCGGGAGTCGTCAGCAGTGCGCATTCTATCGGACTCTGGTAGGGTTGGAACTCGCGTAGAAAAAATAAATGGATAGATAAACAGGGTCAGAAGTTAATGTATAAGGTGAGATCTAAGCCGAGCAGCATTTTGTATGCGGTAGATGTGAGGCGCGATATTTAAAGTTCTCTGGGCCCATCTCAAAAACATCATCTTGAGTTGTAGATTCGCCCAGTATACGTACTACCTCACCGACAGAGATGGTTGAATACTTGAGCCCCAAATATATGCTTAATATTGTTGCGTCTAATGGATCCCGGGAGCTTATTCCGTAACGTTGCATACCATATGCGAAAGAAAGTTGCGCGCGACCTTGTACACATTCTAGGGATGCAAAAGCTGGATGATGTAATTCTAGTTGGATATTAAAGGTAAGTGTCGAACTGGACAGTACCTGGCTCCCCAGAACAGGTATGCGCTAAATCAAACAAGAAGAAAAGATTAATCTTAATTTTGCTCAAGCATAGTAGTTATAGCTTCAGCAGTTCAAACCGTTGTTGGTAATACAAAGATTTAAACCCTAGTAACCGTCTGGAAAAAAGTCGTACATTTTTCAAGCTTGGTTCTGTCGTACACTTTTAAATTTGTGAATATTAATGGATAATATTCTAAGACTGGACGAGAATATGTTTTATGCATATCTAGCCTAGAGTATTTCAAACGTATTGTATTGAAAATACGTGCTATGTTAAATCGCGGTTTGGCGGTGACATAACATACTTGTTCGGAGAAATTAAAAGAGCTTGAGTAACGAACTCTGTGGTCACGAATCGATGTGTAGCAGGTAATTGGTCTTTCATCTAATTTCATTATGTCTGTAATAAGGTTACATCTGAAGAAAAGGGCTTTACATCTCTCATCCGGATGTAACTTTCCACTCTCTGCACCACCCCTGAAGGGCGAAGAGCGACATGTGTTTTCGAGCATCGTTTGGTTCATTTATGCCACCAAAAGCGAACACAACTCTGATATCATCGGTGAAAATAAAGGGTCTGCCGTGTCGAAAGATTCGGAAATTGTCACTTGTGTACAATAGGAATAGCAGTGGGCCTAAAACGCTCCCCTGTACTACGCCGCTGGTTACTGGTATAGGTGAAGATACGCACTTTTCCACTCTGACAAATTGGGTGCCTGTAGACAAGAAAGATGACAGCCATGCTAGTAATGGGTTAGCAAACCCATTGCAAAGAGCATCTTGTATTTGCACTTGAGTCACCGAGTCATAGGAAATTGGCACTATGTGGCGCCCACTTCTCGCCCTGATCGTCCAGATTCATCCCGAAATTTGCGCGGTAGCCAGACTTCAGTAGGGAAGAGATGCCTCTGCGCTGCGACTTTGTGCTAAACTGTCCGCAGAGGCAACGAAAATGGTTAAGGTCAGTGACACAGCAGCGTCCTTGAGCCATTATCAAGATGTCAGCTCCTAACGAGAACGACGCGGGAAGGGAATAGATCGTGTATTTCCAAAAGCGTGACTACTCGCAAATCGGTACAGGTATGGACCGCTTTTATTACCTTTGACACACCGCACATGAGGATTTGGGAGAGGAGACATTTCATGTGCCTTAGGAGACCGGACCTGGAAGCAACCCCCATGTTGTCATCCCGTATCTCCGGTTCGCTATATCCGTTTCTGGCCAGCCAGGAATCGTTCGAAAGCTTTCGATTTTCTTTTCCTTGAGTTCATCACGCGGACCGCGTTCAGTCAGTGGGCTCCCGATAACGGCGTATTTGTCTGAATCATTGCGTTCTCGATTAATACCTCCTCCGTTGTTCTGGGCCCAGCCTCTCCGTTCGATTGGCAAGGCTCGCGCTGCATTGTCTTGTCTCATCCATGCGCTCGTGGATAATTTCTTTCTATCCCGTTTTTGGTGTCCTTTCGGTTCTCAAGTAGTCCTTGGCTTCCACCTCCCTACAAAGTAAGGAAACACGACTCTCAAAGGAATTTGTCTGTCAGGTGGATACCATGGACAATATCATTTCTTTTATACGGACACATAGATCCAGTGGACCAATCACAGGCAACCATTCGATGCATGGAACGCGTGAGCTCAGGGGTCTACTGTTGCGCTATACCTGAAATGTGCAGTTTCTATTCAATGGGAAATACTGCCAGCAGAAGGACGGCGTGGCCATGGAATCTCCCCTCTAACCGCTATTAGCGCATATCTTCAAGCTAAAGCTAGAGAGAACCGAAATGCGCGCGGCGGTAGACCTTTTTGACCGCTATCATCGATACATTGACGAAATATATGTTGTGGTGGATAAACACGTTAACCTGGATGAAATTCTTGACAACTTCAACCGAGTGCATGCAGCAGTGTAGTTTAACTACGAGAATGAGAGCGATAATCGACTACCATATCTCGATGTCTTGTTAAATAAGAGACTAGACGGATCCATTCAGCGTCAGGTCTACAGAAAAACAACGTGGATAGGTCAGTACACGATCATTTACAGTTTCGTTCCCATGAGATGCAACTTGGTTCACTATCTTACGTCAAGAGCACGTCGAATCTGTAAGGAAGACACCCTAGACGCGGAGTTAATGTTCATACATAATACTCTACGTGAAAACGGTTATCCCGATAGACTTATCTTAAGGAACTTTCAGAGAAAACCCAGACCAGTGCCATTGTTAACAGCACCAAAGAAAAACGCGGCTACCGAGCGCCTAACCAGAAGCCTTTCGGCCGCAGTAAACTCGAACTTTCCAGCAGAATCGTTGAAGTGCGTGTTCTCCACGGAACCACTCATTCGTTCACAAAACAAGGACAAGATGCCGATGCTGACCACATCAATCGTAAGTTGCCAATTCGTGTACGCCTGTGGCGCGACGTATATTGGTCGAACGGTGCGGCAGTTATTCAAACGCGTGAACGAACATTGCCCTCGTTGGCTGCGTCAAGGGGGCGCCGGGAACATTAGTAGCGCTATTCTGGCACACATTGTGGACACCGGCCATTAGGTGGATTGGAAACGCACTTTCCGAATAGTTTACAAAGTTCCGCCGCACCGAACGAAAGGTTACCGCCTTCGTACGCTAGCGACAGCTGAAGCAATATGCATTTGGTTGTTCCTGCCGTCCTTATGCTCACAAAAGAATCTGGTCCAGGTACTCCAGCTTCCCTGGCCAGCGAAGAGCGAAGACGCCCAGGTCGACTGCCTTCGGTCAGACGCGGTAGCAAACAACTAGTCCTCTAAGACCTAATTCGTTTTCTCCAATCTGACATAGACCTTCACGTGATCAAGTCATTTTGAACTAACTGGGTCGATTTTTCTTTCTAACCTCGATTTGATTGTAATGGTCTGACGATGAATCATTGAAAGCAATTGCTCACCAGATGGTATTTTGTTCTGGAGACTTAAATGGAAATTTTCAAGTTACTGAAACGAAGAAGCTGAAATTAACTAGCAATTTGACATGATAGAAACAACAAGTTCGCATGGTTGTACACAGTTCACTTGGTATTGCACACAATACGCTATCACATTTCTGTTATAAAAAGGATGTTGAATAGTGTTATTATTCACCGATTACCCTTTTTTTAATCGCGGCGTGCTAGTTGTTTTGAAAATGTTAACCATAAGCTAGGTGAATTTCTCAGGCCATAGAGACCAAATGTGTTCGATGGACATATAGATACGAATGACAATGCGAAGAGGGTATCAGACAGGCACACCTTGCAAAATTGTTTAAATCAATGGGATGAAGAGATGGTAACTTCGAAACTGCGGCTCTTATTGGTGATGTAGAGTATGCCCAGTTGGAACCCTTACCATATCACCGCATAGACCTAAACGCCTATCTGGACGGTTAACGACTATCAGTGCATTTGTATTCTCATTGTAAATGTAGCTAACAAGACCCGGTTCAGTGGCGTAGGAATATTACCACTAGCTGGTTGCCTTCGCTTCCCATGTTTGCGTTGCAGTTCAACCATCTGCACATTCAAATGTCATATGTGTGTCGCTTTGTTGGAGATCAAACGACGTGATATGCCGCGTCTTAGAGCTGTTGGAACAGTAAACATGCATGGAATGTAGCAGAAAATTATCTGCTGCCGTATATGACACTTGGAACTCACTAACCAATGTTATAATTGCCGCTGCG
>OX104067.1:44053103-44131378 GCA_944474145.2 Dicrocoelium dendriticum | reverse complement strand
CATCTATCAGCTTAACAGAATCCTTGGATTCAGCTAGCTTTTCTCGAGCTACTAGAAGATTGGTGACACATGAACGTAAATGAGGGAGCTTATGCTACGCAGCTCAAATGATATTGAGGTTCTGGAAATGCAGTTTGAGAGCTCGTTTAGGAATCCTCACCACAACCTTGCGGACGAAAAATGTTAGAAAGATAAGCCGATAAAACCTAGTATGTTGTCGATTTTCTCCTTTGTACATGGGCTTGACCATGCCAAATTTCCATGCATGCAGAAGACTCCTGGCCTCAAATGAGTGCCTAAATACGTGACAGATAGGAACCACAAGATATTCGGCCCATATCTTGAGGAAAAGAGGATGCAATTCATCCGGTCGCGGGGAAGAGTTTAGATCCAGCTCGCACCAAAGTTTGGACACCATACTAACATTTATGTCTATATCACTGAGAACATAGAGCAAGGACGAATAGCAATCAACTGACGGTACCGCTGTTGTAAAGAACGATGAATAATGGCAAGCTAAAAGACTGGCCTTATCCGCATCGTCGTGGAGCTCTGTGTTGAGATTGTGGGAATACAAGGACGGTATTCCACTTCCGGCTCTGGTGCTCCTTTTGAAGTAGGATAAATGCAGCTTTGGCATTGACTTGGAATGTTCAGTCGGACGACCTTCGTATTGCTGCCGTTTCGTAAGTTGTTTCGATGTACATACGTTCCGAACCAATTTATAATTTCTATAATCAGTTTCCAATCTCGAAAGCTTATAGTGATTCCAAACTTTGTGTCTTTGGTTCATGAGCGATCGTAATTCTCGTTCAATGCAGGAGGGACCTCTAGTAAATGGTTTTCGTTTGGATATCAGAACAACATCATAAATAAGGAACAACATTTTCAGGTAAACAAGGCTCCAAGCATCATCGACGTCTAAGTGCTGGGGAAGACTCCAATCCTGCTAGCCAACCGTCATCTTCAAGCGGTTTGGATAAGCACACCAGAAATTTCGACGATGGACGCCGTGGTTGTAAATGCTCAACCGTGTGGCCCAGTGAAAGGAAAGTAGGCAGCGGCCACTTCTCCCGATTTGTGGTAAAAGGTTTAAATCAGAAACATCCGATTGTACAGACGAAAGCACAAGATCGAGTATGTACGGCGTCTGACCAGGGATAACGCGAGTACGTGCCGCGATATGTTGAATTAAATTAGTTTCAAGAACAGCTTCCAGAAATGTAGAATAGAAGGAGGCGGGAGCAGCATCACAGTGAAGAAGCTCTTAATCAACATTAAGGGCGATAAATTCCTCCACTAATAAACAAGCCCCATTTCCACCATGCGTATTTAGCTACTCCAGTGAACGATCACCAGAACTCAAGAGAGTTCTGTAGAAGACAGCGAGAAGGAGCGATTTACACCCAGCATGAATACGACATCAAAGCACTTCGGAGCAGTCATCGCTTTCCAAAACAACATCAACTACATGGACCTTCAGATTCTCCTTCCAATAGAGTATGAAACCCGCGCCCGAATTCAGACCAATGCGATCAGCTGGTGGGAGACTGTAACCAGGATTATGTGCTTCGGGATCTGGGATTTCTGTGGACAACCATGTCTCCGTAATCGTCATAAGGTCCGGGAGGAGTATTGACGCAAAGTGTACAACTTCATCTATTGTGTTACATAGACTGCGCATGTGCGCAAAAGGTACATGCAATCCAGTTGTTGATCTTAATGTTCGGGAAGGACAAGAACTGAGTTCCAGCGCGTTCTATGCATTTTCCGAATCACGCGAAAATCCTCAATATGCAAACCAGTTTCACCGTTCGCACGGCGAGTTCTCAATTCATCGACTGCAATCTTCATTATAACACGCTCCTTTTGGGTTAGATCTCGCAACACGTGAAACGCTTCCCTCTTGAGGCGCGGAGGGATTAGAAGGATCCGACCGCATTCATCTTCGCTTTGGTATACAAACTTAAGGGGATGCAACTTGGACAATTTTTCATGATTTTTGTTAAGTCAAAACTATAGACGACATTAATCCCCTGTTCCCCCTCGTCGAACAGTAGGGAGACTATTCGTTTTAGAAATAATTGACCACCCGAAATTCTCTCTGTTGCTGTTGTTTTATCCGACTCGGGTAGTTCCTTATGACGAGACAACGTTCCCAGTTAGGAACTTTGGCGGTCTAGGAGATCGGCGGCTTAGAAGGCGGCTTGTCATTGAACTGTTTTACCAAACGGTCGATCCTCTAAAGAACTGCTTACAGCACGCGCTTTGGAGGCGACGCTATGTCTTCTAAAGACTTGTATTTATAGTTTTGCACAAGAGAAAATCCGGCTTGCGGGAGCAGTTACCGTTTTCTCCTTGACGACGGTCTATAACGTCTTAGGCGGGGGCATACTGGACTGGTCACTATAGACGTTCGGAACTCCTAGAGTGACAAAATCTGGAGTGACAAAATCAGAAGGGCACAAAGAAGGAAATGAAGAGGGCGAATATTGGGAAACAGTCGGTTGGGGGTCGTGATGACCACTAGCGGAGCGGGGAGTAAAAGCAGATAATCCAGACTGAACACGATGGGTGTTGACTAAAGTAAGACAAGAGTCACAAAAGATACCAACATGTGATGCTGTATACAGCTGAAGACACTCATAACAATTTGATGAGCTACCACAACTAGTGCTCGATAGACCAGCAGAAGATTTTGAGAATTTGCGCACCTCAAATTTCGTCTGATTCACAAGAAAACGGAAAAAATCAATCATTGTCAGAACGAAACCACAGGGGATTCGCTCTCGGTGACCAGTCCTAGTACTCATAGGAATAATAGTATAAGCCCTGTCAACACGAGGGACCAAAAATCGTCTCCTGGAGTGACATTTGGACGTCCCTGATTGACCAAATTTTGTGCTCCCGGCCGTCCCAATTAGAAAAATTTTGGCCTATTTTCGATCACTCAAAGAAAATTCTTACGCAGCTTTAATGAAGCCGCCCAATATTGTCCAATTGTCGCAACTACTCCCAGCACTAAATTTCCGGTATATTGGTCTATTCTGAGTTTCGTGCGAAGCCATTAAATAAAGGGAATTACACCAATACATGAACAAGGTGTATTTTAAAGTACGTAAATTAGGTAATGAAATCCCGAAGCATCAGATGCAAACAGTATTCTTGCCTGGTGTAGCTTCAGCTGTTTTAGCGTATAGCTCTAGTGCACTGGGATTACAAATCAACAAACAGCACGACATTAAAATAGTTGTGAAAGCCAAAATGCACCGATAGTAAGATACGAAATTGTGATATTTGTGGACTGTGTCCACAGATGCAAATAAGGAAAACGAAAACGGTAATCATCTACAAACATTGACATAAACATCACTATTAATAGGTCTGAACACAATGGCATGCTTATTTGGAAGATCCGCCTGTGCAGTGTCTGCGTACCAAAGGCCGAAAGCGAATAGCCGAAGTGGTGGTACCCCGACAAACTGGCATACTTAGGCCCGTAGTTGGAGGCGGAATGAAACCACGTTGCCCGTGTAGGATAACTGTCATATAACACTTGGCAACTCAAACCATACGTAGAGAACACAAAATTAGACTTTTTCAATAGTCTCGACGCGATAGGATGGAGTACGGTTATTCAGTAAGGCGAATGGAAATGGTCAAACACATTATGTGATGCAGTGTATATGTATCGTTGCATACTTACTGCAGCCTGCAGTGTTACCATGAAAAAAATGTTCTACTCCATGGGAGTCGAGGCATGTTGCATACGTTCGTGAACCCACTGAAGTTATCGACGGAGCTGACCTTTCACCTCTTCTTCTGTGCAGCCATGTACCCCCATCCGTACCACTGCATCTAGAACATGGAGCTAAGGTGATATATTGGGGACTAACCGATCATTGCCCGGGTCAATCTAGTCTCGCCGAAGCTGTTTTGTATGAACGCCGCGCCAGTTCAATTGGTTAGCCAGCTCGTCCGTGCAGGCAGCCTGCATGATGTTGCGCACTGCTGTCGAAACGGTATTCCCGCCGATCATGGTGAAGTAGTTAATCTAAAGTAAAAGTATACATAAGCGGTATCATACCAACTGGGCCGTGACAGTGCGGCTCTCTAGCCGTCGATCTGGTGATTGCAGCTCCTTCACGGTCTTCAACAGAAGAGGTACAGCGCATGCACTGATCTTGGCGTCAGCTGACAACTGAAAGCGACCGGAGGACTTCTGTAACTTCAAGGCGTGAATTTTCTCCCGAATTCTAGCATTGTCACCGGCAAGTTTCACACAATACTCCCGCATATAATACTTAATTTCTAGCCTTGACTGGTGCAACACTGGCAGTTCCGCTGTTACCGAATGATCGTATTGCCATAGATCAATTTGCGAGCTTAAGCGAAAGCGCCATTGGATAGTAAATGAGCAAAAATAACCATCTCCTTATTCACACACTTCAACCAGTTATGTGAAAACTGCGTAAATCAGTCTTGAAGGGCAGAGTTTTATTGAATACAAATAAGTACAGTCCACAGATTATTACAGCAAGAACAAAACAAAAAGTCATCTGGGAAAATAGTCACCTCATATGGAAAAGAACAGCATATTAGCAGCGGAAACTTTATTCACGATGTCCTGAGTAGTGTATAGGTTTAGTGGGACAAGAAATACCAGGTCCTTCTCTAAGATTGCCTCCTTGAGCAGCGAGCTTCCAATGTGATAAACGCCAAAGAAGTCCGTCGAACTAATTTGGAGGAGAGAACACAGAAGGATTAATGGGTAGCCGCCACCCCATTGACCAACAGTGTAACCGGTCCAGCGTTGTCTGTATTCCGTCACCATCATCAAGCTTGGACACCTGTATCCACAGTTTCAGATCATCAGCATATATGGTGTACTGAGTTTGGAGCTCGCATGGAAGAATATTGATGAAGATTTTGTAGAGCTCAGGACCAAAGACAGAGCCGGGTGGGACCCCGCTGATCAGAAAAACAGGACTGAAGTAGGTATTGGTCACTTTAACTTGCGTGCTTCTACCACTCAGAAAGTCAGCGACTCAGCAGAGAATCTTCTCAGAAGAGCCAATTCCTCGGAGTCTGGGAAGGAGACGTTCATGAGGAGCTTTGTCAAACGCCTTGCAGAAGTCGACGGAAACGACATCCAGACGAGTACAGGCATCCAGCGTTAACGCCAGTTTTTATCTGCAACAAGCAAGTTCGACACAGGAACGTGCCTTCCGAAAACCAGGTTGAGCGCATGTGATGATATGCAGGTTCCCTAGGTGAACAGCTAGGGCTCTCTTAAAATGCTTTCTATGATTTTACTAATTATCAATGCCAGACAGATTGGCTGGTTGTTTGCAGTTTCCTGACGATCTCCCTACTTGTATACACAAACTAGTGTCCACTAAAATGCTTGTAGCCTTTAGAGACCATACCTGCCTATAGTGACTTCAATTACCTACGGAAATGGCACTTACCATGGAATTCATTAAGCTTCATTGCGGAACTCCGATATATATTGTCACTCAGTCCTCTACCGGTACCGCAGGTTAATGAAGCATCTCACTCAGCAATTCACCATCTGTGTATTGCGTGCAACTTACACACTCAGGTGCAGGCCGAAGAATAGCGCTTAAGTCTGAACTGCAATGCAATTTACGTTAAGATCCGCTGTTCCTCCTTAAGTATGAGCAATTAGATGGAACCCTTTTACGTCCTCGATTTCCGGAAATGACAAACACTTGCATTGGATGGAATAGATGGAGATCCCTTTTGGCTTGGGATGAAATCAAATTGTTGCGGGCACGTCAAATATTCCCGCAAAAACGCGCCAGAAACCCCAGCAGAATGGCTGTGGAAAGCGAGCGCCAATTCCTCCCCACAACGCAGCAGAGCTCAGCCACTCCGAGACGCGCCCCAACTGCACACCTTTTGACAATGCTCATTTGCAAACTATCACCTCTGCGTGGTGACTGTTTTCCCTAACTTAATAACCCATAGCACTATCTGTGATTGCCCTTTTTTCGGTCGTAAAAGAGCCTACAGAGGACCACTTGTCTTTTCTTTCTCTTCGTCTCAGTTGGGAGTCGGTCGGATCGCGTGATTGCGTGTGCATCGTTAGCTGGCCAGCCTTCGCGTCTAAGCCATTAGAGCGCGTCTATCGTAAACCCCCCTCTCGTCTGCGTCCGTCCGAGGATCGGCGTCTATCCGAACACGTGCGGCTAGGATCGTTAGCAAGCTCGCTCAATTATCCGCCTCACCGGCTAAGCCAGCGTCATCAAAACAGCGCAATTCCGTTCGAGTGGTCAGCGTAGCAAGCAATTATCGTAGGCGTGTCAGCGACCCTCTTATCAGGCAATTACGCAATTATCTCAAGAGGCGGCGTTCTCTCAATTTTAACAGCGGCGACGACTAAGACAATCTACGCAATCTATAATACAAATACATCTGTATATCCACAGATGATTAAACGGAATAAATTTGTGGAATAAGGCCGTCACTGTGGCATGACTTTGTACGCACACAACTGTATTACTAATGCCGACCATCATTAAAAGTCTGTTTATAACCATTGCGGCATGGTCCAGATGCGTAATTGTCACAACGGTTCCTCTGACGGGACCTTGGTTCACGGTAGAAGGGCAGCTTGCCGTTGGAGCACTGTATGTGCCATCAAGGTATCCGTCCGAGGGTAGTTGTGATTACGGAACCTCCTCAACCAATCGTCGAAACATCTGAGGCGCCGGCATACGTAGAACAAGAAACAAAACGGCGCAACTTGTGAAAATAAGACTCGAATGGAAAAGTGGGAGTCCAGTAGTCAAAATTCACGCATATCATTGCACAAATGCAGTAAGCAATGGACGATAAACACTAACGCTTGGTGTCCGTAGATATCAAGAAACTGCTCAACCGTCTTACGTATCATTGGCAGTGCTAGAGGGAAATACTGTACTCCTTGTAACACAACATATACATCACCGAGGAGAAGTTCAAGAAGTTCTCGTACATCGTAAGGTGTAATATACCACACATCACAACAAGGTCAATGTGCCAGAGGAACTGCCGATACTCCGTGGCTTTCCATCGATATGTACCTACGAAATTGCGGCACTTTCTAGGGAAAGCTACCGTCAGTTACTTGCGGCATTGATCTATTCTAGTGTTCACATCCGATAACTGCATGTCGGACAAGTGCATTTCGGTGGATGTGGGGCCCTTGTGACACAAATAAATCAAAAGCCTTATGAACCCAAGGCAAACCATGTGCATGTTATCCAGAGTAAAGCAGGTTGTGATGTCAATACTGTGCCTCAAATACGGAATCACCAAAGTGAAGTTCTTTTTGAAGACCTAGACGGAAATCTTCTTCATTCTTTGCATGGTACCCGTGCCCAGTGGGAAAGTCATGTGGCCATCTACATGCACACCTATTGGAAGTTATCGAAATCCTAATGAAATTGGATACTAACCAGTAACGGTACATTTCTCGCATGCGTAGTAACCTGAACGCTGCTTTACCTGTCGGATATTTGCCTCAGCAGGAGCATCCGCAATCAACACTTCAAGGTAAGTGTCAACAAAGGCCCTTCCGGAGATAAACGGATTCCAGGATGCATGCCATCTCTCAGCTCATTGATTGTTGATCGTAGAAACTCATGTACATCTGCAGGTGTTGACAAGCCGAAATAAAATCTGACGATGAAAACGGATGAAGGCGGATCCGTGAGTCTAGCCAAGACAGACCAACATTGTTTACGCGAACTGCGAAAAAAGGTGAGTCCATCTACGTGCAGTTGCAGCTGCAAATTCGAAATAACCGTAGCATCAGTACTTTGCAACACGCGACGTATCCCTATAATAAGTCCAACGTAACTGAGAATCCACGTGGTGTACCGAGTAATGTGTGCGAATCATCCGAAAATTCAGGGTGTAATGCACGAAGGCGCCGAAGCATAATGTTTATCGTTCTAGCTGGTAAATATCCATCAATCGCTATACAGCGACAGATTGCAGTAACGCTTGGCAACTGCGGAGTTGGTATCACAGGTGGTAAATCAGCAGGCAATTCTTTAAGCAGTTTACAAGTTTGTAATGTTCGCTTGCCAATAATCTACTCTAAAGGTTGCTCCTATAAATCATGTGAACTAGAAAGAACAATAGCCATGGAATCCATTAATGTCTGTGTGGAAGTACCAGTAACTTTTTCATGGCTTCTAGAAAGCGAGGGGCACACAACTCGTCTGGACCTGATTGGGGAAGCATCTGAAGACCTTAACCAAAGTAACACATGGGTATACCGAATGTAGCGTTGTTTTGTATCGTGGTGCCGTAAGGATGTTTGATGAGACGATGCATGTTAGACCGAGAGCCACCAGTGTAAAGTCTTGGAGGTCGGCGAGGCATAACTACCAACTTTCACCGCGATAGAAATGGCCAGAAAATGTCTTATATATGACTTTCTGGTACAGTTGAACAAAGGTTCAATGTGGGGATAATCAAGCTTTTGACATTAGTTGCATAGCATTTCTTGTTATCAATGTTATAATTATACTGACTGTGCAGTTTTCTTCACATTTAGTCATTATTTTACGAGTAAAGAAACAACTCCCAAATCGAACGCTCAACCATCTACCTGTGCGGAAAAGAATCATGTAAGAAAAGGTCTGTGAAAAAATAGGAATTGGGTGTCCACCCATCACTGAGCCTGAGATTTAAGAAGCGTCTGGTGGGAAATGGAGTCAGCCAAAAGCGAATTTCTTGGAGATGGCCAGGGTAAAGTGTGGAGGGGTCGGAAATCCTTGAAATCCGGCTATCAGGGATGACAGAGTAACTTTGACACACAGTTAATTTACAGTTCAGGTTAAATGAATATGAGCTACTGAAGAGCAAGATGATAATAATGTACAATAAAGGATCTAGTTTCTTATTCTATTAATCGAGTGTTGACGTTTTTTAGATGCCAAGCGTTTAAGTCAGATAAAAGTTAAGAAATGTGAGCGCCAAAATGAGGTGAATTGGATTGACGAAAACCTGAGTCACCTCCGTTGAATCATTAGCTGAACAGTTAACCAACTCTCTGGAGTATCATGATATGGAGTACAGAGGCGAACCTATTTTTAAACCAAAACAAGGCAAAGAAAAGGAAATCACATGATCAGTAACCAGTGCCGGACGGTTAGGAGAGCCAGTGAAACGAAGTAAACAGAAATCTTCCAATACTAGGCAAGCCGGTAGTCCAAGTGTGGCAAATGGAAAATTAAAGAAGAGTAGTAGGGGAGTTGAGTGGTATAGGTAGGAAATTTGTCAAATCTCGACTCAAACAGTCACCACACGCCCGGTGACGCACTGTACGCGCGTTTCATCTTTTCGGGAATCGTCAGCAGTGCGCAATCCATCGGAATCTGGTAGGATTGGAACTCGCGTAGAAAAAATAAAAGGATAGATACACAGGGTCAGAAGTTCATGTACAAGGTGAGATCTAAGCCGAACAGCATTTTGTATGCGGTACATGTGAGGCTCGATGTTGAAAGTTCTATGGGCCCCTCACAAAAATAACATCTTGAGTTGTAGATTCGCCCAGTATACGTACCACCTCACCGACAGTGAGATGGTTGAATACTTGAGCCCGAAATATATGCTTAATATTGTTGCGTCTAATGGATCCCGGGAGCTTATTCCATAACGTTGCATACCATATGAGAAAGAAAGTTGCGCGCGACCTTATACGCATTCTGGGGACGCAAAAGCTGGATGATGTATTTCTAGTTGGATAGTGAAGGAAAGTGCCAAACTGGACAGTACCTGGCTCCCCAGAACAGGTATGCGCTAAATCCAACAGGAAGATAAGATTAATCTTAATTTTGCTCATGCATAGTGGTTATAGCATCAGCAGATTAAACCGTTGTTGGTAATACAAAGATTTAAACCCTAGTAACCGTCTGGAAAAGAACGTCGTACATTTTTCAAGCTTGATTTTGTCGTTCGTTTTTAAATTTGTGAATATTAATGAGCAATATTCTAAGACTGGACGAGCATATGTTTTATACATAGCTAGCCTAGAGTATTTCAAACGTATGGTATTGAAAATATGTGCTATGATAAATCACGGTTTGACGTTGACATAATATACCTGTTTGCAGAAATTAAAAGAGCTTGAGTAGCGAACTCTGTGGTCACGAATCGATGTGCAGCAGGTAATTGGTTTGTCATCTAATGTCAGTATGTCTGTAATAAGGTTGCATCTGAAAAATAGGGCATTATATCTCTCATCCGGATGTCACTTTTCACTCTCGGCACCACCGCTGAAGGACAAAAAGCACCATGTGTTTTTGAACACCGTTTGGTTGTTTTATGCTATCAAAAGCGAACACAACTTTTGTATCATCGGTGAAAATAAAGGGTCTGCCGTGTCGAAAGATTCTGAAAGTGTCACTTGTGTACAATAGGAATAGCAGTGGGCCTAAAACGCTACCGTGTATGACGCCGCTGGTTACTGGTATAGGTGAAGATACGCACTTTTCCACTCTGACAAACTGGGTGCTCGTAGACAAAAAAGATGACAGCCATGCTAGTAATTTGTTAGGAAACCCATTGCAAAGAGCATCTTGTATTTACTCTTGAGTCACCGATTCGTAGGAAATTCACAAGGTACACAAACACTATGTAACGCCCACTTCTCTCCCTGATAGCCCAGATTCATCCCGAAATCTGCGTGGTAGCCAGACTTCAGTAGGGAAGAGATGCGTCTGCGCTGCAACTTTATGACAACCTGTTCACAGACGTAACGAAAATGATTTCGGTCGGTGACACAGCAGCGTCCTTGAGCCATGATCAGGATATCAGCTCTTAGCAAGAACGACGCGGGAGGGGCGCAGAGCGTGTATTCCCACAAGAGTGACTACTCGCAAATCCGTACAGATATGAACCGTTTTTATTACCCATGACGCACCGCGCATGAGGATTTGCGAGACGAGCCATTCCATGCGCTTTAAGAGATCGGACCTGGAAACAACCCTTCATGTTGTCATCCCGTATCTTCGGCTCGGTATTTCCGATTCTCGCCAGCCATGAATCGTTCGAAAGCTTACGATTTGCTCTTCCGTGGCTGCATCCCTCGGCCCGCGTTCAGTCGTGTGGGCTACACTAATGGTGTATTTGCTGCTTTACTGCCTTCTCGACAAATCCCTCCTCCATTTTTATGGGCCCAGTTTCCTTACCAGACTTCACTCTTGATCCGCTCTCCGCTCGATCCGCAGGGCTCGCGTTGCATTGTCTTGTCTCATCCATTGCGCCCGTTGATAATTCATTCCATCCCGTTTTTGGTGTCCTTCCGGTTCTCAATTAGTCGTTGGCTTCCGCCTCCCTACAAATTAAGGAAATACGGCTCTCATTTGAATTTGTCTGTCAGGTGGATACCATAGACAAGAGCATTGCTTTTATGCAGTTACATAGATCCAATGGACCAATCACAGGTGAGCATTCAATGCATGGAACGCACTGCATAGTTGAAATGAAAAGCTGAAATTAACTAAAAATCCGACGTGATAGAAACAATTAGTTCGCATGTTTGTACCCAGTTCACTTGGTATTACAAGCAATACACTAGCACATTTCTGTTATAAAAATGATGTTGTATAGTGTTATTAACCACCGATTACCAGTTTTTTAATCGTGGCATGCTAGTTGTTTTGAATATGTTAACCATAAGCTGGATGAATTTTGCAGACCATAGAGACCAAATGTGTTCGATGGAGATATGGCTACGAATGACAATGCGAAGAGTGTATCAGACAGGTACACCTTGCAAAATTGTTTAAATCAATGGGATGAAGAGATGGTAAATTCGAAACTGCGGCTCGTATTGGTGATGTAGAGTATGCCCAGTTGGAACCCTTACCATATCACCGCATAGACCTAAACGCCTATCTGGACGGTTAACGACTATCAGTGCATTTGTATTCTCATTGTATCAGTAGCTAACAAGACGCGGTTCAGTGGCATAGGAATATTACCATCAGCTGGTTGCCTTCGCGTGCCATGTTTGCGTTGCAGTTCCACCATCTGCACATTCAAATGTCATATGTGTATCGCGTTGTTGGTGATCAAACGACGTGATATGCCGCGTCTTAGAGCTGTTGGAGCAGTAAAGATGCATGGAATGTAGCAGAAAATTATCTGCTGCCGTATATGACACTTGGAACTCACTAACGAATTCTATCATTGCCGCTGCGACACAAAATATATTTAAACGACGGTTGAATGACGCGCATAACAATAAATGACCGTCTCACTTATGGGAAAAACCTCGGATCCGCTATCCATAACCACATGTGCTGAGACAAGGATGAGAGAAAAACCACCACGTCACAAGAGATTTAAGTGATAGTTCCTGCTTCTGACAATAATTTTACCGATAGTTCCTTTTGTAATCTTTTTGATAATTCTAATAGGCCAACCAACCTGGCCCTTAAAGCATAGCTTCTTAGTAGTAGAAAGTTACCTTCCAATGTTGTATCAACTTTCATAGCACAATCAATTTGGAAACCGGTGGTATATTGTAGTAGGTGAACAAAGCCCAATGGAAAGAGATGCCCTTCAATCTCAATTACGCTCCAACTCGAGATTGTTTATTGCAACTGTCCATAAGAAGAGAACTTCAAATGAAGCCAAAGCAGACTGAGACCTTAATTGCTTGTTCAATTATAGTAAAAAAAGCAACCACTGTGTGCGTGATACTCACCTCTCAACATAATTTGCATTACATAAAGTTGCAACGTATCATAATTTTTAGTTTTAGCGTCCTTGTTGTATTGTTCAGTAAATGGAAAATTTGTGCCTGGTTTCAGTGCGAAGGTCACAGCAATGTAGCTAGGACATAAGTAGGCCCTTCAGTTATTTGGAAAAGTTTAAGTGTTCATGTCCTTGCCAAACGGATCAGTTTAGTTTCTACTGTTCCATCACCAAACGGTTTGACACAGTTAGCGTGTAAGCGGACAACATCCTAAATGATTAATAAATTAATATGTCTGCTAGACAGGAATGGATGAAAAATGTTGTACGGATCTTGCTTCTACATGGGAAGGATAATGGTGATACCATTAGTACAAAAAATTTTCGATCCAGAAGGAAGAATTGCCGGTGTTGCCCGGTTTGTTACTCATTTGCTGGCTCGTTTGGATCTAAGTCATCATCACCAGTACCCATTAGCTGAAAGTGCGAAACACACTTCAACTATTTGCTACAATACAAAAATAAGATATTGAAAAAGAGAGATAATAATCATTGTAGAACACACAAAGTACGGGTATCACACACCTTAGTAACATAGCACACTTCAAGCGAGATTGTGGTTGGTGGGGAAGATAAGCCAGATGAGTAGGGACAAAGAGACTCACAACTCAGAGGCCGTTGAGGTCGACTCCTTGCCATGTCAAACAGTGCATCCAAATTGATGTGTTCATCCTCCTTCGGTCCCCAGCCCGGCATTTGAGAGACACCAACCGACCCCGAGTTCGAATTGAGGGACTTCCTTTCTCTAAACAAAATTATCTCTTGGCGTCCCCTCTACTTATTCCATCCACACCCGCGGCGCGCAAACAAAGCACGTTGCTGAAGTCATTTTGGTGGAATACAAAATACGTGGCGCAGCCATTGAAGCCTGGTGCGTAATATAACGGTGCTGAGCGGCTAAGTCGCACTTCCTGCAAAATATACCCTTCCATTGATCACACGACGCTTCCGCCAGAGATGAGCTTAGCTGCGAAAAGAGCAATGGTCGAAAGTATGCAGCCTGTTTATTGTGATGGGGTACAACAGATGGACCAAAAGAGCGAGCCAGAAAATGGTTGGGAGACGGACAAAAGGATTCGATTACTGGACACAGATTGCCCAACATACGTGTGAGTTACTTTCCGTCTAACCGAGTCAAAGGAGGAACGTTATTGGTTCAGAAGGGTCGTTAGTTATGACCGCTTAAAGGCCCTTTGTATCGAGGTGTTTGGCTTGATAAACATAGTCATTCTCGCTCAGAATGCCTTGCCGAATAAACGCTTGTCTCAGAAGTGCAGGGTTCTACAACATTTAGCTTTGTCTATCTGATAGACAAGGTATCGAGACTATCCAGCAAGGTTGTAGGGACGGCTCCATTATAAACTATGCTTTTTATTTTGAGAGGAATGTCGCGCAAGTGCCACCATTGTTAGAATTTGGCAAATGCACCTCAAACTTGTCTACAGCTTTCGTGACCTCATATTCTACTCCACAGGTGTTATGATGGCTGCTGACAGACTAGAATTTCACAATACTCCTAGCTGAGCACCACTCTGGGTCAGCCCAGCGGTGGGTTCTTGCAAATCATGGAGAAGTGTTTTGCATCTTAGGGGTGCGAAGGATAACCAAAAAGGACTGCTAGTAAGAGCAATTTAATCCAGAGCAGCTGGATAGGTTTGGGAGTTCTCGCTGATAAGGTCACTGTCTAAGGAGTACTCCAAATCAATAAGTTGACCAACTGAGGGCAAATCCACACTTTCCATACTACCTACATGAAAGTTAATACGCAAAAGTGATAGCAGGCATCCCAGTCTCACGCTGATGGAGATATTAAAGGGAGGCGACAGCTTGCCTAAAGCCCCCATTCTATCTGAGCTATGTGCATACAGCGCTGTTATGTCATTTACGTATTTTGCGTGTACACCATTCTTGAGTAGAGAGTCCCAAAGTGCACATCGATCAACTGAATCAAAGGCAACTTTAACTTCCAGGAACTCGACTACAGTGCCTCGCTGAAATATGATGGTTCTCCAACAGTTGTGGTAATGTGAAGGTGTGATCAATATATCCACGACTTCGACGAAACCCGGCTTGTATTCTACTAATCTGCCTTTCACGAGTGCCAGCAACTTATGAAGAACAACAGCGGCGAGTATCATAGAGTCAATTCTGATCAGACGGATCACTCTGTGATTGTCAGCACTTGGAAATTCGGACTATAATGAATCCGCTTCAGTTTACTGGGTCAACTTGCTGCTTTCACAGCTACACAAGTAAGTTGTGCAAGTCACTTACAAGAGCAGGTCCCCCGAATGTGCAGAAAACTGGAGGAAGTCTATATGCGCTTGCGGCTTTATTCGATTTTAGCAGTCAGAACTCACGTTCGTTTTCGTATGTGAGGCCGGATCCAGGGGGTGAGCCGGTAGTTGGGCGATCATTGGTCCATATAGAAGCTGGCAAACCTAGTTGCTTAAGCTGCTTTCCTTAGCTTTCCGTCGAATGCTTCCTGCATCTTAACAAACTGTGGATTGGCCGTCCATCCTCGTTCAGTATGGTCACGATAACGCTGGGTCTTCTTCTGCCTGTTTCGCGTGTCAGGCGAAATAACTCTTAATGTTTAATCAAGGGCAGCGGCAATTTCCATCTCCGAGGCATGATGATACCACCAGCATTCCAGTTCTGTCTTCAGGCTAACACTCAGTTCTGCTCTTAGGTCTTCGCGAGTCTCAGTTTGTTGGCCAACAGATGGAATGTGTCGGCAAACGTGCACAGGTTCCAGTGACTGCAGGGAGACCCAATGTCCAGGTTGGCCGTTTGTTTAGCCAAGTGTAGATATGCCTGCTACTAATAGCGTCTGGTAAATTTGCATTCAGGACACCTGAATTCTCTTGGTGGCGAATATCTAGGCGCCCAGAGCTTCGCCCCATGTGCCAACGGATGCAAAGTGTAAGGTCGGCACAAAAGAGTGCGTGGTCTGCGTCCACGCTCTTGCCTCAAGTTGGATGACAGTTTTTTGGAAACAGTCTCTCTAGCGGTAACTGATCGTGGTGTGATCGAGTAACTGCAAGTAAAGGCTTCCAAAATTTTGAATCTATTCTATTCCAGCGTCTGGTATATTGGATCGATATGTATGTGCATGTTCATCAAATACTGCGTAGAGCCAAGAGCAACTCTTTTTCCTGTTTCCTTGTGTACAAGGATGTCTTATTTGGTCTAAACAAAATCGCGTTCTCCTTCACCCATCTATTTTGGAACCAATGGGAGTTTTAATCGATTCTTACTGCCCTCTTAGTTCCCTTTATCCAATCTACAGGTATCTTTCTATTTGGACAGCAAAATTGTGTTGCAGTTCAATCACTGCATATTGTGACCAGCAATCTGATTATCGTAGAATTCAATTTGCTTCTTGGTTTTGACGGAGTTCGCTTCAGAGTGGTATTTGATTTGTGAGGCAATTTAGGGCCCTACCGTTTAAAAGATATATAAAAGGACGATCCGTTCCATTAACTGCTATGAAAAGTGGAGGACTTTAAAATTGTGAGTTAGGCATCGTCAGACAAAACCGCCAGGTTACGACCTCATGAAAAATGACTTATGCAAAAATTTCCGTTGGGGGGCCGAAACGTACCGCACAGGCAAGAAGTATTAGGTCGAAACAGCTGTCCCGTGGTTTTACAATCTTGTGGAAACCTGTATGACTGAGAGGAGCCTGCGACGAAGTGTACCCAAATATCCAATGTTCTCGTACATGCTTTCAATGTCTTTCGACTAAGGGTAAAAAGCTCGCAAGCAGTTTAATTCGTGACAATTTAATTGATAGCCCAATTATTTCAGACTCTGATTGATATATCTGCCATCTGTACAAAAGATGCAAAAAGCTTATCGTTTAACATCCGGCAGACCAACTGACGCGCGGATGGAGGGTTTTCAGCTTTTACTCCATGTGAACCGGATATTATCCGTGACGCTGCTGGATACATTGTAGGCGATCTCCACATGAGTGCGCTGCCGGATCTCGAATGCACTAGCGGCGCTTCGAGCATAAATTCCTGTTGATTATCCTGCTGTAGAAAAGGTTTTACCAAGAAAGCACGACTAACTTAGGGGATATTTGTTACGCTGATCATAAATATTACGTTATTTTATTTGCGTTAGGTTTTGTTATTTCAAGGCAACCTCAGTAATTTTGCTATATAACGCTTCAATATTGAAAAGAAAGTTGATGTGAATTATCTACGGTTCCAATAAGAACACTACACAAGTTATTTCTTTCAAAGTAGGTAGTTATATTCAGCATATAAGTGAATTCCGTTTAGATTTTTCTCTAATTGACTTTACCTGCTGGCATTCTCTCGACCGTGTGCTAACCACCTTGACCCATATTTACTTCTGCGGCAAGCATACTAGCAAAATTAACAGCAGACTTTTATCAGACTTTGAATCTTAGGAATTTAGGCGGCGGGCTTGATAAGAATGTTAAGTCACGATACCCCGCATTGTTGGCATATTTGGTCGTTATGTTTGCGAACAAGGAGACATGGAAAGTTATGTGTGCTGAAATTCGGAATTTCAATGGTGTGGGGACAACCACAATGTTATGATGATTACTGATTTCATATGGTTAACATCATTAGCACTATTAGCAAAATTGACAAGTGTTCATATGCTGATTTGATTTTAATTAAATGACGTATTGCACATTTAATGGACCTGATAGCTTCAATATCTGTCCACTTACTGACCATCTACCGGACAGATCGAACGTGCGAGGTTCAATTAAAAGTCACAAATTGGGGATAGTGACAGGGATGTTGGAGTACCTAAAACATTCATTCACCGTTTTGACCAGAAGAAACTGAATGACCGCAGCAAATACTTAATTAATTCAAAAGACTCAGCCAATTTGCAGAGTTTTAGCTGAAAGCAAAAATGCATTTTGCGCGGGGACAAAGCTAACACATTATTGTGATAAAAAGGGTTTTATTACAATGTCTACAGAAAACACCAACCAATTTTCCCGATACTGTTGAGGGACATCGGTTGAAAATGGGTTCGCTAGAAAATATACACAATGAATGGCGCCTTTTTGTTGAAACCTTCACGAAGCATTTTATGTGTTATCCTACGCAACAACAGTAAAGGCAAATCAATTCAACCTGATCGTTGCATAGATGTAAAAGAAGAGTATAACAGAATACTTTTTCATTAACTTTAATGACTTGTCAATAATTCGTAGACTGAAGGGTTAGGCTGTATCTAAACACAAGGATAGGTGCTGCGGAATGTATTTAATCCTTGAAATCATTATGGAAAATGTACCCTAGTAGTGGACTTCTTTTCGTTGTAAAATATGTATTGAAGTGTGTGTTGGTTTCATTTTCTCCTCCGATTCCTGCACGACTACCTCTGAAATGAGTTTCGTTACGCATAATGCTGCCAAAGCTTCCTTCAGCTGAATAAATAATTTTACATAGAAAGTAGAACGAATGTATGGGCACAGACCAAGAATTTAAACTCATTGCCTGTCATCATCAGTCAAACTGTTTTCTCTCCTTGCTATATGCTTTCTATGATTATTTTCTTGGAAAGCTTTAACCTGCACGAATTCCAGAGGGTGCTCACGTTTATGTGGGTCAACGATTTGTCCTCTTATATTCGTATGTCTTAGCTTTCCTAGAAGTTGCTTTGCAGTAGGCATGGATTGGTGTTATCAGTCTGTTGGATTACTGAGTTACTTCTGCAATTCCGTTGTCACGTTGTAGGTATAGTAGCATGAAAGCGACACGGTTGTTGGGAGTAGCACACTAAATATATAAATCTTTTTGAGTTGATGAGAGCCATTCTGTCGCGTTGGTTATTTTTGATATACACTCCTGCAGCAGTTTCAATACTTGGCTTCAGTTGGTCTCGATTTAAGTTGCTGGATCAATTCGATGCGGCAATGGGTTGTTGAGGTATTCCAAAGGTCTTTCAAAATCACCATCCTTCTTCAATTTAACTATCATGCACCCATTATTCTCAATTTGTATGAGAAAAGGTTATTGGGCTTACGGCTTGAGTCTGTCTTTTTAAGCCACAAAAACAGAAAATTTCACTGCTTGTTGAGTGGTGTAGCCGTAACAACTCGATAACTTAGTTGTTTATGTTTTTTTGCCAAATCGAGTTGACTAAATTGACCTTACGAAGCCACTTGTAAACACTGTAGTCCTGAGATCATTGAAACTTTCGTTGAGCACTTTATGTTTTTTCACCTTTGTAGTCTATCAAATGAAGCGACATTTACAGCAATGTTTAGTGCTCACTTCGGCTTTCATTTTCTGCTGCTGTTCTTCATAGTCCTTGCTACTTGCCCCAAAGTTCTCAGCAACCTGGCTCATTTTTCGTTGTGCCACCGCCCAAATTACATGGTAGAGTTATGGGTGTCCGTAATACATAGCTTTACAGTAAGTTACTAAAATGTTGTACAATAACTCAGACTAGCGGATTATTGCAGGGTACTGGGCTTCACTGTAGTCACCGAACAGAAGAAGAAACATTAAACGATATAACATGTTTTTATTCCTGTCTTTTAAGGGTTATGTTACAACTGTTTATCCTTAAAACCTAAGCAAAAGCAGATTGAGTTTTGAACACCACTTATAATGGTTAGAATTTTTCAGTTAAAGGAAGTATATTTTTACATAAAAAGTTTATTTCAGGCGTTATAAAAATAAGATTGCATATAGTAGCATATACGTGCACCAAGACATGTAGAACAACAGAAAATGATTTGGAAATTAACATACTTTTCGGATTTGTGGCTTTTTGGAACAACGCCTCAAACATAATCTCCCATCACTTTTCGTTAAAATGTCCTTGTTAGATGCTCGCTTTGCGCCTCTGAGTAAGTATCCAAAGCCATGAAGTTATCGAATTGTGCATAAAGAATATTGTTTATGAATTACATTCTTCATCATATTTTGCATTGAGATCATTGCGAATCTTTATTAGCCGCGCATAGTTTCCAGCCTTGTGGTTGCCTTGGAACTCGTGAGCTACTGCAGCGAAACTTTTCCAAGCGGTTTTGCCCGTTATGTCTAGTTTATCTCGCAATTTAACAGATTGTATTATACTCAGTATCCGTATTCCAACGATGACATCAACTTTGACCTCAACCTCTGATAGCTGTGGAAAGAAACTTTGAAGTCAAGAAGATGCTGCCAAGTTCACGTCTAGAGCTCTGACAAATTACTTGCTGAGCACTAACTTAGTGTGTAATTGTGACATCAACATTCTGGGGGTCTAACGGAGTCTCTTATTTGAAGTTGTTCTTCTCCACTAAAAATCCTTTTCGCTATGGCTATGTAATCTGGCGATAGTATGTTTCATTTACTTTCGGTCTCAGTGGCAAAGAAAACAGGTAAATCTTGTGAACCCATTGTCGATTTCCGAAATTAATAGCACAATTCAGGTATCTCCAATGACCTCCCAGCCATTGTCACAATAGTTAAAGACATTGATAATATAGTAACAGTCATGAAAGCGAGCATCGTGGACGTACTGATGGGCTGCCTGGAAAGTTACGGCATCATTGCGCTGGAGCAGCATGGGTTTCATCAATATCGACCATGTACCACGAGTCCGCTGATGGCACGGGACGACTGAAAAGAGATGCAACACAAAAGGACAGGAATCGATGTTACCGACATAAAATTTTTGAAAGCCTTCCATCTCTTTGATCATCAAATCCTGATCCAAAAACTTCAGCAATCCGGCACCGCAGACCCACTATTAGAATATATTGGTAACTTTCTCCGTTAACGACAATTGTAGGTTAGAGTCCGAACGTTGCTCTCCCACCATATTCAAGTGGAATGCCGCGTACAGCAAGGTTTAGTACTTGGGCTCTGCTCGTTCTTAGTTTTTCTTACCAATCTAGCATGAGTTATCACCAAAAGCAGTTTACTCTTAGAGGACGACCTTAAGGTTTGGTTGACCATGAAGGAAATAGACGACCACGAGATCCTCCAGCACGACCGCGATGAGGTATGGCATTGGTAGGTGTGGAAGTTACTGCCATTTATTATGCACAAGTGCTGCGTTGTCCACAACCGCCATCGACATGCGTACATCTACAAACTTTGGACGTACGATCTGCAAACAAGCTCTCAATAACGTGACCTTGGCGTGGTGGTACAGAAGAACCTCAGTTGTTCCAAACTGTTAGATTCTGCATCCAAAAGTGGTAACCAAGATGTCAGTCTATTGTGGATGGCATTCGAGAATCATGTTTTCTCCATCTTTTCTCCCATAGTCAAGGCCTATGTACGCCCACAATTCGAATAAGCGATCCAGGCTTGACATCCTTGGCTAAAGTATGACCTTGCAAAACTCAAAACTTCCCTACGTCACACGACGGAATTTGTCAAGGGATTGCCCCACTTTTCGTACCAGCAACGAGTAAAGTCCCTCGGAGTGTTCAGTGGACGCTACTGGCGGCTGCCTGGGGATCCCATATTAGTTTACCAAATACTGAGAAACCACAATCACTTATGCTTCCAATTTTTGAAATTCAACCCAAGCACCAACCTCAAAGGCACTAGTCTGAAGCTGAATCAACTACAACAGTCGTCCAGATTGTCGGCAACATATTTCTCTTTCAAGGTCTGTCAACCCTGGAACGCACTATCAAACTCAGTTGCCTGTGCCCCCACCCTAGCCATTACCAACAAAACCGTTGGGGATAGAATTGAACGCCCCATACTTTTGTTACATAAACGGGTAAAATGGATATATCCAGACGAACAAGTCACTTTGTATTTATGACCCACATTGTCGCACGTAAATCTGTACAGAGCAGTGAGCAATCTGATTGTAAGTTGCAGTGTGCATTACCTATATCAATTTATTATTTCGGTTGTCCAGCATTATCTCACTCCTGCAACCCACCTACTACATGTCATTATTGCATCATCGATGCCTATTTTGTTTGGTCCAATTATGTTAATTGCAAGTTCAACTTCTATTATTAACCTAAGGGAAATTTCAAATCTGTGATATTTTACTAGTTTTAAAACATTGTTCTATTGTTTCGGTGTATGTAATCTTGTGTGAGGTGGATATAATAAGTCACAGGAATAGACAAGTACTTATCCCTCTCTCGAGACAATTGTGATTTGAGGATCCTGGGATAAACTATCTATAGATAGGAACCATTCGCTTGGATTACAAGTTAATCCCATAGCCTTGAACAGGCAAGCAAAATGTTTGCAAACGCCCAGCTCGTTCGGTAAAAAAGGTAGCGAAAATTTAGTAACACCCGCTTTTATCCACATCCTGCACAGTTTCACCCAAAAAGTTCCATTACTTAAGCCAACTTGTCAGAAGACTGGTACTAATCTTAGTAGGACTAAGCTCTCTAATCAGAACAAAGTTTTGATTAGAGAAATATGTTTCCTCGCATCAACTGCTGTTGCATAATTGTAATCTCGGTCTGCAATATCTTGATTATTGCTAGACATTGTACTCCATCCTGAAAGTAACTGTTCTTCTTCTGGCTGAGGAAGAAAAGGGAAATCGAGACAGTGTGGTACAGGGTTGCTGGATAATGGATTATCTGGATAAATGACAGGACGGTCACTCTTGCCCATTCGACTGTGAAAGGGTCCACTTTGCGAAAGTAACAATTGTCCAAGTAGTCTGTTAATACCCTTAAAAGCTTGGAAACAGTAGATATCAGTGTAGTGTTTTCATCTCTGCACCAGTCTGTAAGTGCCTTGGAACACACAGTACAAGATATATTTCAAGATAAAATCATAAAACCACATATTCTGCATTCTGTTTAAAGGGTTAGCCAATATGATACACATTTGAACTGCGTTAACCAATAGATTGCACTGAGGAAAACAATATTAACTTGTGAGCAGCAACCGTTAATCTTTCGTACTAGAAATTTCTCGTAATGATTTTATGTGAACTGTGATGTGCATGGCTTATCATGATCACTTACTGAAATCCCCATATAAGCTAAATATATGTGGCTCATTTCTACAGATATTTCCTCTGAGTATTTTCTGTCCTAGTCATAAGGAACTGTCTACAGATGCAATAAAATGCATCTACTGGGTACAAACAACTTCTGCATGTTATCTGAAACAAACATGTGATTGAGCATCATTTGGAAGTACACGTTGTGTAAATGGATTGCGAAGCGCAATCTCAAGGTTGACCTCAATTCCCATTGAAGTGAACCTTGGTCTTTCGATCAAGAGGACTGTAGCTGGTGCAAATAGAAATAGAGTGTTGCCCACTCGGAAACACTGGCTTATGGGTAGCGGTCACAACTAACATCCCAATGGTCCCGAGTTCGATGCCTGTTAAATCTATCTGATGAGATGTAACAACATCGAAACGCGTCATGGTAGTGCGGTGTTTTCGGGCGGAAAACACCCATTTTCTATTTGCATCAGCTACAGTAATCGTGATGGAAAGATCCAGGTTCCCGTCAATGAGAATGGTCGTCAAGATTGCGATTGCGCATCGCAATCTATCCACACAACGTGTACTACAAAATAACCCTCAACCTCGATCATTAAGCCGTTGTGCCAAGCGCTGCCTGTTGTAACCCGGTAGCTTACGGATATTGGTCATAATAACATCAAAATGGCCCCTGGTTCGCTGCCTGCTAACTTTATCTGATGAGATGTAATCACATCGAAACATGTTAATCACCATATCCTAACATGGTAACAGCATAGCGGCACCGTCTGTAAGACAGTACGTTTTATTTTTATAGTTACTACTAAACTGTTCCTGAATGATCTATGACAGCTGGGCGAGAAAGCTGAGAGCCAACGCTCGCACGTTTATCACCAATCGTGCTTGGGAAGGACTCTACGAGCGTGTTACCAGGGCCCAGCCGGAATCTGATCAGACATCAGGCGTGTTGCCAAAGCCAGACCGGAAGCTGATGAAATCACGCGTCAGACATCACGTGCGTTGCCATGCGCCGGGTAGGTGAACGAAGACTGGAGTTCCCGAGCAACACGGTGAATTGGACAGATGCAGCGGACAAGTAGGTGTGGAGCGTGCGCTTAGAGCCAAATCCGCCTGGTGATAGTGACATATAAATATGAGCGTTCTTTGCCTTAATACAACTCTGGTCTGCTGAGTACTCTTCTGTCTTCCTTCCGGTCGGGTTTGCCAAGGCGTTAAACAGAGCACGCGTAAGGGCGCAGATTCAGGAGCAGGCGTGAACCAGTCCAGTCGTGAGCGAGAGAGGGCACAGCGTTATAATAATCTAGCATATAATAAAAATCCTTTACGCTGTTTGAGAATTCTTGTATCTTGCAAATTATCTTCATCACGAGTAAACATGTCTGGAGATTTGAAATATACTAAAAAAACCAAATTTTAGCTGATCATTGTTCTGACAATGAAATAGTTTTACGAATTCGTCCCAGCTGCTTACCAGTCAGACAGTCTAAACCCAATTCCGGTAAGCACCAGATAATCATTATGAAGAAATTGGAGCTCGTCAGTAGTGCGTATTCCTTCGGTTTCTTGTTGGGGATCGAAAACAGCAGCCTATGCTAAACAACCATGGAGGACGTAGGCAGAGAGTCACAACTCGCTGGCGAACTGGGATGTAACGTCACTAAGGCATGGTTGCTGGTTACTTGACGCAAACACTTGGTGGTCACTGGTTCGGCTAGTTGTAGAAGACAAAAGAAATGCGCGCAACGTACGAGCCCAAATATTTGCGAATCGATGGTTTAGTGCACTTCTTTATTGTAGTTGAACTATCTGGCATGTGAGCAGATGGGTACATCAGTTAGATGGAATCTTATTCCTCCTGCGCATAAGTAAAAGACAGCTGTATTGGAGCAAATGCTATTTCTCTTTATCTGGAGCGCAGTGCAAAATAAATAAAAGCACTTTGAACCACGAAACAGAAAAATTTGAAGCTTTTGCATTGTGTAATTATTGTTCGTGCACTTTGGCCGTGCAAGTCATTTTAATAAAATAATTGTGTAAAGTTTAGAACAACAATGACATCTGCACGAAACGTCGATGTGGAATTAGTGATCAGTTAAGGGTCAAACAGCTCCGTTTCTGGTAGTTACACAATTTAATGTAACATCAAGTTCAGATAACATTTGTGAGCAAATAACTAGAATAACAATACCTAGTACTCAGTACATATAATTCTATGAATGTTATAGCAGCTATCAATATACTGACACAAAACACATAATTTTACTTAGTTGTCCTACCTTAGATATAAGCCAAAAATTATATGGCGTATTTGCAACCAATAATAAGCAGTAGAACTGTGAGCCCGCAAGGAAAATCACACTGGTTATTCGGTCCCAATCTCGCGTCGTCATTGCTAAACTGATGCCAAATGTTTGTGGACGTGCAGCGGTTGTCCGGATAAGCAAGAGGCTGAATTTCATTGTTGGCGGGTCACAACCGTCAGTACGTACCTAACGTAATTATAAAGCGCGTCAGTGTAGCACCGCTATCCCTCATGCGGTTACACAATCAAGATATTCAACTGTTCATTTGTTCTCCGAGCTTGGCGGTTTTCTCCCAAACGTTTCAACACCATGCGAGGTGGCATCCTCAGTGTAGTGATATGTAGCGTGCAGGCTTACTAAATGAATCCTCCATCCATGATCGACCTGAAGGTGACTTTGAACGTGGCAGTGTCTATTTAAGTCCAGTGACCTCCACCCACTTTCCCCAAGGCTAAAGTCGGCGCCCGAGCTGTTCTGCCTCAAACCGCGTGACAAAAGGTGCTTTATTTCTTTCTGTCGTAGTGGTTCGTATATTGAATCGACGTCCACGCGCATGTTGATTGAATGTTTCCTTGAGAACCAAGCGTCCAAGAATGCTCTTTCTTTTCTTGTTTCACTCCTTGCCAGGACTTGTGCTTTGCTCCGACCGAAGTTAGGTCCTTCTTCATCTACGTGCATTGAAACTGGCGACGATACATAATACTTTACACAGGCTCTCTTATGTTCTTGTATCCTTGTTAACAATTTTCTTCCCATCTGGCCAACATAATCCCTTTCGCAATCTGGGCAAGGTATTTTGTATACCACATTGCGTTGTTCATATGCCTGCAGTTTCTCTTTTGGTTTTCAAAGGGTTTTTCCCAATGTTGTAGTGGGTTTGTGTGCTACGATGAGATGACGCTGTTTGAATAGTCTGACTGCCATTTCCGATCAGTTCTTCATATAAGGCAGAACAACCCGTTTCTCCGTTGTCGTTGTTGTTGTGTTTATTGTTGCCGCTGCTGCTGTAGTTGTTGTAGGCTGTATGTTGACGTCAACATACAGCTTACAGCGATTACGCATACGAACGACATCGTAGTAGCACGTGCGGCGGACAGAGAGTCCTAAGCAATTAAAAGTAAATGGAATCGACGTAACTGAGTGCATAGTGAATGGTAAGAGTGGAAACCGGTGTAGCGTTTATATGATGATGATTAGGCGGCGTCCGTATCCGGATATGCCGGTCACTGTGAGGTCCATGGGGACAGTCAAAGGACGCCTGCGCCTACAAAGGGGACCATGGGTGGCTTGCGCTGCACCACCCACAGCTCCATCCACACATCCCATATCCAGTGTAAAACCGAAGGAATAAGACCGGGAGGCATGTGGATGGGAGCCACGTTTCATCAACGGAGCTGGCCCACACTCCTTCACAGCAAACACAAGCACACTGTATTTGGGAAACAAGCGCACACAAGGCGGTGGCTGGACCGGAGTCCGCTCCATACTGACTGCATGGAACCACTCTTTGATTCTAACGCGGCCACAAGGATAGTTAAGCCAGTCACTTTGAGCAACGACCAGCTGTCTCCTAGAGCCAGTATGGACGAGGCAGTGGGTAATAGACAGGTAGGCACCTTGTCAACATGCACATCAAGCCAAGCCACACCGGGAATAACAAGCAACAGCCAATTACTTGAGAGAAAGATAACCAAGAAAATAAATCAAGTAGTGCATAAGGAAATGATGACATAAATCCTAAATTAATGAGCATTTGAAATAAGTTGTTTACAAACGAATCCGAGATAAGTTCACGAGGTTAGGAAGTACATTTTGCGGAAATGCCACAAACACGAAAATGTTATCAAAATTAACTACAATTGGCTTAAGCGACGTGCGCAAGTTTATAGAAGATAGTACAGGTAGACATTTATTTGAGAAAGAAAAGCATTGGTGTAGAGGGGCCGCTTCCAAGAATGGCTCTGGGGAGCTCTTCGGAGCTAGCTGAAAGCGGATCGTGAAAGACGGCTAGCGACGAGCCTGAGCCCGGAACTACGGAGCGGGAATATGTGGACAGCGCAATAAATCAGACAAATACGCCGCTAGCGCAGCCCACAGGACCGAGGCCGAGCCGATTGACACAGCCCAGAACAAGCAAGTCGAGAGCTCTCGAACGACTCCTGGCCGATCCAAATCGGGTACAGAAAAGCGGAGATCGAGGCGAAAACAGGAAGGCGGGACTTCGAAGTCAGAGCTCCCGAGGCGAAAGGACTGGCTTGCCTCTAACATCCGTACCTGTGTTGCGTGGTGGGACGGAAATCTAGTCGATATTCGATGGCGCGCGTGAGACCCCGGTGTGCCCATTTTCGGTGTGCAATAAACGTCTACCCCCCTGTCTTGTCGTTCTCGCTACACTGGTGCCGTGACCAATCGCGATGGAGTTGACCCGGTTGGAGCAATTTGCGGCCGGTGACGTGGAGGCGTGGCTCGATGAGTTCGACGGAATTGCGGCTTGCACGGGTGTGAGGGGGAATGCAAATTTGCTAATTGCTTTGGGCACACGGTTGAGTGGACGAGCCAAGGCGGTGTATCTGTTCACTCGAAAGGCCAAACCCGGTTGTTCGTTCGCTGAGATGACGGCTGCCTTGTGTGCAGAATTTGGGAAGGATCTGGAGAGAGAACGAGCACTGCAACGATTTCACGCAGCCAGGTGGGACGAACAGGAGGGTTTGATGGTGTTTTTCCAGCAGCTGGACAGACATCTAACGATTGGGCTCCCCGAGTTAGAGGGTAACGCAAGAGAGCGCCTACTGAAACAGCAGTTTATCCGAAGTCTGCCCGTTCCACTCCATGATCAGGTGAAATTGGCGTCGCTGGTGGGAGACAGCAAAGCGTTGGATCTGGTGACGGTCGCCCAGGATTTGTCGGAACGAGTGACAGTGAGAAGCATCCAGCATGCTGAGTTGGAACAGAAAGTAAATCGCCTATCCGAAATGGTGGGGCAGCTGTTGTCGATAGAATCTTCAAGCACCACTTCACAACGCAATGTACAGGTAATCCGGAACGGTCGCCGCTGTTTCCGATGCAACCAGAATGGTCATGTGGCGAGATTCTGCACCAACGTCAATGTGCCCCATTGTTTCTCTCTATCCATGCCGAGTCGGTGGCAAGTACCAGTCCTCCAGGTAACTATAGAAGGTGTGTCTGTCCGAGCCATAGTAGACACAGGAGCGGCAGTGTCATCTACGAAGAGGTTCAATGGGGTTCCAGTAAACCCATCTTCAATCACGATGCAGACTGTCGGCGGACATTCTTTGAAAGTGACGGGCACGCAACGGTTACGAATCAGGATAGGAGAAACGCTCATCAGCCATGACATGTTCATCGTGGAGGAGACGACCGAAACCATCATCGGAACCGACATCCTGAAACGGCTCGGTGTCACAATTGACCTGAAAAACGATGTGGTGATTGTGGCTAACGAGACGATCGAGATAAACAAGGGGAGAACCGACCGGGTTGGTGCCCTCAAAGCCGTGCCTGATTGTCAGAACCGTGCAATACGCAACGTACTGAGCAGGTATGCCCACTTATTCACAGACGCGGAAGATGATTACGGATTTTGCAATTGGGTTGAACACCGAATACCGTTGATCCCAGGAGGACAACGCAAGCCAATCTTCAGACGAATTCCATAGAACACTTTGGTTGAGATACAGAAGCAGGTGACCGAGATGGAATCGAAAGGAATCATCAGGCGAACGCACAGCCCGTATTCATCACCCGTGCTATTGACGAAGAAGGCCGACGGAACCTATCGATTTTGCATCGATTTCAGAGAACTAAACAGGGTGACTGTCAAGGATGCATTCCCGATGCCTCAGATGGAAGAAATTTTCTCAAGCCTTCACAGTGCGAAGCAGATATCTCTGATTGATCTCCGCTCGGGATATTGGCAACTGCCGATCGCAGAAGAAGATCGCCACAAGACGGCTTTCAGTGTCAATGGCCAGCAGTATGAGTTTTTGAGAATGCCGTTTGGATTGTGCAACGCCCCGGCTACATTCAGGCGTTTGTTGCTGATGGTCCTCGCGAACCTGCAAGGCGTGGTTGTGTACGGTGATGACATCATCGTCTTCTCTGAGACGGAACAGGAACATGTGACCAGACTTGGAGCAGTACTGCAGAGGCTAGATGAAGCTGGTCTGAGACTCAGTCGTAAAAAGTCGCTGATTGCCCAAAAGTCAATTGTATGCTTGGGTCACATCGTGCGCAATGGTCAAGTCCATCCACTTCCGGAGAAACGCGAGACGATCAAGTGCTTCGCAAAACCAAAATCCAAGCGTCAGCTCCGTTCGTTCTTGGGAGTGGTGGCATATGATTCAAAGTTTGCGCCCCAGTTCGCAGAGAAGGTCAGTCCGTTGTTAAAGCTGCTTCGCAAGGACGTGCCCTTCTTGTGGACAGCTGAAGCGGATCAGGCCTTTGACCATCTAAAGGCAGGCATAGCAGAAGCCCCGACATGTCTACGGCTACCCAATCCTGGTGAGAGGTTCACTGTGGCTGTCGACGCAAGCAACGTGGCCATCGGTGCAGTTTTGTCCCAACCGGCTGGGGTGGTGGAGTACGCGAGCAGAGTGCTGACGGGGGCGGAACAGAAGTATTCAACAACGGAGAAAGAATGCTTGGCCATTGTGTGGGCGTTAGAGAAGTGGAGAAATTACTTACTGGCGAATGAATTCCGGGTCGTTACTGACCACAAACCGCTCTCGTGGTTGATGACGGCGAAAGACCCGCGGGGACGGCTTGCGCGATGGGCCTACCGATTGCAGCAATTCAACTTCACCATTGAGCACGTGGATGGAACGCAGAATGTATTGCCAGATATGTTGTCACGCCCGTGTTTGGACGACATCATGCCAGACAATGCCATACCGGTGCGTGCGATCGTGATGGGGGAGAGGAACCTGCTGGGAGATCAAAGGACAGATGAATTCGTGAATGTGTTGTGCTCTCACTTACGGGCTGGCACCAAACCGGAGGCTACATCGGAGGAGGTGGAGGAACTCCTCAAGATCTGAGACAGGTTGAGGGTCGAAAACGATAACGTGGTGGTGGCGATAGACGGACGGAAAGTGCCTTTTGTTCCACCAAATCAGCAAGAACGTGGGATGCGCATAACTCATGATGGCGCCCATATGGGATTCGAGCGGGTCTTTGAATTGCTGCGGAGGCGAGTGTTTTGGCCAACCATGAGGAAGGACGTCGCGGCATACCTTCGGGAGTGCCCAAACTGCCAAACGAGCCGGGAGATGGAGTCCCCGAGACCGCCGATGCGATCGGTGGAGGTTGGTGAGCCACTTCAGTGTTGGGGACTGGACGTCTTTGGGCCCTTACCAGTGAGTCGAACAGGAAACAGATACATTCTAGTGATGATTGACCACTTCACTCGATGGGTGGAAGCCATACCAATCAAGGACCAAACAGGCGGGACAGTGTCGCAAGTATTCGAATTCAATGTGCCTGCAAGGTATGGGATCCCACAGTGTATCATCACGGACCAAGGGCCCTGCTTCGAGTCAAGAGCGTTTAAGTCAGTGTTGGACAAGTGGTGCATCCAGAGACGGCGAACTTCACCGTACCACCCACAAACCAACGGGATGACCGAGCGGTTCAACCGGACATTGAAGACGTGGATAAACTGCACGAAGTTGGCATGGGAAGATGCTTTGCCTCAGCTTCTGATCGTGTATCGGACCAGCATGCAATCAACCACGAAGGTCTCGCCATTCGAATTACTGTTCGGCAGAGGACCACGGATTACGCTCGATACTTGCCTACCGAACCAGAGTGAGTGGAAACATCCAGCTGAGCATCCAGAGCGACTGTGATGGAAAGCTAGAAGAGAAACCAAAGCTCGACAAGCGCGGAATAAGCGAAATTACGACGCCAGGCATGAGGCTCACAAGTGGAGGCCATTCAGGATTGGAGAACGGGTCAAGTTACGGAACAACGATCGGCCGGATCATGACGGGCCGGGCGCAAGCACGTTCAGAGAACGCTGGAAAGGCCCCTACACCATTATCGACCAGAAAGCGGGCAACTTCTTAATCGACTGCGTAGGAATGAAACGTTGGGTGAATGCTGCTGTCTTGCGACCATGGTACGAGAGGAAGAAAGGTCCTGGAGGAGGGGCGGGTGCAGAGGGGCCGCTTCCAAGAATGGCTCTGGGGAGCTCTTCGGAGCTAGCTGAGAGCGGATCGCGAAAGACGGTTAGCGACGAGCCTGGGCCCGGAACTACGGAGCGGGAATATGTGGACAGCGCAATAAATCAGACAAATACGCCGCTAGCGCAGCCCACAGGACCGTGGCCGAGCCGATTGACACAGCCCAGAACAAGCAAGTCGAGAGCTCTCGAACGACTCCTGGCCGATCCAAATCGGTTACAGAAAAGCGGAGATCGAGGCGAAAACAGGAAGGCGGGACTTCGAAGTCAGAGCTCCCGAGGCGAAAGGACTGGCTTGCCTCTAACATCCGTACCTGTGTTGCGTGGTGGGACGGAAATCTAGTCGATATTCGATGGCGCGCGTGAGACCCCGGTGTGCCCATTTTCGGTGTGCAATAAACGTCTACCCCCCTGTCTTGTCGTTCTCGCTACATTAGGACAAAATTTAAAACCTACCACCTGAAATAAATAGACATGCAAGCACGCGGTTATTAATTCGCTTGCAGCGTGCCTACAAGCGCTGCACCGGTTTTGCCTACCGTATCTGTATAACCCGTCGTCGCTTCGGTAGTGGTCCCGAGTTGCCTCGCTCATGGCTCACTAGGCCTGCCTGACTCAGGCACTCGTGACCGCATGTGGTACAGCGCCATGCGCTCGACGTCCATGGAGGAAAACCCATCGGTGCTTGCCACTTCCGAACTTGCCGCTTCTTCTCAACATGTATGAAGTCTTTCTCTCGTACTTCGGCAACTGCCTTCGTGATTAGATCGCGCCATGCACGCAGGTTAAACGCGTTCGATTCCCATGACCTGCAATCAAGATTAGAACGTGAGAGGCTCACTTTGATCATGTCTTGGTAACGTAAGTTTGTTTTCCCCACATGCCACTTCCTAATACTCAGCTGAGCGTATAAGAGTTGTTTCGGTATGTGCGTTGAATCCATAGGGCTCACCTGACCGAGCCATCTCAGGTGTCTCAGCAAAAATACGCAGTCCACTGCATACAATGCACTTCGGAATGTATGCATTGGACTGCATACTAATGCTGAGACTTCTGAGGTGGCTCGGTCATGTGAGAAGTATGGATTCGATGCGGATGCCGAAACAACTAATTAAGAAATAATGTGCACTATACGTACACAAGGCGCTGGCTGGGCCTTAGCCTGTTTCACACAGAATGGAACCACACTTTGAACATAGGATCTTCACTAGGACGGTGCACTCCGTCCTCTTCAGCAACGACCAACTCTCTCCTGGAACCAGTATGGACCAGGTAGTGGGTCACAGACAGGTAGGCACCTTGTCGACATTCACATCAGGCGCAGCCACATCGGGGAGCTCAAACAACATCTACTTCTGAAATGCAAGGTTACTCATTACACAAGCAAACGTGCAAAATACGCAGCGTTATTGGCTTAGATTAGTAACTTATACAGAAGCGGAAGCTTCGAGATTCTATTCCGCGTGTAATCGTGCGTTCTGCACTTGGGCAAGTGCACTATTGATAAGCTCACGGAATTTGCACCGATCAATTTTGCCTTATAATCGCAACACCTGAAAGCAACATTAGTTTGTCATAAACTTTGTCAAATCACGGTAATATAATACGGGTTTACCCCCTTGCCGCTTTCGTGCAATTAGGTAGGCGTACAAAAGCTCTATGAATATCCTGGTCGAATTTATTCTGCGTTATCCATGGCCAATGATAGTTCGAATAAAACATATTTACATGTATTTATCTAAACGTAGGTATGAACCGCCACAAACTGGATAGAGACACATTAAACCTCATAAACAAAATAGTATTACAAACGTGCATGGGTTTGGATTGTAGGTAATGCTAACAACCACTTTCGCAGGCAAGAGAATATCTACCTAATACGTACGGTTGATGCTTTAGTTAATATTTAGACGTAAACATAAATGACCGTCGTAAAATATTGGGCATCCATTGTTGAACGAAACCGATATAGGAATAGTGACGCAATTGCCATCAGTACGGTTACCAGGTAGAGGGATTAATAAACAAGTGTTCAATAAAATAGTGTGCACTTAGGTGTTGCTGCCTATATGTCCAGTCTGGTTTCCCACCCTGATGAGCGAGATCATACAGGGTACGGATGCGATGCGGTGTTTACTTTAGGCTCTCTGTGTCACCTGGCGTGCCTGATCATCTGCTGCCCGAGGTAGGTGCGGATTATCAAAGAACGTTTCTTGAGCATCCATTAGCTTTAACCGGTCGCAATACCACATATTCGTCGCGTACGACCTTGTTGGCAAAGACAACAACCGCAATACTACATCAACTAAGTCCCGTTGCCCACTGGTAAACATGCGGCTTTCATAACAGTGTTCTTCCTGGTTTGCTAACGTCCGAGACGTAGCGTGGCTGTCATCCAACCGCTCATACATTTGCACATACCGCTGGGCATCCTGCTGTGGCCATAATCTATTCGGTACCGATCTGTATCGTACGTCTCGGGTGCAGCCATTCGGTGTCACTATGCGCCGATTCCTTTCTGATGTAACATTTTAAGGTACTAACGTATCATTATCTTCGGCATTACCTTCTTCTTATTCTACCCGGAAGACCGGTCATGTTTATTTCAACTTTTAGTAGGTGCCTGTTAGACGGCAGCAATAAAGAGACTGCAATGCACCAAGTTAGTAGATAACTGTTCTAGACAACAGCTGCACCCAAGCGAGACTTGCATTAGCGATGTAGTAGGGAGGACACAAATAATATGACGGAGTGTGAGTAGGCAACTTTTCAAGTTTGCATAGAAATGATGCGCTGGAGTCCACTGATTTTCATAAGCACAGAGCATATCAACATCAGCATGTTAATCGCTAATCGGTTAGTTGCAGAGACCGTTCACTTTGCACGGATGTTCCGGAGCGATTCATCATTGTATGCATGGTCCAACTTAGACATGTCCATTAGGTTGCAAATTTCCACCAAAGCGAGGAAGGATTGTTTTCGGCTACTGTAATCTGTAGATTGTTTGGAGACTATGGTAATGTTACTCTAAGGTACGCTAAAGGTACGGTAAGATAAGTTGAGGTAAGTCAGTGTATCCCAACTGTGGTGAAGAAGTATTGTATATGCAACATCAAATCTAAGCATAGGGGCACTCGTAAGTGGTATCTATCTTTGGACTACCATCAGAGCAAATACAGAGCGTCTGCGTCTTTGCAGAATCTATGGGTGGTTGTTGCTGCGCTGCAACATTCGATGAATTAGTGAAAAATTCCTCCCGTCCGATGTTGCGAGAGAGCTCGGATTCCGTTCTGACTCATTTTGCTCCATAATGTTTGGCCGATTTAAGGTGCACCGTTCCTTCTCAGTTGCGTTCTACCAAGGGCCATATGTCAGTCCGTGGTGCTCGGTCTCACAGTCGGTCTGTTCAGCATACCCCCATCGTGGCCTCGTGGGTGACTGACCAGGCACACACGGCCGCATGCCCTACAACTCCATGTGGGAGTAGCTGAAGAATGGTAGTTCGCCGACAGCTGATGTTTGCCTGCTGCACGTTTAATTTCCCTATGCACCGGCTGTCTTTCTTGAGCTTGAGCAACGGTACAGGTAATGAAATCACGCCAGGTGCGGCGATTCGTTGCCATCTCCTTCCAAACCCTTAGATAAATACTTACTCGTGACAAACTAACCTCGATATTTTCTTGGTAGTGCAATTTTACCTAGCCTTCATTCCGACCGTCTGTGCTCAGTTGCCCATACAGCAACTGATTCAGGATTCGCGTTGCATCCATACGGCGCACATTTCCAAGCCACCGGTGGTATCGCGGCAGTAGCATGTAGTCAATGGTGTACACTTCTCTCCGGCGGATGATATCAGTGTCCGACATATTGTCCCACCACTGGATGTGCAGAATCCAGTGAAGATACTGTTGATGGAATCGTTCCAGCAACCGGATATCCTTACTGTACAATGTCCGCGTTTCCGATCCATAGATAAGGACCGAGAGAACCATGGATTTGTACACCATCACCTTTGTACTAACAGTGAGATGATGATTCTTCCAAACTCGGTGTTCCACTTTCTTGAAAGCCGCATTCAACTTCGCTACATGAGCTCGTATTTCGTCGGTGATCCGCAGGTCGTTTGACTATGTACTCCTGAGGTAGCAGATTGCTGACGTGTTCTGTAGTACTTTACTGGTAATCCATATTTCTGGGCTGAATATAGCTCCGCTCCCTGTGCCGGTTGATACATGCATACAGTCTTGCCTGTGTTTATGCTGAGTCCAACCGTGGTCGCCGTGGAAACTAATGCTTTCGTCATGCATTGTAGTTCTTCCTCGGTTTGTGCAAACAGCACATAGTCGTCACCTACCAGCAGCATACGGATGGTTGTTTCAGGCATTAGGTTTCTTGCCCCAATACGGAGGGTAGTAAGCAAATCCACATCCATGCGATGCTCCAGATGCACACCGTATTCACAGGTGTGGAATAAACGACATCACAGCAATCAGATAGATAATGAACAGTGTGGGGGTTAAGACGCATCCTTGCTTCACACCAGAGACAACGGCAAAGTCATTTAAAGTCTGTCTACTCACCTGCACCCTTGCTCGCCTCCCAGTATGCCGGCATTCAATCAGACGAATTAACTTTGCAGAACACCCAGTCTTTTAGAGAATCAACCACAACGTCTCACGGTTCACCGTATCGAACGCTTTGGTGAAGTCGACAAAGTGTGAACACAAGGGTTGATTGTGTTCACGACATTTTGCCTGTAGTTGCAGTGCTTCGGTGCTTCGGTCCGAGCGGAATCCACATTGCTCCTCAGCTACGTTCGGTTCCAGCATATGTTTCACAAGGTGACGGAGTATGATGCGCTTAAAAATCTTTCCGACGCAGCTAAGTAAGTTGATGACACGATAATTGTTGGTGTATCGCTTACTACCCTTTCCAGTGTACAGTGGAAGCACAAGAGAATCCTTCAAATCGGCAGGCCACTGCTATTCCATCCAGACGACCTCCGCCAAACGACGGAGTGCGTGCATCACAACTGGCCCTCCGTTCTTCAGTATTTACTGAGGTATGACATCAGCACCAGCGCATTTATCACTCCGTATTTGCGCAATCGCTCACTATGTTTCATACATTTCCGGTGTGTCCTCAAGTTCGGATAGTACGCTATGGTGTTGCAACCCGTGCCGTGTCCCAATGAATCTCGGAACGTTCTTTCAGAATGGTGTCAAAGTATCTGTGCCATATCTGCAAGATGTCATCAGATTGTGTGCGTATTGTGCCAATCCCAAAGTCCTTTATGGTCTTCATTTGCTTCACGGTGGACCTGTCCACTACCTTCAGGGATTCATAAGAATATTTTTGTTGACGGCCTTCAGCGTAGGAATCCATCTTCTCAGCTTTCATTGTCCACCATGTACGTTGCAGCTGATACAGCTCTCCAGATGGTTACCTTCGAATGTGACGAAAATCATTGCTCTTCATCGCGTTGATATGGTCAACCTCGGATGCGATAAACGTGGTGCATTTTTCTCGTACCAAAGACCCATTCATCATACTGATTTCGTGGAACCCGTAAGGCCCCTTGTATTTTATACACCCAGTTGTCACCTGTTTCTTCAAGTGGTCTCAAAGGAGGCTGACAGAATCCGCGGATTCGTCTTCGCCAAAGCGGGTTCTTATGGCATCCTAATCTAGGTGGAACCACCGGGCAGCCATTTATATGTGACTATTTATGGTCCTCTTGAACACCCGTTCTCTGCGCTAGCATATCTCGAAAATTTCATCATCGCCGAGAGTGTTACTTATGTCCAAGCATTTCGAATTTGATGTCACATAGTGTTGGCTCTGTCCATGAATCAAACTTGATAACTTGTCTTAATTTTAGTGCGCAGTACATAGGCACTGGACCTGGCTACATTGACATCAGATTGTAACCCGCAACACTTCACCGTGTCACACGAGATGAAATATACTACGATCCATCTGTCAGATGGGAAGGTAACGAGACACGAACGGAGGATAGCGCTATCTGTAATTTGAACGTGCCCCAGTAAGATATCGAGCCAACTGATAATGGTGTCACGCGAGTGAAAATGCGATCAGTCTATCGAGCTGAAGTGTGGCGCTTACAAGTGTTTCTAAATGACTAACAGTTAATCAGTCAACATGCTGACGAGCACTGTCCGCTGCCAGTAGAGATATCAGTTGACATACCAAAGGTTCCTGGTAGAAGTTACAGTACTGCAGTACTGCGAGCGGCATTTGCCTACACTTGTATATGGACTTCCACAAACTGAATGGCGAAACAATAATTCTCGTGAACAATAACACTACGTACATGCATGAGTTTTGATTAAATGAAAGAATAACGGACGAATTGCTCTAGTTTTGAAAAATCGCACTTATAATTATAGGCAACCAATACGACTGTCGGTTGTTGGTTAACATTTTTACGTGAACATTAATGGCACCCATACCTTTAGTCAGAAATGTGGGTATAAACAATACATAGAGACAGATATAGGAATAGGGAAGTAAATGTCATCATTGGGTTACCAAATATAATGATGGACAAACTTTGGTACAGTAAAACAGTGATGACACGTCGCATGTGCGTATTCTAGATGGCGTCTGCTATATGCGTTAGTGGGCGATAATATCGCAAATTCTCTGATGGCGTCCGTAACAAATCCAGTAAATCCCACTGCGTCTAGTCCTATATTCGGCTTTAGAAAAAGTGCTCAATCTGTTCTCGCAAAATTATACGTCGTAGATTACATTACATCTAACTACTCAACCGTAGCAAAAGGTCGCTTTATATTATATTGTGGTGATGAGCAGGTTTTGTAAGCGACAGATTCTCTTGCGTCTCGTGTGACACGTAATAACTCCCGGGTCCAACCAAGAAAGCAAGCCGAGACGTTACCTGCAATACAATTAAAACAAACAGAATTCAAGTGCAATACATTCTCATTGCAGTTCCAGAACAACTGGGACCTTGCAAAGCACAGAAAAAGTTAAATTACTTTAGTTGCTGCCATTCAACACGATCACAATATTAAGTCCTGCGCGAAATTGGCTCGCTTCTTTAAATGGATCCAACAACACTATGCTGTTGGTTTGCTTTCCACCACATCGTAACGTGGGCATGGTTTGGCTCCGGACCAATGGGGAATAAAGGGAATGACATGGTACATGAAGCCCTGTGACTAAATTACGTGGTGGAACAACTAGGCATGTAACACAGTATGGGCACTGAGGTATGTAACAGCGGGAATCGGAATGAAGCCACTTCGACATGGCTAGGGAAAGGAACAATATTTTAGATAAAATTATCTCGGATAAATCTCGATATCCATCTTTTGCTTGGCAATGAAAACCTTGAGTATGGCATAGTTGATCGCGTGCGGATAGATAAATAATGGTTTCAAGCTACCCATCAAATGATGCGGATAAGTTGGTTAGCTGAGGTATTGTCTTCCCATTCACCCTGCGGTTCTCGTGATAAGTTCGCTGCTTACAAATTACAAACAATCTGTCTTCATACCCATCGGTTGCAGCTATTCTGTGTCACAAATCAAGTGTCTGTATACGTGGATCAGTTTTTCGATGAAACATTTACCAAAACACTACCGTACCACCACAGTTGGACTAACTTACTTCTAGGTCAATCCAGATGAATTGCCATTGCTAATGCAACTTCTAGCAGGCACCTTTGTCACTTATTTTGATCATAGCTGCCTTTTCTTAAGCGCACCTAAGTTCAATTTGACGGATGAACAGCAGGAAATCTAGGTACACTCACTTTCATGACAAAGATGTGGAACAGAATATGTGGTCTCAACATCAGACTGTTAATCACTAGTCATTCACTTACCGGAAGTGATCAATTTACACGAATGTGCTAACTTTTTGAAAGTTGCAACGAAAGTCGTTGAACCTTGAACCCCGAAGTACCGAACTGCATTCCGGTGAGCAAGCGGTGTAGAGTACTTGGACTCCAGAGTAACTGTTGAGCACTATACCCAATTCTTCAGTCGAATGCGCTTGGTAGCCAGGAGGTAACGCGGCCCATGCATGCTAGCGGGGTCACCAATACCGGTAGCTTTTAAGATGAGAATGTTTGGGGATAGGCGACTAATAAAAAGGATTTGTTAGTATGCCTTTGAATCCGTCACACACAAATACACATGCGCGCACGTTTGTGGTCTTTTAACTGTGCATACAGAGGAGGGCTAACTGGACGGCCTATGTGGTTCTGACATTCATACTGAGCACCAGTCACATGGATGTTTGAAGATAATTCTAGGTCACTAGCAGTACGAGTGCAGTGCAGGTATATAACACCTTCGACGTGCAAAAATCGCAAATTCGACGCATGGCGTTCTATCTATCTTAACTAGAATTACGTATAGGATTAACCCAATGAAAATATGTTCGCGTTACTGCCAATGTGCCTCAAAACACTTATAACCATCCATTATCTAGTGGGAAATCTAACTAAAATAGTTGTTACTTACCCTTTGTTCTTAACTATAGTAAATTACTAAATACATATATAAACATTAGGCGACAGCTTCGCTGATTCGTTCAGGCTTGCGGTGGCGACATTCTGACTGATTGTTGACCAACTTCTGCTAATGCGCCAAGGACTATTGAAATGGACGCATCCTCGTGCCGACCGCTGCGTGGGATTTATCTCAACGTGTGGCACACGGTCCACTGTGTTTCGAGAGTATATTTTAAGGAAGGACTTGACTGTGGTTCAGAATCGTTCTGCTGTCTATCTGTGGGCGCCCTAACAGCACATAAATCCAACAACTATAGTTAAGATTTACGCCAATACAAATATACACATGTTGCAAAGCCGACACGCAAGGGTGGGGAACGAAAATGATTGCCTTATCTGCTACATACAGCGGTGTGGATAAGCGAAAATATGCTATTGTTGACGCCACCATTCTTTCTTCTTCACCTGTAACTTCCGTCCCTACCCGCATTACAACTAACCCACAACGTCCCCCAATATATATCACCACACGAGTAATCGCTTGGAACAGTCGTAAGCTTACGCGCAAAGCGCTCGACTTCGGGTCCTGGAACGAGCGCCCACTGCTCGATCGTAACTTTAGAAGGCGCCATGAGTGACGGATGGCATTTGTCGCGATGGAACATGTCACCAAATTCATTGGCGTTTCCGCACTCATCAAGATGCGACCCGTTAAAGGAGGCAAGCTACATGAGGCTGGTTCTCGGTACACGTTGTACTGGGTGGGAAACGTCACCACAGCACCGCGTGAATAAAAGGTCGATTTGCACTATCCAAATGTCTTAAAACCCATCTAGTGTGAGAGCCGACTCGCATCAGTCCACTTCTGATAACTACAAGCCACTGACCAGGAGGAGGTGTTGGCTTCTTTTATTAGCTTGTTTAGTCCAAACATATGTTGTATTGAGGACACGGGAAATCAGTCCTCGCTCATTTGTCATCAGTGGTATACTATGTGCCGGGGAGCGACCGGTTATTCTTATTGTGTGATCACAAGGCGCGCGTCGGGCGTGATGCCGCAGTGTGGACAGATGTCATCGGACCACATGATATCGGCACAGGTAATTGCTTTGAAAATTGTGTGCCACTCAAGCTCTGACGATCACAGAATAATCGCTCTGCAGTGGGTGAGAGTGACATTGCTGTTTGAACGTATCTACTAGACTTTGTCATCGTACACCAACGTGACATGCCTTAAGGAACATTACACGTGTATGGCGTGGGACTGAGGGTAACACTCCTCACAGTTCGGTGTAGACTAAATTGTGCAAATATTTTTGTAAATCTTCTATTGCTCCTTTGTCGTGAACGGTCTCAAATGTGATGTCTTTTCCATAAGTATTATTGAGAAGAGGATGCAACTGAATAATGCAGTGGTTACTCGCAGTGATGATGTAGAATCTGTCGCCTCAAGGAGGGATCTGTGGATCCACATCAGTGCAGAGGTGGCGGCTGCGGCCAAGGAAAACATCGTGCAAGCAAACGGTAGTCCGCCCAAATAGTTTGATGACAATAGTGTGATCATTGGCGCGCTTCTCGGAGAAAATTACAACTTTATCTGCAGTGTGGCTGAGCTTGCCGACTTAAAGGAGGAGAGACGTTTTTGCAAACTTCGTCTGAGAATGACTTAAGAGCTGCTTCGCATCAAAAATGCACAATGGACGGAGAAGTCAGGGCAGAGAGAATGCTGCGCCGAGCGGCGCCAAGCTAAGCAATTCGTTAATGTCTTGGAGGTGAAGCATATAGTCAATTTGAAATGCCACTTACACATAGACAGTGGATATTAAGCAGATGAAGTGAAAGCACTTCGGATGCCTTTTGAACAACTCTTTAAAGATTTACTAAACTAGGTTGCACTAACTGCTGCTAAGCGAAATGTAGATGTGTCTTGCTATACATCGACACTGGACGTGACGCGGGGTTCACTTTCTCATCTGAGAAACGGAGAAGTGTGCCGGAGCCGCAGGATAACACCAGGAATTTTGAAACACGGAGAAACACTGTTGATCCTTGAGCTGCACAAATTGGCGCAACGCGTTTAGTCTGTCGAGAAAGTGCCGGCGGACATGTAGGATGCCTTTGTGCTACACTGTACAAAAGCAATGGAGTAAAAAATTGCCATTAATTAACGAGTGAAAGGTAGCTAAACGTATTCTGCTCAACTTCCTCGTAACTGAGGTCGTTGAACCGAACGTAGCAGAACGGCAATGAGGATTTGGTTCAGGCCGCAACACCATAAATACGGTGTGCACTAATCATCAACTGTAGGAGAAATGCTGAGCGACAACTATTCTTGTATCCGCGGTTCGTAGATTTCATTAAGGTATTTGGCCCGGTGAACCACGAGGCTTTATGGATGGTATTGGGTAAGTTATATGACTACATAATGGTGTGCTGGCAAGGGTGTAGCTGAGTGGACAAACCACGCATGAATGATTTTATCTCTGGTGTGAAACAAGACTGTGGCTTAGACTATACCTTTGTTAACGTCTACCTAAATGCGAAGATCATGCATATTTGTAACGCTTGTGATTACGTTTTCCATTTGTGTCACCCTTTCGATGGGGTTGCTAAACCTTTGTCTCTTCAGTGAAAAAGTTTTAATGCGTAAGAAACCCTCTGTTTGTTTCAGTTTGCGCTTATTGCTCGTTGTTTGTACAAAGTGAGGATGCGTTACAGTGCATGACAACACCTCTCGATTTGATAGTGGCCAAATTCGGTATCGACATCAACATTTGCAAAACTGTTTGTCTTTTGCAGTTCTTAGCACCAACTGAATACGTATTTTTTCGCAAATTCTGAATGTGGCAATTACCGTTTGAAAACCGCCCCGCACTTTTGTTGAATGCTTGACATTCACTCTACCTAACTACAAATGACGAACGAGCTGCGCAAGTGCTTTTTGAAGACAGTTGCTGCATGTGCAAAGCTAGAAAAATGTTTGTGGAACAGTCACCATCTGACCGTCGGTACAAAGCTGTAAGTGTACAGGTCTAGAGTGTTGTTCGTTTTTCTATAAGGCAGCGAAACGTAAATGCATTCTAGATAAATACACCAGTTGTATGAAGTGATTCAAGTAATACTGCATGCGTCAGTTTCTCCGCATCTGTTGGTGTGACTGAGATGCTGACACTGAATTGCTGCTCTGCAGTGATGTGTGCCGTGAATTGTGCAACTGTGCTGTGCCATCTGAGGTGGCTGGAGCATTTCAGCCTTTTGGATACAACAAAGTGACCGTAACAGTAATTATGTTGACCGTTTGATAAAGCATGAAGCCACTTTACCGTAACATTATCAAGATCGCGTTATCATGAACTAATATTTATTTCAGGTGTACAGAAGCAGTGACAGTAGATAGACGCAAGAAGCAAGAGCATATAAAGGGGGCGGTTGCCCAGATGCCTGACGAAGCACCGTAGAAACGAAAACGAAATCCCTGGTACGGAAGCGACAGGCGCCGATGGAGAATGTCCGGTTGACGTCGAGCACATGGTGCTGAAGCACATGGGGTCACGAGTGATTCAGCCCAGCCGGGCTGGTAAGCCATTAGGGTGGCTACTTTGGGTCAACAGCCAAGTGAAGACGGCCAGCTGAATAGGTAAGCAGTGCAAGCGCAGCGCTGCTTTGCACACTGCTTCTGGTTCGACACACCAACCCAGGACTACCATTTGGTCGAAGTTGTACTGTGCTGTATCAAAGCTGCTGTTGGTCTGTCAGTATGCTTTCGATTACATTCTGAATTGCAGATTTTGGTGGTTGATTTTCCGTCATCAAACCAGAACTGTCGTCCTCCACCATTTGCTTCGCTCATTTCCATTAACCGTCCGATTTTCCCCGTTTCACTCAAGCTTTTTCGTTTTATATAATTTTATATCTACAAACATTAACAAAAGTGTCCGTGGGCAACACGTAACTAGGTGAGAATAATTATATATATGTGTGGTTTGTTTCGATCTGTTTTCTGCCACATATATTCCGTCCATTTTTCAGGATTAGGTTCGTTGATGTTCCGTTTCCCGTTTGATCTCCCCAGTGTACCTGCGCTTGCCGTGATTGTAGACAAGTCGCCTACCCGTCCTAAAGCTGCTATCTTGACTAAACTGCGTCCAGGAGACAGCTGGTAGTTGCTTGGGGAAACATGCTGCACGGTCTTAGTGACCTGGCTAGGCTGAATGAGCTGTTCCCTGTATCCATCGTGGAACATATTACGGTGTGGCCGTCAGTTTGTTTACGCCTGGTACGCCTGGTTTCCAACTTAGAAAGACAGGAATGCTGCTTCTGTGCAGGTTGGATTGATGTGGATCGAATCGCCTGATGAAACTTAGCTCCGTTCCTTCGGGTTTACCTTGGATATGGGTTGTGTGCATGGCACTAGGTGTGGTGCAGCACAAACCATCCATGGTCCCTTTAGAGGCTTTTGGGTCTTGTGGCAGTCTTATGGTGGTCAATTTATGAGCCAAAGTAAACTTTTAGAATAACATTTGGATGCGACTGTACCTTTGCTATGGCATAAATAAGTGCTATGCATTTTAGAATGGAAATAATGTGGGCAATTTGCTTACAATTAGAAAAGTTGAGGTTAGGAAATCAATTTTGCTCTCGATTCCCTAGTATAATCTTTGAACCGCAGTGCCTTATGCATGCGCGCTTTCGAACCATTGGCTAACCTCGGTATTTGAATTTAAGAAACTATGCCGAAGGCAGATCTGGAACCAAGTGTGTACATGCTATATGAAGGGTTGGCTAGCAAATGTGTGTGTGGTCAGTGATGCGTTTGAACTGTTTAACGTGTATTACTATTGCTCAAACTAATTTGAAAAACCGAGATAAAGGGATGGGCATTTCTAACTAGCACGCAAATACTAGAACATTAATAGCTTTATTTGGAGCATTTTAGGCTTTAGCACATGTAGCAGCTAAGAGGTATGGAGGTCAGTCCGTACATCACGACGTCACTGTAGTTATGAAGTGATTAGTTTAGTTTATCTACTCCCTACCGTATACATCAGATGTCTTGCCACGCGTTTAGTCCTTGACATCTGTTTACATGGTAAAGCATGAGTGTAGTATAGTTACTATTGTAGAGATAGGTATTAAAAGGAATTAAGATCATAGAAGTGAAGTATCGAATGGTTTAAATAATATGTGCGGTAATCTGACATGCTGAGGGATGCTCAGGAGTGTGCGAATATCTTAGGTTATGTTTTACATTAGATTGAATTCACTATACATGGTAGAACATTTTATCGTTTTATGCGGCCAGTAGTCTCGTGCAGTATTTGGTGATTCATACACTTAAAACCTTATAACTCTTGTGAATGATAGCAAGTGTCATATCCATTTTTCACGTTAGAGTGATACTTCGGAACAACTTTTAAGCTTAAGACGGAGGAATGACAAGGTACTAATTAGTAAATTTATAATTTTATGCAAACGGACTCATATCAATCAGACATAATGCGTCTTAGTCCATTCTCAGTCAGCAGGGTTGGGTAAGTCTGGAGAATCAACTGAGATGGCGGTGGACCATCGTGATTGAGAGTTGACTATGATATATCCTTGCTCATCTTGTAGCGATTTTAATCCATTTGCTTACTTGTATTTTTACGCTTCCACATTTCACGCCGTTCATGCACAGTTTTGTTTCAATTAACCGTATGTACAACAACTGGTTCTAGCTCGTCTTTTCGTGATGCATCCTTGGTTGCCAGCGGAATTTTGTGCCTATGCCCTTTACTACCTGACAGATCCATGGTCGGAACACACGTGCGCATTCATAGGCACACCTTGTGATCTACTATCGTCGGTCGTTGAAGCGAATCAGAATCTCTTTATTGAAATGAAGCTAATCTCTAACTGAGTTCGTATTCGCCTTTAAATGCTCCCTAGAACCATCCACAGCTATAACGGTTACGAACTGTGCAGAGGACAGCAGTTATCCCCACTGGACTTTCCGTATACCGACTGCGTAAGACCTACCACTTAAAAACTATACGGGTGGATGGATTTTAGATTACATATGTGTAGTAGGGTTTTTGGTATAATTCAGAGAAAACTCACCATTGTCCACTCTTAAGCAGCAGCCTTTGGCGATGTGGAAAGGTATCAAACAGCGCTGTTTCGACCTTGGTCTCGTAAGCTGTGAGACTTGTATCAAGTCACACTATTCCTCAGAGTAAATCAATCTAGATTTATCACTAACCTTAAAGACAAACTTAGCGCTCAGTATGCAATCCGGAGCTAAACACACTAATTTAAAACTTGAAATGTGTCTAGAAATGCTACAGAGTAAGACTGCAGGATTATCATCCATATTTTGCTTAACTCCTGCTTTTAAACAGAGTGGTGATAGAAAGAAGTCTGGTAGACAGAATCTGCCGGGCTCGGTGCTGTTAAAGTGTTGCGCATAAAATGCATTGGCCTTTTAAGGATCGTGAGAACCATGGACATGCCTAACATTTCATTATTGTCTCATTATACTTTGTTGCTGATGGCTTACTTGTTGTTCATTAATCTGCTAAATTCATATTGTAATAGGTGTGCAATTAGTTTGTTCAGAATCCCCAAGTTTAAACAGTAATGAGTGAAAGTTGCTGGAAGGTACTAAATAAAACACTGGTGAGTATATCAATTTCAGAAAAACCTATGGTGTAGCAACATTTGTATTCCATGATGTAAACCAGCTGCTCATATTTTCTCTCTCATTAATTGAGAACCACATAAATTGTTCTGATTTTTCATAGAAGTTCATATGACGATGAATGAGAAGATTTTTTAGTGTTGTCTACCTTGCTTTCACTTACATTTTACAAATGCGGTTCCACAGTGCTGCGACTTCCTTTTGGAACACTTGGTATCTTCTTTTTTAGCAATTTAGTGGCAAAACTTAATGAATACATAGCCGAAAAAGGAAGAAAGTGGAAACCTGTTAGGCTTAAATAATTTACGAAAATTAACAAAAATCGTGAGGACAACTTTTATAGAACAAGCTCTAATTTTTCAGCTAAATTTATATGGCATATTTTGAATGATCCCATGCTTCAGCTTCGTTTTCATCTTGAAGATTAATTTATTAATACAGCAGCCCCATCCCTCTAGTTAATACTCAGATTGTCATTTATGTTGGACAAGTTAGAACTTAGGGATTTTTGATAGAAGAAATTGTCGGAATGTCCGAACTTCTACAATACAACAATACTTGTACTCTTAATGTACCGCGCATATCCTCAACACTGAACCAAATAATTATTGCTTGGATTGCATATGGAAAACATTTGCGGTAGAGTACTATTGCACATGTGACCAATGATTGTTTTACATAGTGTCAGAGCTAAACTGTAACCTTGATTGATGTATATGACACACAGAGGGATGATTTCTCTGGAGATGTGCATCAAGTTTTATTTGTGCTACCATAACAGCACATATTTTGTGCCTACAATTGTTGTGAGCACATTCAAAGCCTTGTCGAACAATACTTTGGCATGTCTAGCCAATCCACAAAAAGTCCGGTTTAAAAGAGCAGTCTTCTCTGGCAAACAAGTGATAGCCAGCTCTTTGCTGCGAATGTTGTATTGGCAGGAAGAAGATCGCTTGTGCTTAAGCAGCATATATCTGGTTGGTATGGTGCCCTTTTAAAGAGAAAAGGCGCACGCTGTCAATCCCAAAATACTCATATTTATGTGGGTCAATTTATAAAGTGAATTCAGAGACGTTTTGAGCTTATCTTGTGCCTATCAATTGAGGATTTCTGTAAACAACTATTATGGCGACAACACACTGTCACCATGTGTAGGTAACTGCTGTGCAATGGAAGTCGTAACCTCTGGGCGCTAGACAATATCCTCTGCAAAGGCACAAATCTGTATGACAATGGAAGATAGTTTGCACTGTATCTAGTTGGGTTGCATGCTATAAGTTCTGCCACCATCCGCAATGACTCAGGGTTATAAACCACTGGCTCGTTAGCGTGAGCTGCTAACGATCATGCTTTTTGTTTGAACCGAAGGAATATGACCTAATGACGAGCCCAAATATGACAACACTAACGTCTGTTGCTTTCCATGATTGGCAGGTATACAATTTGGCGTGTGATTTACTAGAATGAACCCGTGAAAATGTGCCTAACCAAAACAAGCCATTACTTTATTATAAATCCTAACTATTTCTACGCTTCTACCACCACGTTATATATATTCTTATTTACATCTTTTTTGGCTACGACCGGGGCGATCTCCTGTGGTGACGGATTGAAATTTCCAACGTCAACAATTATACCCATGCAACATGTATTGCCATTGGTTCGCTGGAGAGAAAGAAATGCTTGATGCAAAATAATCGGTTGATGGTACAAGCTAGATGACTAGCGTGCCCACAATATGTGTACAATATAACACCACCCTAAAATGAGTTACATAGATGAGAGGTTACCTGCTTTTATAGCTACACCGGCACACGGCCAGATGGGGCAAGGAAGTGCGGATGAAAATCATCGCGTGAATAACCGGCACGGCCGTAGGTTCTTAAGAGACGGTTCCATGGATACCTGTATTACTTTTCTGATATATTTAGATTTATCTACAGGTATTGTCCTTAAGAACTTTTCAACCTATGAGAACGATATACCTGATCACTTGGCCATGTTCATCAAAAGTATTAAACTCTGGCTTGGAAAAATCGAAGAGCAATAAATCTATCATTAACAGTCCACGGTACATGAAGAATCGCAACATTCCTTTGGACTGTAACTCTCACCAACGATAAATATATCGTCGTTTTACTTCGCCACAGCTTAACTTTGTTTATGCTGGAGCATGCATGATAACATCTTTACATACACGATCTGTGCCTATTCAATTATTATTATCATTATTGCTCTACTTATTATTTTTATTCCATTAGGAGAACCATTATTTTTAACAAACAACAAGTAAAATTTTTGCAATTTAAAAAGCTTTTCACGAGTGCCTATCTTATAGTCTGAAAATATACATTTTATGCTAAAACGGTATACAGCCATTTGACCCTTACCAAGTAGGATTATAAAAACCATAGACGTGCATTTGCTACAATATGAGCTATAACGAGACTATAATGAATCCATTTTGGACGGAAGCATTGAAACTGCGCACGTCATAGCTACTATAACAACTTACGAGATTCTAACAAGTAGCTTGAATTCCCTATGAATGTGTTGATGGTTTGAGCTGTTGAGATAATTCGAAGAGCGCATTGGGTCAACAAAATGTACCGCCGCTCATGCAAAGCTTACTTTTGGTACACTATTTTTCCTTCGTTGCTGCCGTTTCTGTAAAGTTGATGTTTTATAATGAGCCAACGATGGAAAATGTCAATGTATATGTACCATTGCGGATCGGCGAAATATGATTGGTAATCAACTGATTAACGTAGGATAATGTTAAATAAACACAATAATACGCTCGGGAAATCAGAAGGCATTGAGTGTTCTGAGCTCCTATGTTTTCTCCCAGTCAGTTTGCACAAGTTACAACATGAAGTAAAGATTTAACATAAAATAATATAACATAAATGGTCGATTGAACGTTTCATTTTAAATTGAGTCTGTACCCACCTGACAAATTTAGAGTATTGTCACCGGGATAGAACTAATTGCAGTTTCCATCGTTTTCGTCACTCAATGACTGCGTGCATTATTCTCGTGAAGGACAAATGCAGTTATGTCTTACTTCTCCCAGAAGGCGCGTTTTGCTGTCAGGCATCAATGAAGGATACAAATAAGCTGTACAATTAGCAAAACATATTTGTAACAGTCAGCAAAAACTGCATAAATTTATGACCCTGAGTATCCTTGTTCATAGAAAACATGGTGATTATTTACCATATGTGTATACTGGGAAATTATAGCTTAAAATGCCAACTATTGGACGTAACTGAGACGGGCGCAACCTTCCTTCTGACGCCATCGAGTTTCCGCTACAAGAGTGTTATTCCACTCATTTAGCGTCCTCCGGTCGGTTATTTTTGGCTGTGTTGACAAGATCACTTTGTGTTAACTTTCTGCGTTCATTGGAAGTATTTCGTGGAAATTGAGCTAAAATTCAGTTTCATTTCCGATTCTGAAATTTCCGACCAGAAATACTTGTATTTCATCGTTTGGTTTCGGCGATCTTGCTATCGCCACGTTCTTCGTCAATTGGCCGCCATCTTGTTTTCGGATTATTCGTAATGCCGAAGCAGTCATCCTGTGGTACTTGCTTCAAACTAGTAGGATACCGTGCAAATGCCCTCACGTGTGCATTTTGCCAAGTTAAATACCATATTTCATGTGTTGGATTATCAGTTGAGCATTTTCATCGCCTTCGAGAGATCCAACACGATTTCGTCCAAACTATATGTGAAAATTGCCGAAATCAGATACAGCCAGAAAGAGTAAAGCCGACGTGTAGTCCTCAGCGTTTCGTTGCGAACAGCTCCGTGTGTTTGGCCCAACAACCTAGCGCGAAGAGCCTTCAGGTTTCGGCTCAGTCGTCCTCCTCTACCCGTGCAAACTCACTGACACAAAGTCCAACCGTTGTGAGAAGCCCAGTTGCACCTGGGCTAAATTGTTTACCTTTGTTGTGTCCACCGGACACTGATGTCCCAGCAGGTGAAAGTCTGAGTGCTGAAGACCAGTGGAAAGATCAGAGGACGAAGTTACGAAGGAACGTTGGGTGTTTACGTTCTGTAAGTCAACAGTTAGCCAAACCACTTGAGGCTGGTAGTATACTTCGCCATGCAAGGCCAACCTCGTCCGACCAGAGGCGTTATAATCTCGTGCTCTTTCACGCACCGGAGTCCAGTGATCCATCACCCCAAGTGCGCTACGATCACGATGTCGAGTTTTTACAGGGTCTAATTGATAGACTCTTCGACGCTGGTGAGGACTCGGTAAAAGTGAGGCAGATTACCCGTCTTGGAAAGCAAGATGATCAACAAAATCGGCCTATGAGAATCACTTTTGTGGACGAAGCCAGTCCAAGACTTATCATGTCTCGCCTAAGTAGGCTGAAAGGTTTGAAGATCCATGTTCGTCCCGACCTGAACCCAGTAGACAGGGAGCGGCTCAAGTCTGCCATCATTGCGTTGAAAAGACGCACTGGTGAGGGGGAAGCAAATTTTCGTATCGTAAATTTTCGGGTGGTTTCCAACAATCCGCTAATCAGGATAAACAGGCTGCTCACACTTCAAGCACGCCCGGTGGCTCCTGCTGCGGCCTGCGAGTAGCCTTCACAAACGTTTGCAGTATTATGAATAAGCGCGATGAGCTTTGTTTTTCGTTGCGTCTGAGCGGCCAGACGTAGTGGGACTCGCAGAGACATGGCTGCATGCAGAGTTATACACCCAAGAACTTGAACTCAGCGGTTACTCGTGTTTCCGATGCGATAGACTAAAGAATGCCCATGGTGGTGTCTTACTTTACATCCGGTCTTCCCTGCGTGGGAGACTTGTGAGCACCTACCGAAGTGACGATCGTCTGTGTGAGCGACTGTGGTGCTCCATCCGCCTCAGGCGAGGAGAACTGCTTGTGGGCGCAGTTTATCGCAGTCCCCTGAGTCGTTGTTTGGATTGGCTGCCCCATCTTCGAACCCACATGAGTCGTCCACACTTTCTGCTTATGGGCGATTTTAACTGTCCTCGAATACGATGGCCTGATGTGCATTTGATGCCTGGACATAGTGAGGTTGAAGCAAAGTTCGTGGATTTGGTACTTGAAACTGGTGCATCGCAACTCATATGCCAGCCAACACGCATATCAACACGTTCAACCTCATCCTGTCTCGACCTGATGTTAACGAGCTACGAACAACGAGTGCGTGACGTTAGGATCCTGGAGCCCCTGGCTACGAGCGACCACTCAGTACTGATAGCTGATATGGAATAATCTTTGCCGTATTCACATCCGCTGCAACCAGCTCCCAACTACTGGAAAACGGACATCGATGGTCTTGCTCGAGCCGCGAGCCAACTGGATTGGTCTCTGTCACAAACTGCATCTGTGGAAGATTGTTGGATATTTATAAGAGAGAGATTGAGATTATTGTGTTCTTGATTTGTGCCATTGAAATGTCGAAAGGTTGGACAGATTAAGCCTCATTGGTTTGACAAGGAGTATAGAAACCTGGCTTGGAGGCGGCGCAGACTGTGGGACAAATTCCTTCTCTCTGGCTCTGCCAATGATTACGAAGAGTATAAATGTCAGCGGAATCTCTGCAACAGTGCAAAAAAGAATAAACGCCGACACTTTGAAGTGCAGCTCGCATTAGCCGCGAAGACCGCCCCCAAGAGAATCTTTGCATACGTGAAGCGATGCCTGAAGCCGGCGGGGGATGTGCCAGTGCTGGATGGCACGGATGGACAGCCCCTAACCTCCAGCACTGAGCGTGCGTCCGCGTTGGCGGCGCATTTCGCTTCTGTATTTGCGAATGACCAGGTGTCTGTTCCGAGTTCGACGTGTACCGCTTTTACCGAACTCGATAGTCTGCAATGCGGCGTTGAAGAGGTAGCTCAACTACTCGCCAACCTTGACGGCACCAAACCTGCCGGACCTGATGGGCTTCACCCACTGGTTCTCAAGTCACTTTCAACCATCCTCTCTCCTGTCGTGACTGACGTTTTCAACAGGTCGCTGTCCGAAGGTTCGTTGCCGGTTGACTGGAAATGTGCGGTGGTGAAGCCTATTCCGAAAGGCGGCGACCCTAGCAAAGTAGACAATTACAGACCAATTTGTCTGACACCTATTTTGGCAAAGGTTTCTGAGAAAATCGTGAAGAAGAGATTGCTGCAGTTGCTACAATAAAACGAGGTCCTGACGCCCGCACAGCACGGTTTTATGCAAGGTCGCTCATGCATTACGAACCTGCTTGTGACGAGGCATGAGTGGTTGAAGGCAGTAAACAAGGGGAAGTCTGTCGACGTGATATTCATCGATTTCAGTAAAGCGTTCGACAAGGTCAGCCATGAGGTTCTCCTTCACAAACTCAGCATGTGTGGCGTCGGTGGCTCACTGCACCGGTGGATCCGCGACTTTCTTGTTGGACGAAAGTGGAGGGTACAGGTCGACGACCATCTAACTGACTTGTACCCCTCTACAAGTGGCGTGCCTCAAGGCACTGTGCTGGGACCCACTCTGTTCCTGATCCACATCAACGATCTACCGCAACTTCTCCGGTCGCCGTGTGCCTTGTTTGCGGACGACCTGAAGATTAGGAGAGAAATCGACGCTCTCGATGACTGTGGCCTACTTCAGCAAGATCTCAACCGCTTATCCACATGGTCTGCAGAAGTTGTTCTCCCGGTCAACCCAGCCAAGTCCGTATTTATGAGCCTGGGGAAGGGTGCTAACGGCTGAACCTACACCCTTGACGGCCAAACGTTATATCCCACACCCTCCGTGAAGGACCTAGGTGTACTCACACCCTACGATTTGAAGTCCGTGGACAACACAATCAGGCTATATCGGAACGGACTGCGCATGCTTTGGGCGCTCAAACGCAGCTTCTGCACATGGTCTGAAGAGGTTGCCACTCGCCTTTTCTCTTCTATCATTAGACCAATGCTAGAGTACGGTTCGCCCGCCTACTTTCCGATTACCCGAGGCGAGGCACAAAAGATCGAACGGGTCCAACACGTTGCTACCAGGCTCATCCCGAGTTTACGTGGCTTTGGGTATGAAGACCGGTGCGAGAAACTAGGACTCTACACCTTGTCCTACCGTCGGGTGCGAGTCGACCTCATTATGACCTACCGAATTCTACATCTCGGTGAGTTCCCCATGTTAAGGCCAATGCTGCACTTACGAGGGCCATGCAGCACACGCGGACACAGATACAAATTTGTTGTGCCGGATATGAAACGTGTTCCCCACCCACTGTGCTTTGAACGGAGAGTGGTAATCATTTGGAATAGTTTGCCCGAACATGTGATGGAGGCAACATCTGTGCAGCAGTTCAAAACGTTGTTAGATTTGCATTTTGCCTCTATTCGCTTCAGAGAACGACTGCACACTTACGATGACATGTCACATTTGTGACTCCTGAAATATCGTAAGTCGCATATTTTAAATATTACATGAGAACAACAATGATATTCAAGGTTGACAACTTTTATAAGGTTTTTCGCCATATCTCGAAAGAGTTGTACAGAATCCATTTCTACTTGCTCTATAATACAGTATTCAGTATTCAGTATTGCCCATCTTCAATGGCATTTAACTAACCACAGCATTAAACGAACTGACTGCAGAGCCAAATTGGGCGAACAGGAAAACCTGTTATAAATAGGAAGCTTATGCGCGCTAACCACTCGCATTTGACAAAAGAGCAACTTACAACACTTGATGTATTCTACGTAGGAAAATCAAGCTGCTGTAGAAAAGGACTTCTTTAATCTTAAACTTGCATACATTCAGCTTAGGTAATTATTCACTCTAACCTAGACACGTCCGGTATTGATGGGGAAGGTAACGTACAGGCTAGCTTTTTATGTGCGAATCTGCACATAACTCGGAATGCACTGAACTGAAACAGGGAATGTGACGTCATGACCTCAGCTGCTTCGTTAATTCTACAATTCGTTGAATAGACCGTATCTCTATATCGTTTCATAACTACTGATAATTCAGTAAAATTAACTAAAATGGGATAAAATCACTTTCACTTTACAAATATCCCAGCTTTACTAAAAGCCAGAAAAAGATCAGAATGTATTTTAAGAAGTGCGAATTTTGTACCCATTAAACTCATACAGTGCTGAATCAACATGCTTTGTACACAGCACAGCTGATGTGGTCCAGTTGTATCCAAAAACTTGCAGGGACTGTTTTGTGGTTCGTTTTATAAAGTCATTTACTTATGGTGTAGTAGTTGATTGGGTGCGTTTGCAGTAGACAAGAACGCAACTTTTTTCAACAACCATTCCTCGTTGGTAACAAGCGCTTTAGTTTTGAAAAAACCTTGATGACGACTCATTTTAGAATACATTTGGTTGTATAGCGAGTTACAGTAATGCCAGAAAAACAATGTGAGTGGTAGCAAAGATATCACTGTTTAAAATATGAAAAAGTACAGGCGAAGATAAGCTGATAAAAAGAACGTTTGTAAAATGCCTGAATTCGTGCTGTAGGATGGAAACGTTTTTGATGGTTTGAACACAGAGTACACCGTCTCTACGCATTGTGCAGAGATTAAAGATGTTGAATTAGACCACGGTTGTGTGGCATTTTGCTCTTTATCCTGACGCGAGCATATCTAAGGTTGGTGGAAGCGCTTGCGCAGGTGTTTTAAAGTAGTATGAGTATCCAGGGCGATTACTTTCATTCTCTTTCTTTAATGGAAGTATATTGACATATTATTTCCGGCTCATTGATGGATCATGCCCAGCGTCCTAGCATGTCTATCACCACGTCAGCAAATATTAAGGAATTTATGCACTATTTAAATTCTGCACAAATGAAGTGTGCGGCTAGAGAAAAGCCAAGTTCAAATGGTTTATATTTCCATTCGTTTATATTAATATACACAACATTAATCATTGTTGATTTGACAGCAGTGAAAGCCATTACACCTGGGATACTATCCTAAATACGAGTTAACATGAAAGTGCACGTCAGTTTGCGGACTCAGAGAAACACTAGTATCTTGGTTTTTGTGTATGTGATTCGAAATGTTGTATACGTAATTGATCGATTGTTTGTGATATGTTGGCTAGCACATAATTTTACTTGCTGCAAATCTGACTCTACCTTGTTTGTGGTCTTTTGCCTTAGTAAAATACACCATCATTAAATTTTATGCTCTACAAAGCGTAAAAATGCCTCAATTCGTAGCCCGGAAAACATGATGCAACTTAGGTTTGTTTCCTTTTTACACGACTGCTGAGCAGAACTCTAACCAGGTCGTGCTGTGCAGTTGGATACTAACGAATATATGCTTGCAGGTTGAATGTTCCTTTCTATCATCCATGAATTGATTAGTAAGCGACATTTTTGATCCCTAAATGCAATAACACACTGACCATCTAATTCGGGCATGCCAGTTTCTCACAGTAAGCCGAAGCAAACATGACAGTGATTAAAATGAAGTTAACCTGCGTAATTTGAGTTGCAGTAGGACATAAACAATTGTGAGTATAAACAGGCTAAGATGATGGCTTTTACGATATTTTCGTGGTTCCTAACTTTAGGTATGATAACTGATATTGACGTTATAAGGTATGCGTCGTAGATGTAGCCCTTTTATTATTAGGACTGTAGGGATCAATGCAAGGACGAAAATACTTTGAGTTATTTCGTCCATTTTATGTAGCTATTGTCCGGAATCTAATGCGTGGTTGGATGTACGGTATCTTAGTAAATATAATAACGCAACGGGAAGGGCGACGCTAACGCTGTCAATTCCCTCTCTATATCTGACATACAGACCTCGCTGTTCTAGGTTGCAGTTGTAGATGACACGGTGTCAGTCTCATCCACCGCACGTGTTCATCGCAAGCGTTTTCTGTCTCTGGGAAATGTTGAATTAGGGACAAGTTTCTAACGACTTTTGGCGTAATACTAAGCTGATAAAAACTGTATGAAGTGGGGATTTTCTTGACTTGACCCGTACCTGATTAGTGTTGGGATATAGGGCTTAATTGGAATCAGACCAACTTAAAGCAGTTGCATAAGTTGTTTAAGTACGCCCTCGGCCTTTTAAATTTGACCCCATTTGGAAATTTTGATGCATTATTTCTTAAGTGTTTGAAGATGTATCGGACGATGATTATCTAAGCACATTAGACACCATGCTAATTAACCTAACAACATGAAAATTGGCTGAATGTAAAGATAACCGAGCTTATTTACTTCGTTGGGATTATATATGCAAAATTCGCCAACGGATTTCTGCTTATTAGGACAATTGCATTCCCTGATTTGCAGTGATTAAGAAATTTTAAACCTTTCGTGTCAATCCCACTACTAAAACTCGCTTTTAAGGTGTTTTACTCCTTTTAAGTTTAACTAGTTCTTTGAACAGTTGAACAGTAAAAGTGTCTTGCATCCCTTGAGCAAATATCAGTAAACTAACGTCGTTGGTGCTTTTTGGGAATATGCTTGTTTTTACTCAACAGGCTAGTAAAATTACATTTAAATCGCGTGGAAGATGGGCGGAAATAAATTGCATTAACTGCAAAACTGGGTAGATTTGGCGAAGTAAGCCGGAGCTAAAAGTCTAGTTGCATAGGAAGAAGGACAGTTGGAAATGTATGACTGGAAATCGAATAACGAATTGATAGTTAAAAAACGTTAAAGTTTAGAAACAGTGGAATTATCCATATGCAGATATAGAATTCCGTGGAATCCCAACTGAACTGGTTAATAATGTGAAAAGTTAGCGTACCGAAGCAAACAATAATGGTGAGTAGCAACACCTCTACACCCAAAAACGCATGTCTGCACGAGTAAGACCACATGTGTAAGCAACAATCGCTTCCAAGCCTTGGTTCCTAACAACCTGCCAAATATAGACTTCACTTTCTACTATATAATGAATGGCGTGTTTTTGTAGCTACTAAAATAGCCGCGTTAATTTTACGAAGTTGTTGCTTTTCTACACAATATCTTACTTGGTTTACACTATGTGTTGCGTTAAACTTTCCTGTAGGTAAACAGTAAAGTGTATCAGACTTGCAATTGTTTTGGTAATATGCTCAATGAGCATGGGAACGAAGTTGATCCGTATAATCTAGTTCTCATGCTGGAATGTTTGTTGTTATGCGTTGCTGCTAAGCGTTTAAATTTAACAAAGCCGTTCACTCTAACTCCACCGAAGGGTTGCGGTCAAAGCCACTAAACATGTGTTCATGCAGTAGTGAGAGTGCAGTTGCACACCTCCGGATAAAAAATCATTCCACTTGATGTAATCGTTATTGTTTCTCTTGATATGTAGACATTATTAGTTAATTTATTAATTAGACGAGAAAATCAGTAATCGTATGCATTCTTAGTGCCTGGCTGTTTCAAAAAAATGCCACTTGATTCCGTTTGTATTTTTACTTTAAAATGTTCAGGTACTTCGATGGTGAGAGAAGACTGGCAAGAACATTTGCTATTTATTTGAAAAGTGTCTTAACATAGACCTCAGTGCTCCCAACTGTACCTAGAAAGCTCGCGCCGTTAAAAATTGCTGTCGACCAAAGTTTTAAACAAAGCGCAAATTGTAACTTTTGTTGTCCGGCATTAACAGTTTCCTACGCTTGCACAAGTGTTAAGCCACAAGAGGTGTAACGCTGAATTCTGCATTAGGAAAAGACTGCTCTTGGGTATGACAGATAGCGGTCATGTCAATCAAGTTAACTTGCTACATAGTCAGTCGAAATTTTTGCGTTTTAAGGGATTAACTAAAATAACGCTTTGTTTGGTTCCAGGGCGCCGACTGCCAGCTGTGCATTTGCTAGGATGCTACAGCAAGCTGGTGCGACGCAATCTTGTTCACACGTGGGTTACACTTACGAAACCTATTTAAAATCACGAATTACTGGACAAATATCACTCTCATTTTACCAATGCTGAATCCAGTTGTTGGTTTTCCCAGTGCGATCGACGACGCAGTTGAAAAACGTTAATTACCCCCGGAACTAAGCGTCTACACAGCTTGATTATACACCAAATGCAGTAAGCAAGCTCAATCGCATAGTCTAAGGTAGAGGTCCTGATTTGCCCTAAAATGCCTAGTCCAATAGTACTAACGTGTGCACGGGTTACCAGTCAAGCCCTAGTTCTAGTACTTTGCGCCGATTTGCGGGCATTTTCAGAATAAATCCTCTCGTTATCATGAATTTTAATAAATGACGCCGCTTTGGATATATATATATATATATATATGAACAAGGAAATCAGAAGACTTCGACTGTGAGATGACTCAACAGTTTTTATTCCTACTAATCAATCGTCCTCGCTCGGGAATGTTTTCCATCAAATTGTGATTGGCCTTTCGGCAAGGGATTGTATTCATTATTGTGCTTTTTAATTCCTTATGCTTTATATACATCCGTTTCATTTTTGGCCATGACTGGGTTGATCACTTTAAGTGACGGATTTCAGCTTCCAACTATGAAAAATTTACACCCATGCAAACCATATTGCTACTGAGTTGCTGGGTTATAACAACAAGTACCATACTTGATTGATGTGGATGACGGAATGGGCTGAAGCTTCATCGCCCATAATGTGTGCATTAAACAGCCGTTATGAAAAAAACATTCGTTAGCAAGCCGTTAGCTTATTTACTATTTTTCCACACCGGCACAGAGCCAGTTGGGGCATGGAGGTGAGGGTGAAACCAAACATGGGATTACCATGCATGGACATAGGCCCCCTGGGTACAATTGCATGGGTGGCCATTAATTTAGTCGAACTTTCTGTGCAATCTACATCTATATCAGTAATCAGTTCAGAGTGAGGAATTCTTTTTGGTAAACTCTCATCGGACCCAATCGTTTACATAACAGTGATTGTGGAGAAAGCGTCAAATCAGCCTGGGATTGACTTCTGGACTGTTTGAATGATTAAAATCGATAACTTAAGACAGGTATAGAGATGGTAAACCAATTACACTAAATAAACATGTGTACACAAAGTTCATTAGTCCAACGTAATTAGGTAAGTAAGGTAACAGCCAAATAACTACGCAACAGTGTCCGTTGGTCAAGGTAGTACTATCGGCCGTATGAATCGTTTTTATACACATAATTCCAGCTTCAGATGGTTAATGTACATAGCCTCGGCGATGGATAAGAGCTGTTTGCGGAATCCTTGGGAGTAGTGTTCCGTAGTGAGTAAATGACTTTGAAGTCATTCTCTGAAGCTGTATGGCCACATTCAAGGTGCGACATGATTGAGCTGCCTGAAGACCTCATTTCGCCTTTGTAAATCCATGCCGGGATGTGTTCACGAATCCTGTGAGATAGGCGCCTCGTCGTGCGACCCACGTACCGTGCACCACATTTTCACGAGTACTGATAAACCGTCAATGAACGGGTCATCGACAGTAGTCTATCCTTCAAGGGTTTCTTAAGCAACGGATTATTGTGAAAAAGGATTCTCAGGCGGGCCGCGAAACAACTTTTCTGGACACTAGCTTTCAGGCGTCCGGATGACATATCAGCTGCGGAATCACCCATAAAGGGTATATGCATGAAATGCAATTTCTTAGGAGCAATGCTCCTAGGTGGCTTTCGAGTGCGTTACTTCAAATGTTTCATGATAAATTTATCCGGATAGCCATTTTCCCTGACGGCGTCGCTGATTCTTTGTGCTTCGTCGTTGACGGCATCCAGTGTACCAATACTGCGCGCACTGAAGGCAAGATATCTGATTAAACTCCGCAGTACTCTGCAGTACTTCTACGGTACCACTACAGCTGTTGAAATCTCTCGATTTGAGCGCTATTACAATGTTGTAAACAGTTCGCTGCATCATATACACTTCGTAGTCGTTGGATGAGCCTATGAAGAGAAATCAGCCCAAAAATCTGTACGACTCAGATCCATTTTGCTATACTCCTTGTCAAAACTGTGAAAGCAACGTTTTCCCCACCTATCAAGTTTCGTTTACCGAGCAAGTGTTATATGAGCAGAAAGATTATAAGAATTCGAGGAAGATGTAAAATAAATTTTCACAGCGGATGGAAAATAGAAAAATGTCAGCTTAACATATAAACTTTACGCAGTCAGTGGTACTCTAATATATTCGAAATGATTTAGGTGACAGGTTTGAGTCAACCAACTAAGCAGCCTTAACTAAAGATGACCCAATAATTAATTCATAATTATAAGTTGTTTTATGCCAAATATGTTTTTGCATATAGTGAGGTACTTTTACGTAAAACTTCATATTACACAGACCTAGGAAACCAAATTACTTGGGCTTATTGGATTTGTTTTTTCATCTTAAATTAATTCCTTCATTTTCGACATTTAGCAGTCAACTGCGCACGCTTGTGTTTTTCTCCTATCAGTAAACATTTTGTAGTGGCAGGTCTACACAAGTAGCTACCTAGGATGCAGATGAATTATCACTGCCAAATTGACTTGAAAAGGTGTCTAATACTAAGCACGCATTCGTCAGAAAATCCTAACTGAACCGCCTGAATGTTAAGAAAGTAAGCGAATTTGTGGGCTATAACGACCATGGTTACAGACTCACATAACGACTAAGAGTGTATTATGTGTAAATTCATCCGTTTTTCGTCTGCTTGAATAATACAGATAAGTTTCACAAGATATGGACGGCCTCTAGGACAATGAGCTCCTTCCTGGGCTTTGCACGATTACGCAATTTAAGTTCACCTACTAACAAGTTCGGATTGCTCTGTTTCTCAAGTAGAATACTGAGTAATCTGCTGTGCGAAAAGGGGATAATCTAAGATGGTGAGGTGCTTATTTTCAATGTTATATGGATAATAGCAATGATATATATGAGGTAATTGACTAGATCAGTGTCTTTTTTTGCTCGCAAATGGGTGACTGCAAGCTACATACTACTGACGACTACTTTAAAGAAAACAAATGAATTAGGGACAAATTTTTGCATGGCCCAATGTACGCTGTTCTCAGGAAGCGCAACTCTTCCACTACTACAACACCATCTTTCTGTTAGTAGGTAAGAAACGCAGTCACATAATTTCAGTGATATGGACATTTGATGCGTAACCTCCGAAGCGAAACGCATTTGTTTAGAGGGAAATCAAACAATGACTTGCCGCACTAACTGTTGTGATCCTCGGAAAACTGATGACGTGTAATGCACTAGCAATTATTTTATGCATCCAGCACAGTAGAATCATGTGAGTGCAGCGAATTTGTGTCCTTTATATACTTTCAACAAAAATTTTACTGGATAACTCATATTTAGAAAAACTGCACTAGTGAGAATTTTGCATTCTGAACCATAAAATAGCAGATTAATAATGGCATGTCACACAGAAACCTAACGAGATAAAGTATTTTGACATGCTGTTAGTCCGGGTTGTTTTTTCAACTGGTAGGTGGTTCGACGAAGGTTTCGCCGGTATTTGAGGAGGTCTCATCATGGATAGTGTAGTCAGCTATCAGTTTAGCATCCAAAACGTTGCATCTTTCACACTAATACCACTTTGATAAGTCACGGAATATCATTAAGCTCAGAGCTTGTTTCACGACGATTTAGGCACGAGTGTTTGGTGATGACAAGACTTTTTGAGAACGGTTCGATTGGTAAATCAGCTGGTCGCACTTCTATGCGAGACTAACGAGTAACATTGCTATTACGTAGACAGATTTAAGTATCACATCCTGATGTATATGGGTGGTTCCGTTGGAACAAACTTGAACAGAAAACACCAACCCTTACTTGAATGTTAAAATCCGAAGGTAGGTACCTTATCGGATTGCGTGACAAGTGGTACCATCCCTATTGTGTCATGGAAAAATAAAATCTACTTGCTGGTTAAAAATGTTAGTCATATTGACAGTACGTCTTTTCAGATACGGCTTTTCGTAACAACGCGTTGCGCAGCTTACAACATATCAAATGACCTAAATTGCAATCTTTAGCTTGATAAATTAATCTCGGAAAACTTGATGTTTCGAAAACAAGTAGGAATAAAACAAAATAGGATGTTTAGGAGTAACATTCTGGCTTCATTATGCCATTATCCATTCGCTGAATGTAACAGTTAGTCATGGTAAAGTCTCAGTTCTGTTGGCAGATTTTGGTTTGGTTGTAGTGTCTGCCCTGTCCTCTTCACGATAGTATTGTTCAAGTCTATGGACAGTGAGCGGCTCCGTTTCGTTGTATCAAGAAAGCCGCAGGACAGGTAAAAAATGTATCTCGTAAATTAACCAAGTACAACTGAGTCAATCCCTTGTTAAACGGAGAGTCAAGCGACAGACACACGACCAATAGTAAGGTAGGAATGAGTCAGCAAGCCAACCAATGAGATTGAGCCAATCGATGTTGCTCACATGGTTACCACATTATCGTTCCCCCCTCCGAAAAGCCGCCTCAACCTGGTTCGTAGCGATCAATAGGTTTCACCGTTCTCGCGGACCGACGCAGCTGACGTCGTGGTAATGGTAACTCAGCCGGGTCTTCATGCACAGATCGGTCGGGCTGATTAGCTGGTCCGTGAGCTGTGTGGAGTCGACGCGCGTTGACAATTAGGCCGTTCTCCAATCGATAGGTGCCCGGGCCAAGCGTACGGTCGATGCGCACTGGAGCGGAAAGCGAAGGTGTGCCTTTCTTTGTCGCCCTGCTTTTGACGCGAACGTATGTCCCGGGCTGCATTGGTGTCGATGCTTTAGCGTAGGAATTTTGGTAAGATGCTATGCGATTTGAAACTTCGGCATCTCTCGCTGATAAAAGGTTATGTGCAGCATTTAACTTTGTGCGTAAGGGCCTTCCTAGCATCAGCTCCGCTGGCGTTCTTCCGGTGGCTCTGTGGTCACATGTTCTGTAGGAAAATACCGCGGTTAAAACTGCATCCTCCCAGTCCGAACCTCCTATGTGTATGGCTTGTATAGCTTCTTTTAGAGACCGGTTTAAACGCTCGACCATGCCGTTGGCTGCAGGATTGTAGGGCGCAGTTCTGGAGTGCTTAATGTTATGGCAATGTAGAAAATCTGCGAATTCGCGGCTACAAAATTGTGGCCCGTTATCCGTTACTAGTTCATGCGGTAAACCGAAACGGCTGAACAAGTGTTTAAGCCAACGTAACACAACCGAAGTAGTAACTTGGTCGCACATGTGTACTTCAGGCCATCTACTGTAAAAACATGTAGCAACAAGTAGATTTCGCTTATTCGTAGGAGCAGTAGCGAAAGGGCCCATAATATCAATGGCGATTTTGGTCCATGGTTTCATCGGGTAAGCAATTGGCTGTGTCGGGGCTTTAACGGGCAAAGAACTTTTGTCCGCTAATCGGCAAGCATTGCAATTGACCACAAATGTCTCAATGCTAGATGCCATTCGTGGCCACCAGAAATAGAGTCTCACTCGATTTTTGGTCCGAACTATACCTGGATGTCCCTCATGTGCGCAAGCTATTATCTTGGCTATCAACTGGGGCGGAGCTACAAACACCGAACCGCGCATCAGGCAACCATCTACCACTGATAGTTCATGTCGAATTGCATAATACGGAATGAACTCACCGGGGATTTTGTTATTCTTGGGCCAGCCCTGTTGCACATATTCAATGATCTCATGCAGTAAAGGATCGTTAGCATTTTCCCTTCGTAGTTCCTCGATCGTCAAGGCAGACAGGTTAGCTCCGAGACTGGAAACTAGTACCGCCTCTCTGAGTCTCTCTTTTTCATCTTCCAACCCCACGGGTAAGCGAGATAGGCCGTCAGCAATCTGATTTTGCAAACCTGGCCGGTACACAATTTCAAAATCGTAGTTAAGGAGCCTGGCATACCAGCGATCGATTCGCATTGGGCGAGATCCTTTAGATCCATTGCTGAGAAGAGCTGTTAGGGCTGAATGATCAGTACGCAGAATAAAACGACGACCGAACAGAAATAAATGCCACTTTTCACAGGCCCACACACATGCAAGGGCTTCTTTTTCCCCAACTGAATAATGACGTTCGGAATCTGATAGCTTTCGTGATGCGTAGGCAATAACTTTCTCCTCTCCGTTTTGTATTTGTGAGAGGACAGCTCCGAGACCGACATCAGACGCATCAGTGGACACAAAGGTGCGGCAAGATTCGTCAAAAATGACAACTAAGGGAGCAGACGCAACTCTCCTTTTCAGTTCGTCAAAGGCATTTTGCTGATTGCTGCCCCAAACGAACGACGATCCTTTCTTTGTTAGCTGTCGTAATGGATCTGCCACAGTCGCAAAATCCGGCAGATAGCGCAGGTTATAAGAGCACATTCCTAAAAAGGACTTTAGTTCTGTCAAGTTTTTGGGTGTTGGCGCTTCAGAGATGGCCCTGATATTTTCATCACTTGGTCGAATGCCACTGCGTGAAATGACGTGTCCCAAAAACTGAATTTCTGGTGCATTGAAGAGACATTTTTCTGCGTTCAGACGCAAATTGAGATCACTGAGGCGCTGGAGGACTTTGTGTAGCCTTTCATCATGTTCTTCCTGTGAGCGGCCGAAAACACAAATATCATCCATGTAGGCAACCTGCCCATCGATACCTGCCAGGGTGTGAGTCATGAACTTTTGCCAGGCGGCGGGCGCGGAACTCAAACCCATGGGTAAGACTTTGTACTGAAATAGGCCATCAGGAGCAAGGAAGGCAGTTAGGTGTTTGGAATCATCGGCCAATGGCATATGGAAAAATGCACTTTTCAAATCTAGCTTGGAAAAAACAGTTGCACCAGCTAAACGTACAGTGAGTTCATCATTAGATGGCAAAACAAAGCGCTCTACGACGATCTGTTTGTTCAGTGCCTGCAAATCGTTGCATATCCGGACAGTACCGTCTTTTTTCATGACACAAACCATTGGATGCACCCACTCAGAGCAGTCGATGGGTTCAATCAAATCATTTGCTAGCATCGCTTGCAGGGCTGCTGAGACCGCTTCACGTTTCGCTAGCGGAATGGGTCGAGGTTGACCAATGGCGACCGGTTTCGCATTCGGTTTCAGCTGAATTCGATGCACACCACATGGAATACGGCCGATGGACTTCTGGAAGAGCTTCGGATAATGTTCCTGCCAGTGTGCTACGTTGACGGAAGAGATAAGCATGCGGTCGAATGATGGTACAATGTGCAAAGCCACCATAGCATTCCTCCCAAGCAAGGGTCGTCTGTTGTCCGAAGAAATATACACTGCGACATCGGCAATCACAGAATGCAACTGCAAAGGCACGATAATAAATCCCAATATGGTTAGTGTGTTCCCACTATAACTCCAGAATGAATGTGAGGTGGGATGTAAAGTATGCTGTGATAGGTAGCGTTCATAAAATTGGAAAGGCACGATAGTGACTGGAGAAGCAGAATCAAGTTCCATTTCCAATGGAACAGCACCTTTAACAGTAAGGAACAATACAGTACGAATGTCAGCAGCGGGAAACTTCGGTTCAACAACGGATATGGTTACACAACCTGAAGGTATGGAGTCAGCGGTGATTGAATAGATATTGTCTTGAGTTGGATCGGTAACATGGCATTCCGGTGTATCATCCTCTTTAATGAGCGCGACAGCCTGCGATCGACAACAGCGGGCATAGTGTCCAATTTTACCACAGTTTTTACATTTGAGGCTGCGTGCGGGACAACCGGCAAAATTAGCTTTGTGAGACGTGCTTCCACAACGATAGCAAGACAGTTTGTCTGTCGGACGTTGCCGGAAAGATTGTACTCTCGCCACTTCAGCTAAGCTGGTGGAACAAAACTGCTTCGATTGCAACGAAATTTCCGTCTTTACTCGGGCTAATTCGCAAGCTCGATCCCACGTTAGTGTGCAAGCGTCTTCCTGCAATAGCGCCTCACGTATGCGATTGTCAGCGATTCCAGTGATCAGTTGCTGAGTGAGCATACAGCCTTCAATCTTTTTCTGTGGAATAGACGAGTAGGCACACGGTCGTACTGCACGACTCAGCCGAGCAATGAAATCATTCAAGGGTTCGCCTGCTTCTTGGTGTATTCGGGAGAAAATATATCGCGCGGTAAACACGTTCATTTGGTAACTCCATGCACGATCGAGAGCATTGAAGGCGTCTATAACCGATTTGCATCCCTGGAGACCCAAATCATCGAATTGCCGCTGTCCCTCATCTCCGAGTAAATGTCGAAGCAGCTTCAATCTTTTATCCTCACTAAGAGCAGTAGGGAGATCGCTGATTAAATCCAAGTAGTTTAGGAAGGATGTTTTCCAACGGAACCAGGCATCCGATGTCGGTCTGCTGCCGCAATCAGTCCAAAATGGAGATGGGGGTTGGATGGAAAGGTTCATTTTTGCCTCCGCGACGCCACAATGTTGTATCAAGAAAGCCGCAGGACAGGTAAAAATGTATCTCGTAAATTAACCAAGTACAACTGAGTCAATCCCTTGTTAAACGGAGAGTCAAGCGACAGACACACGACCAATAGTAAGGTAGGAATGAGTCAGCAAGCCAACCAATGAGATTGAGCCAATCGATGTTATCAAATTGTCAGCATACATATCACAACAGGTAAAATATTCATCTCAGGTCTTATAATACCCAGTAGCCAAGTGGCCTTAAGCACAGACTGGCAATTATCGAAGTATAGTTTTGAGCCACGATGTTGTCGGATAGCATAAGCTTTGGAAACGATTCTTGAAAAAATGAAATGGTTGTACATTTCTTTTCCGGGCTTGGGATGGTTGTCTGACTGAGGCTGGTTGCAATAAATTTCTATTTAACCATCTAATTTTCCATACTAAGCCATTTCATGCACATCACATTTTAAAGTACAAAGAAAGATAAATCAGTTTCTTTAAAGATTCAATGGACCAATGATAGTCAGTGAAATACAGATAGTGAAGAGTAATTCAAGAACATCCGACACTCTCCTTAAGTTCCTGATTCCCAACGGGTACTTTCTTGATCGATTGTAAAAAAATCAAAATCACTTTGGACCCCAGGGAAAGAACAAACAAACTACTAAACTTCTACAGCTTCGCCTTTTGGCTGCAATAACAGAAGTGATGGAGATAACGATTAATTGGCTGTCCAGAACATGATTGCGTTGCAAGAAATCCGCACAAGGACCCCTTAAAATGAAAGAAAACATTAGTAGCCAAATCGTTGTGACCTACGCCACTGATGACAAGAAGCTGCAATATCGTGTTCTTAGTTATAGTCTTAACCACACTATATCTGTTGTGCTGACCACAATTATCCACCTTAATTTAGCTGTAAAGAAAGCTTGGAGTTCTTTTGAAAAAGTGAACTTTCTACTATTTTCAAGAGCTCTAAACTGTTCCAAACACATGAAATGTCATAATCGAAATCATGTTGGTAAAAATAAACAAATGTGTTCCAAAATAATGGCAAGCACTTTTGCGAAATGCGCACACGCCGTTGTCGACGTAAAATGTACCAAATGAATTTTTCTCAGTGGACCACCAATTTCAGAACAGAAATATTACCCGAAAACAAGCCAAACGCATATAAGTTGTGGGTTATCACAACTTTAGGAATGAAGACAAACATACTGTCATATGAATAATGTCTGTTAGGTTTTATTGGATAAAATATGGTCTTTAACGCGCACAATCGACTAATGGCTTTTACTTTCAATGCGCAATTGTGGAAAATCCTAATGGTCAAAACATGATGTAAGTATATTCAAGTTGTCTCGCATAATTCCTGTTGAACTAGGGCAAACTTGCTGCTTTCTCCTTATTTGGGAGATTTATTAGGCTAATTTAACGTATAAATACTCAAACCAGCAAGAGCAAAGAAGGGAGTCTGAGTCATTGACAGTATGACAAAATGTACGGTACGCTTTTAATCGAAACTTTAATTTGATTTTAACACAGCACATTCAATTTTTGCTCTTTCAATGCTAATAATGAAATGCGGACACCATAATTTAAGACGTTAGTAGTTTGTGTGTCGTATATATCTTTAGACAAAGACACGGGCAATCCACGTAGTAAGCAATACTATATCGACTTTTTCCGACCATTGCATCTTGTTCCTGTGAGCAAGTATGTTAATATGGTTAGGAGCGTGTGTTTGCCACCTTGGCCTCGGCTAACGAAACACCATGTGCCTAATACTATCTGAAGCATGCAGTTCATCAGCTCTTTTGTTGTCATTATAGTCATTATAGTACACCTAAACGTGTGACAGGCTTGATTACTTTTGACTTAGCTGGAACGGCGAAATTAGCAAATAAGACGCATGTGACAAACAGTTTAATGTGCTGCTGTATGCATATGCTTTAACTAAATCTTGCGCTAGCAAACCCGGACGAAATTGCTGATCTTGTGGTTAAAAATGGCGATCTCTACTGGATACCCAGAAGTATTTTCTCTCATATATGCTAGTATATCAGTGAACAATAAAGGATGAAATATCGAGCTCCTTGATAATTAGAACATTAATCAAAACTGATACTATGCGCTCTCGGCTCATTGCAAATTTAAAATATTTTTAATTCTATAAGAAAATAATGCCCTTGCACAAAAGATCTCTTACCAAAGATAATTAATTACCAGCCTATAAGTTTTACTAATGTACGAATAAGGAGTTTATTAACAAAATATAATTGTTCGGTAGTTTAGAAGTGAAGTTCTTATTTAATGATAAAATCTAGGGGTTGGAGGCTTGCGCTGTTCGGGGATCTCGATATACACCGTTGTTCTTGACATCTTATTACATAACTATATTATAACTATACTATATATTATTACATAAATATAATCTCAATTCACCTTCCACGACAAGTTCGTCACGAAAATGGAAATGCGGTTTCCGCTCCGGCGGTAAACTCTGTATTCGTTATGGACATTCTTTTACGAATTCGTGCTCCTGACATTTATTCAATCTTATTCCGCGCATCATCGTAATAGCTGTAAAGGTTGTTGGATGACGGAGAGGTTCTGTGTAGCGTGGTCTGTGTCTGGGACAGCAGATCTGTATGCAGGAGATGGACTCTTGATAGCTCATCCGTTAAATGAATCTGTGATCCCCAGCGAAACAGGGTCCTTAGATCTTACCTGTGAAGCCCTATAAGCATTAGCTAAAGGCGGCGCGACTTCGCTTGGAGAGGCATTTTGGCGATTGCCACTAAAGACTTGCGATTGGTAAGCACTGTAGACTTTTGTCCAAAAGCAAGTCATTAAGACGTTCGATTGCGTAGATAATCACAAGCATTTCCTTTTCAATTAGTTTGTAGCGGCGCCCGGCTGGTGTCCAAGTTCCACTGCAAAAACTTAACGCTTTCCACTTTTATATTAGCACCACCTCCATCCCAAGCTGATTGTTGCCGCTGTGGATTTCAAGAGGTCGGGATGAATCGAAACAAACAAGTATATTGACCACTGCGACAAACTTTATTTGCTTTAATGATTCCTAATAATCGCTGCCCCGTACCAAGCATTGGCATTTTTCGACATTTTCCGTATCGGTGCCAAAATTTCGGTCAGGCTTGGTACAAAACTGCTTATTTATCCATTCCTTAAAACCTATTCCCTTGCGAAATTTCAACAAATCAAGAACAACTAGCATTTCACGAGATGGACTGAATTCGGTTTATTTCTTGTTTTCTTAATTACTCGCTCACACACGTACGTTGGGAGGACTTCGTTTATGTATAGTAACCATCAACCGTAGTTCCAAGGGTAACGATGGACAGCCCGCTGACATATGTTCTAGCTGAGTTCTTCATGGCCATTTATAAAATAACCATCCACGACGAAACACAGAAAAAGCACAATTCTATGCCCGGTATGTAGACGACACTTGTAGTCGTCGATTCTGCACGGAAGGCGGATAGCTTGTTAGACGATTTAAACTGTCGTCCGGAGGTCACTTGCAGCATGGAAAGAGAGTCGGGGGAGAGGTTTCACTTTTGGATGCCTCATTAAAGAGAAGACCAGGTGGATCGCTATTACAGTCCATTTATCAGAAAACCAGCTGAACAGGACAGTATTCAAACTTTAACCCATACTACCCAATGAAGCGTAAACAATAATCGGTTCGCACCTGCTTCACAAAAGCGCGGCGAATCTGTTTCGAAGAATGCATCACTAGTGAACTGCGGCGCTTTGTATCCACAGGACGCGTTAACAGGTACATTAGTGAGTTTATAGCAACTTATGGGGAAGAAAATGTCTGAACTGTGGAACAACCTGGTGTTCCCAAGAAGATTATTTTTATCACCGTAACATGCAAAGGCGAACAAACTAATTACAAGGCTCTGTCAGCAGCTACGGCCATTAAAACTAGATGTTATTACGCAGCTGATCTAATGCTACCACACCAAATCAGAACTTTGTTGCACCAATCCAACCTTGATAATCCTCTCTTTAGTCATCGACTTCTGGATTACCAAATTTTACTATACTTATGGTAGCATTTACGTTGATCGGAAGGAGAGAGGGTTGTCTCAAACGATTATAGAGCATTAATCGCTAGGCCTAGCGATGAGAGACCCTAAACTTACCGTCGGCTCTGTTCCTAGACATCTACGCAATTGCATTACGTGCCAAGACTCCCGTAACTCGTTCAAGGTCGTTATTTGACAGAACAGTTAAACACTGCTTCAGTTTGCTGAGGCTTCCAGACACAGGCGACTGAATCCTAACCTATGAAATCAAATGGACCGCGTGTCCAGCTTGGCCACGCCAATGTACGGCCCAGGATCAGCCACTAGAAGCAATTACTCCGATCTCCCACTGTTCAAATTGGTTATCTTATTGATTCCAGGTCACTTGCAATCACTAACTGCTTCCACCGTACATTTAAGGCGACTGGCCAGCTAGAACGAACGAAGCTGAGGTCGATTGCCACAGGTCAAGCTCAGTACCATGCAATCGACCTGACAGGTCTTAGTTCAACATTTAGACTCTTTCCCGGAACCGTTAATTAACAATGTAATTTGAGCCAATGGGTGGATTTCAGTTCCATATTTTACCGTTAAATGTGGTTGCAATGGTCTGAAGAGAATCAGCGAAAACAATTGTTTACCTAAGGGTTCGTTTTATTTGTTTGCCTCTGAATCGGCATTTTTAAGTTGCTTAAACTATCGAAGCCTCCCTCAGTGGTGATGGTGCTCAATCAGTTCCCGAAGTTTTCCACAAAGCTTGCTGAAACCGAAACCTGTGTTCAGTTTTCAAGGAGTGCATTGAGCGTAATGAGTATCCCGCTAGATTTTGGAAGCAGCTACGTCGTAACCAAATTTATCCTAATAGCAAGACGCTTAGCCGACATGCGCTTAACCAGTATGATACGGTGTAGTCAAAGATAGCGGAATTCGAAAGGAATTTAGCGCAATGCCACTTAGCAATGAAGGATTTAGCCGCAGAGGAATAACGGATGTTCTTGTATTATTTCCAGTCTATTACCAGTGATAGTGTACACCGGAGGCGTTCAACATTGGAAAAAACGTTGAGCCTGATAAAACCGCAAGCTGTGTTTCGGAACAAGCCCGATAGGTTCTTACACAGCTTTCCAGCACGCAACTGGATACAACTTTAATTGAAGGGCTACCGCTCGGTTTATAATTTTTCGCACCCAGACATAGAGAAAACCAACACATTACGAGTTGCAATTCGAAAACCTATATAACCAAAGGAATGGCTTAGTGCATAAGTCGAATATTTATCTCCAACAGTTTACATACTTTTTGGTAAATTGTTGCTACCAATCTCGTAAAATTCGTGTCCATTATCGTGGTCCATCAACAAGAAAGCATCTAGACGGGCTGAAGGAGCTTAAAAGCAATGAGTAGATTATCCAGTGCAAACCGGCATTACTAGACAGGAAAGACTAAGTTGATACACTCACAAGCGTTCTGAGCGATAATACAGTTTTCCTGCGACACGAGGGAAGTTGACCAAACGGAACAGATTGAAAGACAGATCACTAAAAGCCCCTAACAGCTCCAGGCCAAGGGGTACATAACCGATGCAATATATGACGGCATAAACTTTCCGAGACTTTACGGCTTGCCAAACATCCATACCACCGACAATCCGCTTCTTCCTATTCTGTCACTGGTTAACCCCTTACCACTCATTTTCCCAGTGGCTTGTAGGAATTCTTGAGCCTGTGCTACAATAGCTCGTGACTTACATTCTACGTGACAGTTTTCAGTCCGTCGAGGGCATCAATGAGGTCAGGACACCCTGGATGAGGAACTAGCCTTTATAAAGAACACGCTGCGCGAGAATGTCTCCTCTGATAGATTAGTTGCCAAGAATTTTAAAGAAAAACCCAAGCCGGTATCAGTTTTAAAAGCGGCGAAGAAAGAGTTATATTTAAAATTACCTTTTAAAGGGGATGCCGCTGTCCAGCGCTTAACCCAAAGTCTTTTAACGGCAGTCAAGTCGACTTTCCGAGCAGCCAGATTAAAGTGTACATTTTCTACTGAAACACTTGTTTGTCAATGCAGTAAGGGTATGCTGCCATTGATGACCTCATCTATGGTTAGTTATCAGTTCAATTGCGCTTGTGACGCTGCTTATATTGGTCGGCACGGCACTTCTCCAAACGCGTGAACGAGCACTTCAAGCACTGGTTGTGTCAAGGAGGAAGTGGGGCCATTAGCAGCGCCGTTTAGGTCCATATTGTCGACACTGGTTACCAAGTTACAGCTTCCCTACCAGCTTCCCTGACCAGTTAGAACGAACCATGCTGAGGTCGACTGTCACCGATCAAGCTCGGTTCCAGCAATTGACCTGTCAAGTCATGGGTCATGGCTCCCTTCACCGAACCCTTAATTAACTATGTAATTTGAACCAATGAGTCGATTTCAGTTCCTTATTTTACCCTTAAATATGAGTGTAATAGTCTGAAGAGAATCACCGAAAAAAATTGTTCACCTATGGTTTCATGTTGTTTTTAGATTGGGAGTATACTAATTAAACTGAATTCAGTCCATCTCGCGAAATGCTAGTCATTCTTGTTTAGTTGAAGTTAACCTCTTTAATTCACTCTTCTGACTTCTTTAAAATCCTCAAGTGATGGCATTTCTTAAATGTCCCTAATAATTTCAGCATATTTCTTTACTCCATTTCAGCTTACATCTTGGCCGTGAAATAATACCGGTGTGGGTAGTTCGACTGTCCGGATTAATTTTGATGCTCTTCTCAACGCGACATTGGCGTAATAGTTGCAGGCGACCGTCGTGGTATTCTATTGTAGTCCTAAACATTAACATGTCGTCCACTACTAATATGGTACCAGGAAACTCTTCATCATTTGAAACAAATGTTTCCGGAAGTCCTCGCTTGATACATTTATCCAAACGACAGAGCGTTTACCGGAATCGACCGCATGATGTGCCGAAACGTATAAGGTAGTTGGATTCTTCGTCCAACACTACATGCCAAAAGTGGGAAGCTAGATCAGCCTTCGTGAAACGTCTTACCTTTGATAGTACTGGCAATAGTGTTCCCTTCAAAGAGACGCCTAAAGTATCTTGGACCAATACACACCCCTAGCTTCCCGGACTACTTAGTGACCATGGCTAGTTAACTGACCAAATCTGTCGGTTAGTTCAATTTTTGTTATTAATCCGAAAGCAGCTAGGGACGACAGCTTTTGAGAAATGTTTTTGCACAATGATATAGGCATTTACCTAGCCGGTACCATCCCCGCCACGACGGATTCGTACAACCGCAGATGTGCAGATCCAACAAATATCCATAGTGCTTCATCAAACACCCTATTACAGTGTTCCATGATATCTGTAATAAATGACACGAATTCACAAATAGTTTATTGTTAGAAGAAACAAAACCAAGCTGTTGTATAAAATCAAGTCCCAGGATGGAAAGGAAATCATCGTGTACCACGACCAAGTTGATGTGACTGCGTGCTCCGTTTCATGGATAGTTGATTTCCACTATGGCGTCACCATTGGGCTGAAATTTTGATCCATTCCACATCTTGAGACACTGCCTTGTTTTGCTACAACGCAAATAAGTGCGGTAATTTACAGGCTAGACTTTAACCGTGGCTGTTTGTTTAATTGGAAATGCATAGTTTTCTCCTCGACAATGAACGTCACATATACACATTAATTTACCGACCACACGTTTCAGGACGTTAACAAAGAGATCTTGTGTAACCAGAAAAGTGTCATAGTCGAATAAATTCGCTCTCCTGGTGCGACATGGCTTAAAGTGATTTGCTTCAAGCACTTCATGTATGCAGTTCCCCAAGCTGGGCAGCCTTCCTTTCGAGAGTGTTGACATTGGCAACAATAATGTCAGTTTGGTTCCTACCCTGACGTGGATCGCGACTCGACAAATTGGGGCCTGGAAACTGCCTATATTTCAGCTACTTTGTCGGACTTTGTATGAAGCAATTAAGCCGCGATACTGACTTACTTATTGCAACTCCATTGCGGTGATGTAACTACATGTATCTTTGTTGCAGCAACCCCGGGCAATGTTTTACGTCCTGCTTACCTAGTACAACTTGAGATCTTAACAGGGAATAGTGTAAGTATTCTCAAAATTTGCACGTCCTCGCTAATGTTTTCAGCTCGGTGACGTGGTGCTTGACTTAGTTACCAGACAGGTGATTTCGAGCAAAATAAATAGTGATGGTAAGTTTCCTTTCGCTCTGCTTTGCAATATTCCGCGAACGGTTGCAATACGCCGTGCAAATCTTGACATGCGCTGAGGAAATTCATTGTCTCCCAACTGAACCTTGCATTATAGCCAATCGTGCATCGGAATATTGCTAGCTGTTAGTCTGCCGGTTGTTTGTGTAACTACGCCACTGCGGCAAAATTCATCTACTCCGCCTTCCGTCACCTGCAACTGACTCGACGTGGACATTTGTGGATGCCCTCCAAGTTTCCCCTAGTTTTTGCTTATGGGAAAGTATTTTGTACTCGCGATTGCTGGGGTATTCAAGATCGAACGTTGGTAGTCATGAGTACAGCAAGCTTTCTAATAGGTTATTTGAAGCTTTTATCAACGTAAATGGTGCCATTTCAACCTCATTACGCATAAGACAAATCAGTCACTGAAAATCTTGTCTAACCAAATGCACGTTCATATGCAGGATGACCACATTGAAGAGATCAGGCGGCTTAACTAAAATTTCAACATATGTAACAGTTACTGGCTTTAGTCCGACCATCTTAAACTTGAATACTAAATAATGGAATGGTGCAATTCCAATGAAACAATCGACAATTTTGCATGTGAAATCCTAACACAACTTATCAGTTGATCAGAAGACTTCAGGCACAAAATATGGCTAAATATTATTTGTCTGCGTCCATCTGGGGAGCAATATGTCTCTGTTACCAAGTACAAGATGTGGTATTTTACACTTCCTCTATTAAATTCGCATGTAGAATAATACGCCTCAGGTACACGGGGGATTTCTGACAAACAGCTGCGATCGTCGCTTAATGTTTGACAACTTGAAACTCAATAATAAATTAAGTTCGCTATCAAAAAAGTCCCAAGGTCATCGTTTGTTACTTCACAGTATCGAAATCGCACAAACCGTCAGACCTATATATATATATATATATATATATATATATATATATATATATATATATAAACCTGGCGGGTGAGCCTATGGTGTGCAGAGGCTGGTTGTGGCTAGATCTTGATAGATGATATACCCACTGTTCTACTGTTGCGCCATTGGCTCATGTCATGGACGCCTCATCGTGGCGACCGCTGGGTGGGAGTTGGGTTCGCCTTTCTCCCTGCTAAGAACCAGGACACCAATCCGCGTAAGTCAGTGAACTGACCATTTGCTAGACCCACTGCCTTTCACGTGTACATTTAATCGAAGTCTGTGGATGGGGACCCGAGTCATTCTCCTGTCGAGTGTGGGTACCCTGCTAGTATCCTAGTCCATCTTCTTCGGTGGTCGATGGCCATCTTCCCGTAAAACCTAGCCATGGGAGACAACAGGTCTACGGGTTATAAGCACACAGCTTGATTGGCGTAGATCACGAGCGTCACGCATGTTCTCTGACGTTGGGAAAGTACCTCCGAGTGTTCAATGGTTTACTACTGCCCGCCGCAAGCCAGGCAGCCCCTGGTCAAATTGGTGCAAACCCGCCAAAACCCACCTGCGTCTGGCCGTGGTCGCAAGTGTGTATCCTACTACGGTCGCAAAACATATTTGAATCATTCCATTACCTCAAAGACTGCATGTGACTGCCGTCAAACAGATCACAATCTATCTCTGAAATCACATTCCCGAGCTTGATCTGCTCCCCACTGCCTTGTGGGTCAGGCTATTGAACCAAAGGCTCCGGGTTGAATCCCTCAAGCAAACCTCCGAAGCACAACGACCACCTCGCTTGCGGTTGCTCCCCAATGCAATCGTAGGCCTGCGCGCAAAGCACTCAGCATCGAGTGCCGGAACATGCGGACACTACTGGACCGGAACTCCAGTGTTCGCCCGGAGCGAAGCACTGCACTGCTCGCGATGGAGCTGGTGCGTTTCCACATCGATATTGCGGCGCTCAGTGAAACTCGGCTAGCTGAGCAAAGTAAGTTGCATGAAGCAGGTGCTGGCCACACATTCTACTGGGCGGTCAACGCCTTCTCAGAACTACGTGATCATGGGGTCGGATTTGCAATATCCGATCACATCCATGGCCAGATCGTGTGTTCACCAACAGGCATCAGCGCGCGACTGATGACTGTTCGCCTAAAACTCGGAAAAGGTAGGTTAGCCACTTTTATAAGCACGCACGATCCGACCATGTGTTATCCTGATGACACGTGTGATCAATTCTACACTCAGCTATACCACGCGAAACGGTCTGCGTCCAGGAGCGACCGACTATTTCTGCTGGGTGGTTTCAACGCGCGTTGGGCGTGATGCATCGGTGGGGGCAGATGGTATCGGTTCGCCTGGCATTGATTCAGTGAATGTGAACGAGAACAAGCTGCTGTCACTGTGTGCCATTCACGGCCTGACGATCACGTACACTCGGTTTGCACTGAGTACGAGTGATATGGCAACTTGGACGCACACACGGAGTGGTCACGCTCACCTGCTCGACTATGTCATCGTACGTCAGCGTGATATGCGTGAAGTGCGCATGACACGTGTACTGCGTGGAGCTGAGTGTGGCACTGATAACAATTGGTGCGCACCAAACTACATATGTTTTAGTAAATCAATGTATTACACTCCCTCCGTTTCACAGAAATCAACGTCGACTGACCCGAGAGATCCGTCGCAATAAATATGCATGATGGACCGAGAAGGCGTGGCAGATGGAATGCTACGTCGAACGCCGTAAACACAATGAATTTTTGACTCCTTGAAGGCGGTGTATGGACCGAGATTAGAGCCGCTGAGGAGGCTGATCAATGGTAGTTCAGGAGCTACCTGCCCACTGACTGCGGACATAATGCAGATCTGGCGAAAACACTTTTACTGTCTTTTAAACAACTGTTCAGAGATGGACTGGACTACATTGAACAGCTTGAAGCAGCAAGATGTGAAGACGAGTCTGGCGGACAAGCCGACTCTGCTTTCGACGTATAGAGCACTTGCTCAGCTGCGTAACGGCAAGTGTGCCGGTGCTGACGAGATCACGCCTGAAGTATTAAAACACGGCTGACCTGCGTTGGTGACTGCGCTGCACCACTTGGTGCAACGCGTACGGATTGAGGAGGAGGTGCCTCCTGAGCTGAAGGATGCTCTTGTGCTACCACTGTAGAAGGGCAAAGGTAGCAAGCAACGTTGCACGAATTATCGTGGCATCAACCTGCTGAGTTGTGTGAGCAAGGTGATTGCCCGAATCCTGCTCAACCGCCTCGTCAGTCCGGTTG
>OX104067.1:44019078-44052604 GCA_944474145.2 Dicrocoelium dendriticum | reverse complement strand
GACACTTTTCGGGTTTCAGGGGTAGTTGGTTGTTAACTGCCCATTCGTGAATCCGGTTCAGGTCATCCTGCAGATAGACAGGGTCAGATGTTGACTGAATAGCTCGCCACATCTTAGCATCGTCGGCGAATATTTGCATAGGTGATTGAATGTTGGCAGGGAGGTCGTTGATATAGACTAAAAAGAGTAACGGGCCGAAAACTGATCCTTGCGGTACGCCGCTAGTGACGCATAGGCTATCGGAGTGGGAGTTAGCGATCCTTACCTCGATTCTTCTGTCGTATAAGTAACTTTCCAGCCATGTGAACAAGGATCTGTGGATACCATAGGCCGCAAGCTTTCGGAGAAGTGCTGGGTGATTGACTCTGTCAAATGCGTTAGGAAAGTCTAAGTAAATCACATCTACGGGAACTCCCTCGTCAGCAGCCCTGGTCCATGATTCCCGAGCAAGTGGTAGATTGGTGAGGCAAGATCGTCCGCGTCTGAATCCATGTTGGAGGTTGGAGATGATTTGTAGACTTGCAAAATATCTCACCATTTCATCAGCGATTATAGACTCCATCACTTTTGATAGAACAGGAAGGAGAGTAATAGGTCGGTAGTTGGCAGGGTCTGACCGCTTACCTCCCTTGTATATCGGAGTGATAAGTCCACGATTCCACTCAGACGGAAGTGTCCGAGAATAAAATAGAAACTGGAAAAAGGTTGCAAGGTGAACTGCCATGGTGGGTGTAAGGGTTTTAAGTACTTTCGGACAGATCTTGTCAATTCCCGGTGCACTATTTTCCCTGAGCGACTGTAATTTTTTGCCAGAGATGTAGGGCTAAAGTTGACCGCTGATAAGCCGACGACATTGGTTGGGATGTAGCAAGGCGATGGTTCCATGGTGTATCTAGTCACTGAGACGAACTGCATGAGCAATGCGTCCGCGGTCTCCTCTTCAGTAACCGTTAGGCCATTAACCGTCTCTAGTGGTGGTATTCCCGTCTTAACCTTTCTTTTGTCATTCACATACCGGTAGAGCAGTTTGTGATTGCTAGTAAATTTGCGTACCATAGTTTCCGGCCATTCGTACTTGTCAGCTTTAAGGAGTGAAGTGCAGTAGTTTCTGAATGTTTTGTAATGATTCCACGTGATATCACTTGGACCTAGCAAATGACCCATCCAAGCCTCGTCTCGCCTATTCAACCACTGACGTGTTCTACTCCGGATCCAGTTGTTGCTCCGTCGCGAAACTCCTAATGGTACGTCTTTTGAAGCTGATTGTAGGACCCAGTTTATCTTGGCTTTCAACACTTGCCAGGCATCATTCGCCGCAGTGTGCATCTTTAGGTCCCAGTCAACGGTTGTCGCTATAGTGTGAAGCTTGGAATAGTTGGTGATGAATCATCGGGTTTCTGGTTCTTTGTCAACCATACTGGCATAACACACAATCAAACGTTAGAACTGAATGATCGCTACAACCTAGTGGGGGGTTGTATGAAACCGACTCAACCATTAACTCCTCATTAGTCAGGATTAAATCAAGTATTGAAGGCTTGTTTGAACCGCGGTGTCTGGTTGGTTGATCCACATGGTTATACAAAACTGCCATAGTCAAGAACTCAAGGAGTTTGGATTTGAAGCATGGCCCACTTGGGAACACAGATGCTACTGACGGTACATTGAAGTCATCCATTATTAGGTAGTGTGAGTACTTTTTCGACATAGCATATTGGAGAGCATTTAACAAAATATCATGGCTGTCGGCGGAGGAGTTCGGCGGCCTGTAGACAAACGCTATGAGGCAAGCATCATGTGTCTTCTTTTGAGGACAACCATCGGGACCGGATAGCTGCAGCCGGCAAAATAAGGCGTCGGGGATAATAAGGGAATGCTCAGTGAGAGCTTCACATTTCAGGTGATCTCGGTAGTAGATAGAAACGCCACCACTGCGAGATGGACGATGATTTCGAATGACTGACATTTCACTAAGTTCAATTTCTGGATTCAAAATCTCGTTTGAGAGCCAGGTTTCAGTTAATGCTATGATGTCCCAAGTTGCTGCTTCATGCCTATGGCGCAATTCCGGCAACTTGGAGTAAAGCCCTTGGGCGTTTGTGTAGCAGCATTGCATTTGTTGCCGCATTAGGAGGTGGGTTCGCTGTGTTTGACCGGCACAAACAGTGCCGGTCTGCCCATGTTTTATGACACGAGTGTTTGCACGCTTGGCTGGTCTATGGTCGGAAAAGCTAGGTCTGACTCAACTGTACCAGTGGTCTGTACTGCTTGCAGGAATGGTCTCAGTCGTACTTGTGGTGGTCCTAGCCTTCTGCTGTGGTACCACACGTTAATTGCCATTGATGCCATCTCCGGCGTAGCCAAGGTAAATTCCAAATTTTCGGCCCGCTCCCTTGTTAGTTTGGGGAGGAAGCTAAGCGGCTGACGTCGAATGCCACAACATTCTGCATGCCATAGAGTTCTGTGATGTAGCGCCACTCATCAATATCGTGTTTTTGTCTTTCACTGGTGTCGCCATGTTTCAGTGCGGGCACACCATGAACCAACACCACTTTCTTCATTACATTTTGACGAGACGCGGTTGGGTCGGATTTTCGCTTTTGTCTTTCCTTCCATAGCATATCTGGAAAAATGCGGGCACTGAGAGAAGAGTTCGGTAGACTGTGGCTTGCTAAGAGAACATCCTCCAAGTCCTTTGTGTTGCCAAATGTTACTCGCAGTAACCCAGGTTCCCCTACGTGAGGAGACGATGGGTTTCGTGACAGACGTGTAAGACTAGTTTGGGAGAACATTTAGTCCTAGTGCGCAGCTTATCTCAGTCCAGCGATTTTGCTCTTCGGCTTGTCGACCTTTTAACGACTCGCTGGTGGGTTCTGGTACGTATGAACATATGACTGTCATCGCTTGTTGGTTGCGTAGTAATTTAGTTTGTTGCAGTTCTTTTTGGGTGGAGGTTTGTCGTGTGGGAGTGTTAGTCTTGTCTTGTGGGGAAGACAAGTCAGGGCTGCAGCGAGAATTCTCCTGTGCAGCGACATTATTCACACAGTTTGTAATGTGCTGCCCAGCTAATAGCGATGATCGTGCAATTTGTGCATAATTCTTTACGCCTTGCGGTAAAACAGAAGATTTTATAGAATTTTCAACTGGCTCGGCATCACAGTTGTTTATCGCTAATGGCGCTTGTTTTTCGCCGGAACGTGTAACATTTTTAATGGGTAACTTTGGTCTTCTGGTAGGTCTGGGGTTAGGGCTACTTAGTACACTAAGCTGCAACTCGAGTTCAGCGATTTTCCCTCCCAAAGCCTTGACCAATTCTTTCTGTTCGGATGACGCAACAGCCAACATTTCACACCTCGCGTTGAGAGTTCGGATAATCTTGGCTATTGGGCTATCTGAACACGCCTCACAGAACCACAAACTATTTGTTATTACGCTGCGGTTTCCGCCAAGTTCTGAGTTCACGTCCACTTCGTCGTAAGAATTTGCACACAAAGAGCACGTGATTTTTGTGATGACAGTTCTCCGCTTACTTGAGCTATGATTGACCTTCGTTGTTTTGTTCACGCGTGGACCCGCTAATAAACTTCGCCTTCCCATGGCTTAGTGACTCGTATGCACTTTAAATCACGCCGGTCGCACCGTTGTTAGCTGCGTGAATTGACTAGTCCGGCTAGCGGTAACCGTCGCTGTCCGGATTTGGTGGTGATGGGTCCTGGCGCAAGCGTGTATGGAATCACAAACACTTCGTGTGGTAGGGTACACGAAGGAATATAGATGAAAGGACAAAATAGTCAGTATCGATGGTGTGTGGTGGTGCACAGTACTAAGCTATATATCATCTGATAGCTTTAGAAAAGCTCTGTAGAATGGTTTCTTAAATTCAGTGAGATTACCTTGAAAAAACAAGCTTTCAAGCGTGGTTCTTAATGTACGAATTGCTGAAGACGCCGGTTGGGATGAAATAGCGAGACGGAGGACTTACTGCGCAAATATAAATCCCGTTCGATAGAACTCGGCGAGCCGAAACGAATGGGCGTATTTCCGAGAATGTGGCACAAAAAATGAACGGAATAATCCAGGATTACCACAGAGCACAGAATTATGCGACCGTCTGTGACCTTGGTCTAGTAGACCAAATATATTTAACCCATCATCAGTCTAGCTATGATTTGCTGCATTTATAATTAGGTATACGTTGCTGCGTGACATTTTTGCTAACAATTTCGCAGTGACTTTTATCTGAGGGTAAAGAGAACATCGGCCTGGTATTTATGGGGGCTGTTTAACCCACAATCAAAAGTCGCAGGAACAGCCGTGGTGCAACCTATAAGGTGATCTAAACCTAGTCAATTTTTCTCCACACACTCTAACTATTATCCACCAGTATTCGTCCACACATAGTAAAATTTTACAGTTGTTTTCTGTCTTGTACCACTGTTTCTGGCACAGATCTCATCAATAATGTCGCTTCTGCTTAATAATAAAGGAATTTACCTTAACAAAACTTTAACAAAATTTCAAAAATAGCGTCCGATCACAGTGTAGCTCTGTTTGTTTAACATTAGATGCAACTGCTGCATTTCAGCAGGACACATCTCTTAAATTGTTTCAGCTTCCTATACTAAGCAATCTGGATCTGATACGACAAATCTATTATAAAGTTGATCTAAGCGCACAATTATTATGCATAGCCTAAAATGTTTTCAGCTGATCGAAAATTTTGGCTTGGAACATATAGAAATTGCTGTCCACCCTAATATAATTGATGTTGTGTGATGCTTCGGCTCAATACTGTATGAAAGGAAATTACCTATTTGAATATAAGGTCCTGTTATTTGAGTGACGAACAATGCAATCTTTATTTCGATACAATCAACGGCGAAAATGACTAGGGTAATGTAATTAGCAGGAGTGCACCATCGCTTGTCATGAGGGCGTCGCTGCGAATTGTTTATCAAACCTGTAACATCGACAAGTTTGTCACCTGCTCGCTGATCCTTTTTTCAATTAACCGAGTAATTATTAGACTTTGGTGGACTATCCGGTAGTTATCAATCGTTTATAATGTGGCATGATCAATGACGTCTATCATTTGTCTGGAAAGTTACCGGATTCCAACTAAAAGATGAACAGGCTCATGGGGAACAGCGGTATATCTGGCTCTCAAATAAGTTGTTCCTTGAGGATTGTGATTCATTCTGTGTCTTCTTCTTCTGTGCATATATTTCTTGCCTAGTTTCAATGGAAAAGGCTAATGTCATAAGAGAGACAACATCCATCGATATGCAGACCAAAATGAACGCGCGTGTTTGCCGTACCAACTCTGTAGTCGAGTGACCGAGCACCCACCCGAAGCGGTGATTCCTACTCCCTATCGGCTTGAGAATTCAGAACTGCTCGGTGGATTGCTCTTAGGATCATCTGCACATCAGCAATGAAGATTATACACAGCAATGAAAATGCAACGCATGTGTTTCCCTTGTAAATAATAGACAGACGTATTTTAACTGCATTAAAGTCTTACACACCAAGTTTGCAGGGCGTTGCATTTGAAGGTAGACCATGTAACGACACAAATAAGGCAATTTACCTATGTTAGCTAAACAAACCCATGCCGCTACATTACCTGTTATAATATACAAAGCTATAAGTGTATTTAACTAACTCGATTAAATGAAGCAGCGCTTGCATCACAACGAACCACTAGAAATCTCCTATTTAGTCAGAAGAAAGAGCCAGACTTTTCAACTTCACCTCAGCCTCTGACATTTCAAATACAACAATTTGCCTCACTCCACTAAGTGAACGCGTCGTTATCAGCTTACTTGCCGCAACTTTCTGCTATGGTGTTGTTACCAGTAACTTATTTGTTTCTCCTGAAGCACGAAACAAAAAACAGCATAGAGTAAAGAGTAACTAGAAATAATACATATCTGTTGCCGCCAAAAATCCACTAAAATGCACTATTGACTACATTTACCAGACAGCAAAACACGCGGGTTCGGCGTTACCGCCCACCAGTCCAAAGGAAACAAAAGTACCTAGAGTTCTCGAGCCAGTACCCACCAAGCGCAACCTCATTGCCTCAATTTTGTTTGTACAGTAATGCTCCTGCACCGAAACACAGTACAATAAATAGTACGCTGATGGAATATTGCAGTCGATGTGGTTCCAGACATAGTTTCACAATTATGCTTTTTGACGCTAACAAACTGCTACGCCTAGGGAGACATTTACACTCAAGGCACCACCGGTAGCTTCCGTTAAATATGTTACAACTATATACAGCAGAGGAAGGGTGAACTTTCTGCCATCAGTATATCAGCTTTGCAACACGTCAAGCATGGTGCACTTCTTACTGAACATCCCGTGAAAGGAACATTAAGATAACAGGACAAAATAGATGAATGTCGGGAAAAGGGTGACAGGAGAACCGCCGTTGTTTGTTATCCCCCAGCAGCAAGCTACCACTTCTGATGAAGTCCAAGTAAGTTACCAGGAGAAATGACGTTAGATACATGATTCACTCTACGTAAACTAGATCGTTACTATTTCACTGACGCGGGTTGCCACTTGACATCACTGCAAATGTTTTGGTACTAGGATGCTGTAGTTGTTATTAGAGTCCGAGCTAACGATAGACATTTCTAGAGTACCGAGATGCGTTCCGTAACAGGGTGACATCATAAAGCTGAATGAGGTCAGCTGAGACCAGACAACATGGTACTATTAACTCGTTAAAGCGGCATCTTAAGCGTTGTGGTATGCAGCGCAACTGCTGATCAAATAACCACTAAGACTTCCAGAGGGACCATCAGATTCATAATGACCTGGTGCCTCAGAATGATTTGGATAGAATCAACAAATGGGCAGATATAAATCATCTCCCACTGAATCCTGCCAAGTGTCACCTACTGTCATTGCGCAGCAATCTTGCCAACACGTACCACTTGGGGCAGTACGTTTTACGGCGCGTGACCACAGAAAAAGACTTAGGTATCATTGTGCAAGAAAGTCTGGGGAATTCGCTCCAATGTTCCAAAGCAGCGAACGTGGCGAACATGAACCTGAGACTTTTGAGGCGAGCTTTTGGTGTTTTTGAACGACGGCTGGTACCCATGCTTGTCAACTCCTATATCCGTCCCCACGTCGAATATGCCGTCCAGGCTTGGTGCCCATGGTTAAAACGAGACATTCATCTCTTAGAGCAGCCCCAACGAAGAGCTACCAAGGCAACACGCGGATTATCTGGTCTCAATTATGAAGTGCGTCTCAGTTTAATCGGAATGTTTTCCTCCGAATACCGACGACTACGCGGAGATATCTGAAGTAACAATGCATCCCAATTTTATTTAGAAGGACGGCTATTCAGCATACAAACTAATGACAGAGGACGTCACAAGTTTCGATGGAGCCTTACACATACTGTCTACATCTTTCAACATTAGCTCAGCGTAGTATCACTCGTTTAACTTTGTTCCAACTCTTCTATATTGCGGGATTTCAGCATGATAACCAAAACTTAGTTGAGGGAAGTGGTCAATGACCCCAAATTGTACCACCCGAAATATCTAAGCTGCTCAAGGACACAGTGAGCTACTTATTGATGTCATGGAGAAACCGGAGGTTCAGATTGTTGACGCTCTTTAACGCTGCCTTTATCTAAGGCGGTGGAGTGTACCACTCTCCGTCGTCTAGTTTAAAAAGGAACATTCGCTAACTTTCAGTTTTGAATAGTGTTATCGCAGTCACAAACTCCTACTCTGCTTATCGATAACTCTGATTCACATCCAAGCAAAAGCAACATGTCCGAATGGAACAGAAAAATGCATTTTCCGGAGCTAATCATTGGTTCACCATTCTACAATCACACTAAATCCCTCAAAATATACAGGTGGGGATAGAAACTAAGTATCCTGAATATCGTGTTTATCAACGCAATGCTTACGGACGAAGGAGTGTTCATTTAATTTGAACATGTTGTTCATTTACGTCCGTTATGCAAAGTATTCTGCATAAATGTTTGACACTTATCAATTCACTGTTTATTATGTCGTTTTGACTAAATCTTTTACGCTCCCAACTAGTCATTTCGTAGTGAACTTTTTTCATACGGCCCCTTGTGTGATTCTGTTAATAAACTTAACACTCTACTGATGAGTGCTTTGATGAACATGCTTTTGCGTAGTAGCGAAGCAAGGACTTTCAGGAGAAAAATGCCGACGTGTAGTGAGCAGCATAGTTTCATTATTGCGAACGTATGAGGAATCTCTTGGAACCGAAAAATGGTATGCCTACATTAACTAAATTGTTTGCAGAGATCTAGCCGAAAAATTGTGTTTAAACTCCAAGCTGCTTTAAAGACCCGCTAGCAAATTCCATAAATGTGGCGAGGTATTCCTGCCATATACATGGCACGTGGATAAGTACATACTACTACGGAAGCAGCCAAGGACTTACAGCAGAAAAACGCATATCATCCAAATCACATTTTAGCAATTAACCGGTCCGATTATGTTATGGCTTTTATCTATCTCGGAAGTGACTGAATACCTTATGGCATCACATCTTTCCTGATGCTAAAATATTTGCCTAAATGCACTGAAGTTGGAAGCAATTAATTTGCCGGAGTGGCTCTCTTAGTTCTTACAACCACACTTGAAGATTTTGCGGGATTCAATAAGATGGAAGTACGATTACAAACTTATGTTCCTACAGATTAAGATTGGTCAGATCCGGCGAAGTCTCGCCAGATGATATTCTTTTCGGTGCTTTACAAATTCACTGAGGTCCAAGCACCCATGTTATGCTTAGAGTGATTCAACGTTGTAGCACCAGAACTAATATTGCACCACAAACTTTTTGCTAGATCCCTCCTTTCGGAAGGAAACCGTTGACAGCTGAATGGAAGTTAATGCATTGTACCTGGACTTCGCAAAAGTCTTTGATGGCCTGCATAGCCGCATCATCCTTAACAAGTTCCAAAGCTGGAGAGTAGTTTCTTGACTGCATAAGTTACTTACTCCATAAACGACAACAGAATGTACGAGGTTTCAGCGTCATCCCTGAGCCGAAGTTCAGTGCGAAATGCCCCAGGGTTCAGTACATTCATCCGCATCTATCTATAATTCACTAGATCTCGCGACAGAGATCATCTTCAATTTCTTACACTTGGCCGAATATCGAAATGTAGCGGCTCATCAAATGAACAGATGACCACGTATAATTGCAGTATATTCTCCATAATTTATACGAGTGGGCTACTCAGAGCCTGTGTACTTCAACTCAACAAATTTATGAATTTGATTACATGCCGTCAATTCATTTACGAGTAGAGGATGGTAAACACATTTTGCAATACATTTCTATTCCATGCGACCTAACGTTGATAGTACAATAGGAATTTGGATGTTCACATCAGATTAAAAGCGTCCAAATAAGTCACCAAACAATCTGGCATATTGCGGAGGGCAATCAGGCGCCTTGACTCTATCATAAGCTTACAGTTTCTCAGCAATTTTTAGCTCCCTTTTAGAAATACTACATCTAGTGCTGACAACAATAAAACAAGTTGGACCATGCCGAACTTAAAGTGCCAAAGCGAATGACGATCAAAAATGAAACGTTCTGTTTAATACATTTTTACCTGAGGATGAGAAACCCATGTAGTCTACAAAATACAATAGTTTTACCAGCGTAAATATTTGATAATAATATATAATAATCTAGGGAATTCCAACCATGCTTGTCGTCAACTGACACAGAAGCTCAATGCCACATAGATAGGTAATTAGACATGTTCGGTCACAGGGTACAGTTGCTTGGAACAGCGCTTGAATTATTTGCCCTTTCGTCTATGCCAACCTCCGTTCGTCTTCTCCACTAAAATTGTTACTTCCATTCACCACTCAGGTATTCAAAAATGACCTCGAAAATTTCTTATAAATTCAGTACGCCATCTAAGCTGTTATGACGGGGCGTCATCAGTGTGCTAGTGTCCATTTGCTGCGCCTTGTTAATTAATAGCTTCTACTGTGAAACATAGTACGATTTATTCCAAATGAGCCAAGGAGCGTCACCAAAGTGTGTGTGCTGGTTCACTGTTTTTCTCAAATAGAGCTGCACCTAACATAGTTTCGTGTGCGCCCATTCAAACTTATTTTCACAGCAAAGTCACGTAGCTGTGCTTTTCGATCCGTAGAAGATTAAATTGATGTTCACATGTCATTTTACCCCACCATCCTATGTTACTTGTCAAGCGACTACTTCATGCCCGTGAGAAATCATTTGCAGTAGATAATTTAATTCTAAATGTGATTACATTGTAGGATGTTAGATGGTAAAATAATAAATCTAGTTTAAATTGGAGTTTCCCTGATATTAATTCAACCATCAGCATCCAACACATGAAACAAACGGAACTCAGTGGCGGAACTCAAGTCCAGAACAGCAGGTCTGCGCAAGTTTTTTACAACAGGTTTGCCAGAGCCTGGAACAAGCTACCACGCGTAACACCTGCCTGCAATCCTGAACACGAATTTCGAAAATGCATCAGTAATTTTTGTCAGTACGGGTGATCAAACTATTTGATTGTTCCACACCAATAAACCAAACACACAAGCAGGGTCTAGCGTTCATAGATCGAGAGTATGTATCCCCATAATACTAAATCCCCTGGTTCAGGTGCTTTAAATGAGAGATACGTTATAAGCCAGCCAACATTATTGCAATGCCGTAAAGCATTTATCATATATATACTGTAATCCCAATCTTCATTATTTGGTTTTATATATTTGATGAGATCAACGGAGCATGCCAATAAAGTCGTGTCTCACATCGACGAGACGAAAGCGTTTCCTATTTATTAAAAAATGTCAAATATTTTTCATTGAAAGCTGAAATGAAAAGCGGAATAACTTATGATTTAATCGATAAAAAGATTATTAATGTTATCTGTGCGTAAAGCGGCGGACATTGGTGTTTCAAAATCTGCCAAAATTACGTGCTCTTTTCTTTGATTTAATATTGATACTAGGTTGCGTGTATGCTGAAATTTACAGCCATATGCCAGCAGATATTTATGAAAATGTTTTTGTCACTTGCAGGTAATGCACCAATGAAAACAAAAAGCTATACCTTCCGCAATTTCTTCATCATTTCGGAATAATGTATCTCATAATTTTCGAAATTAAACACAGAGGTTCACAAATGTTAACTGCAACTGTTAGTCCTGACTGCTTGGATAACCTAAAAGATGTTTAGCGCGCCTGTCTGCATAAGTTCGCACCGAAAATGATTATCTAACATGGTCATAGTTGTGTTTAACTATGGCACTGGGTAAATAATATCTTGCTCTGAAGAAAAGTAAAAGACGGAGTGCAATTTTGTCCATGATTAGTTACATAGCACAATGCTAACTAATTAAAGCTAGGCGTTGTTGATGCAATTGTTTTATGTTACTTACCACTTAAACTGTTATTTGGACAGTAAACTAGTGTATAGCAAGCACGAAGCTTGAACAAGTGTCCGTTGGGAAAGCGCAGTTTAAGGTTATTGCGGATACATTTTGCTATTCCACTTGAGTTGACTGTTATCAATTCCAAATTTTCGACAAAGTTAAAAAGCGATTTTGACGAAACTGTAATCAAAGTGGGTCTTATTAACATATAAATTGTTGCAGGTAAGGTTACAAGTGTTTGTAGCAAATTAACACTAACAGGTTAATGTATTGAGGGTTCATTGCTGCAATATTAGAGTAAGTTAGGCTACCACCAAGTTGAAAAATTTATATATCGCCATTACGTACGTTTGGAACGCTTCTTAGCTGCGTTTCTTCAGAATTCATCAGGAACCGGGATCGAGATTCTTGGCAAACTGTGCCACTACCCCAGAATAGTATGACAATTTTTCTGCGAGAATCTCATTTGCCATATTAAAATACATGCTTTTAAACCACTGGATATATGCGAATACTAGCACGGTGTCAACCAAGATCCAGGGAACCTAGGTTTTTGTGGCTTAAATGTAATCAGTAATGCTGTATGGTAGCCTAGCCTTTCGTTTGTTTGCCTTACGACATTAGTTGCAAAAAGATCCGAAACCCACTGCAGTATCTAAAAGAACAACATATACGACATAAAAGTTTATAGACCCAATATGTCACAGCTGCGGGTTCTTTTTTGAACCATGTACAAACTGAGCGTACGCAAGTGGAACGGGCTAAATGTCCAGCAAGCCGTTGAGCAACACCCTGTTGCGAACTTCGAAATGTCCACGCAATATATGATGAAAGCATTACATATGTCGATGAGACCACAGAATAATTAAACATTGCAAGTTGCCAAAGTTGATAATAGAGATCAACGCCTAGCTTGCTATACACTCACAACCATGAGAAGTATATAAATCTGAGGAGAAGGAAAACGGATAAAAACGCCCAGTCACTGAGATTTGCAAACCTAACTCAACCCAGGCTCCAGCAAGCGCATATAACGAAGAAATTAACTCGTATACAAGATCACAAAAATGCCGAAACCTTTTTAACGTGTGGAACGCCACTTGCTATGAAAATAGATTTATATCATCCGTATTTTAACAATTTTGTGATGACAACTGTTGAGCAACTTTCTCTAAGGCAGACTTTTCATTGGGGAGTAATCGGCTACCACACCAAAATTGTTGTGCCTCACTTACAACCGGAATCATCGTAATTTATGAAGCAGCTCGCCGTGTCACTGAGGCGGTGAAGAATTTCTCCATCTTGCTTATGGAAAAGTGTTTTCGGTCGAATGCCGTTTCTTAAGTCAGGGTCATTGTGTTGGCGAGCTGATAAGGCCCCCAGAAAAACGGTACGCCCATTTATTTAGTCGCAATTGGATAGGCCTCATGAGGGACTGGTGAATATCAGTATTGTTCCACAAGGTTACTGGGGCAACAGTGGTGAATAAGCGGAAACATAATTAAAGTGTTTGTTTCGTTAACTGGTGGTTCACTAACTGAAAATGGATTTTGGCTTGATGATGTAAACAGAGTAGAGTAGCCCAGAGGCTCCTCTATTCTACTACACGTCACTCAACTACGCATTGATGAGGTCACCTCTATTGGTGACGAAACGTTTGCAACAAAATTGCCAAGCTCAGCGAACAGTTCAACGGCCATCTGAACAACCTGAGTTACCAGTCTTTAATTCTATAGGTAAAAGCCTAGCAAAGCTAGGTGGGGTTTAGAAACAGGAGGGATAAAAGTGAACTTGGAACAGGGCGGTAAGAGAGCAAAAGCGTAAGAAGGGGAATAAAGAGATGGGAAGGCTTGAGCACTAGCATCCAAACCCCTATCTAGCTAGATGCTAGATGCAGCAGATAGGCCACCGTTGATTATATGCTGCGGTGGTCAGAGCATCAAGAGATTGTTTGAAGCGAAATCCATTGTATTGCGTGGGCAGGATACTCTCAGGTTTCCCAGGCCTAGACAGGAGAACGATTAGGTTTCTCAACCAAAGCCTTTGGTTCAAAAACCACACTGCAAAGCAGCGGGTTTTGCGTTGGGCTACAATGAGTCCATTTTAAGGAATAAGGAGCCACCCTCATTCAAACCCCCGACCTGGAGGACCAGGACGCTGAGTTTGTCTGGCCTCTAACTACTGACCAATCTGGTATGATTGGCTTTGAAGGTGCAAAAAAACACCACCCAGCATAGCTCAGTGAATCTCTGAGGCACAGAAACCATCGCACCACGGTAAGCTCTAGCCTAATTATCATGGTTAGTAATGTAGTACTGGTCACCATTCTCATATATGCAGCTGCGCTCAGAAATTGCTACTTTATTCGCGGAATATCAGAGAACATATGGACCTCGCAGTATTTTCCTGTTTATTTTTCTTACCATTAATTCAGTGGGGCTTACCATACTTGGCATAGGAAACGCGCTCTAAACAAACTGATAGTAAAGTATATTGGATTAATTGCACTCCGTACAGCGGCTGAAACGGAAATATCTTCTGTATGCACGGTAAACGGTATTGCACTGATGATTAGCAAAGTAGTCTTGGTACACTTTTTCGGCTTTGATAATTAGGTTGAACGTAGTGCAGTTTGCTTAACCTTGTCCGATTTGCGTATTTACTAAAACGGATATTTGTTAGTCACCCATGGCGATTATAGATAAATGGAGGTGTATCTAAAAATTCGAACTTATTTCGGGTACATCCTTTCTAATTTCGGAATGTGTGTGTTTAGTTGACAGTCATTAGGAATATCTAAATGAACTGTATGGTTAGTTACCTTGCCAAATGCACTGTGACCCTATGGACAACATCCGCTAGAATATGATTGAGCATTTACTTTGACAAAGTGAACTAGTTTAGTGTTCCCTGGGTATCAAAATTAATTTTTGGATTAATAGATTCATAAACCGACTTGGTTTAATAGTGCTTCATCTTAAAGGCAAAGTTTAAGTAAAAATCCAGTGCCCTCATTAGCAACCGTCTATAAATTTGATTATTTGTGTAGATATTCTATCTGTCAAATAACGTGAATGGCACACGCAGAGATATGGACATGTCTACAATGTTGAGCATCTCCCGAATGCATCTGACTACGTTCGGGTGCACTTAACCCGTACCGACTATCACATCTTAAACATTGCATTTATCAATGATGGTAAAGCTTCTATCATTAAACAATTGATGTATAATGTTATCACCATCCGATGTCATCCATCCGATACCAATATCCCTCACTGTTGAGTAGTTTATTTGTTGACTTGCCGTCGTTTTATCAAGGATATTGTTGGCCTTTCCGTTTTATATTAATCGTGCCACGTTTCTTCATGGTTGTGAAGGTCCAGGACTAGTAATTTTAAGTTCCTAAATAAATTGGTCCATATTTTTATCTTGTCATAACCTGGTAATATTGAAGCTATGACTTTGTTTCAGCAGTGATTTCTTCTTCTGGCTGTAGGAAGTCAAATGTTGTGAAGAGCAAAGCGTGAGAACATGCTTACTTGCTTGTTACTCTCCGACACAATTTCTCTAGCTCACTTACGTGCTTGCTTCTGTCCCTCCTTTAGATCTGCCTTTTACTACTTAATTTAGGTATGAGCATCCAACCACCTACATGGTAATAATGTTGTGTTTCAGCTTCAAGGGGTTCCTACGACCAGCCAACTAATTGGACGCTGATGAACCAGGAATGCCGAAGGGACGCAAATTGCAGACCAACAGAAAATAGTTAAGGAATCGGGATACAACATTGTTTTACGCGAAGTAGCTCGAACTTTCGATGATTTACTTTTCCAAACAAACCAAGAACCTTGTGTCTGCCTTTATCATTACGTGACCTAGTAAACCGGTCTCGATAAATCTTGTATGGTTATGAACTATGTTAGTTATATTGTCCTCTGCTATTCCGTAAAAATTGGTGCTCATACAATGAGCTTAATATCTGAGCTAAGGGTAAATTGAATTACAACAGTTGTCTGCAGGATATTACCGATTTAGAAATTGGTGAACTTTACAAACTTTGCATATAACGGGTTGTCACATTTTACTTTATCGAACTAGGAATAATCTGTCATCTTAGTTATTTAGTATGTTTATAGAAGCTAACATATTATGGTTCATATAGCACAAAACGGAATACTGAGCTGCCAGGAGTCCATATAGACATGGCTTCTAAACTTTTATTATATCACATAACATCCTACTGGTTGTCATTAGCAGATGTATGGAAACTTGTCCAAAACGAAAACATCAAATTCAAAAGTAACTTCGAAATGTTTGATGTTGATTTCTTCCCAATTTTAAAAACAGATTCCTGTTAAACATTACCATCAATTAGTATGTAAATTGCGTCGGACTCTGGCGTGGTCGGATTATATTACATTATAGTCTCAATTCGTCAGGATGACGAGAGGCGTTAGGGATAGATGTTTGTCATGGAACGGTGACCCTACTCATATATGGCATTTTCGAGTAAAGCGCTTGCACTTTATGGCACCAGAGGCACGGAACGCGTTGAGCCGTTATTGGGTGGCTAAGTACAGCGAATGGGTGTAAACAAACTATATTAGTTACATAACGGCATAAATGAGTCGTTCTGCACATACATTTTACTGAGCATGCTTAGACGAAACGGTGTTGGAAAATCGATTTCCTGTGAACACTTCTCACATACTAACTGATAAAATGTAGCATTTTAATATTCAGCAGAATTTTCTGGGTGTGGCGTTTGCGTGCATAGCGCGATCTGATCAAAATTGCCGTTTCCGAGGTGCAAGCGAAAGCCCTCTTACATGCATAGAAGAGGAGGCACTTACGGAAGCGACATGCGCCATTGGTTTGTACTCCATTAATATCGAGCGCATGATGATGCAGCACATGCTGTCGCAAGTGCCTGAGTCAGACAGGCCTAGTGAGTCCCGAGCGAGGCCACTCGGGGCCAACACCGAAACGACGACTAGTCCTGCGCAGAACGTAGGCGGAACCGGCACGGCGTTTGTAGGTACGCTGCATTAGATTTAATAACCGGGTGCTTGCATGCCGAGTCGCTTTCTGGTGGTGGGTTTGCTATAATAACCTGATGCTTTTATTTCATATAAGTGTATACCTGAACTATCTGCTATAAACATGCAAAAGCCGCTTTCGCTAATTTAATTTTTTAATCTATTCTTTGACGCCTTCAACCTGTCACGGATTTAGTAGTAGCCAATTTATTTCACATCTCATTTAGTGAAGCGTTGTCACCTTATCTGTATGCATTATTCGATTTCATTTATTTGTTCTCGTCGTTTCAAGTGATTGGCTGTTACTTGATATCCCCGGTGTGGCTGCGCTTGATGTTCATGTTGACCAGCTGCCCACCTGTCTATTACCCACTACCTCGTATATACTGGCTACAGGATGCAGTTGGTCGTTGCTGGAGCGGACGGGATGTACGGTCATTGTGGCGGTGCTAGGTTCGAAGAGTGCGTCCATGCACTCGGTGTGGTGCGGACTACTGTCCAGCTACAGCTTTGGGTGCGATTGATTCGTAAATACCGCGTGCCTGTGTTTGCCTATGAAGGAGTGTGGGTCAGCTCCATCATTGAAAGTTGACTCCCATTCACATGACCCCCTTTCTTATTACTTCGGGTTTACACCGGATATGGGGTGCATGTATGGAGCTGTGAATAGTGCAGCGCAAGCCCCCCATGGTCCCTCTGTAAGCGCAGGCCTCCTGTGGCTGGCCACATTGACAGGCAAATCCGAAACCAGATACCGCCAACTATTTCAGGTGGTAGGTAAGAGCATGGTAGTTGCAGATGCGTCATAACAAGTTGTCCAGTTACTTGTTGAATTGTGACAGTTTTATGTTTTCACATGCAAAACAGAGGTACGCATGTATTTGAATGATTGCGAAAGTCTTCTGTTACATTTTATTCTAAGCAATATGGGTAACTTTCCTAGTATCTACATAATTGTGCGTAACACTGATGGGATCATATTGACTGAAATGGGAGATGTTGAACAGTTTCATGTTAGTACACTAGAACAGTGGTTATATATGGGTAGAGAAGATGCGGCTTATCAGGCCCCACAGGTTGATCATAGTGAAAATTCAAAGTATACTAAAAATAATCCGCATATATGGGTTCATACTTGTGGACTCATCGCGTATTCGTTAGTACAAACTCACAGTAAAGCAAGTTATGTTTGATAACACGTTGTATGCGTCTACACATGTATATATATGTTTACACCGAGTTCGTGAGTGCTGGAGAGTAAAATGTCTGTCTGCTCCTGTTGTAAATAAGTGAGTAGAAATTCGCTGATTGATGCAGGTGTTGTAATGCATCGTCGAATCGCTTGTTAAAAACTGGGAGCTTGAGCACAGTAGTGACAAAAGTCGAAAATGCGTTCCAAAGGTAACAAATTCGAAGTGAAATATAGTTCCGTCGGCATACCAGCTGACTGTATGGCATAGGCTGTTTAGGTTAGTAATCCCTCAATTTAGAGTTGCGGCTAAGTATCAGGAAGTGGTGGTAAGGCTGAGCGTGGTTTACATGACCTGGAACGCCAAATTGCGGTCACCTCAAAGGTAAAGCTAACCTCTGCAGTACACTTAAAGACGCATTCGCAGATGTTACTGCAGTAGAGTATACCCTTTATATTTTGGTTGGTATTGGATGTGCGTTACTCAGTGCAACCAGATCGCTTTTTAACCAGGGTTACCAGGTCTTCATCGCGTACTCCACCTGAGCCTCACACACGTATTAAGCATTTGGGGGTAGATGAAGGGGTCGAACCGCCCGAACTCCCTCCGTAAGAGACTAACGTGCTGGTTAGTAGTTTTTGACGTCTTCAAAGACTGCACAGAAAGCAGCCGCTGTCTTGTTCCATCACCACCCCCAAAATTGCGCCCATGTGTGGTGGTTTTCAACACTTGGTCTCCAAGCTTACATACGTAAGTGGGTTTGTAACGTACATCTACAGTCTTCCGTTTGTCCGCGTTAAGGTGAAGTAGCTTTGCCTTCGACTATTTGAAAGTTAGTTCTAAGTCTCTTTTCAGCACATCATGATGGTCCTGACAACCAATCGCCCGCCATATCTTGATGTCATCGGCAAAAAGAGGAACTTCCACTCGATGACTGTCGCGAGGTATTTGATGAAAACACCGATCCTTGTAGGACACAGCATTCCACGTCGATTGGATCAGAAAATGAACACTTAATCCAAACCTAAAGCCACAACTAAAGCAGAAAATTTATAGTCCATCTAAAAACCGTGTCCCTAAATTCGTACACTTGCAGCTTTAGGAGAAGCATTACCGTGATTTAAGCGGTTGTAGGCTTTAGAAAATTCGTGGTAGGTGACTTCACTGCCCGTACCACCGTCCGCCATTTCGGTTCAACTGCCACACGCAATCAGCAGACTGCTAGTACAAGACCGATACCGGCGGTTTCCGTGTTACTTCGGTGCTGTTATGTTAGACCTTCCAAAGTATCCCGTTAGCACCTCAGCTTTGCTTGACGCCATAACCTTTGAAAGCACCGGGAGGCGAAAAACTGGGTGCTATTTGACAGGCACGGAACAGCTATCACCTTTGAAAATTGGGGTGATTATACCCTGCTTCTACATGTTAGGGACCTGCCGTTCATCCAGGCATCCTTGGAACAATTAAGCTAATAGCTCAGCTATCCTCGTAGCTGTCATACGAAGTGCTTTTGACGTAATGTTGTGATCACCGAGGAAATATGGGTGCGAACGATATCAGATTCCTCAAAACGGTCACTGAACTAATGTTGATGTCTGAATATTAGCATCTATGGTAATGAGATAAATGTGTGACATTTGCTGTTGACATATCGAAGTATTGAAGCACATTGCAGCCGTAGAATGTTGGCTGCATTCTGGTCAGTTTGAGCACGTCCAATTTCTGAGGAATGTCTGGGAACACCGCGCTTCACGTTAGGGAGGCTGTTCACATGTCTGTACAGAAGCTGGCTGTTAGCACAAAACCTTCCTGCTAGGCTCCACTAGTAAACTCATTTGTCCTCACGTACAAGTGTGGTACAGGGATTACAATGCACTACATAATAACTCCAGTTTTGAGACTTCGAGTTTGTCCTAAACACATGCCACGTTGCGTCTTTTAACGCCATGCATTTTCGGGTTCTGCTCCTAATGATTGATGGTGCTCTTGTAGAACGAATGGTTATCTTTACAGATGCGGAATCAACCACATGGTTAAACTTAGCAGTCAGCTCCGTCCATGCATTATCGATGGAGCGATTGTTCGAAAAATCCTAAATGGCATCCCAACAGGTTCTGTGAGGTTATCCTAGTGTGTGCTTGTTCGAAACATTTCAAAATGTTCATGTGGATATTCCACATTACATATAGTCGTAAAGTACTATTATCTGAACCCTCCACTCCAGCGAGCTCTCCATCTTTGGGTTCTCAATCATGATCTCTTCGTTCATGAGCACTAAGTCAAACACAGATGGCTTATCTCCAGTTCTGAATATGGTGGGCGAACTGACATGGCTAAAGAGCGGAATGCTTCCAATGTGCTCTTGCAGGTCCGCCTTGAATTCATCATCGGGAGATGCCGGGACTTCCAACTCGTGAACATTGAATTAACCGGAGATGAGAACCTCGTTGTCGAAGTACCCTCCTCAATACGAGTGTCAGGCGGGAGTCCATCTCTGTGATGGACATCGGGGATGATAAACAGCTGCTGAAAGACAGGTGTCGTTTCGCCTTATTTGCAGACTGCACCAGGTTAACTCTGTAAGCAGCTTATCCGGATCGTTCACTGGTTCGAAACGCATGTCATTACGATAGTATAAAACTACCACACCGCCCTTACAGGAGTGACCGTTCGAAATAGGGACATGTCATTTACCGCGACTTCGGCGTCGAAGATTTAGGAATGCAGCCAAGTTTCCCTTATAAATATGAGGTCCCGGACCTCCGAAGCATAACGCAACAGCAGTTCGGCAAGCATGCTTAGTAGACCTTGTGTAGTAGTGTACATACAAGTAAATTTTTCTGTTCTTAGCAATGAGACTTGGGATGTGCGTGTTGGGTATGGTGTTGTGCCGACCGGTGATAGGTCGCAAATAATCGTTTTTAGATAAGGTGATAACGAACTAATCTGTGTCAGATCCATAGGTCCTGCCATTACCACTATTCTCCTCTATTTATATGTAATGTATGTAGTGTGTTTGCCAGTTTCATTGGCTAGCTGAATGAATTTGTCCCTGCAGCTATCTTTAGGTGGTCCGACTAAGTGTCTGCTTAGTGAATTTTCTTAGGATAAGCTGCTTTGATCCGGAGCTCGAAAGGAAGGCTGCTACGACCTGCATACAAGCTTCCTAACACCCTAGCCTACATTTGTCTAGATTGTAGCATCACTTTAAAGATGCTTGGACATTTTCTGTTGTAATTTGGCAATGTGTGTAGTCTCGAGATAGACTGGGTTTTGACATTATCCAGGGACGATATCTTTCGCATTTATCGCTACTACTATTGGTCGTGGACGGTCGCTTCGCGCTCAACATGAACTTCAACCTCGTGAACAACGTGTACAGGGATAGTCCCAGCCACGGATTGCTTCCGGGGTTATTCCAATTCATACTTTGCCCGTATGCACTCACTCTAGGGAATTTCCGAGTTGCGTATGGAACATGACACATTCTGGAGGCGCGGTGTCGACAACAGGATAGCTTCTACTTCACCAGCGGAAGTTTATAGAACACGGAGAATTCTCGGTTCAACCTAGTGCTGTGCGTTTAAGATGAAGCGTAAACTATGTCAACTTGGAGGGCCTAACTACAACACGCATGATGTCACATATTGAGTTATAACTGTTCATATCATCGAGTTGTTTTTCTTTTAAGTAATTTGACCTTGATTCTGGAAGTTGGTGCAGATTATCGCTGGTACACTATGTGTAGCTCGGTTGATATTAGTCGCTCAGCTAGTCGTATACAACCAGTGGAGGATGTATAAGTGCAACTTCGCCTTCTTCATTTAACTTAGACCCAGTGGGGGTAACTGAAGACCTAATTTGCCGGTTTGGTTTGGAAGAAATCATGTTCCAACCGCCAACAATGTGGAATTCCTTCTAAAGGTTTAGAATAGTTTGGTGGGTGGCTGAGGCCCTGACTGAACCTATTTCAATTGAACTGGTTGTGGTTTTTAAGGCGTATTTGAGCACCTGGTGGCGTTGAATTCAAAAACCATAATTCAAAAACCACAGGGGACGCATATTTGTGCTCTTCCCAACATCATTCCGCTGTCTCGCAGCGGAGCGTAATGGAAATTCTACGATTTTTTCACTGTCAAGCTTTCCTCAAATGAATCAACTTTGGTTTTTCTTCATTTCTTCAATGGTTGCCAGCAATCTTTCGTGTTACCGTACTAATTCACGCATAATCGGATAACCATACATATTTCACAGATTTATAGAGATTCAGATTTACCATCATATATCTTCAACTAGCATACTGTGAGATGGCACGTTTAGAATGGAACTGGTTTCGGCAGTTTCCACACCGAATTCCGGTTCGTAGCTTCTTTTGGCATGAAGGAAAGCCACATACTACTATCAGCCTTGGTGTGGAATAAGGGGCACCAGTTGATTAGTCGTTAAAGCCCCTGCGTACATCGATGCATTTTCGGCCAGTGGGGTGGTTGTCTATCTGTCGCTGTGTGTTCAAGGTCAACGCATTCGTTGCGCGTACGGCTGGCAGAAATATAGTTTACTCATTATGCTCTATTTAAATAAAGCGAGTAAGCGATAGGGACACAAAATGCCGGATAGACAATTTGCTCACTGGTCGACAGTTTTATTTGAAGGTTCATCGTATAGATTTCTGAGTTGGCTTTCGTTTGAAACCACAAATATTGCTTAGTGCTCTGGGGTTCGGAAATTCCTCGATTCCGTTTTAACCGAAAATGTGCAAAAACTACACGATGAAATCACAGATGAACCATACAAGTTTAAACCGAGAGATGGAATGCACTACATAGCACTGATGAAGCTGGATCAAATGAGTGAAAACAAACGTGTGCCTAAAGAGAGGTGTCAGTAAATCCTATAAGAGTACCAGACTGAATTTATTACGTCCGTGCGGTGAACTGATGACCAGTAGCAGAAATGTACAGCCGAATAGCAGCTGTTGTTCATCACCCGTAACCGAGTAATACTAACCACGTACTTCATAGTGAAATGCTGTGGCTTCTGGCCACTCCTTAGGCTGTGAATTACTGGCGATGCTAGGCAATAATAAACGAATAACAATTGTTTCCATCGCAAGGAGTCTGGACCTTACCGTAGAGCGATGGTTTGTGTGCCTCAGCGATCCATTGAGCTATGCTGGGTGGTGCCTTTTCACCTTCAGAGCCACTTATACCAGACTGGTCAATGGTTAGAGGCCAGACAAAGCCTCCTGGTCCTCCAGCTTGGGGGTTTGAATGAGGGTGGCTCCTTATTCCGTAAAATGGACTCTCTGTATTCCAGTGCCAAAAGCCTGCTGCCTTGTGGTAAGCTTTTTGAACCAAAGGCTTTGGTTTAGAACCCTAATGGTTCTTCTGTCTAGGCCTGGGCAGCCTGACAGTATTTTGCCCAAGCAATGTAATGAATATTTCTTCTAACCATTTCTTAATGTTCTGGTCGTCGCAGAGGATAATCAACGGTGCCCTATCTGCTGTGTCAAGCAGGGTGGATATGGGTATGGATGTTATTTCTTATCTCCCTTCTTGTACGTTTTCATCCTTATCGTCCCGCTGCAAGTTTACTTTTATCCCCTCATTTCCAATCCCCAATTATTGGCCCTCCCATACGTTGCTTCAATAGTCACTTGTCTTCTAGTTTCAACTCATACACAGTCGCATGGCATCGCTCCAATACAGTCGACAAGTGCATGTTCAACCATGCGGACAACGTCAGTTTCCCGTTGGAGTCCTCGATCCTCGCTAAGACTGGCATGCCTCAACTTGCGCCCTTTGCTACGGATTGGCCAACAGGCAGCACTTGCCCACTCACTACAGACCCTATCGATCGATATTTGCTGTTTATCAGAAATCCGCCTGCAAGATGCGAGCTCCTTGGTTACCTTGCGATCCCCCACATGCGACACTGGCGGCACATTCCCATTGCGCGTGTCTGGCAATGATGCAGCTTCAAATGCCGGTCAAGACGGCGTCGCCATTGTTTTGAGTCCCCAGGCTGAAGCTGTTCTGATCGATTGGATCTCAGTCAACAGTCGGATGTGCGCGGTTTGATTAGCTGGTTCGTTCCGTGATAAGAAGTCACGCGGGGACAAACGGTGCCTGTTTGTCATTGCGGCCTACGCCCCTACAAACTGTAACACTAATTCGGTAAAAGATGATTTCTATCAGCAACTTCACGAGCTCCCCCTTTACAGAAGAAGCACTGATACTGTGGTGTTTGCTGGCGATGTAAAGGCCCAAGTCGGAAAATGGTCCTCTGATGAGCTTCATCTGGGCGGCCAACATGATGTAGGCTACCGTAATGCTAACGGTGAGCCATTGTTACAGCTGTGTGAAGATGCTCGTCTCTTTCTCGCAAGAACAAACTTTCGACGCAGCCCCCGCAGATGCTTGAGTTGGCGGTCACCAGCCTCGGGCCATCTTTGGAAGCCAGTCGACCATATTGCAATCAGTTACCGCTCGATTTGGCGCATGAGCATGGACTCTGACCACCCACATGTCTGCGCCGACCACAGGGTGCTTTTTGCTGGCCGTCCGCAACGTCGATGTGAACGGATTAAGACAATCCAGCTGGCGAAGTTAAGTGTTCTGAATGTGTATCAAAGTGCGCTGTCATCCGGTCTGTGTAAGCGCCCACTGAACAATGTCGAAGATTACCTTTGGCATATTTGTCAAAACATACCATCAACAGGCATGTCTTCATGTGGCAAGTCAAATTACCAAACTGGATATTAGGTCTCTACAGAGTCTCTGAAACTTATGGATGCTCGCCGACGTATTCCGGGTAGAAGCGAATACAATGAGACTCAACTCAAGTAGAATGCCAATTTGTTACTTCAAGTTTCGAAAGATAAACAAAACACGAAGCTTTGAGCAAACAATTGTTTTCGATTACTTCTTCATCAGGCTCATACAGTAATATACATTATGTTAACGTCTGCTGCAATCGTTAGTGTAACAAAGAAACAATTGATCAGACAATTTAACTTGTGATCGTGATGGCCTTCATCTGATCACGTGACTGAGGTCAGGTGAATTTGCGGAGTACCATTGCTTCCTTCACGGCTGGTGGTCGGCCAGGGAAGTTGTAGTGTTTGTATTAGTTTCTTCTGAACACACAAGTCCGGATTTGTTAGACATATGCATATTGCCTCAGTGGTGGCGATTATGCTTGCTCTTAGACGATGATTTTGTCTTGATGGTATTTTGTAGAGAATTTGAAAGGCTGTTCGTTTGTCTATCTGGTGACCTGTGTTTATTAGATGGTTTGTAATCGCACTGTAGTTTGTTCTATTCTCGCGCGTGTAGAGCCAACCTGGCAGGTGTTCCTTAATTCTCTTAACTAGATGCCTGGTCGTCCGTCCAACGTACCTAGCCCCGCACGGGCAGGTGAACCGGTAGATTGTTTCTTTGTTACACTAACGATTGCAGCAGACGTTAACATAATGTATATTACTGTATGAGCCTGATGAAGAAGTAATCGAAAACAATTGTTTGCTCAAAGCTTCGTGTTTTGTTTATCTTTCGAAACAATGAGACTCGCAAAATTTCAGGGCAAAACTGTGTGCTAGCATGAAGAAAGCCTGCGATGTCTGGTGGTCTCATCTTGCCCCTGAGAAGAAAATAGCCGCTACCGTTGGCAGTCATTGCAAGTTATTCCGCCTAATACGGGAAAAAGGCAGTAGGAGACTTGGTGTTAGCAAGACTATACGCGACGAAATTAGGCAGCCGATCCACAGCCTGTCAAAACGCTTGGATCGTTGAGCTGAACACTTAGAACGGCAATTTAAGCAACTTGAGTTATCGGTTTTTTCGGGTATTGAACGCCCTTCTCCCTGGGCCGTCTCCGTGGATCCGCCCTTACGCGCAGAAGTCGAACGTGAGATCAGGCTGTTGAAATTGCATAAGGCCGCAGGGGCAGATAAAATTCCTCTAGCCCTTTTCAAATTCGGGAGACTTGCTCTAATAGATGATTCACATGAGTTGCTAGCGAAACTTTGAGAGCAGGAGTCTGTCCCGATAGACTGGAGCCGCTCCGTTATTGTCCCAATTATCAAGGGAAGCTCCCGTTCGGAATGGGGCAATCACAGAGGGATCAGTCTGATTTCAATTGCCGCTAAATTGCTTGTTTCTTTTATTCTCCATAGACTGACTGGCACTCGTGAAAGCCAAATTCGTGAAGATCAAACTGAGTTTCCTCGGGGTCATGGCTGCAGCTACCACATCTTCACCTTGCGTCAATTGTTGGAGCACCGCCCTGTTTATTGGCGACCCACAGCTGTCGTGTTCCTCGATATCAAAGGTGCATTCGCTACGGTGGATAGACGTGCACATTGGGACTGTCTGTTGGGGAAAGCTGTGCCTGATAAATATGTAAACATTATAAATCGCTGTACGCGCATAGCACGGGCAGAGTGAGTGTTTATGGCAAACTGTCGTCACGCTTCAGTATCACCAGCGGTGTGAGAATATGTTGCACGTTGTCACATTTTCTCTGTGACTTCGATACTGATGAAGCCATGGAAACAGCGTTCGCTGGAGACGACGTAGAAGGTGTGGAGCTACTTACTGGTGAGCCACTTCTTGACTTGGAGTTCGCGGATGATATTGCTCTAATATGTGACAGATCCTAAACATGCCTAGCAGCATTGGACCGATCAGCACTGGCTGTCAATCTTTGTGGGCTACGCTTTGCTCCATCGAAATGCAAAGTCCTTCTCCAAGACTGGCAGGGTCCCACCCTTGCGCTGACCCTTGATGGGGATCAGTAGGAGTTCAAGTACCTGGGCAGTTATATTAGCGCCCGTAGGATCGATTATGTGGTTACGAACTGTATAGCGAAATCTCGAGCTGCTTTTGCCAATCTCCGCCACCTGTGACTTAGACGCGACATTACTCTCGCACTGAAGGACAGAGTTTATAACACAGCTGTCCGTTCAACTCTTCTATATGGTTGTGAAACCTGACCCATCAGGTCGACAGACTTAAGGAGACTCGACACATTCGATCATCGCTGCCTTCGTAGCTAAGCTTATGTTTGGTGGGTGCACCGCGTAAGCAACGAGTTCGTTCGGCGTCGCGCATTTGGTGCAGGAAGAGCGAGTGAACCGCTCAGCACCATTATATCACGCACAAGGCTGCATGGTTTGGCCACGTGTTGCGCATGTCAGCACACCGACTTCCACAACGTGTATTGTCTGCGTGTTTTTGGTGCGATTAGAAAAGCAGGAGGAGAGGCCAAGCGATGATTTGGTCGAGGGACATGAAAACCCTCACTTCAAAGTTAGCGTGGATTGACGCATCCCGACTTCCTGGCTAAGGTTCCAAAGACCATGAAGGCGTCTGGTTGGACACACCTGCTGATATGGCAGGGAGCCGGCCCAAGTGGCGTTTGTGTTGTGACTTTCTTTGACCATCCTCCTGCTTAGCCTACTCCTCCGATCATGATCGCATTCGTTAGGCATAACGGAACTTTTTGCAGCACGATAGCTGGCTGTTAGCTATCCAATACTATGTCCATCCGTTACTGGGGACTCAATCGGTGTGCCCCTGTATTTTCTCTTCTTGTGCTTTGTATTGCGGCCCAATAACTGAGGTGTATTCTACCCGCAGCTAGCCTGTATAATGATGAAGATGATCCTCTGGTGTTTAACGACAATAAAATGAAGTGAAAATTGAGGGATTACCTCTGTAACTAAATCAAATTTACTCAGTTTACAACGTTTTGGATTCACAACCATATAAATATTCCTATTGGTATTTTCATGCATTAATGCCGGATTACTTGTAAATCATGAATACACTTTAATTCCTTCCGAGTCTGCGTTTTTAGTGATAAAACTCTGCTGTTTCGGTTACAGTCTCACGCAACTTACACATGCACGCAATAATTGCATATATATATATGACACCTTTAACAATTTTTTGCCGGATTTATCATGATTCTAGGACCCAACACTTTTTATATCATTAATAGTGTACCGTGCGCATCTTTTATGGAGATTTCTGGCTTAGAAGTAAGTATCGGAAATTCGACCGTATCAACGTTATTGTTTGTTTCATTCAGGCAAACAAATTCGAGCTATGCTATCTCAGATAACTTTGTTGATTTGGTATATGCTAGCCTAAACTTGCATTACCAGAAGGAGCTGCGCACGGATGAGAAAAATGACAGATACTCTTCAGTTATTTGCATACTATCTGACTAGTTTAATCAACGTTCCTTTCTATATTACCTATATCATACGCTGCTGGAAAGGCCTGGTTGGCTTTAGTTAAGCTGTGCTACTTAACATAATGGTCTGGTTTATGGTTAAGATTTGAAATTAATAGTCCTATTGTTGGCGACTCAGCAACAGGATGGAATGCAAAATGATGTTTAAGCCCTTTCGACGAGCTGAAAAATCCTAACTAAACGGTGCGTAGCCAGGTATGTTCACTTCACCTACCGTGATACCATGAGATGGGATTAGACACGTCTGCAATGGGACATAAGACCTACATCTTATTATTTAAGCAACTCACGTAACTCAACTCTACCTAAAGGAATGCGATATGTCGAATACTGGATTGTGCGCTGCCAGAGCGGGCATATATAGGGTGGAAACAAATGGCAGGCCGACCACCTGCAAACCAAATAACTCGGAGATTTTGTTCTCTGACCGCTCGTTTGCTCTTGTGGTCAATTATGGCTTCCAAGTAACTTTAACCGATTTACCAGCAGAAATTAAATAAGATGAACAAGCACATTATGGATTTCTGTTGCTAGTCGTGTACTTTAAATGTAGTTGTTAATATGTAACATCTACATGTTATACATGTTGAATTTGGTTTATTTCAGTCTCTCTATATATGCATTGCTAAGTATATGATGTGCGAACAATCAGAGGTACAGTATCGTAGCTAAGGTAAACTAAACTCTTCTCAGCATGATGAATTAAACCGATGGTACCATGTTTAAAGTTACATCAAAATAGCAGGTTCCCAACAGGACATAAAAACACTGTGAAGATTTGAGAAGCATTGCTGCTAATTGACTCGGTGCAACTTGATGTGTTAGAAGTAAAAAGCAATATATATGTTAAAAGGAAAAGTGTTTTAGAAATCCGTGAGAATATTTGTAGCTCGGGATGCGGATGAGGGTATGCGGTGTACTCCGAGCTGGTTGATTTGGTTGCAGACGTTTACTTGTTACCCTAGACATGCGTAAAACGGCCAACACATTGGCGTGATAAAAATTATTATTTTCATAGAGCCAATGTAACGTTGGAAACAAGTTGTTTAGTTGAGTTACCTGGTCCCCTAATAGAAACGTGTTATAAAACGAAGTAGGAATGAGAAAATACCTTGTCAAGACCTTTGAAAATATGATTAGAATAGAGGCAGAGACAGCATAAGCTAGGAGAGCATTCCACAAATGACACACTAGGAAAATGAATAGTTTTCTACGACATTCCAGCTGGCCATACTTTACTGCTAGTCTCAAGAAAGGACTTCGTCGATTAAGGTTGTGATAAAGCTCTAGCAAAAGGCAGAACATTTTTTTGCGGGTATTCAGAATCTGTTAAGACATTTTAAAAGTCCCCACCCGCGTAGATGCCGATTTCGACTGCTGCTGATTCATAGAGAGTTCAGTCTAATAGGTACTTTTGCCCTTCGAATGAAGGTTCAGCGGATAATCTAGTCGCTCGTTTGAAACTTTGTTCGAACCTACATTTAACATTTCTGAGCAATTTATGTGTACTTACTTTTCATATAAATGATTAGTTAATGCGAAAGTGTCTGTAGGAGGTCTGGAACAATTTGAACTATACCATCTCAGCACAGTCCGAGGGGAACTGTCATCGTACTCTCATACATATGTACCCATTTTATAAAGAGCTCAGACTTTGGATTAAACCTACGGCTGAAAGTGAGGATGTGTACTTTCTTCCGATGGAGATGAATCGTTCGTGAGAACAATATCTAATTTTTTGTGGATGTTACCATGTGCTTGTGTTTCGACGAACTTTCGTGTGTTATTTTCGCTAAGGTGCTACATCCAAGGCCTCAGACGGGGTTAGAATAATATGAAATATAAGGCAAAATGCAGTCTTATATTTCCTATTACCCTAGCCCCACCTAGCAAGAAATGAGAGCTGCGCTGCAAATCTCAACAGACTCTCGGTTGAATGACGAGGGGCCGTCTTGCCGGTAGGTTTACTTATTTTTATTTACCACGTCACATTGGTTTATCATACCATCTGAACCTTAATTCTTGCATTTGTAGCATCCCATGTCAATGATCCAGTACCCCTATCGCCACCTGATTTCACCTTTGCGAATTAATCACACTATTATCCGGATGTAGATTGTCACAGTCTGAAAATGACACCGTTATTTATCCGCATTATTTGCACACAATTTTTTCTGGTCATATTTTTATGTCGGCCACCAAAATTATTGCTACTGTACTAGATAAAGAAATACATCCATTATTTTTCGACGATGTGAAAGAAATTTCCTACATAGGTTAACATCAAATGGTTTGCAGATTTAGCTAATAAATCACCTCATCTTATGGGATGGAAATATGATAATTTTATGTTCATCACAGTTTCGCATACGCACGTTTTCAGCGAGAAGTGCAGAAAAATGCATTGGGGTTGGATTATTCGTTAACTGTTGTCCCGTCAATCGGAACTAGCGCAGTCTGATAAGTAGTCCGAAACGACAATTTAAGCCTAGTCAGTCTTTCATTCTCCCGCCAACGCGTAATCCAACATCAGCAATCGATTGCAGCATGCTTAGTTTTCGGTTCCTAATGGACTCAGCCCTTAAAGAAAATGTCAAAATAGACAAGCAACAGCTAGAGAAGTTTAACCAGGAAATAGAAATAAAGGATGAATGCCTAGAAAATAATAATTCAAAAAAATAAACATCCATTTGCCATTAAAAAAAGCTGAGAAGTGTCTTTGCACTTTGCTTGGTTGACGAGTTTAAATATTTAAAAATTTATGGGGGTTGAACCAATGCTCATTTATAGTTTATTGGACAAAATCTGTTAAAGTTAATGGACCGTCTTGTCCAATTGGTCTTGCGATACACGGCTCGAGTGAGCGTACCGCCTGGATTTCTCTACAGTTTTATATCCAAAAGTTGAATACGTTATTGATTTCAATTTCCATCTTGAAGTTGACTAAATTAGAGTGATTGATGCCCCCAAGAAAAAAGTGTTTATTGCACTGCCTTTTAAAGGGGACAAAAATGATTGAATATTCCGGCACCGTCTCCGCCAGATGATAAAGTAGCGTTATTATGCGGTCTAAATTTTGCTATTGCACCAAGTATGGAGGCTGTTATGTAAATTCAAACTTGCCAAACCAGGCACTCTAGTTACTGCCTCAAATCTTTACCTCTTTCAATGTACTTGTGGTAGCAAGTATATAGGCTGAACAGAGAGAAGTTTGTCAACCAGGATTTCATAACAATTTCACGTAATATGGAGGCGAACGGTCCCTAGCTGCCACCAAGCTCCATTGCTCAACACAACTTGGACTGCTCTGTATGTCGAAATGTCCCGTGAATCTCACAGAATAATTAACCAACGGAGCAATCCTCGCCAGCTTTAGTTTGCTGAAGATTCAGTAATTCGGCGACTGTAACCTGATTTAGACAAACAGACGGATTTTATGACTAGACTCGACTTGCCTTGGTAAATTTTATTTTGCTTGTCCCAAATTTAAGCTCAATGAGTTTGAGCGTTGCTTCTTTTTAAACGGATTGTATGTTGACAGCTGATGAGAATACCCGAAATATATAAATTCATACTCTCCTTTTGAAATGTTGTTCGTTCTCGCTATCGTAAAATTTTTCAAGGGAAAATGTTGCATGTGATTTTCAAGCAACACCTTGCAGCTACATTTTGCCCGTTGGATTATCTGGTGGATTTACGTTTTTGCATTTCACGCAAGTGTGCTCGTTGGAAGTTAATACTGAATGACGTCGGACACGCGTCTATCCACTTCAATTCGTAAAGAGAGTTAGAAACAACAAATTACCTGAGAAGTTTCAAAAATTGTGTCGTTTAGCTAGATCCTTCTACTCAACGTATTGGAGAATTAAATGCCATCGTACGGTACGTCGATCAGATTCTATGCTGTTTAAATCTTGTGTCTTGCAAACGTATTTAATTTTCTTCGGCTATTATGTCACAAACACGATCAGCAACCAAACAACATGTTTTGGGCTCCATGTCACCGGGGTGGTTCAATGAACAAGTACCGTCGGTTCCTGAGAAATATGTGCTTAAGTTGTCCACTGTCTCAATAAGTCGCTCTCAACTTGAAGCCCCATCATTTGGGTTCAATTTTGCAGTGCCACCAAAGAAAAGCGACAGAATATGAATTGAGGCACAATTCGAAAACTTGTATGGTCAACTGTCCAGCTTGGCTACAGCCACCGACGACGCGTGTGGTTGGTTTACGGATAACGGGGTGGATTTAGCTAACCAATTCTGTGTTACTGAAACCGAAAGATGCATAATTCTAACAAACGATCACTGGAAACAATGGTGAACCATTGATGTAATGAAAACGTAGTAGTAATGACATTTAACAAAGGATCAGGAGTTGTCATAATGAATAATGGATAATTCAGTCGATTTTTGCAGACACTAGCCGCTTCATTCGTGAATCGACAGGTCAAGACAAACCAAGCAAGTTGAAAAGGCTAAGGTTATTGAACTGAAAAGCTACTGCGAGCTGGGTTGATTGTGGTTAAAACCGTGACACAACTGTGCCCGCGCGGATCTCATGTTACAAATATGCACGGTTTACCAAATTCTCATGACGAAAACATCATTTTGCGTCCAATCGTCTCAATGATAAACGTGCGTATCAGAAACTCTCACGATGACTAGTCCAGCTTATCAAGCCTATGCAATGTGAGCTTACTGGATGAACTATCAAAGATACCTTCGAATTCGTCGACAAAATTCGAGGCTTAACCATGAAAAGAAAATGCATGATTTCTTATGACGTGTGCTTCTAGTTCATCAACGTTCCACTGGAAAGTACTTTAGATATTATCGGCGTTTACGCTGCTGAAGCTGGATTTTCAGCGCAGCATCTTAATTCCTCATTGAGACTGTGCACAAAAGACCTTCAGTTCCGATTTGTTAGAACAATCTATCGTCAGATAGATGGTGTAGCCATGGCGAGCCCACTTGACGCCGGCATGGACCGATAATTTTCATGTGCCACATCGAAAAACACCGCGCTACTTGATAGTATATAAAATGTCCACTTATAATGGGGATACCTTAACGATACATTTGTTGTGGTTGACACTGTTGGAGAGGTTAGCGCACTTGATCGAAGCTCTGAAAAACGTGCCACTCTGCAGTCGAACTCACGATGGAATGTGAAATCGATAACACGTTCCACTTTTTGGGATGCAAAGCTAGAGAGAAATCCAGGCGGTAAGCTCACTAGATCCATGTATCGCATTATCAGGCAAATGCTAACCTGCCAGCGTATGATGCAGATGTGAAAAATGTAACAAAGATAGTGGTAAAAGATAATTTTCTAACATGACAAAACAAATTTTAAAACGTGTTGTGTAGTTAATTGCAAATTGCAACGATGCGCGCCTAAGGGAGACTGAAAATTATATGGGATCATTTGGGTGTATCCGTCAAGAATCTTAGACAGTAAACCTGCGAGATTCCGCATCATGGACTATAATGCATGCAGCAAACTGGGTGAATCAAGCACGGTTAATACGCGAACGCCTATGGATAATAATCTACATAAAAGAATAACATAA
>OX104067.1:43575496-44018997 GCA_944474145.2 Dicrocoelium dendriticum | reverse complement strand
GCCGAAAGGTCTCGTTGGCCGACAGGGTTGGGGTGATTACACTGGCTAGATCGTAGAAAAAGAGACCACGGTATTCCGCATAGCCCGTCAATGCGTCGACAAGAATTGCTTCCATAGCTTTGGCGAACACAGGGAGAAGATTACCGGGCGGTTATTGACAGGCTCGTACCGACTTGCTCCCTTGTGAACAGGATTGATGAAACCTAGTTTCCACTTCGACGGAGCTATGTTGCTGTCCAGAGATGGCTGAAATAATCCGGCCAGGTGCGTGATTGTTACCCTTAGTGCTTTTAGGGTGGATATTGTTCACTCCAAGAGATCTGTGTGTACGCAAGGATAACGGCATTTTCAGTACCTTTTCCGCAGTGAATGTTACGCCGGATCAAACTGCTAGTTTGTGAACTTGTCCTCACGCACCAAGTGCACAGAGTCGTTAGCCTGAGTTGCGTACACAATCCACTTTTCTGATCTACGATCGTTTCTATAATCATGTCAAGTCCGGTCCCTCAAGGCTATATATTTTCGTGTTCGGCTTCTCTGAAAAGACTTCGTTTTGAGGGGAGGATGAAACGCTTTCGTTTCTCCTGTTTTCGCGACTAGGGATGTGAACGTGCCCACAAATTTGTCCCAAGCTGTTTCTGGAATACACGGACAGGGTGCGATTATGTGCAATTGATGGCATCTTCTTGGGCTTAGCCTAGACTCAGCTCCTCGATCGTTTTTGTGCAATGACGCATACAATGCGATTTCATTGGCAGTCCTTCTCCAAAACACGTGTAGCAAGTAGTCTCTTAATTGGCATACACGGCAGCATGTAACGATCATTTCGCTTGATATACACCTACGTTTTCCTGAGAGACGGAGCGACCCTGTCAGCCTTTTATGTTACACTGTCACGGTCAATGTAAACAAATTAGACAGGGTGCACCTCACTTGGTTCCTGCAATTGCTATCAAGACTATGACGGGAGTAGTCTGTCAACGACAGCTTTTCCGGACTCATTTATGCAGCAGTAGCATCTCATATTTTCACCGTCTAATTGTTACGATTTCTTATTTTGCTAAGGTGGTTTATGTGAAGGTAACATCCTGTCTACAACGGCGTTGTCACTAACCCTTTTATCATTTGCTGGGATAACATTGAGCAACTGTCGAAGCGCCACCAACATTTGAACACGGTAGCCAATGCATTATGCACTGCTGTCGAGATGTTGCAAACCACCAGCCAAAAACATCGGCAGCGACCCAATCTGAACTGAGCGTTGTCAAAATCGCCGGGGGTAATTAACATATTTCAAGGACACATGCACCGCTATGCGTCCTCACGTCGTATTCACACCCCCAGACATGCGTGTGTGAGTAAATACAGTAGACTTACATGCCATTGGTGGGTCGGCAAATTAGTGCGTTCCAATCTCACCCTGACCTGCGCGGCTGATCTAGGAACGACTGAGCAGAATCGAACGACTCTTATCAAACCCTCTTTATACTGTATGGCCAAATACTACGTTAAACCTACGTTCCGAGTCATACACTGGTGAACTACACATCCAAGGACGGAAGGTACTGCTAGAGATAGATGCTAGAACATGTGTGATGATAACTAACGCGGATGCTTTGGGGCAACTACCTTCTGTCAGCATGCACTTTTAACTTGCGGACGTACACAGGCGAACCGTTTCGTGTTCAAGCAATGTATGGCACTGAGGCACACAACATTCCTGTCTACGTTATGTCCGAACATCAGTCGAACCTACACTAAAATGACTGAATAGCCGCATACCCCAATACGCTGGGTGTTGTGAAAACGGTTACTAACAGTTGGATTGGAGAAAATCCTGAAGCACAACGCGGAAAATTTCGGGGAAGTTGGGGAAGCTGAAAAGCTTTCAAGCTGCATCAAGCTTGTAGGCAAGCGCCTAGCCAAATTTCATCAAAGCACGAACGCTGCGGCATGCTGTAGAGCCTAAGTTTCAAGCAAAATTAAGCCACTTATAAAATCATGGAGGCATAATATCGGTGCATTTTCCAATTGTGGCACCTCAATCATAACGGCTGGCCAAACCGGATGGCTCCGTGCGAATGTGCTGCGACTACAAAATCATGGTTAACCAAACCTCTAAGACTGTACGATTTGCATTACCCGCATTGGCAGTTTTTGCTACATGCACCATACTCGCTCGCAAGCGCATACTCAAACATAGAGTTTGGTTAACCTTAACAAGGACTTATTATTTTTACTATACACACAGGATTTGACAATTACACCCGTTTGCATTTTGGACTAAATTCTGCTCCGGAAGCTTTCACAGGATTATGGATGATTTATAGAAGGAAATAACTTTCATTTGTATGTATGTGGAAGATTTTCTTATCTCCGGACGCTCTGCCGCAGAACACCTCTGGATACTCGTGTTTGTGCTTAAAACTTGGCAAGAAACGCTTAAAGTGTAAAAGGTCTATGTGCGGTTTCCTTTCAAGCGCTCCAGAAACCGGAAATATACTTTCAACCGCTGTGTCAAACATCGCTCGCAGGGCTAACGAACCTATTGATCTTTGCTTAGCCGCCAAGCAGTATGCGCGAAGTGCTACTTTAAGCTCGGCTATATGTACCTGGTTAATCATAACAAAGACGAAACCGTCAGTCGTGGAGTGCACTGAGTGGTTGGATTCACACCGAAACCTCCACTTTGTTGACGGTCTCAGTAACCATATTTGCAGTAACTTATTTTTTATTCAACGAATCTCACAAAAGAAATTGCGTTGCGACATCCAAGACACACGGCGGGTGCTCTAAAACCCGATAATAAACGTCAAACCGCTGTGTCGAACACTGCGTGCTGAACTCAATGGCCGAGTGAGCATGGCGATAGCCGCCACGCACTTTGCGCGGAGTTCCACTCCCAGCTCGGCTACCTTTACCTGGTGAGTTTAAACAGAGACGAAACCGTCGGACCTGGAGTGCAGGGATGGGAGAGCCCCACCAAAACCCTCCGTTTTGGTGACGGTCACAGTGACTGTGTCTGCAGTAGCTTACTTCTACTTGAACAGAGGCCACGATTGAGCTAACGTTTCACACTCCAGGACGCGTGACGGATGCTCCAAAACTTGGAAGCTAATATTGCATATAGGTCATCCACATTTGCAAAGTGCAAAAGAAGCAGTGACTAACCGAACTCCTGGTCCTAAATATGCATTAAACAAGAGAAACCGAGGGTTTCGGACCGGGCATGGTTTGGTAATTGGTGAAGGGAAGCACTGGCTGGTAATCTTGGACCAGGTGACGGTAGCGCGGAATAGGTTATTCGGGCTTCTTCTATTGTAGGAATTCTCTCCTGGACTTACCATGTTGGTGCTAAATCTGTCTAATAAATAAATATATTCTTTAGGCTGGTGAAACGCGAGACATGCCTATGTAGGCATAAGCATATTACGGGTACAACTGAATGTCGGGGAAGGTATAAAAGATGGCACAAGTTGGCCATGAACTTTGAATCTGTGCGTTCATACATGTAGGTGGAAGTGCATGTGTCTATACAGCGTATACAATCTTTGGCTTACTGCCGACTACACTCATTGGAACTTGTTGGTTGCAAAGCAATATTGCAAGTAAATATAGATCATGCCTTGCTTGGGGTGTCTCGCTAAATTCGAGTATAAACTATTTATTTATTTATTTAGAGAGGAAATTTGGGTGCCTCGGTGCCATATTTTGCCTGAACAAGTACCGGTTCGCCTGTGTACGTCCGCAGGTTAAATGTGCATGCTGACAGAATGTAGTTGCCCCAAAGCATCCGTGCTAATTATCGTCACGAATGTTCTAGTATCTATCTCTGGCAGTGCCTTCCGTCCTTGGACGTGTAGTTCCGCAGCGTATGGGGCAGCACGCAGGTTTAACACAGTATTCTGCCATACAGTATATAATTCGGCTTTGTCCTTATGGTCATAACAACCGCATTGAGTGTTGTTGCTTTTAGTTTATGCAGTTTTGGATACAGCCCCGCTGACCCGCATAATTACGCCCAGTGACCAAGCCTCCCACGAATTCGGCCCATGGTTTTCTGGTGTCTAAATTTAAATGCGCATCAGTAGCATATAAACGGGTTTACATTCACTTACGGCCTTCTTAACTGTGACGTTCGTTTCATCAACTTTACACTTTCAGCTAAAGCTGAGAGAATAGATGCAAGCAGTACTTGCCTAAGCGGCTCTCTTTGACGGGCTATTGAATAAGCCGTACCCTAATTAAGCGTACGGTCATTCTGGAAATTTTTCTGAACAGAAGTGCTAGATATCAGACATTAAAGTAACTTTGATGCTTCTAAGTTCGCCAGCACAACTTCATCCTATATGCAATAAAGCTTAGCCTGTGGAGTAAGCGTGATGAACTCATTTACACTGTATTCCAGGTGATGGCCGATGCTAGAAATAATGGTGCCAGAATGAAACCAAGCCTTATTGAACACCCCAGAGAGCGATGAACGTATCCAAGCTACCGTTTGCTGGTACACAGACATCATCAATCCAGAGAGCGCCGAAGTATCGCTGGCTTTCATCACCCAGCACCTGCCGCAGTAACTTGAGCTTGTGTGTATCCGTAAGCGAAACTAACAAATTCAAAATTAAAATTAATTCCTGGTAGTCAAAGAAGGTTTCGCGCCATATATTCCAACTGGTCTTATATGGCTACGCCGTAGCACATAAACTGGACTGCGTGGTTGCTTTCACAATTGGCACGGAAAAAGTCATCGCCAAGCCATACGTATTAGTCACAGTACCTAAATGTACGGGAGCGAATGGTCTATAGGGCTCGGAACCCACGGTTTTGAAAACACGTCAGAACCGCACGCTTTGTAATTTGCAACGGACAGCATACCCGGAATGCATTCAGTGGAAAACGATAAGTGTGGAGGTGTGCTTGGTTGTGTGCACGTGTGTTGTTCATCCAACTGAGTGGGTTAGGACCTGATTTACAGTGCACAGGTGACAGTCCGTTACGCCAGCCTCCAAAATTTATAGCGCTCCACCTGCCTGGTAAAGCACTAGTCGTGTTCTTCTGCCAATGCGGAGTCTTCAGATTTGCGCATCCATGGGTGCAAGCCGTTCTTAGAGAAGGGTTTCAATCCTGGGCAAGCGGTGGGTTAGCTGCCTTAGGAGCAAATGCGGCGGACCCATAAATAACAGACGTGTCAACACTTTGTCAGCCGAGTGAGCCCCAGAGTAGCAAAAATAATAGTTTCTTAAAGGTACCTCAGAAATGAAATAGAACAAGACCACCAAAAATGGTTTCGGCGATGGCGGTTACGTGTTAGCAATCCGGCTCACCTACTTTGGGATGTTAATAAGTTGCAAGTTGCACTAGGTGGCCGGCCCGCCAAACAAACTCCGCGTGGTGCCAGCTAGGTGCTTGGTGTAAATCTCGTTCCAGCGACGGTTTCAGCGGCAGTGTTTCAGGACGTGTTGCGTTTCCGCCTGGCGAGCGCTCTTCCTATAAAAGCTACAAGTATCTGCTTACAGCACTGCTGCATAGCGGATGTGACTAGCCACCAAATAAAGCCATGGATCCTTAGCGCTTTTATGGTTAATGCGGAAACCGCACTTATGTATAATATATACAAATATAAACCACACATTTACACCCCCATACCCTCATAGTTTATTCATGCAACATTAATACACTATACCGGCAAATATTCAAACGTTTATGTAGATTTACCCGCCAGTCGTGCTGGTCTACTTTGAGCATGGCTGCGAAGGCTCGTCTCGCTTTGTCCAGCATTTGCCATTTATTGGTTAATTCATAAGAGGCGTATCGAGTAGGGCAGTGGGGAGTACGGTTAGGTCATTTGGACCAAAGTCGCACTGACGAAAACTAAAAAGATAATAAGGCCGCTAAGTCCTATAGGAGACAAACTATCGCCACAGCACAGCAAGTGTGCAACTGAGCAATATGTTTCGTCTTTAAAACAAGCGGTTGTTCCGAATACACAAATCAAAATGAAATACAATGTCAAAAGTACTAAAAGCGTAAATATGTCTTACTGATTATAATGGAAGCAAAAACATATCTGTTTTTACCTTAACTTTAATTGCAGAAGCTACTTTCGCTTTGGCAGGTGTCTTTATCACATGCGATTTCTCAGTATTGACCTTTGGTATTGCTTCTTATACCTACTTCAGCTATTTAACTCAGCAAGGAATGCTAGCTCAGTAAACGAGTTCGGTATTTGTCTGATCCGTACATGATTCACGAGTATTGTTTTCGAGGCGTCAGTATTTTGCAGCGTTTTATTAACTACTTAATCAATGATGCTCTGAAAAATGAAGGCGCAACTTATTCTAAACGGAAGTTTACTTGAGGTTGAACATAAGTAGATATTAAGCACCTGGTTTCTTTTATACTCTGGACATTTATGTGCCCCTATCCGCCATTTATAATGCATGACTAGATCACTGGAAAACGTGTTGCCCAACTGTCGGTCTAATGTGATTATACATAGCAGCCCCTGGGCACATTCAACGAGAGTTTTGAATTGGAGTGGAATGATTGAGTTGTAATAAAGGAACCTAAAATAGCAGGTGTATCACCACAAAGTACAGAATGTCGGCTGATTTTGCTGTTCATATGTAAACCTGACCACTCCCATCATGTGTGATCCCAACGATGAGGTCTGCATACTTGCTGTAACCGTCACATGGCGGATACAACGCCAATGGGAGTAATAGGTGTACCCAACGAGTAAGCAGAAGCAGACGCGTGGTAATAAAGGAACGAAAAGAGAAAAACGAAAAAACACCGAAGGCAGATAAAACGCTCCTGTCCATCGTACGACGAGCATAGCTGATGATACCAAATGCAGCAGTCGGAGCACATGACCCAGTCACCCACTTGTTAAATAAATAAATAAATATTTATTCTCGACTATGCGAGGCACGCCAGTTGAGGCATGATCAGGTATGTACAGCTGTACAGACATTTTATGGGAACTGTAGTGACAGTAGAAAATTGTTCATATGTCCATGCTTGGAACTGTGCGATGGTGAACATGCGAAAGAACGATTTGGTTGGACATAATCGCTCTGCCATATATCGCAGTCATACCTCGAGTAATAATAGATAAAGAATCCTGAGTGATCCATTGGAAGATACTTGAAGAGCAAGCTATCCAGTATGATGATTCTAATTGAGCTGCCAGTGTGAAGTTATGGGCTGTGACTTTATTCGGTGGCGAGTCACATTCGCCACGTTGCAGTGTTGTTAAACGGACATTTGTGGCTTTTTATAGGGAAAACGCTTGCCAGGCGAAAACCCACCACGTCCTGAAACACTGCCGCCAATCCATTGAATGGCAAATTGTAACTGGCTATGTTTCTTGTTGAACGTTCTTTTGCTCCGTTATTCGCAGTCAAGTTGCGTCCCATTTTTCTGCTGACTGATGCGCTATGCGAGCGGCCATTGCGTGCCTGGGTCCTCTCCTGTTCCAGATCGGTAGGTCAGGAACTAAGCATTCTTTCTGGATATGATGTGTTGATCATCTGCAGAACCACGTGAAGCCTCGAAGAATATACGTTGAAATATGTTGAAGTCTTGGAGGACAGGATAGGTTCCGAAGAAAGAATCGCAGACCCCCGGGGTATGTAGTGAAATTGATTAGAGATTGTGGCAACAACGGCCATTTGAGCGGTCAAAGCGGATTGAAGAGCTTAGAATGACCGATGGTTCAAGCTTTGTTTTGGCAGGAGAATGTGCCTTCCGTAGTCGAAAGTCCTCCAGTCAAGAGATATGTGGAATAGGTATTGTTAGGTAAATTGGACTCAGTGGTTCATGCCGCGGAAGAATTGATTGATTTGTCCAGTTAGTAAGTTGTAAAAAAGTTGGTAATTTTCCGCTCATGTCCAGGTAGAGGAACTGTGTGCCTTGTATTGTTGTCGAAACGGAGGACAATTCCTTGGGTGCGTGTCGCCGTACCTGTGACAGATGAATGCGCAACCCCTGTAACAGATGAATGCGCAACCTCACAGTTTGCTTGAAGACACAATACCCACTTTTCATTGTTGTAATCTGCTGGGAGCGTTTCATCTCAACGACGCTTTCTTGGAGGCTTATACACCCTGGCGGTAGTGGTGCGCAAATTTTAAAAATGAAGTAGGGTCCCTTCTTCCTCCTGAGCGACGGAAACATGTGGAATGGACACTAGGCCTTGCTTACGTATTGTGCCTTCCCTGGTCTGTTCATCCATCCTTCCTGCTGCTGATTCAGTTATGGTTTCGGACACAGGAATCTTAAACTCATCATGCGAACTAGGTCGGTTTTGTAGAAACTTCCGCAACTGCTCCATCACCTCCCCATATTTCGCAGCGCTAAGGCTAAAAAGCACTTGAATATCACCCAGAACCTGACTGCACTCGCCAAGCATCTGCTCCTTAGCTACTGGAGCCATTGTAGAAGTGGATGGCAGCGGGACGATGGCGGACGACAAGGATGCCGTTACACGCGGAGGTTGCGCTTGCGACACAACCCAGCGGCTGTTGCGCAATATCTCGTCCATCAGTCCGCCTGCAGTGTGCAAGGCAAGCACTAGTTGAGCGCAAGTAAACAGCCATGGCAAGTTACGCCCTCACTCCAGTTACGGGGTATTGCCTACGGCAGCCTTTTACTTGAAAACTACCAGTGGACAAGTCGGGCAAGGTCACCTTGTTTCTCGTGTAGTGGTATCGCAAACGCATGCTGGCGCACCCAGGACACTGAGAGGTAGCCTGTCCATGGCCATTGAAGCAAGGGTCAAATGCGTGCCCAGATAAGTCCGTTTTGCCCATTAAATCTTGTCACTGTGGTCGAGCATAAAGCATGCAGTTAACGACGGCAGAAGAAGAATCTAATAACGAAGGTTGATCCGAAAGCCCACTCTATAGCTGCCTATTTTCGTTCCCCACTCTGGTTGTTGTATAGCAGTCGAACCAACAGGCTTACGTCAAGCTGTATGCTGCCCATGATGAGACAAACGGCAACCAAGTGCTTACCAAGCACCTGCGCTCTCCAGTGTTTCGCATAATACTCGCTTTAAAGCACCTTTCGACCAACGAGGAGCTGCTAGCATAAACCAAGTTCCGCACCCACTGTCTAATACGCAGCCTGTCCTTTGCACTTTTGGCGGATAGCGCATTGCAGCGACGGGTGACGTCCCGCAATAAATGAAACTGGCACAGTGAAATGCGCGCAGTGGGGTTCAGGGATTGAAAAGCACGGACATGGACCACGCTCATATCGATCACCACTGTCCTTGCTGTCTCATTGGCCGGTTACATAAGGCGCACGTTTCGCCCAGCGTTCACACACAATGCCGTTGTCTCATTCGTAAGCAAAGGAGTAATAAATGAACACCCTCTGACTTGTACCTCTACTAATCTGCAGTGCCACAGTTTCTAGCCACCGCAGTTCATCTGGTGTGTCGCATCCGTCAGCATTACCTCACTGTAAAGCTCCACGAGGTCAAATCCTCCCTGGGAACAAATAATGCGAACCGTGTCTCCGATTCCCCATGCTCGACATTACACGGACCGATACCCTCCATCAACTGTACCACTGCTTCCACTGATTTTTCGTCCACCTTCACTCCTCGTCTTTTGTCTCATGGTCCAGAGGTCGTGACGGTTCAATCTTCTACCGTAGTGCGAGAACGCTTACTTCCTGAGCTCGCGTGTACCCTTAAACGACTGCTCCAAACGATAGACGTCCACTTCCGCCTGCCGCGGGAGCCGTCTGTTGCTCACATCGGGAACTAGCTTGCCCACATCGAAGGTATGACTGCACAACGCTGAAGGCTACTGTGTCCTAGCACCAGCCGTTATGCCGTATGAGAATATTGGCCATGCGATCATAACTTATGTACATACAGTTCATAAGCGTTTCTTAAATGTTACATGTCAACTTACCGCTGGCATGTGTACCCCTTTGCCGGAAGTGAGCGCCAGTATAGTGTACCGAGCCGTCCCGCACACCATTCGGCAACTCTGTACCGATTTGCCTTCGATACGCCTCAGATGTCAGGACATCTGATTTGAAAAACGTGCTGCAGTTCGCATTTGGAAACGCTTTAAGTCACATTTGTATTTCTCAACAGCGTGGTATACACGCTGTATTAAGACAGCACGAAAAGCAGCCGTATCGTCAACAGCCATGACAACGGCTTTTTCCGCCAACGCACTTATGGTGCATTCAAACTATCATCATACTCATGTAAAACAATATAAGCGTTGCAACCCATATAATTTTTCGCCACATTAACAGTTCTTAGATCCCAACGCAATCACCGCTTTTCCTTCACTAAGGCACAGTAGCGTGGTGTCCGCTACGGCAACCTCCCAATCGCCTGCTTATCACCGACCGTCGTGGAGCACGGTCCCTAGATTGCGCTGTGACGTAGTCGCAGCACCGTTACCCCGCAAAACCTAGTGCGCAATAAATAGTGTCGTGTCATTTTATGGTATGATTTCCGGTTATCTTTATGGCTTTGCAGTTTTATTCAATTTGTGCAAATGTGATATTGCATTTGTTTAAATGTGGCAGAAGCCAGATAAGCACCGGTACCCCGCAAAACCTAGTGCGCAGTAAATAGTTTATGGTCATTTTACGGCATTATTCCTGGTTATCCTTCTGCCATTGCAGTTTTACTTAAATCTGTACAAATATGATATTGCAATTGTTTGACTGTGTCGGAAACCAAATACGCGGTAAATAAATAAATAAATCTTTTATTCTCAACAAGGTGAGGCACGCCTTTACAGGCATGATCATTTTGGCGTAACGATGCATGATCAAGAATGTGCACAAATCCGATGTGTTTGCCATGGCAGTTTGTTTATGTGTAGGGAGTATGTATGTATGTCATTGTGTGTATGCGTATGTAGCTGTGTATTTTGTGCTTGTAGTTTTGCTGCTCCAATCTTCAATGTTTGATACCGTCATCAATATGCGAGTAGGAGATTGGTAGCCGTGGGTTAGATAGAATTATCCGGATATCCGCTGGGCAGTGACTTTATTTTGTGGCGAGTCACGACCTTCACGTCACAGTGTTGTTAGGCAGACATTTGTGGCTTTTTATAGGGAGAACGCTTGCCAGGCGGAACCCACCACGTCCTGGAACACTGCCGCCAAACTATTTGCTTGAACGGGTTAAACCAGAACCAGCCAGCTGACACAACGAGGAGGTTGTTCGACTAGCCTTGAAGTCTGATTTCCGGAGAATCTTCCTTGGGAGCTTTTTGAGAGTTTTGACGAGTTTAATAGTTTGTTTTCAGACTTTATGCTTCTTCATTACGTCAATTTCGTATGCTACAGCAGCAGAAAGTGAAACCTGACACGGGTGAAGTACGACAGGGTTATTTATCGATGTGTCCGCTGCGCACGTCGGAAGTCAAAAAGTAAAGGAGTGAGACGTGTTTGGAAGGATTTCGCTTCTTTTATTCTAAATCTTTTAGCTCACGTTAACCTCATTAGAACGGGACGCAAGCTGAAAGTCCCAACGTTCGATCTGTCTCACAATCACCCATTTAATCGCCTACTTTTTGAGCGACACCTCATCAATCGCCGTCTGACGGACGATGAGTTCACTCAGCCCGTGGACCTCTTCCGCTACAACACCCCAACAAGCGACATCAAGCAGTTCGTCGAGGTTCGATTCGGAAAGCATATTACCAGCGATGATGTCCGCAATGTTCGTCGTAAACTGAGGCCTGGCGTTGAGTGTTAGCTTATTTTGATAGTTTTTACTTTCTGCGTTACAACTGCATCAGGTTATCAAGTCTATGGATGAAGACGAAGTTGCGCGAATTATTTCTGAGGAAGGCTTGTACACACACGTGTTATTCGCACGGCATCAACAAATAGAACTTTTCCGCCGATTCTCGCATGTCGTTTGTGTAGACGCTACTCATAGTATTAACCGTTTGAAGTAAGAATTGATAGCGGCCTTACTTGTTGCTTGCAGCTTCAAACTATGCCAGTTTTTAATAACTGACGGCTTGGGGTACGGCCGGCCAATATTTTATGCGTTTCCGCGTCGGAAAGATTACGCATCATTGCTTAGGTTGTTCGAAGCGTTTCGGGACATCATGGGTCATGATATTCCCGTCCGCACAATACTGATGGACAAAATGGCCGCTCAAATAGTGCATCACGCGCGGTTTTTAAAAGCGACAATTTGTTGTGTTACTTCCACATCCGCCAGGCCATCAGGAAGCATGCAAGTGATAAATCTTCGTTACATTCAGTAGACAAATATTAACCGGTCGAGTTATCTGTTTCCGCGCATGGCAACTTCTGACACGGTGACTGAGTATAATCTCTTTCTATGTGTAATATTCTTGTTTTAGATTTCAACAAGATTTGAAGCTCCTTCAAAGAACAGACCCCCGGTTTGTGCGCTACCTTACGTTGTACTAGTTGTAAATGAAACGCTCGTGGGCGAAGCACGCCCAAGCTGGACTTGTGCATTTTGGCAATACAACGAACAACCGAGTTGAGAATGCGATTGAAAAAAGTTACCCATGCATCGGATGGCCTTGTTGCAGCCGTTCGCAATGTCTGGGCGCATTCGGAAGTACTCCTGAAAGAGTCCCAGCTGCATGCCGCGTTTTTCTATGACAGGGTTCAGCTACCAGAAGGCAGCGCATATACTTATCGCGTAGTTTGCCTCGTAACTAAGTACGCATGCAACTTAGTGATGCGCCATTTAGCACAACCCATGTTACAAGCATTTTACCCGGAATTTGGAGATGGAATGTTATGTGAATAAAAATTTCTGACGCTTCCATAGTTTGAGATATCGCACCAGGGAAACCGCTTCACCATCGATTGCTCCTTGGGAACATGTATCTGTCCTTTTTATGAAACCTTGTGGCTTCCTTTTGTGCATTTAATCACGGCTTACAAGCAGCCCGCGTACCCGACAAGTAAACCGTTTCTGATATGTGCATCAATTTACAGGCCAAATACCTATTTGCATCCGCTGGCTGGTGGACTACAACCTACCCACAGAGTCCGTGCCGTTGCGGAGGTTGAAAGTCCCCGTTACGAAACCATCCACGTCTAAAATTGCACATATTGTACATCGCTTGAGAAGTGCTGAAGAGGTTAATCCATCCGGATTTTCGGAACTCTATCAAGAGCCATGGCGAAGGACTTACAAAGTAATGGGTGATTCACCAGACTCTCAACGTGCAAAGAAACAACCGCATTGGCTGAAAATTATGGTGCCCACAGCTTTGTGTTCCACATGCAACAAGCCTGTTGTGGTTGACGCAGTTCGCTGTGCACACAATCGGTTACTTTACCATCAAAAGTGTTTGCGTGTGCAACCAGGGGCCCGTTGTACAATTTGTGTCAACGCTTTACAAACGTCGTGCGTAGCTGTACTACCGGTAAGAAAGCAACCTTTTACTTCGATATTTAGCTGTTGGCCGTTCACCCCTCACCGGATTTCACAGTTGCCTCTACCCCATCAACCTGCCCCGCTTACGAAGGTAAGCGACAGCTTAGTATAACTATTTCCTGCGCAGGCAGTCAGGATGAGATTACGCCCATCCGAGTACAACTCAACAAACCGTACCCCATATTGCACGTGCGCTCAGTACTGGTGATCTATTTCCTTACCTTTCACCGTTAGGTTGTCGAAAGGGAGCCGTGGAGTTCCCCTCAAACAGAGGTATTGTGCAGAATAGAGTGCCAAAGTAAGGTATTCAGTGCAATTTAAACTCCCATTTTCACTTTATTACAGCGTCGACATGGATGTTAGCCCACTAAAGAAAACGCAAAGAAGCCAAAAGCTTGTCCAGATAAAGGCTCTCTTTCAGTTACCCGACAGTAGGCTACATGTTCGCACTACTATTACATTTTAGCCGATAATAACGACTTTGTGTGATGATGCCCTGCATGGGACATGCGCGTCCAAGACACGAATATAGTGAACAACGCTGAACCTTCTCTCGCTGCCTTTTGTTAAATACAATGCACCGTTATTATATCGGTTTCTGCGCCCATTTGGGATTACAGCATTTTAAACAGTGAACTGGACCAGCGGCACGTTTGCTGCCAGTGTAATAGGACCCAGGTGCGTTGTCATAGCACACCTCTCAAAGTCTCGTGGTCGTGCACGTTGTATATAAGCTCCATCAGTGGCACATTTGGTGCAGATGTAATAGGACACAAGTGGGTTGTAATAGCACACCGCTCCAAGTCTCGTGGTCGTTGTATATAGGCTAGAGCAGCAGCACATTTGGTGTCAACGTAATGGGACCCAGTTGGGTTGTAACAGCATACGGCTCGAAGTCTCGTGGTCGTTGTATATAGGCTCCAACAATGGCACATTTGGTGTCAACGTAATAGGAACCAGGTGGGTTGTAATAGCACACCGTTCCAAGTCTTGTGGTCGTTGTATACAGGCTCCAACAGTGGTACATTTGATGCCGATGTACTAGGACCAAAGTGCGTTGTAACCTCACTTGACTCCGAGGGTTGTGCTTGTAGTATACAGGCTCCGACAGTAGCGCACTCACGCTAATGCTGTGGTAGCATCAGCTAATGCATACTGTTGGCTGAAAGTCATCCCAATTAAGTTTCGTTTGGACGAGAATTGGTAATTCAACATCAATTTAGGGTTTGGGCTTGCGGCTACTGCATTGCGTAATTATAATTAATAGGTGGCTTTCGCTTCACGTTTACGATATTTTTAACATGCAACTTTCGTTGCTGAAGTTCAATGGGCGTTGGAAGATATACTGGGTGACCAAAGGGTCGTTCATAAGGTGTGCATTTGCACTGCTGATGGCCAAAAGTCTGGTCATTTAGGGAGTTACACCACTCACACGACGGCACACGCTTTCACTGCTCACGCTGAAAGGATGCATATTCCGTCAACGTTACGTGGTAATCAATTACAGACTGGTAAGTACGTACTACCACAGTGACGAATTGTTCATCACCCATGGGGCGCTAAAAGTCACTTGTGCTGACAGAAAGTACGGTTAAAAAGAAGGATTTAGCGCACTAAACAGCGCCGATAATTATTTAGAACATTAGTTAACAATATCCATGGACATATAAAGACATTTATCTTCATCTCCTTTTGCTTCTCCGCGAGTGGCCAAAAGCACGCTTCAGTGTTAGGGCTCGCTGTACATATGTATAGATAAAATGATAATTCATAGGTACAATAATGCTGCATAAGATTCCTATGAGTTTACAAAATCTTGAGAAGCCACTTAATTATGTCTGATATGATGTATACACTGCTATGAAACTTATGAACCCCAAGTGTTAATCATTTCATTATATTAATAATGCGTTTCACATTAAAATTCCGATGCTAAAAATATCGGCACAATAGGAGACTAATTAAATAGTCCATGACGAAACTAAAAGTGGACGGCGTCAAACATGAGCCACTAGGCTCTAAGTTCCAGCCAAACTCAGGCTATCTCCAACTGATGAGTCCCAACCAGGACGAAACCGCGGTCTTGGGGTGCCAGTGTTGGGATGAGCAACACTATAATGGACGGCAGGAATTTTTAATAAGTGGGCTCAAAAACGGTATGCTTATCTTTTATACATTGTAGTGGATAATTTCAACTTTATTTACCAATACTGCATTAGTGTTACGCATATTTAAGGAAAATATAGCTGCATGCATTACACACTTCGAAGTTTCCAAATCGATAAGTAGGCGCATAGTAACGTCAGTTGGGTATTAGCAATTTTGCAACACAGCGTGCCCAGCTGATTGAGTGGACACCAGTTTGCATTCTTTTGAAAACCTTTCTGCTGCACATTTCGTCCGTGTTCTGGTTTGCGTCTAATAACATCTAGACAGGACGCCCAGAAGCCAATGCTTCTGGTTTCCATTGTAAGATCTCAGACGATGATACTGTCGAGGTTGCCTGGGATAAATTTAAGTCCTACCTCACAGAGGTCTCGGCTGCCTTCATCCCAGTCAGAATGAGAAAGAAGGCCCGAGCACAGCCGCCTTGGATAGATCCCACTGGCAGGCATCTGCTGACAGAGAGGTTTGGATGTTGGCGGACTTACCGCGATGCTCCGTCCACCGATACTTATGACAGGTACCATAAGGCTAGAAATACGTGTAAGCAACACCCAAGGAATGCTCGGCTCAATTTTGCAAAAGGGTTAGCAGACGAAGCTTCAGAGAATCCAGAAAGATTCTTCGCTTATGTCAAAAGGCGCTGCGCTTCGAACATGTCAATTCCAGTATTGATGCGTGATGACGGTACTCATGCGCATACGGATTATGACAAGGCCTGCGTACTCAGTGGGCAATATGCGGCAGCGTTTGTAAGGGAAACCTCTTTGACAGGCGTTGAGCTGGTTTGCAGGACCCCACAGGGTTCAGAACTATCTGAATTTATTGTAGCGGAGACAGGAGTTCGTAGGCTGTTACAAGGGCTGAACCCTTCTAAGGCCTCTGGGCCTGATTTAATTCACCCGAAACTGTTGCATGAGTTGGCTGCGGAACTAAGCGGACCGCTCGCTATTTTGTTTCAGAACTCGCTTGACAGCTGTGCATTGCTATCCGAATGGAAGGAAGGTGTCATCTGTCCCATCATCAAACATAGGACAGGGGTCTGCCTGCAAATTACAGGCCAGTTAGTCTGACGAGTGTAGTAGTCAAACTCCTCGAGAAACTGGTGAGAGATGCATTGGAGAGTCAGCTGAGTAGATTTAATCTACTTAGCAATGCACAACACGGATTCCGGAAGGGGTTTTCGTGTCTGACGAATCTGTTGGTGGCTCGCGAAAATTGGGCGGATGCAGTGGATAACGGCCACGCGCTGGATGTGCTTTTCGTCGACTTTTCGAGGGCATTTGACAAGGTACCCCATCTGACGCTCGCGCAAAAGCTGTCCTCCTACGGGGTATCTGGCCGCGCCCTTCATTGGGTGGCTGCCTTGTTGGAGGGTAGAGAACAGCGTGTACGGGTAGGCCGGGGCCTATCGCTTAGGCAGTCTGTCCTCAGCGACGTGCCGCAGGGCTCAGTCCCTGGACCGCCGTTGTTCTCTATCTATGTGAATAACGTACCCCCGGAGCTTGAAGCACCATCGCTGCTATTTGCTGATGACCTAAAGCTATGGAACATTTTTGATGTTCCTGGGGGTTCCGAAGCTATCCAGCGAGCATTGCATAAGCTTTGGGACTGGCCTGCTTTATGGTTAATTCCCATAAATCAGACAAAGTGCTCCGTTCTTCGAATTGGAGGAGGTTGTCCTCCTGCAAAGTACTTGGTCGGTGGGGTCGAACTCCCCGTGTATCTAGCCAGGTTGACCTAGGCGTCGTACACTCTCTGGCTTTACACTCCGGCGACAACTGGAAGAAGGCCGCAAGCAGCGGTTTCCGCATGTTGTGGTTAATCTGACGTTCTTTCGGAGTCTTGACGGGCGGCATCTTTACGAGGCTGTTCTCGGCTTTCGTTCGGCCTCATCTGGAATACTGCGTCCAGGCTTGTCCGCCCTGCCTCGTCCGGGACACAATGGAGCTAGAGAGGGTTTTACGAGTGGGTACTAGGTTAGTCGAGGGATTACGGGGACGGACGTACCCCGAGCGTCTACTTAGTTTGGGAATGCATTCAATGCACTACCGAAAGCTTAGAGGAGATATAATCCTAACCTATCGTAGCTTGACTGGGAAGATTGGTCCAGATTTATCTTGGCGATTCAGTCCCGCTAGATTGTCTGTTCTACGCGGTCATTCGTTGAAGCTGGACAAACCTCGGTCCGATCGGATTAGGGCGGAAACCGACTGTCACGCCGGGTTATCGACCGCTGGAACATGCTTCCGGAAAGTGTTTTCAGAGAATCTACGGTTAAGGGGTCTGAGCGGCAACTTGACGCTCTTGGGTGGCAACGCGGAACCTTTCCATTTTCCTGAGTAATTCGCATCCTCGTACTTCGATTTTCCTTTTTTACTTTTCTTTCCGTATTGGTATTATTTTCTTATTTAAGTGCACTTCCCTATTCTGTACCTTCGATTTCTCTTCCTATCCTTTGCTTAATTCACGTGACTGCCACAGCAGGGACTGCTAGGCAGGAAACGTGGGCATTAACTGGTTGGCCAGAGGGCGATACGGGTGTTCCGTTTTAGACCCATTAATAACTGAGCACTTCATCAATTCCTGGCTCAACGATCCACTCAAGATAGAACATTCGCGGGATTCTCCTATCGTTCCAGTTCCCATCGGGACTGAACTGAACTGAAGAGGCATAAAAGATAACCCAAGGACTATTAACGCACGCTCGTGCGAACACGCTTGTCACAAAAGAAAGCTTTTACGGTATACGTTGCGGAAATGCAATGTATTTAACGGACTGCGAATTAGTTGAATACAGCATGCATGAAAATGGGCGACCTAACTTTGACTTTTAGCATCACAATGCGCTCACTGTGCAATATTGGACATAAAGGCGTGGAGATTTCTTTGTCTAATTAATTTACCAAATTTACAGCATTTAGTTCACCGTATTGCCAAGCATTCGAATCGGCGGCAAACGGTTAATAGCTTTTTAGCACACTAAAACACACTTTTAAGGTTACACCAGATTAAAATGACAGAGTCTAGTGGTCAATTGTTTCGATTCCGTCCAACCAATCAACAGACGTCACCATCTATAAAGTGCCCTGCTAGGTCTGCGACTAATGGGCAGCCTAGATTACAAATTTATCATACTAAATTTCATCAAAAGCCGGTTACATTATTATAATCTTTCATCTTATAAATGTACATATACATAGCGTCCATCGTGTAGTTTTGCTTCTCCAAGAATACTTAAACCTTTGTTGTTTTATTTTTCCATTTATATGAACGTACCTCAGGGAATCTATGAATATGCTAACCGCTGTCGCGCACTTTATTCGCACATAGCGGTTTACCGTTTCTTTGTTGACCTACAGAGTATAAGACTTTTAAATGTCAGCCATCACAGTCGACGCTAGTGATTTGCTGTCGCAGCATGTGCCTGAGAAAAGGAAAACCAAACACAGGTATGCATGTGTATCATGCACATGGTATAATCTTTCCAATTACAGGATATTCGTAAACCGAAGTCTGCAGCTAAATAAAATACGTTTTTTTGGCTTCGACTTGGATTACACACTTGCGCGTAAGAATTGTAGTATTTTTCCGCATTATTCAGAGTACAAATCACCAGCGTATGAAGAGCTGTCCTTTAATATATTAAAGGAGCGCCTGAGTTACTGGGGCTATCCGCCAGAAATCATGAATTTCAAATATGAACCATCTTTTCCTATTCGGTACGCATTGCGTGGTATTTTTTTACACTTTAAAGTATTGTTTATGTTTGCTTTGCATACGTTCTCTAAGATGCATGCTCCCGAAAACCTGCGGTTTCCAGCTTGGTATGAGGATATATTTATGAAATATTCCTGCCGGTTGTAAACTTACTGATTATAAGATGCGCTGTTTTGACATATCATGTTTTGGTTCTGAGATGCCAAGCAGCTTTAAGGCTGTACATTTCCATTAAGGCAAATCGACAAAGCTTTCAGTATTCATAGACTTATACAGTTGTAGAAGGAAAGTAACTTCTATCCATTACTGAGTTTATTTAGGCTGTAGTTTCTTAATTAATTTGCTTTATCTTGTTTTGTTTGTCTTTGCTTATGATGAAAAATGGCTTTTGGAAACAGGTTTATGTTAGTACATTGGGTTTATTCGTTAAATTGCATCCAAAAACAAACCAGTAAATTTCTATATATTTTCTATAGCTCGTTATTAGAGGTAAAAAAACATAAGGTTTGCTGTGTTAAATGCACACAACTGTTTTCGGTCGAACAATTTAGCGCAATGTTTGTAGAACATTTTACTTAATTCTGTGTTACCTACTATCCACTGACGTCAAGAAAACGTCTACCATATTAAAGCATTTCACATGGCATAAGGAAATACGGGAAATGTTAGGGAGTTCCTCGAATCACGGTACTCTGCCATACATTCGATAAAGTTATGTGTTTACAGCAGTCTGGTTTACAATAGGATGATAGGATAGGAAATAAACAGCTTAAAATGGCCACATAGAGTAACAGGAAGTCAACGCAACACCGAAAACTGCCTGAGTTTCGAAATGACTTAAGTCTATAAAGGGCAGTCTGCTGCCGTTTAGTGAGCAAATTTGAAGTAAGTTCAAAGGCAATATATTCGGCAAAACTCAGGTAAGCGGCAAAATAACCCAATTGTATTTGAAGCAATAACACATTGTTAATTCACCTGGTTTAGTAAACATCAGCAACCCACTTAAAAAGCTAGGCATCTTCGTAAAAACTGGAACTAAAATAAGTCAATATTTTTATGTATTTTACAGATTTCCGGGCTAAATATCTTGTGCTCACCGCAGGCTTCACTGCTTCGAAAGATAATATGTTCTGTAACCGTGCCTAGATTTCACTTGTTTGCAAGGTTTGATTAATCAAATAATACGTGCTTAAAGTTTATTCGTCCACACTACATCTTATCGTAGTCCAGCATTTCTTATCTAACACTGTGCGTTGACCCAAAGCAGATCATAAAATTGGCATGCAAGCACATGCTGGAGGAATAGTTTGCACTAATTTCATGTTTCTTTTCGCACAAGGCTACTTTACTGCTATTATCAGCCAGTTTGTCCGCAGTAGTCATGTAACTGCTTAACTTAATATAAATTTGGTTCAAAATAATACCTTGACTTCACTTGCTCCAAACGATTGATTGGGAATTTCTAGCTTCACGTTAATTGCTTTATCTTTGATACAACAACAACTATATCTTGGCGAATCTGCTATGCCCTGTCGTGTGACGGTGTGCATCGCACTTCATCGGTCCTGTAGCTATCGGTGCCCAACTGAGCTGTTTCTATTGAGAAAATCAGGGAGTGATTTCCTTGTATAAATAAAAGCCTTCTAGACCCCTTCAGTAATTGGAAGCTGCAACCTGGAAGCATGGTAAAATTAATCATGGTGAAATCAAACACAACCTAGCACCTGTATCATTTGTTTGCTATGTAAACTAAGGCTTCTTTCTTAAATGTAGTGTTAAGATAAAACGGGAAGTTACTTTAGCACTACGGTAAGGAGCTTCTGCTATTCTGTTGTGGTATCGTTTATGGGCAGTATATTTTGCTAACGACTGAGCTGCTTGCAAGTGTAAGTTAATCGGCTAATTGTAACATAGTAAAATCCTTGTACCTTGACCACTCAAGGTACTATAACGAAGTAGTCGGCATATGGTGGTAGTCAACAACAAGATCTTGATCCACATGGCCTACACGGGATTGTTCATGCAAAGAACTATATTTAGATAACAAATGGAGGTGTTAGTATTTAGAAGCGGTCAACTACGTAGGTTATACACCATGTCGTTTGCAGCAGTTCCGACTTATTATTTCATTTATCCATGCAGATATCTAGTATTAAACCACACATGTTGCTTTGGTTGACAATAACTGGTTAATGTGCCAATTCTTAAAACTGAGGTTAAATAAATATTTACTATCAATTAAACAGCAAGCCGGTGTATAGTAGTTTAAATCAGTGTGCAACACAGGAAGGTATGCAGCACTGGATAAAAAGTAGCCGGTGGAAGTACAAGTAAGGACCGATGCGGTTAAAGTCAAAAGTTTGCTGGCAGCTTGCAATGAAGATCAAATTGTCGGTCTGAATTAGCAACGCGAACAATAAATTAATGTTCTATTTAGCTACCTTGCGCAGTAGAATAATTTATGCGGAGTAATTTTCATCAATTTTAGAAAAAGTCTTGTGCACTGCTATCAAAAACAAAAAGAATAAATAACATGAGGTTGCGTTGCTTCATCGTTTATATTTGGTGCACAATTTCTGCATAACATTGGTATTATTTTAACAAGCGTACCTACAAATGAAGTGCAAACGTAAAATATGAGGTAGTGCATTTTCTTGGCTTAAACAGTTAAGTTGCAGAAAATATGGAATGAAAGGATAACAGTGCTAACTTTGCAAGAGGTAGTCGCAATTTCGCTTTAATGTGACTTTGGCTTCCGTTTTTATAAACATTACAAAACGCGTTTCTTAGCATGTAAGCGCAAATATCAAAAGCCTTTTCTACTTTATGCTCAAACCGCTTGCTTGCTTAGATTTTGTTATGCGGTTAGTATATTACTTTTTATAGCTGTTATGATAAAGGCTTTATGTCGATTTTAGATCAGAAATATTAAACAAATTTTTATGCAAATAATTTAAAGTAGTGCCTGTCCTATGTTTTTATCGTTAACGAGTTAGTCAGTTTTTCTTGTTTCTAGACAGACGCAACTTTCTAGGCTTAATTTGAAACACTTTTAGTGGTCTTTGGTTTGATCGGACGCACGGTACATTTCTAAAGATTGATCAATTTGGAAGCATACTAAGCTGCTTAAGAGGATTCAAGATAATTTCTGGGTTTGTTTATGCATTTTTTACAAGCTTGTTTTATTCAGAGAACAACTACGACAAATGTATCCAAACAAGTTCATCAAATACGATGAGAAGCGTATTGAAATAATGAACAGTTTATTTAATCTTCCAGGTAAAGAACATACACGGTATACTATTTCAATCCACAGGGATGTATATGCTGTCGTGCATAATTCATATGTTAACAAGTGATCCTTCCCATGTTCTAATGGAAAATGGGATCCAAAATGGCGACTTGTATATGTCATATGCATCAATACACGAGGACGTTAAGTGTGCTGAGGAATGGATGCATCAAGTGAGCTAAGATATAATAAAAGTTATGTGTACATTTTGTGAGATACTTCAAACAAACGTGCCAAAAGTACTCAAGTAGTAGATAACTATCAGCACTTGATTCAAGCCAACTGTCAATTGTTATATCGCTTTTAGTAACGGCTTATATAAAAAAAGCCAAAACCTTTTCTTCCATCTAAGCGTTTTAAACAAACATGGTATACTATTTCATTTCACTGAAACTTACAAACTGATTAATAAACGCTACCTATACACTAACCAAATAATTTTTCTGCTAAAGTTGGTCATTAAAGTTGCATTTGCAGGTATGCAGGAAAAGCAAAAGCAAAGCTCAACCTTTTACTGATGAGGTTGATGGCAATAGGCAAACAATAAGGCAGCGTTAACATTGTGCACTGAGAGTTTAAGTAATGGGTCTAACATAGTGGGATCTAATGTATATATACTCGTTAGGGAAAGCTTTCGAATATATGCAAGTATGTTATTGACTGGATTATTCTGCCAGCGGTATTAAGACAACTAACACTTCTCCGGGTCTAGTTATAAAACAGCATTCCCGAAGAGGGCGTGCATTTGCTAACTTAAGTCAACGGCGCAATGTCTTCGGTATTAAGCACTACATATTTTGTTGTATCCACATAATGCACTTTATGCACCGCCACTTTCAGTATGCTAGTCTCCTGTCACACGTACCATATAAATCCGCTTAGTATTATTATTTTATGGATCAGTCACTAGAAGTATAGGATCACAATATTGAATGTTGAAATCAGTTTGCGTTCCGGCTCTATTTCGCAACCTTACGTTTACGACAGCAGTCGCTATCACTCTCATTATGCACTTAGGCTAGCCGTGGGAACACAACCATTGTATCGCCACAGTCAGCTAAAATAATAATAATACTAATACTAAAAATAAGAATAAGTTGCAACACAAGCGCGCCATTTAAGACCCCAGTACCGGCCGTATATCTTACCGGCACGTTAGCAGCGGGCTGTTGGGACACAAAACGTTAGCTTATACTTTATAAATAAGTTCTTACTGGCAGTGTGCTGCTAAGCTAGAGGGAGGGAAATAACGTAAAGCTAATAGTATGTATACTGAAAGTTGAAATTAAAATGTTAAATTTTTGGTAGCAAAGAAAAACCATGTTCTCAATTGGGTGGATCCTATTTTCCGTCTACATCGTGAATACGCAGGAAAAGCTACCAAAGATTGTGCGTCCACGAGGATGAAATAGATACATTTTGTTGAAGAACATCCCTTGGGGATTTCCCCGATTTTTGGCAGTTTACGCACCTTTTCATTTGTTTCGTTGCGGTACATGTTCAGGGACTATTTAGACGTCAGGTTCCTAAATAGTAAAGCAATTCGAGTTTTCAACAAAAGCAAGCAAATGTTACGCCACTTTAGGCAAAGGTTAGAATTAACAAAACTAGCGAATGCGAAGCAAATTATCTGGGTAGTATATAGACTTATGTTTTGAGCAACTCAACTGAAATGCTTAAAAAAGAAAATGATATAAGTAATACATAATTTCGGCCTTTTATACCCAATTGCAGTTACAGCTGCGTTGAATGAGCATGGTAAAGCTAGGTTTACAGAAGAGGGGGAGATATAAACTAATGTTAACGGTCCATACATTACTTCAAAAATGGTGTTAAACTTGTGTGCCCCAAACAGACATATAATGAGTAACAGAGAAGCTGAGCGGCTGCATGTGTCCACCAGCTTCTCTCCAACCATAACCGCAGCGCTAGGTTTAACGAAGAACGTTGACTGTAATGAAAGCTGAGGGATTCTTGGCTAATTAACTAAAGAAGAATAGAACCCGGTTTGTGTTTTCCATTTGTTGTTACCTGTAGCTGGAGTTGTAGGCGTCGCATAGCCGTGCTCAGGCTAAGCAAGGTTTCATTGACGCGGATGTCTTTTCACAGCCTAATAGAAAGTGCCTCTGAGTAGTCGGCATTACTAAGCGAAATTTCCAAAGCTTATGCAGCGTGCAAATAGTATGACAAACTTGATCAGCATCTTTTTACCTCCGGGTCGAGCATAAAGCTTGACCCGACAAAATATAAAAGTACGTATGCCAGAATAGAATTAAGCTGTTTTGAAGGCTTGGCACAAAGATTTGCATTGAAATCTAATAGTTCTTCCTTCCTCTATTCTGGGTTTGTTATTTCGTCAACTAAAAGAATACAGTTGAAGTCATCCAGTTCCGGCGTTGCCTGATTGCGGCTTTAATAAGACAATGATAGCACGCTTGTGCCTGGAGAGAAACCATAAGTGGCTTGCGCTGCACCAATGAAAGCTCCATCGATACACATCATATCCCTTACAAAATCCGAAGGAAAGTGAAAGAATAATAATAAGTGGCGGATGTAGAAACACCCAACTCAGCTTGAAACACCATATGAACCAAAAAGAATTTAAAAAATACAAACATACAAAACAAGCAGTAGTTGCAACAGCGTGAAAGAAATGAACAAATCAAAAAGCTGAATTTTGTTAATGACTAGGGTGATCTTAAGCAAGTGCAAGTATACATAAGGGGAAATTAACGGACTTATATCCAAAAATAAAAGCGAGATACCTCGCGAAGTAGACAGGGGATATGTAGAGGAGAAAAGGAACTGAAAATTCAAATCAACTGCATAAGTTCAACGCTGGTGTATGGAGGAACAAGCTAGGAGTATTTCTATCTGTCCCAACTGCAGCGAAAGATCATGATCGCAACCTACATGGTTAACGTCATCCGGTTTCGGCGTAAACCTGAAGAAATAAGCCTGGAATGCATTGGTATGGGTGCGGCGTTTCATCAACGTGGCAGGGATCAAACGAGTCCAATATGCACAACCACAGCATTCCTATCTAAACGTGGAATCATATGTACCAGAAGTACAGTAGGCGGTGGCCGGGCCGTAGTCCGCACCACCTTGGCTGGAACCATTCTTCGACCCTAGCGGGACCAGGAGGACCGCGCACCCAATCCTCACCAGCAACGATTCACAGCCTGCTGGAGCCAGCAAAGGAGATGGATTAGGCATCTTGTCAACATGCATACCAACTGCAGTCGCACCATGGATATCAAACAACCACCACAGGATTCGAAGTGGAAATATGCAAATTGTCACGGAATATGAAGCAAACCATTAGAAGTGGGCAATGCCATTAAAGAGGAAAACTTTTATCAAAGTCAGCGAGATCTGGTTTCAGTGTAACTCGGTGTAACCGGGTGCGATAAGGAAATATAGTGAAGCACAGTAGTCCTCTACAAGAGCCAAACAATCAGATTCTGCATTGTTACTAAACAATGTAGATTTCCTATGCGACCTTGTAACACTGCTGTATAGAAAATGAAAAATAACAGTGTAACAAATTATACCTTATGAATATATATTCGCTTTAGCCTATAGATTCCAGAATTTATGCTTACATTTTATGTGTCAGAAAGCAACTAGGTATCCCTTGATAAATATTCTAGTAAGGAAGGTACAACACTGTACACAAATCATCAAGTCAAAGACGGCCTTCATACAACGGCGGTTAAACGTGAAAGGCCAGGGAAGTTTGCAACGCCGATCAAGTGATAGGACTAAACTCCAAAGTGTGAGAAACATACGAGGCAAAGGGCAGCATGTATTAGTACATTTAAAGACCACCAAAGACCTGTCCAACATCGTGGCATGTTGCATATGTATCGCTACAACACGCATGTAACTTGTAGCTATCTACTTAATGCAGGATGGAATTACAACTTTAGTTATAGATGACTTCGGTGGCTGAAAGCCAAAGGTTCTCCGCTTGTTACAGCATGTGAACTCAGACAAATTCACGGAAAAGCTACGAGGGATAATCAACGTCTTTCACTGAAGTTAAGTTGAAGTTGCAAGCTTAATTAGTTTTGCTAAGATGCGCAAATTTTAGTTCAGTGTAGTAGACGCTTAGATACGTAAACTAAGTGCTCTCGCCGCAGTTAGACGATTAAGTATACAGGAATTAAACGGTGGGCTAAGTGAACTGTTCATTTGGTAAGTTTATAAAAAGTTCAGGTCGGTGTACATCGAATTTGTCACTCGCCACTCGCAGAGATCTGGCTCAGGAACTGATGCGCAAGCCGTCAACCAGCTACGTATTCGCCAACAGCACCTGGAATATAATTGCTGATCAGTACTAGCAAAACATTTCTTTGCTGCCCCTAAGAGTATCTAAAACGGACGACATTATTATGGCTGTAGAATATAACGCACATATCGGTCGGTTGCGTCAAGCAAACACCCCCACTGTAAGCTGCATGTAAATAAAAAGGTTTGCTCTGACACCGGACAGAAGTTGCTCGGTCTGCAAGCTAACCATCAACTTGCCGCTTTAGCAAGAGCTATTAACGCACTGGAAAACTTTAAGCCAAGCGTTGTCCTCCTTCGTCGATTCAGCGCTAGTCAAAATTTCATCACTTGACCCTAAATCACAGATTGCACGGCAGCGTACGCGACTGCCAGTTATTTTTAACAAATAACGCTAAAGCGGAGCATTTAATGGCGTGCGCGACAATTTGCGTTTTATTGGCTCACCTAGGGGCATACGCACCCAAATGAACACCTATAATTTGAGGACCCAATGATGAAGTTGGTTAATGAAACCGGGGCTCCGTGAAAATCTCTCTCGTTTCCCTACTTTGATTTTGACTAACATCAGTTAGGTCCACCGCGAACTCTGCCGTTTTCTTGTTTGGCCAAGCGCGGCCTCGGCTGCTTCACAGTCGAAAGCCGAATTATGACAAGATTTACGAACATTCAAGATTACCGACTGTTTTGTCCTCCGGTCCAGCGCATAAGGAACTCCGACGATTTATCTCTCAACGGCCTAAGGCAAGTCTGCTCTAAACGTGAATTCTGGTGGTGTAAAGGAGCTGCCAAGATGGAAGCCGCTGCATCTGCTGGAAACTTCTGAAGCTTGTGTTTCGTCCTGAAGGCTACTGACAGAAATACGCTATACTTTGAAATCATTATTTAGACAAAAAGAAAATCTCAAAACTACTCAGGCACTTTGGGCACTAAGCAAAACATTTAGCTTCTTAATTTTGCCATCCAATTTTACTCACCAGTACAGCCCTTGTTGACGCGTTCATCTTATTTAGACGTTGCTTGATCTGTCCCTACAGAACCTATTACCGAGGCAGAGATCCGAAATACAATCCAAACTTCGAAGCGTCATGAAATTTCCGGCTTGGTCCGGATAATTGACTCCAAGCTGTATTCAACGATCTTGGAAAAATAGTTGTCACTAAAGTCCTATCGCTGTTCACGTAGGTCTGGACTGTCGAGAATGTGCCAGTTTCACAGAGACAGTTGGTCTCTGTCCCGATTTACAAGAAGATTGCGCCAGTTACAGCGAAATTTTGTTAGACGCCCTTGTGTCCAGGGTCTTCTTGTCGGTCCTATTCCGCTAGCTTTCAATGAGTAGAGACCCATTACAAAGAAGAACGAGCAGGGTTTAGCCCAAGCTGATGTCGCAGTGCCCAATGCGCCACACACCCTTAAATGTCCTAAATCCGTCAAGTTCACTGACGACTTAACTCGGTAATTTTTGGCGTCCCGGTGGCATTTGTTTCAATAGACTAATCTGGGTTGTGGAATTATCAGCTAAAGGGAGGTGTGTTAGACATGTTTGTAACCGTTTTGAAGGGACTTTATAGTTATACCACTAGAAAATCTAAGTATCATAGCATAGATTCCTTTTTGTTTGCCAGCAAAAGCGGCCTTCACCAAATTCGCCCTATTCCTCTTTTCCTGTCCAATTTTACCATCAGAAAGGTTTTTTCCCCTGGTAACGGAGGCGCCGACTTGGATTAGGTCGCTAAAATCGCTCCGCTTGAAGACGACCCAAAAGCCGTTCAGATCGCTTTAACTGCATAAGGACTGAGGCTTCTAAGTATGACCTAAATTGTACCCCAGCAAAAGTCGAATATTACTTCGTGGTTAACGGGTACCTGTGCCTGCCCACATCTTGCTGGTGACGTCCTGGAACAAGTCCTCTGCTTCCCTTATCTAGGGATATGCATCGCGGCTGGCAACGGGTTTAGGAGTGAGGACGCACAACAGACCGCGAACGCACACATTGCACCCATAAATCTGTAAACCTATGGCTTCGCGGAGATATCGGTTTTATGATTAAGGACAGGGTGTGCATTGCCTAACTTTGTGCGATACTATCTACGGCCGTGGCACCTAGTTTATTTGCTCGGATAAGCAAAACATGCTAGTGCTGACGCCTTCCTTCTTTCCTTTTACCTTGTTTCTTTTACTAATTTTCCAGCCCCTATTATTAGATTTGCTACTATAATTCCCAGCTTACTTGCCAGAAACCGCGACATTAAAAGAGTCATATCACCTGCAGCTATTTTTCTGCACCACCCCTTAGAACCATTCGCTAATTGCTTCTTATAATTTCATACTGTCCTCTTTTGCAATCAGCGTCAAACGCTTGCACTCTAATACAGGCTGCGCAAACGCATGGCGGACACCAAGGGTATTTACGTGTGTCGTCTGTCAGTGACTTTTACGGGGTTGTTGAACCAACTTTGCCAGATTTATCCTCTCCTTATTGGTGGTAGTATCCGGAGAAGCTGATGCCGAAACCACATTTCTTGCTAGAGTAGATACCGTTCTCAGCTGCCAGACTGAAACACGATTTTTTGATTGGATAGCTGTGAACAGACGTTCGAGAGCACCCCGTTTGACGACATCAACTATGGTTGCTCAAAGGAGTAGCACTAGACGCTATTTGTTTGTGGGTTTTGTTTATGCCGCCACTGACTGCAGTTTCAATGGTTCCAAGGACACCTTCTACCAGGAAATGAACACCCTAGTGCACAGTGTTACTAGTTCAGTTATCGTGGTTGTTGCAGGGTATAGAAATGCACAAGCGGGCCATCCGAGCTCTTCAGAAGCGTTGCATGATGGTAGGTATGGACAAAACTCCGACAAGATAGACAGGGCTGGAAGTCTGTTACAGTAGTGTGCGGAACAAGGCTATTATACACTGAAGTGCCACTTTGCGTCCACCTATAGGTGCTAAGCGATAAACTCAACTTGACCAACTTGCCATAACTTACAGGTGACGTGGTTTCATCCTAGATAGTCTCTATTTCTGGAGTACTTGCCTTGACTCTAACCATGCCTTGGTACGCTGTCCTTTTATCATGGACTTTATCCAGAGCATCATTAAACTCCACGCTCGATTGACAACTGAGAAGTTGTCACCGCCCTCGGTCAGGCACATCTACCAGGATGCCGTGCGTACCAAACTTTTGTTCTCTTGTCCTAATGACACTGAGCTGCAGTAGAATAGGCTTCCGGTCGCTGTGCAATACGCCATAAGCTCTGGTTACGGCACAATCAACCGCTACCACACCCCACACTGTATATCCGAGATGTTTACGAACCAGTTGGAATCCAGAGGAAAGCTTCCGGCTGGCTCTGATCACAGGGTTACAGAAGGGAATATTGGGCGCGAACTAAAGCGGAGCAAGGATACTGACAAGGAAGCCTGGTAGACCAGTAGTGCTGAGGATATGGCGGAGACAGGAGCAGTGTGCAATTATCGCAACTTGTTTCAACTGCTCCGCACTACTGTTCTGTGAATGCAGATGTCCGTGCGTAGAACAAAGACGGCGAGCGTGTCCTAACTCACAATAAAGATTGCCGGCTGGCTCGTTGGGCGGAAAGCATTTGAGAGCTTTTCTGTCGGCCTCCTGTTCTTGACGCCATTCCTGCTCAGTTGATGTGGGTGGAGCAAATGCTGTTCAGTTTGTAGGTTTCATCAGAGACTGACCTCGGAAAAGCGATCTCAGCCTTTGCCATTTTGAAGGTATGGCCCGGATTCCCTCTCAGTCACACTAGAAAAGGATGGTGGTGAGGTCCTCTGAAAGCACTGTCCACCCTGTTCCAACGGGTCGGAAGGAATAGGTCATCTCAGTTGAAGTGACGGAAGCGATTATAGTAACGGTATACAGGAATGTGCATTGCCCCGACTGTGTTAACTACTGTGGTATTAGCCTAACAACAGTAGTGCCTTAATTACTGGCCTCAATTCTGGTTCGCCGCCTCCCCGCGGAACGACACTCCAGAATGAAGGATGAGCAACCAGGCTTTCACTCAGGATGGGGCGGCATTTGCTAGCGATGCGACACACATAGTGTAGAGGGGCCGTTCCCAAGAATGCCTCGGGGGAGCTCTTCGGAGCTAGCTGAGAGCGGATCGAGAAGGACGGCTAGCGACGAGCCTTGGCCCGGAACTACGGAGCGAGAATATGTGGACAGCGCAATAAATCAGACATATACGCCGCTAGCGCAGCCCACAGGACCGAGGCCGAGCCGATTGACACTGCTCAGAACAAGCAAGTCGAGAGCTCTCGAACAACTCCTGGCCGATCCAAATCGGGTACAGAGAAGTGAAGATCGAGGCGAAAACAGGAGGGCGGGTCTTCCAAGTCAGAGCTCCCGAGGCGAACGGACTGGCTTGTTTCTAACATCCGTACCTGTGTTGCGTTGTGGGACGGAAATCTAGTCGATATTCGATGGCACGCGTGAGACCCTAATGTGCCCATTTTCGGTGTGCAATAAACGTCTATCCCCCTGTCGTGTCGTTTTCGCTACACTGGTGCCGTGACCATTCGCGATGGAGTTGACCCGGTTGGAGCAATTTGCGGCCGGTGACGTGGAGGCGTGGCTCGATGAGTTCGACGGAATTGCGGCTTGCAGGGGTGTGAGGGGATGTAAATTTGCTAATTGCTTTGGGCACACGGTTGAGTGGACGAGCCAAGGCGGCGTATCTGCTCACTCGGAAGGCCAAACCCGGCTGTTCGTTCGCTGAGATGAGGGCCGCCTTATGTGCGGAATTTGGGAAGGATCTGGAGAGAGAACGAGCACTGCAACGATTTCACGCAGCCAGGTGGGACGAACAGGAGGATTTGATGGTGTTTTTCCAGCAGCTGGACAGACATCTAACGATTGGGCTCCCCGAGTTAGAGGGCAACGCAAGAGAGCGTCTACTGAAACAGCAGTTTATCCGAAGTCTGCCCGATCCACTCCGTGATCAGGTGAAATTGGCGTCGATGGTGGGAGACAGCAAAGCGTTGGATCTGGTGACGGTCGTTTTCGCCACAATAGCACAGACCGATAATAGGTGTGTAGCTTGACTACAAGAGTGTGTCTGAATCAGCAGATTGACTCATTCTATTCAAAATAATGTGCGGAAAGGGGTTCCAATCGAATATGTAAAGAGTTCACGTGCTCTGTCCTCTAACATTACAGGCCGCGTCAGAGTCTTCAGTGACCTATCGGATAGCTTTCCGATAACAAGTGTCGTGCATTAGGGTTTTCCAATTTCCCCATTTTTATTCAACTTTGTCGTGGGCTGCATCATGGGGTGTACCCTTGCGGCGTCTCACGATGCAGGCCTTAAGGTGCTGCCTGGTAAAATACTAGTTGATCTTGATTATGCGTACGATACTGCCCTGCCTATAATGTTGTTATGGTGAAGCAATCAACCTTGAGTAGCTTGTCTAGAGGGCTCCTGTTAGTTAGTACGCGCTTCACACTTTCAAATTGCAAAGTGTTGCTACGGGACCACCAACAAATTAAGGCCTATAAACCCTTGATGGTGATGAGCTCGAGGCAGTTAATCACTTCCTCTACGTTAGCAGTTATATTAGAAACTGCGGGCGCATAAAGACTGAAGTGAGTTCACGCACTGCAAACGCTAGAACTGTCTTTTTTAATCTGCGATACCTGTGGGCTGAAAGACGGTGTTTACATTGCCACAGTGAAGGCCGTCCTGCTCTACGGGAGAGAGACATGACTTTATTAAGTTGATGATCTGCAGCGAGTTTAGGTATTGCAGCATCGTTGTCTGCGGAGCATTGTTAGTGTTAGAGGACATCAGCATGTCTGCAACGGTGATGTGCGTAGGTTAGTGATAAGCAGGCTAGTTTTCATGGGCACGTATTATGTATGCCTGGTCGCCGCTAACAGAGGAGGAAGTTTACCAGATATATGATGACACAAGTCGAATGGTGGGCAAAAGTTGACTTAACGGAAAGGGATGAAGTCACTGACAACCAAACTGGGTGCTGTCGGTCCGTCTTGGCTTCCAGTCTGAAGTGCATGGGACCCACATACGCTTAACTCGAGACTTTACAGGACATGGCTCACAGTCGACGCCAGTGGCCTGTCTGCTGTGATCATTCAGTCGGACCGCCTGTTTAAAGTGTGTTTGGTGCTGAGTTATCTGCGGGGTAATGGTTTATTATGACGCGTGGCAGTGGAAGCTGCAAGGAAGCTCTCTTGAAGATGCTACCGTATCTTTGCACGATAACCAGCTTCTTGTGGTAGTATGTTGCTAACAAAAGATGCAGATGTCTTGACCCTGGATGTTCCTTTATGGCATCCAGCCTTTATGTTAGGTCCCACTACTATTCCTCTTATTGTTCTTCGTCTCGTAGTTCACCATGGTGATGCAGCAGCGAAGTAGCAATTCAAATAGCTGACGTACTGCTGATGATGTTTGCTCAGATGATAAGGAACGATTATTGGATTTTGACAACCTTCGTCTTCGTAGGATTTTGCGTGTGTGTGGCAATACCGCGTAAGAAACAAGGTAGCCCGAGACCGAATGCTTGGAACTATCATCCCAGTCTTCAGAACGTTATATTTTGACAACCATCGCGTTGATTGCGCTACGTTTTGCGTATGTCAGTCTATTGTATTTCCCTTCGCACGTTAACTGTGCTACCTGGAAGTGATTGGATAATTGTTCTGCTGACGATAAGAAGGTGCATGAAGAAAGCAATCTCAATCTTGCCACCACTCCTGTCGGTCCGTTTTCCAGGATGTGGACCGCGGGAATCGTAATCCCAGGGGTTGGAGTAGTTGTAAGTCATAGTCTACAGCTGACCTCAGTGCCAAATATGTCGTTCTGCAGCCTCAACTATGAAACCATATTTAATCGAACACAAATCTCCACGGTACAAATTGGTGGGTTAAACTATAATGTTATCTTCTGTTCTTGTATTTCGCTTTGGATTTGTTCTGCTCTGGTTTTGATGACAACCCGTGCAACCATACTGTGGATATATATATATATATATATATATATATATATATATATATATATATATATATATATATATACTCCAGTTTATTTGCTTTTCCCAGTTCTGTTAGTCTGATTCATATTCCATGTTAAGTTTGCGCTTTTCGCCCTTCGAATGTTGTGGGGGTTGTTTGATATCTATGGAGTGGCTGCGATTGGTGTGCATGCTGACAAGGTGCCTACTTATCTAATACTCTCCATCTCGGTTGCTGGCTCCAGCAGACTGTGATTTGTTCCTAGTGTGGATGGGGTGCTCGGTACTCTTGGTCCTGCTAGGCTCAAAGAATGGTCCCAGCCAATATGGTACGGACTACCGACCGCCCACCGCCTTCTTTACGTCTGGTACGCATGATTTCAAAGTTAGTTAGAAAAGCTGTTGATGTTTGTGTTGGAGACATGTAAACCGGTCCTGTTGATGAAACGTGACCTCTATAAATATGCATTCCGGTCTTTTTCCCTCGGGTTTACAATAAATATGGGAGGGTTGCATGCAGCTTTCATAGGTGCAGCGCAAGCCACCCGTGGTCCCACTGTAAGTGCAAGCGTGCTGTGGCTGTCATATGGAAGCCACAGTGACAGGCAAATCCAGAACTGGATGCTGCCAACAGTATATATATATATATATATATATATATGTTAGAAAACTGCCAGACTGGCTACATGACTGGCGCATGTGTTCGTTAACAGGACACAAATGGCATGTTTCCAAGTGTTTAATTTGTCACTACCTTCATGTGCGACATTCCTAATGACCACGGAGTGACGTGCAGCCCGTTTATTACTGCATACTTATGTCGAATTTCCATAAGAGATCTGAACCAGTTGACTAGATAAGCTAGTAATTACTACGAAAGGTAGCTATCAGTAATAGTGAAAATAGCGTTCCTGACTTAAAAACGTTTTAAACAACTGGTCTTACATCCACGACAAATTACTTAGAGCAAAGAATTGACACTCAATATACTTGTTATCTTCGACGATGCTGAATGTATTAGCAACAAGTGAGTCACGGCGCAATGCTCGAAACAAAACACCATGCAAGAACTAGCAATACAAGCAAGAGCTCCATTCGTACCAATAAACTGCAGCGAAAACATCAATATATGATTTGGTGACCCTCAGAATCTTGGTGTACATTGCGAAAATCTTCTCGTAGAGTAGAAAATATCCAGCCAATACTAAGCTAACGTTGGCCATCACGCTTGTCCGTCTTTTCCATCCGTGTGTGGTACGAGAACAAAGTGAAGTATGAATGGAAAATTGTACTACCTCGAGCCATAACAGCAGCGATCGCACTATCGATCACCTTAGCGGAACAACCAGTGCACAATTGACGTCAGCAATAAAGCGCAAGGAAACTGAGTACACTATGCCGGGGACCAAGACAAGATTTTCACTGGTTATTTTTCCCCTACAAGAATGTCACCACTACTTTGGTCGAGTCAAGAGAACATAAATCGCGCGTACCTGGATTAAAAGCGAATACATTCCGCAGTGGTGGAGTCGTTAGTACTGCATTCATATGACATAGAAAGGTAGCCTTGACACATTATGTTTAAAGATAATGCTGCCATGGATTCAGACTGAGGTTCAGTAAGATTCGGTGCTCAACTACAGCAGCTTTTGTCTTATGCTTCTCGGCATTACAAATGATTCGGTTCATTCTGCGACCACTACCCTTGCGTTAAAACTCTTCGTAATATGCTACCTGTTACTATACCGCAAGTTAGCGCAGAGTAAACTCTTAACAAATTCACTCCAGCATTAACAGTATATCAATATAACAGTATATCTATTAACAGTATATATAAACTGTTGCGTTAGTTAAACCCTGTTCATGGAGCTTTGAAGTTCACCAGCGAAACCGAGAACGTAAGTGTGCTATGCTTATTGGACGTGTTGCTGAACCAGTAAGTTGATGGATTATTAAAAATAAGCGTATTTTGGAAAGCCACCTGGGTACGACAATATATGCATTTTCTTAGCCTTGTACCCTTGAGGTATAAACGAAGTTCCGTTCGCCGCTTACATTTTTGGCTACGAAAATTTGCAGTCAAGTGATGCTGGAGGAAGAAGAGAGCCATAATCTTAAAATGCTGCAAGAAAACGGTTACTACTGTCATTCATCAGAACGCATGCAGTGACCCGAGATAGCCGCAATCCGATTACGACTGTTCCAACAAAGGAGGCGTTCCTATCAGTTCCCCTCAAAGGTGATATCCCCTGCGGGTTGCTGAGCAGCAGAATCCCATCTGCAGTGGGTTGAGCCTCCCTGGTCATCAACCCACACATCTTTGAAGAAGTCGCTCCATTTATTGCCCAACTTCCCAAGGACCGGCTTCCGGTTCAGTTCCAATCTAAGCTACTATAACAGTTTAATGGCACTCGTGTTATGACGTATGTTGAAAGCACAACCAGGTGTCTGTCTGAAAAGATAACGGAGCACTGTCCAGCGGATTTGCAAGAAGACATTGTATGTCTCACCACCCATTACCTTCTGGTACAACTCGCCGAAGGCGGACACCAAAGTAGGACCACCTTTACCTTCAAAGTACTTTTTGTTCTGCCAAAACGGTGTCCCAAATGTCTTAAGAAACAACTCTTACGGACGGTCGAAGAGATCTCAATTTAGATAATAAAACCGGAATTGTGCAACCAGATGGCTTTGTTGCAAGAGTTTATGTTACTCTGTCCATAATTAGTTTCTTAGGATCTCTCACTTAGCAGGCAGACAGCGTTCGGGTGATGAGCTCGGTATTGCACCGGTCGACCAACACAAGATATCTGTAACTTTATCAATCAAAATGTTTGAGCTTCTGACAAGGGTGATTCAACCAATCCCTTCTTTGCATCACCAGCTGTTTGTAGCCTAACCTACCATTTTATAATTTTAAGGCCTGAAGAGATTTGTTCTTGCATTTCCATGGATCTAATTTACTGAATACTGAAAATAGAGCGCTGGCAGACATGCGTCTGTGTTGCTCCATCGTAATTAGTTTCGGCATGTACGCAGCGTCACGTCCCTGCCTCCTGAGCGTCTGCTGCGTATGACAGCTGCGCCATTTGCTCTTCGGGAGGGATGCGCTCCCTATAGCTGAAATCCTCAAAGTGGGTATCTAGGAGTCGCTTGCATTCCGACACGGATTACGCCAGGACTAATTTCGCAGTCAAACTGTTTCAACTTCGCTATTGATTGACTCATGGAAACAGCTATCGCTGGGCACGATCTAGAAGGTGTGGAGCTACTTCCTGGTGAGCGACTTCTTGACTTGGAGTACGCGGACGATATTGCCCTAATCTGTGACAACTCCCACACATGTCAAGCGGTACTGGACCGATTAGCACTGGTTGTCTATTGTTCTGGGCTCTGCTTTGCTCCATCGAAATGAAAATACCTATCCAAGATTGGCAGGGACCCACCCCTGCGCTAGCGCTTTGTGTCTATCAGATAGAAGTCGTTCAGGAATACAAGTACCTGGCAAGCTACATTAGCGCCAGTGGGATCGAAGATGAGGTTAAGAACCGTAGACTAAAAGATCGAGGTGCGTTTGCCAATCTCCGTTATCTGTGGCGCAAACGCGACATTCCTCTCGCCCTGAAGCACAGGGTTTATAACCCAGCCGTCCGTTCAACCCTCTTGTACGGTTGTGAAATCTGGCCCATCAGATCGACAGACATAAAGAGGCTCGTCAAACTCGATCATTGCTGCCTTCGCAGCTTACCTCATATCTGGTGGGAACACCGCGTGAGCAATGAGCGTGTTCGACGCCGCGTATTTAGTGCAGAAAGAGGGAGTGAACCGCTCAGCACCATGATTTCACGCACCAGGCTTCGATGGCTGGGCCACATGTTGCGCATGCAAGCACCCAGACTTCCGCGACTTGCATTGCTTGCGCGTTTGGGTGCGGTTGGAAGAGGAGGCCAAGCGATAACTTGGTCAAGAGAAATGAAAACCCTTACTTCGAAATTGGCGTCGGTTGACGCATCCCCACTACCTGGCTGGGGCCCTAAGGACGATGAACACGTTTGGTTGGAAACGCTGATATGACTAGGAGCCGGCCCTTCCTGCTTAGCCTCCCCCTCCAAGCACGATCTCATGTGCTAGGCATAATATAACTATTTTTATGGCACGATAGCCGGCTGTTAGCTCTCCGGAACGATGTCCATCCGTTACTGGGGACTCAGCCGGCGTGCCACTGTTGTGTTTTTTCTTCTTGTCTAGTATTTTGACACAATAGCTGAGGAGTTTTCCACCTGAAGTTAACGTGTATAATGATGATGAAGATGTTCCGAAATTTCACCATTCGGCGCTCGAAGTATAGGCGGTGAGCCACCCGCTTTAGATCCGGTACCACTTTTAGCGGTGCCCGCGAGTGCTAGCTGGTGGGCGCAAGTGAAGCATTGACCTCAGCTTGGGGAAGTGACCCAGATGCAAGATCTCGTCATCACAACGAGGTCAATTATAAACCGACCATACGACATGGTGCACAGCCCTAGCCGTCTGCATCGGTCTTCGTTCAGTATACCCTGTAAACAGGGAATGGGCCTGGTAGCCATATGTTGAACACGTTACCGTTTTTGTACCTCTCCACAGGTGATCGGACAATAGGCGGAAATCCGTACTCGAGCATCGGTCTTATGACGCAAAAGAAGAGACGCGTGGCAATCACTACAGACCAAACGCAGAACTGCATTTGAGCGCCCAAATCATGTACAGTCCGTTTCCATATAGCTTGTTCGTGTTGTTTACAGACTTCGATTCACAGCTTCAGAGTACGCCGAGATCCTTCACAGAAGGTGCGGGTTGAGGCGGTTGGCCGGCCAGTGTGTAGGTTCGCCCGTCAACATTCTTCCCCAAACTCATGTATAATGATTTGCCTGGGCTGACCGGCAAATGGACATCTGCAGATTACCTGGACATGCTGAAGCACGTCGTCGGCAGCATCAAGTGTTTTCCAATTACTTGCTACTAAACCAATAAAAACTTGGAAAACATAAGATCAGATCATTGGATCAGCAGAACAAGACATTATCAAGAATCGTTATTGAAATGCTTTATTCTGACTATCCAATAACATGTTTGCATTCTTTTTTACCTTAATTTTAGGCGGAAATCAAACGACGCACTTTGGCTGACTTACATCGCTACCTGGACCAAGATAACCGTTTGTGTACGTTACTAGACCGGTAAGAATTTCTTTCAAGTTTATTTAACCTTACATGTGCCGGGCTTCCTTACATTCTAACGGACGTTTTTTAGTATGATTTTGAGTATTCAAATGCCATTAATACTTTTGCTACTAAAAAAGCGAGATCGTAGCGTTGTTGTTGAGATACTCTGGTATTATACTCGTTCGCGTTGGATAGGTAATGCTCTTCTTCCCTTTTTTCGCATACTTCGGTTAGCTGAGTGTACCAGAACTCACCTGCACTGGATAAGATTCAGTAGGTGATATCTGGCCTCCCGCGCGAATATACTGAAGCTCGGTAGTAAGACGATCAAGGCCACAGAATAGCTGCTAATTTTAACGCGGTTTGTTATGATTTATCCGCTTACTTATACATTTTGGCTAATTTGATTTTTGTGGTTTAAGTGTGCCTCCCTTTGGTTGACCAGTTACCTCAATGCAGTTTATATACAATGCGGCCTACTGAGATGTCGCTAGTTTATTTGTTGCTTACCTAAGTAATAGCTGCAGAGTCGTGTAACTTTTATCGGATTAGAAGCTGATTACATGAAGCGCACAGGGCACACTAATCCTGGTTCTGCTCCAGTGTTGTCACAGTCTTACTTTTACTTCGATTTGAATTGGCTTTCTGTGTTAGAGGTGTGATGGATATGTTCACTTGACTTTCACTGGTAACAGTTCAACCGAATCGATAATTACGCACGTATTGTAACAAGCTGCTAAGGCCTCGTTACACACTGATGCCAAACTTACAATAATAAGCCATTCTGTCACCCGGCCTGAAAGTTTTCCTTTGAATATTTGTCAAGTTACCGTCCACAACAATCAGCAAATATGAAACATAATCACATTTAACCGAAATATGGTTTGTAGTGACCTGGTGGATCCCCACGCTTGGTTGTGTGACTAAGTATAAACTATTATAGAATCATAGCTTTCTTAGGTATTAGGGAAGTAGATGGTTCGCTTGTTCGAATGGTGCTCAGACTTGTTTGAGTCACACCCACGCGCGGACTTCCGCTGTGCCTTCGAAGTCGGAGTCATCGCGCATCAGCACCCCGAGCACATCGTCCATAGCTAGTACTTTGCTAGTATCTTATTTTTAGCCCTAGATTGTAACAACCATTTTTAATAAAACCTTTCCCATCTTATTTCTGTGTGTGCATCCACACTCCTGTGGTTGCTCATACATCTGCATATAGTGCGCGACCGACGCACTGTAGGTAGGATGTTCATTGTTGAGCAGATAGCAATTAATGCAGTTTAGCTTTCTGTGAAACATTTGTTTGAATAACCCAACTTTCCCGATTTCTATTATTCCTACTGCTGCTTTATTAAACGCCCATTCTGTAGCAACCGAAATTGACATCCTCGTGGGGAGTTTCGATTTGGATTACAGACTCTAGCAAACGACTGATTCATTGAAACGATAAGGTGGCCACCTGAGACTGTTACCATTGCTTTCGCTGCTACTTAAGGGAGTACTAGTCCTGTTTGGAATGCTCAATCGCTCAAAGGTTGCAATGGTAAGAGAAGATGAAGTGACCGGTCCCGTATTAAGAGAGGGTTCAGAAAACATAATATACTGTGTTGATACGTGTTGCATCGGCCTTATGAGGTGCCGACTTGCATAAGAAGCACAATGGCCACATTATAGTTAGCCCGGCCGATATACATGTTGCTGGATCGATGAAGTAACAGTTTTAACTCCCGCTAGCATGTAAACAGGCTCGTTCGTCTGGGCTAAAACAGACTGCGATGGCTTGTATTCCGGGTTTTATGTGGTCCAACCGAAGACAACCGTGAGTCTTATGCTTGTTTAGTAGTCCAGCGACTCCTCACAACTTTAGTGCTAGGCAACTCGGAGGAATGGGAGCTTAACCACGTAGACTATATATATATATACATATATATATATTTATGTAAATATATATATATATATATATATATGGTTGGCGGAAATCGGATCCAGATATGATTGTCACGGCAGCCTCCATGGGGACAGGTCCAGCAGGCTCATAGGTGGCTTGCGCTGTACCTTCCACAGCTACATCTACACACATAGCCAGTGTAAATTTGAAGGAACAAGACTGGGAGGCATGTGGATGGGAGCCAAGTTTCAGCAACGTAGCCGGCACACACTGCTCCACAGGCGAGCTCAGCACGATGTACTTGGAGAATCTAGCGCACACAAGGCGTCGACTGGACAGTAGACCGCTCCGAGCTGGATGGAACAACGCTTCGAGCCTAGTACGGCAACGAGAACCGTGCACCCCGCCAACGCCTGCAACCACCAGCTGTCATCTGGAGCCATTATAGACGAGGTTGAAGGTAACAGACAGGTAGGCACTTTGTCAACTTGCACATCAAGCACAGTCACACCCTGGATGTCAAGCAACAGCCAATCGCTTGAAATGACAATAGCAAATAAAATGGATAGAAAACACCATGCAGATATGCCGAGGAATGAACACAAGAAATAAATGGGTTATCAACACATCCGCGATAGATGAGAGAACAAGAACTCAAGAAAGAGTATGCAACAATGGAGAAAAATAAGCAAGTTAACCACCTTTCGTTCAAGTGATTTATGCCAGTTAACAAAAGATTATTCCGGAAGATATTAAATGTGGTAACAACACAGGCATTACGACAATATAGCAAAAGAATCACCTGAAAAAAGGAAACCCAACACCCAAGCGTGCGGTTAGTAAATTGAATGGAAACGCATGCAGCGTACCTACCAACGCTTCAGCGGTTCTGCTTGCGCTCTTAACAGGGACCGTTGTCGTTTTGATGTTGGCCCGATCGTGGTCAATGGGCCTGATTGACTCAGGCACTCGCGAACGCGCGCTACAGCACCATGCGCTCGAAATCGATGGAATACACTCCATCAGTGCCTGTCGCTTTCGCAGCAGCCGATTCCCAGCATGCACGAGGGTTTTCTCCTGCACCTCAGGAACTGCACTGATGAGAAGATTTTGCAATGCACTCCGATCAGCCACCTACAATTCCCAACACGTGAAAGAAATATTAGAACGTGATTGCCTCGAATTGATCATGTCCGGGTAACAAAGCTTCGGTTTCCAGGCGTGCCGCTTTCCCACATTCAGCTGACTATATAACAGCTGCCTCGGCATATATATATATATATATATATATATATATATATATATATATATATATATATATATATATATATATATATATATATATATATATATATATATATATATATATATATATATATGCCCCATGCTGAGGCTGATGTTGCATTTTTGATGCTTCTTCACCGCAGTTGGGCTAAACCAACTTACACTTAAACTAGGTCTTTTTAAGCTGGATAAATTTCATTCCATTTTATTTGGTTTGTTCTGCCTACCTGAATGATGTTCTATTAACTGGCCACGTTGCTTACGCTAATCGCGCTTATCTTCGGCGATTTTGTTGCGTTTGTAGCAATTTTAAGTAACTTGTGGACATATTTTACTTATCGCGGATTCGTTGCTAATCAACTTACTTCATATGGTAATTTAGGGAAGAGTTATGCCACCGTATCTGTATGCATTATTGGATTTAGTTTACTTCAGCTTGTCGTTTCAGATGAATGGTTGTTGCTTGATATCCCCGGGGTGGCTGCGCTTGATGTGCATGTTGACAAGGCGCCTACCTGTCTATTACCCACCACCTCGTTCAAACTGGCTCCAGTAGACAGTTGGTCGTTGCTGGATGGGACGGGGTGCACGGTCTTTTTGGCCGTGCTAGGCTCAAAAATCGGTTCCATGCACTCAGTGTGGAGCGGACTACGTTCCAGCCACCGTCTTGTGTGCGCTTGATTCCCCAAATACAGGGTGCTTGTGTTTGCCTGTGAAGGAGTGTGGGCCGGCTCCGTTGATGAAACGTGGTTCCCGTCCACATGCCTCCCGGCCTCATTCCTTCGGGTTTACACTGGATATGGGGTGTGTGGATGGAGCTGTGGATGGTGCAGCGCAAGCCACCCATGGTCCCTCTGTAGGCGCAGGCGTCCTGTGGCTGACCACAGTGACAGGCAAATCCGAAACCGGATGCCGCCAACCATGTATATATATATATATATATATATATATATATATATATATATATATATATACATATGTATATATATATGTATATATATATATATATACTCACGGGGAGAATCGGTCATTTTTCCGATTCACAAGAAAGTCTCCCGCGACGATTGCTGCAATTACCGCGTCATCTCATTAATCTCTGTCGCATCCAAAATCTTCGTGTCGGTCCTACTTCGCAGGCTTATAACGATTGGAGAGGGGTTTTCTCGAGATGAACAAGCCGGATTTCGTCCAGACCGCGGATGCATCGACCAAATCTTCCCGCTGCGCCAACTTCTCGAACTACGTCACATCCACCGGCGACCAACGATCGTAGTGTTTTGGACATCCGAGCGGCATTTGGTTCAGTAGACAGATCTGCGTTTTGGAACTGTTTCCTGAAGAAAGGTGTACTCGACAGCTTTACAACCATCCTGAAAGATGAGCAACACCATAATGTTTCCATCCTGAAAGAATTTACAGTCATACGTCGGGCGAAGTCAAGGCTTACGGCACGCTCTCTTCTTCCTTTGCTGTAACCAGCGATGTTCGCCAAGGTTACCCTATTTCACCTTTCCTCTTCAATTTCGCCATCGAAGATGTTGTCTAAAGAGCACCGGAAGGTGTCCAGAAATGCGGTATTAAACTCCTCCTTGGAGACAGAGTCACGGACTTGGACTACGCCGCTGACATCGCCTTGCTGTGGGACGACCCACAATCCGTCCAGAAATCTTTGGACCGCTTAGCAATGGAGGCGTCTAAATACGGCTTATGTTTCACTCCGGGAAAATGTAAAACGCTGCTCCAGGACTGACAGGTGCCTGAACCCGCGCTCACCATTTCTGGACATGTTCTGGAGCAAGGCACTTGCTTTAGTTATCTAGGGAGTTGCATCACGGCTGGTGGCGGTGGTGGAGATGAAGTCTTACAACAGATTGCAAGGCCCTCCTTGCACTCATTAAACTGAGACTCCTATGGCGTCGTCGTGATGTCCGTCTCAAGCTCAAGGGCAGGGTGTACAATGCTTACCCCCGTGCAGTACTCTTGTATGACTGTGAGATAGCCTATTCGCTAAGGAGGCATGAAGCGGCTGTCAATCTTCGACAATCGTTGCCTACGAAGTATTGTTCTGGTGTAGTGGCAACACCCTGTAAGCAACGCAGAGATGCAAGTCAGAGTGCTTGGAGCGAGTAGTGCCAATCTTCAGGACGTTATTCTCGGACATTGCATGCGTTAGTCCGGACACGTTTTGCGCACGCCAGCCCATGGCCTTCCACGTCGAGTGCTATTTGCACTCCCAAGGGGGCGATTGAAAAATGTGCCGCGGTGGGCAGCCAATGATATGGAGAAGGAGCATGAAGAAGTCAACTTCAAGTTTGGCGGCAACCGGACCAGTCCTCTTCCAGGTTGGGGACCACGAGATGCTGAAAATCAATGGTTGCAAACGTTGGACGTCATGGCCCGCAACAGGTATCAATGGCTTCAATGTTCTAAATAAGGCAATAAGAAGACTGGTATTGCGAGATGGTACCATTTCGTGTTATCTGTTCACTCGCAAACTAACAACAGATAGATGCATCACGTGACAGAAAAAAATCGAAGATTTGAAACTGGTCACAAGGGAAAAATTACGTAGACACAACAATGACAGATTAGCATCCTAATCTTAGGGTCATGAGCCCCAAGGAAGCTTCAGGGAGACTGTTAATTGTTTTTGCACGCATAGGATAGGAAGATGCCGGTTAAGTGCCACAGCTTCGGCAAACCTCAACACTTTGGGGTTGTCATTTTTAGGGGGTTGCCTATTCCGGGAGCCCAGAGAGCGATTCGAGAAGACGGATCGAGTTACAGGGAAACTTTTATTGGTTCAGCAAAAGATTCCCTGTTAGCTAGCTATAAATGAACGACACCGTGGACGCTCTAGCTAGGGGAACGGATCAAGCACAGCACACAGAGCAGTCGCGCGTTGCAAACGAAGCGAGCGCCAAGCAAAAATGGCGATGAGCAAGTAAAGCATTCGAAATCAGCAAGCAGTTCAACAAACCACACCGGTTGCCTAAGTGTACAAATATAGAATTTTGGTTAGAATTTTACACAAGCAAACGGGGGAATCTCCAGACTGCTACATAGCCCTCTCCCAGAAGGGACTGTGTAAGCAGTCCTTCGATCTACGTGAGGACTGTCCGTCGCCGGCCAGCCTTCTGCGAGACCAGGTTGTGAAACCCGATGCAGCTGCTGGGGGAGAACCATGCAATCGGACCCTAGCGGGCTCCCACCCGTGTCCTCCCTACGGTGTCGAAACGGTAAAAAAAACTGTTTGTGGGGGGACAGTTAATAAAGTTCACGTAGGCAGTTGAGCAGGAAGATTGTTGAACTTCCAGTTGACGTGCGGAGATCCAGCGAAAGTGAAACCGAGGTGCAACCAACCGACGGTGTATATGGAAAGCAAAATGAAAAAGCAGCATAAATGCATAGCAATACACAAAAGAGTGCAAAGCGAAAAACGTGCAAAGCTGTTTTTGGGTTTTCAAAAGGTTTTGCTCTTTTTTGGTAGTTTCAAAACGTTTTGGTCTTTTTTTGTGGATTTTCAAAAACGTTTAGTAAGAGCAGAAAATTTCGAAGGCACGTTCTATGTAAAATAGTAAGTGCGAACGAAGTCTGAAAAACGAACCTTAGGTTTGAGCTTCCTACCACGTTGATTGAGAGTAGGGCGGGTAGGAGTGCTGTCGGTTGTGGTTGTCGGTTCTGCTGGAGCGGACTGACTCGTCTGAGGTTGCGGTGCCAGCTGTGATGGCACAGGCTGTGAAGGTGCTTGTTGCACCGGCGAGTCAGACTTGTCGAAGAATGCTGGCTTGAGTCGATCAATGGTGATCGTCTCAGTGGTGTTGCGTCGTGGCTTGCTTATGTCGGGATCAGCTTGTTGGGCAGCAGCCATGGCGGCTAGATCAATGTTGGTGCCAGGCGATAAGCTGATCTGCTGAATGCGTGAAAGCGCATCCGCGACGGGATTGAGAGCACCTGAGACATGACGTACGTCTGTCGTAAACTGAGAAACGTAGTCTAGGTGTCTAGTTTCCCGCGGTGAATACTTGTCCGTTGCGCCATTGATTCAGTAACATTCAATAGCATCTCTAGTCGAGAGGACACACACACACAAGGACGGGCTGACACAACAACTACATGTCATACCAGTACCGATGCGGGGGGCAGGGGGGGGGGGGGGCGAGGGGGGGTCGTTAGGACATCTCTTCATCAGAGAACAATATAGACGGGTACACATCCATCACGATACCTCTCTTACGGCCTAGTATATGACAATAATTAGGTTCAGCTCCACGCTTCATTCTACAGCGATAACAATGCCGTACATACATAGCTAAGAAGATATCTAGACATGCGCGTGCATCATGCTATAACTCGATTCGTACAGAGCATACAACATACCAAAGATTGAGCCCCATCCACTCGAACGGTTCACATAAATGCTCGACTGATTTCGCGTTGCGATAGATCTACTCTCGCTAACATCTACCTCGAAGCGGGCATCAGATATCGTCTCTGATGGAGCACGTAACAGTTTGATCAGTACATGAATAGGTCGACTCCTCAAGACGTGATCAGAGTCTGGTCATCAGCGCACCACACGTACATCCCATCATGAATTGCGGATAACAGCTTCTCTATCAGCCTGCTACTCACTGCACCTAGTGCAAGTTGCGTCGTTGACCTTTTGGGAGGGGGCACTTGTTATCATCTCTATATATCTCTCTGGGGGTACACGGCGAGCAAATGTCTCTCTCTTCATCGTCATCTATGGGGGGAACAAGCAGCGCAGCAGCAGCAGCATCATCTTTGAGCCTATCCTCCAAATCCTCCTCACTCCATAGCGACATAAGCATAATCCATCGTATACATCACCTAGCGCATACAGATCCGGCGTAACCTGCTCTGAAGGCAATCTAGTGCAAGCAGGCTCAGGCTAGCTCAGCTATCGCAGTCGACGCGCTCTGCGAGCCTCCCGTGCAGCATCTATCATCATCATCATGACGATCATTCATCATCAGCCTGCCCATCAGGACTGGCAGCACTGGCAGGTGGCATGGCCATAGCACAGTCGGATGGTATTCTTTCGACGCGCCAATAGCTTTCTGATCAATAGTCCGGGTATGTAGAGCTACTCGTGTCACATCCCATCGAGCGGAGTGCGGCCTATCTATAGTAGACGTGAGAAGCTCATCTTGTAGGTCTAGTATGTGTTTCGGGGGGAGTAGGACAGAAGCATGCTCTACTAGTCACAAGACACTGGCAGCGCATAGACAGAAATCTCATCGCAGATCAGAGCACTGGGAAATCGCGGCAGTTCGAGAAGAGTCTCCTACTAGCGAAAGGCGTTACGGTAAACCCAAGTCATGTAGATGCAGACATCGCGTCTGAACCAAGTCCTATGAGAGCACTGCGAGAGTTGCGGCTGGCTAGTTTGGCCGAAAGGCACTGTCTCTGAGGATACGATCTATCCGTGAAGAGCGAACCTCAATTGGCGTGCACCGGACGTGCTCTTTAGTAGTGCCAACAGTCGGGAGGGCGGGTCCCGGCCGGTCGCCAACAACGCTACCTGCGAGTGGTGACGGTCGCGACAACAGCCAGAGTAGCGACTTTCATCGAGCTATGGTCACGCACTCCTGCATCTCACACACCCTAAGTACATATGAGCGATGAGGGTCAAGCTGCGCGACAGAGCACGTTACTGACCGAGCGATGATTGGCGGCTCATAGGCGTACTATTCGGCGAGGGACCGAGTATTGATCATTTGTCAAGTCAGACTCGGACGTCGACAGGTACGGTCGAGTTGACACAAAGGTCTAGCCGACTCACACATGGAGGCTGAGCGTGTCGGGCCTGAGGCCATGCGTGAGTAGACTGAGGTGATGTGCGGACGCGCTCAGGGTGGGGTATAGCGCTGGTGGATCTATATACTACAGAGGACAACAAGCAGAGAATAATTCCCACTATTTATGCAGTTATCCAGCCAGTATCTCAGTCCTGTATAGCGCGCTGTGACAGGCTGTGTAGCGCTTCGGGCGAGGATGCGACAGAGCCGCTGGTCGTTACCTAACTAACAAACATATTACAATCGAGGCAGCGCGGCTCCAACAGGCACTGATACTGAGTGACCGATATTCGTTTCTGATCGATGTACACACAGATGTGCCTACAGCTACTCCACATCAACATGATGCGTGCTGCGCAGATGACTCATAGGTGATGGAGAGTAATACGACGCACTCCGCGCGAATAGACTGACACGGATTGTGTAGACGATCCCTCAGCAGGACTCTCAACCGCCTTCTCAAAACTTTAGAGTCGCCGAGACAGGTGAGTGTCTTAGTAGACCGTTCTCGCACTGCACAGGAAGCGAACCCACGGCTACGTCGTCATAGTTATGACAGGTTGGGTTAAGTGCGAACGCACGACATTATCTCTAGTGAGCATGTAAACTCTGGTGAAAAGCATGTGCTACAGAACAACTAGCAATTGCTCGCATGAGCACTCTGAGGCTAGCGGACACTGATGATACAGTGATGCAGCAGGCCACGCATCCGCGCGGATCGAGTAGCTCCTGCGGATAACATACACGACCTGAGGCTGACTGATAACTCACTAGCAAGCATACAACGTAAAGAGACTTCGCTGTGACCTGCTTTAAGAACGACAGCTTCGAGCAGCATGACTATCGCGGAGCGTCATGCAGAGAACGTCACAGACTTCACAGGCTATGTATGATCCGGCGGACGGAGGACACACGGATCAGTCTTGCGGTGGCCGAGGGGGGGGGGGCTGGGCTGCGAGAGAGGCATACGGGGGACGCACACGAAAAGCGTCTCTACGCCGCGCGAGCGCCTAACAGACCAGCACAGCGTGTCCTCCGCTTATCGTCGCACTGTTCCGAATAGTTGAACGGGATATTTGGGAACGTGGCAGGCGTGTAGGAGATATGAGGGGCAGGGTCAAGACAACGCACAAGCGTGCGGGGGTGTCGGCGGAGGGATGCGGCAAAGCAGATCGCACTCTTCTGACAAGACTCAGCGGCGCCTACGTAATTACGCCTAACGCCTACTCGACGGCATACTGACCATTAGTGCAGACAACGAATTAAAGAAACTACGGTGCTGCGTATGCACAAGGTCTAAATCCGCTAACCGACCGATTAGATGCAGTAGCGCGATCGTTCGATCGCTTGACTGGGTGATTCTCTGCAGCCGTCGAGTCAGAGGTCACTCGGCGACCGAGGGGTACTAAGCACAGATCTGGCATAGGCTCGCGATGGTATTTCACCCGCTCATGTTCTGCAGTATCACAAAGCTTAGCTCATCTCGTTCTGACGCATCACTCACTATACATACGCACGGAGCCTAGCGGATGGCACACGGGGGGCAACAGAGCATCTACGAGATGATCGTACCCGAAGCTTAGACTAACGGTGCTCGCGCGAGTCTGGCAATCTGAGACTTATCTGAATCTAGTTCTAGTATTTTCGTGGTCGATTTAGTCTGAGTTTTCGTATTCTGTGTTTGTTTTCTTAGGATCTGCGGAACAGGCAGGACGGTGGGTGAATCTGCATAGTGCAGACTGATCTGTTCCGCCAGCACGTGATACTGACGTAAGTGCGACGCATACTCATGTCGCGTGACTTACATTAGCACAGAGGCTTCATCTTTATACGATAACAGAGTAGTCGCTGCGCGGTAGGCAACGAAGCACATGGAGGACAGCCAGGCGCACACTGGGACAGGGCACGATAAGCGGATGCAAAATCAGGCCTAAGACTCTGAGCGTTACGAGATGCTTGGTGCTACGTATCATCGCGTTAAGCAATACGACTACGAATCGCGTGACATACTCGAAACGCTGTCACAGTTCGATGTGAGTCGTATAACGGAACAGGCTTATCTATCGAGTAGCGATACGGAATGCACGCACATGCGCGAGTCATGCTTCTTCAGCATCATCGATAGCTCCCGCATCGCGCTATGCAAGCGCGTCCGCAGCCAGATTCTCTCTCTATCGACGAGCTACACCACCGGGCTCTCCCGGCGGGGTGTCAGACACAACACCAAGATCCGTATCAGGCGCGTCAGCGACGCGACATCAACTCATCGATAGCAGTGGCATTCGAACGCGGATCACCATTCGTTGGCGGCCACACACATTGCATCACCCCATCGCAAGAGTCCTATGCTGAGCAGCGAAGCACAGTCAGTCAACACGAGGCGAGCATGCATCAGCATCATCTCACATCATCGCTGCGTATCGATGCGCCTTACTATACTTTACATCTTTCTCAGAGTCCTAACATCTAGGGCGGATGTTAGGCGTTGACTCTGAGATTCGTGGTGGTTGTCGGTCAGATGAATCGACGTCAGCGTGTGTATGATACACACACGTAGGAAGGGAGAGATAGAGAGGCAAGCTATTGTGAAGGACTATGGGGCGAAGAGGACAGCGGAGACGCGCGCCGCGGTAACGTTCAGTCTTGGAAAGTTCCATTGCATAGTCTACTGTGGTCTAGTAACACTCACGCGCGCCGAACTCCTGAGTTGAGAGCGAGACCATCTGAAAATCCGGAGGGGTCCATCGGGTTCCCAAAAAGGTGCCTATGTCTCTGCAGCAGACGAGAGGACAACTTACATGCCAGAGAGGATAGCATAACGGCGTATGCTGATATGACACTAATTTACATGAGGTCCCATGGTTCTAGTAAACAAGACATCGATCGCGGCACAAAGCTAGCCTCACCGTATGCAAAATCATACATTGAGCCTTGGAAAAACTGCTGAATGTTAAAACATAGACATGCACATGCGGGGGGGGCGACTCACTCGCGCAGAAGATGTTTACGAAATAGTCGGCGGTTGAGATTGTTCCGATCCGGGGTCACCGATTTAGGGGTTGCCTTTTCCGGGAAGCCCAGAGAGCGATTCGAGAAGACGGATCGAGTACAGGAAACTGTTATTCTGTTCAGCAAAAGATCTCACCTGATCGAGTCGTAGCTATACACAGTCCAAGCGGGGTACGAGGCGAAGACCGCGATGGACGCTCCAAACTACGCTATGTTGCAGGGAATTATATCTGGATCTCGACGATTTACGCGACAGCACGTTGGAAAGCGAGCAGCGTTCGTTCCGTGAGCGCTGCACGATAAACGATAGGGAGTCTGAGGGGGGGGGGGGGCTGCGGGCGGGGGGGGGGGGGGCCGGAACACTAAACTGCAGGCTTTCGATCGAGTCAACAAGTAACTGCATAATCGAAACTATCTGCTAGCCGTCTAGTTAGTGCGCGGTACAAAGTCCCAATCCAGCGAACGATTCCCTGCTCCCACAACTAGACTTGTTACTTCCATCTATTGCGGCGTGCTGATCTTCAATTACAACTGAGCTACTCAATACTAGAATTTTGTCTACGACAATGTGTTACAATAATAGTCAATTACTGGGTGACAGATCGCGATCACTTCACTCTGCGCTACCACTATTACGTATCTAGTCACAAACTGGTACCAATGGCTTGCACCTGTTGGTTTCAACTCTGACAGCAGTCCGAATACGCGCGACTAGGTCAGGGCATCTTCAGACTTGCAGTGTTAAACATCTCATCGTTGGCATAGATTATACTTCCGTCTAGCTACTAACGTAGGCAGCGTGACAGACTGCAAGCGTCTCGTTCTATCATTGATAGCCAAAATCTCATCATAGTGCATAACTTCTGGTCGTGGTATTAAAACCATTACAACAAGGAGGGGGGGTCGGTTGGGGGGGGGGGGGGGGGGGGGGGGGGATGGGGGTGGGGGGGTAGGAGGGGTAGTGGTGTGGGTGTTTGCAGGGGGGGGGGGGGGGGGGGGGGGGGGGGGGGGGGGGGTGGGGGGGGGGGGGGGGGGGGGGTGGAGGAATGGGGAGGGTGTGTGGTGGGGGAGGATGGATTAGGATAGATGCAGTGTGTGTGTCACTTAGCATCGGACTGGAGAGGTGTATCTTTAGAATTTGGGGCGGGTTAAGCAGAGGGGCCTGTTGTGTGTGTTGTTTTGTGGGGGGTGATTTTGGGATGTCAACTTTATGTTGGTTTGGTAGGCGTGGCTAATGTGATTAATCGGATCCCAACTTGCACTCGTCGCTCAGTGCAAGGTGGTGGGTAAAATTGCTAAATTTTATTGCGTGGTATTTTTAAATAACTTTCAGACATTTTATACTTATCGCGTATTCACCTTCAACTAATTTCTTCCATATGCTCACTTTACGAGTATTTATGTCGTCATATGCGTTTACTTTATTCGATATCGGCATTTCGAATGATTGGCTGTTGTTTGACATCCCAGGTGTGGCTGCGCTTGATGTGCATGTTGACAAGGTGCCTACCTGTCTATTACCCACTACCTCGTCCATACTGGCTCCAGGAGACAGTTGGTCGTTGCTGGAGGGGACGGGGTGCACGGTCCTTGTGGCCGTGCTAGGCTCGAAGAGTGGTTCCATGCACTCAGTGTGGAGCGGACTACGGTCCAGCCACCGCCTTGTGTGCGCTTGATTCCCCAAATACAGTGTGCTTGTGTTTGCCTGTGAAGGAGTGTGGGCCGGCTCCGTTGATGAAACGTGGCTCCCATCCGCATGCCTCCCGGTCTTATTCCTTCGGGTTTACACTGGATATGGAGTGTGTGGATGGAGCTGTGGATGGTGCAGCGCAAGCCACCCATGGTCCCTCTGTAGGCGCAGGCGTCCTGTGGCTGACCACAGTGACAGGCAAATCCGAAACCGGATGCCGCCAACCAAGTATATATATATATATATATATATATATATATATATATATATATATATGTCATTCTAAGCTCCAAGGTTGAGCCATCGTTGGCTAATTTGATTTCGCTGAACAGCCGTTTATATGCAGCTCGTTTGACGACATCGACCAAGGTTGATTCACGAAGTAATGCAAAACGCCGTTTGTATGTGGTTTATGCTTATGCTCCCACCAACTGCAGTTCTAATACTGTCAAGAACGCATTCTGTCACGAACTGCGCGCTACTACATAGTGCTACTAATTCAGATATTATAGTATTTACAGGTAATATGAACGCACTAGTATAGAGCTGAGCTCTTCAGAAGCTCAGCTGGGTGGTAATTATGGGCTTAACTCCAAACGGTCTGACAATGGCAACCGTCTGCTGCAACTGTGTGCGGGGCACCAGTTGTTTCTCATTAGTACTGCTTTTAGACACAGTAGGTGGCGAAGTGTCGGTTGGCTTCTTCCTGTAGCTGGCCAGCGATGCAGCCAAATTGATCACATTATCTTAAGTTACAGGTGGCGTGATTCCATCCTGGTTTGCCGCTCGTACTGGAATATTTGCGTCGACTCTGATCATGCCTTGGTACGCTGTCGTTTCTACATGAACTTAACCTGGAAGCGCACCAAGCGTCTCCTCCGATTGGCAACTAAGAAATTGTCTCAGCGACTGCCTTGCCGAACTACTTCCTCGTGCTGCCAGCTGGGTGGTTCAGGTGTACCCCGTTCCAGCACAGTGTTCGGCGACAGTGTTCCACATCGGCGGGGCATTGTAGTCCAGCAGTTTCGCTGCTATCATGAGGAGTATTGGACCCCTGTTTGGTGATTTACCAAATGAAAGAAGCATGAACTGAACATCCACTCAGCGCCTCCCAATCTGCGCGATTCCCTGAATTCGCCCCGCTGCCTTGCAGGTAGGTTATTTAGCCAAAGGCTCTGGGTGGGGTCCCCTAGGTCAACTCCTTACATCAACTTAGGCAACCGAGTAGTATCACGCCCTCTCACGAAACCATGGACTGTACTATAACTTGCTCATCAGCTACCGTTTCTGCTTCTCACATTCACGCGATTTCCTCAAACGCCAATTGTTTGTTTGCTAACAATTTTATTTTCCATTGCCCGATTCATGTGTTAAACAATCTGGCTGCGATTCCGGTTGCGCCGCGAACCACGAAGTTCAACCTATGGCTTGCCGAACAACGTCCTCGTGGTGTCAGCTGGGTGATTCGGGATTATCCCGTTCCAGCGAATGATTCGGCGGCAATGTTCCAGGAGGTGGTAGGTTTTCGCCTGGCAAGCTTTCCTCCTATAAAAAGCCACATATATCCGTTTAACAACACTGTGAGGCGGCGGATGTGACTCGCCACCAAATAAATGCACTGTCCCTTGCCTCTCTCTGAGTGGCATTGTAATTCAAGGGTGTGTTGGCCCCCTGGTTCTATGCGGTCCTAAAGGCGTATGAACCACTTGTTTGGTCACCGGCTCCCAACGGGTTGCGATACCCTCATATCGCCCTGCTGCCTTGTAGGTTAGATCCTTGATCAAAGGCTCGGCGTGGGGCCCTTAAGACAACCCTCTGCTCCGGCCTAGGCAACCGGGTAGTATCTCGCCCACTGACGAACCATGGACTTACAACCACAACCATTCACCCACTCTCTTGCTGCTATGATGCTATTCACTTATCTTACTATGCCACTTTCACAAGCACATGCCACCATTTTACCTACCCTTCCGTTATAACATTCACACCCATTTTACCTTATTCCACTATGGCGATCAAACCCACGTACACCGATGAACCTGTTTCCGTGACATCTGACCACTCAACCACACAATGCTCAACAGAGAGCTGCCAGTCCCAAAGTTTCCTATCTTCGCTCCTGCAACCCGGAACGCAGTTCAAACTTGCAGCACATTACTGCATAACGGTCAGCAAGCTGGACTTACACGCACGCTAGAGATCCTTGGACTTGCTATCTGCTGCCTGACTGAAACACGACTCCAAGATTCTAACTCTATTTACCAGCTGGTGTCACCACTCCAACCACGCACCGGCTTCCATCTCCGCCGAGTCTACCACATCTGGGCAACCTGTTGTTGGAATCGCCCTCAGTGTTAGATCCGAGACTGCTTTGATTGATTGGATTCCGATCAATAATCGCCTTTGTGCGCTGAGACTCTATGGCTCTTGTAAAGTTAGCAGACGTCGAGTTGAAAATCGCGCTCTCTTCGTGATCTCTGCCTACGCGCCCACTGACTTTAGCTCGGACACAGTCAAAAACCAGTTCTACCGGGACCTTCATGAGCTGCTCCTAAGGGCTCCTAAAACAGACATCATTGTTTTGGCAGGATACTTCAATGCGCGTATCAGTCGTCTGTTGCCATGTGAGCGCCACCTCGGGGGACCACATGGATATGATGATGTTCGCTCAGACATCGGAGAGAGACTGTTCAATCTGTGTGTTGATCATCAGCTGTTCCTCTCCAGCACGAGCTTTCGTCATCCTGGACGCCATTACGCCACTTGGCGCCCCCATCATCAACCCAGCGCTGGTCACAGATTGACCACATAACTATGAGTCGCAAGTGGCGCGGCAGCGTACGCGACTGCCCATCATTTTGGTCAACATGCGTGAATACCGATCATGCACTGGTATGTGCGACGTTTTGCATGTGTTTCGGTGGTACGTTTAGGTCAAAACACACGCGACTAAACACCTACAAGATGGAGGACCCAATGGTGAAGAAGGCGTATCAACAAAGGCTTCGTGAAGTTCTCGCTCTCTTTCACACTCTGGATGTTGACCAACACTGGTAAAGTATGCAGCAAGTCTTGCTCTCGGCCGTTTTGTCCAGCTGTAGCCTCGCTCGCTTTACTCCCAAAAGCTGGATCTCGGGAAGATCCTCGGAATTGCTGGATCGCCGATGGGCGGTGGCTGCTGGCGCAGAGTACAACGAACACCGCCGGTCTATTACGCAACAGCTGAAACCAAACCTTCGCTCTGCTCGTGAATCTTGGTGGTCAAAACAAGCTGATGAGATGGAAGTTACTGCATAAGCTGGCAATTTCCGCCGTCTATTTTGCATCATCAGGGCCACCGGTTGCAATTCCCGCGCTATCAGTCATACGATTTGCGAATCAGACGGCACGAAGAACACCAACCTTCCCATGCGATTGGGTCGCTGGACAGAGCATTTCGCTCATCAATTCAACCACCCAACACAGCCCCCTGTGTCATCTCAAGCTCAAAAGGGTGATGCTTGGCCTGTTTCCACAGCCTCCCAACAAATGAAGCAGAGATCCGAAATGCAATCCAATCTTTGAAATAGCACAATTCTCAGGGTCCCGACAGCCTACCACCGGCGCTATTCAAAGATGGCTGGAGTGTACTTGTCACCGAAATCCTATCGCTGTTCACAAAAGTTTAGACTAAGGAGAAGGTCCCGAACTCACGGGGAGAATCGGTCATTTTTCCGATTCACAAGAAAGTCTCCCGCGACGATTGCTGCAATTACCGCGTCATCCCATTATTCTCTGTCGCATCCAAAATCTTCGTGTCGGTCCTACTTCGCAGGCTTATAACGATTAGAGAGGGGTTTTCTCGAGAAGAACAAGCCGGATTTCGTCCAGACCGCGGATGCATCGACCAAATCTTCACGCTGCGCCAACTTCTCGAACTACGTCACATCCACCGGCGACCAACAATCGTAGTGTTTTGGACATCCGAGCGGCATTTGGTTCAGTAGACAGATCTGCGTTGTGGAACTGTTTCCTGAAGAAAGGTGTACTCGACAGCTTTACAACCATCCTGAAAGATGAGCAACACCATAATGTTTCCATCCTGAAAGAATTTACAGTCATACGTCGGGCGAAGTCAAGGCTTACGGCACGCTCTCTTCTTCCTTTGCTGTAACCAGCGATGTTCGCCAAGGTTACCCTATTTCACATTTCCTCTTCAATTTCGCCATCGAAGATGTTGTCTAAAGAGCACCGGAAGGTGTCCAGAAATGCGGTATTAAACTCCTCCTTGGAGACAGAGTCACGGACTTGGACTACGCCGCTGACATCGCCTTGCTGTGGGACGACCCAAAATCCGTCCAGAAATCTTTGGACCGCTTAGCAATGGAGGCGTCTAAATACGGCTTATGTTTCACTCCGGGAAAATGTAAAACGCTGCTCCAGGACTGACAGGTGCCTGAACCCGCGCTCACCATTTCTGGACATGTTCTGGAGCAAGGCACTTGCTTTAGTTATCTAGGGAGTTGCATCACGGCTGGTGGCGGTGGTGGAGATGAAGTCTTACAACGGATTGCAAGGCCCTCCTTGCATTCATTAAACTGAGACTCCTATGGCGTCGTCGTGATGTCAGTCTCAAGCTCAAGGGCAGGGTGTACAACGCTTACCCCCGTGCAGTACTCTTGTATGGCTGTGAGATAGCCTATTCGCTCAGGAGGCATGAAGCGGCTGTCAATCTTCGACAATCGTTGCCTACGAAGTATTGTTCTGGTGTAGTGGCAACACCCTGTAAGCAACGCAGAGATGCAAGTCAGAGTGCTTGGAGCGAGTAGTGCCAATCTTCAGGACGTTATTCTCCGACATTGCATGCGTTAGTCCGGACACGTTTTGCGCACGCCAGCCCATGGCCTTCCACGTCGAGTGCTATTTGCACTCCCAAGGGGGCGATTGAAAAATGTGCCGCGGTGGGCAGCCAATGATATGGAGAAGGAGCATGAAGAAGTCAACTTCAAGTTTGGCGGCAATCGGACCAGTCCTCTTCCAGGTTGGGGACCACGAGATGCTGAAAATCAATGGTTGCAAACGTTGGACGTCATGGCCCGCAACAGGTATCAATGGCTTCAATGTTCTAAATAAGACAATAAGAAGACTGGTATTGCGAGATGGTACCATTTCGTGTTATCTGTTCACTCGCAAACTAACAACAGATAGATGAATCACGTGACAGAAAAAAATCGAAGATTTGAAACTGGTCACAAGGGAAAAATTACGTAGACACAACAATGACAGATTAGCATCCTAATCTTAGGGTCATGAGCCCCAAGGAAGCTTCAGGGAGAATGTTAATTGTTTTTGCACGCATAGGATAGGACGATGCCGGTTAAGTGCCACTTCTTTGGCAAACCTCAACACTTTGGGGTTGTCATTACGATAGATAAATGTAAATGTTGACCTGGGGTCAACCTGATGGCCTGATTCCAGTAGGCTTCAATGTTGTTTTGCCATTATATCCCCACATTAATACACACGAAAAACCCACAAAACAAAAAAATGCAAAATGGCATGTGTAAAACCAACAAAGCTCGTTTCCCATTTTTAATCGCAATTCGTGTTTCAATCTTCTCCACCTTTTTTCTACCCTGGTTCTGATAGCATAATGTCTGTTAACAGACTGTGAATATATATATATATATATATATATATATATATATATATATATATATATGTATATAGATAAAATTCCTTCCACTTTATTTGGTTTGTTCTGCGTACTTGATAATGTTCTCCCAACTTGCACACGTCGCTCATGCAAATTGTGGTAAACTTGCTAAATTTTATCGCGCGGTATTCTTTAAATAACTTTCAGACATTTTGTACTTATCGCGTATTCATCTTTAACTTATTTCTTTCATATGCTCATTTTACGAGGATTTATGTCATCAAATGCGTTTACCTTATTCAATATCGGCATTTTGAATGATTGGCTGTTGTTTGACATCCCAGGCGTGGCTGCGCTTGATGGGTATGTTGCCAAGCTGTCTATCTTTCTATTACCCACTATCTCGTCCATACTGGCTCCAGGAGACAGTTGGTCGTTGCTGGAGGGGACGGGGTGCACGGTCCTTGTGGCCGTATTAGGCGAGAAGAACGGTTCCATGCACTCAGTGTGGAGCGGACTACGGTTCAGCCACCGCCTTGTGTGCACTTGATTCCTCAAATACAGCGTGCTTGTGTTTACCTGGGTAGAAGTGTGGACCGGCTCCGTTGATGAGACGTGGCTCCCATCCGCATGCCTCCCGGTCCTATTCCTTCGGGTTTACACTGGATATGGGGTGTGTGGATGGAGCTGTGGGTGGTGCAACGCAAGCCATCCATTGTCCCTCTGTAGGCGCAGGCGTCCTGTGGCTGACCATAGTGACAGGCAAATCCGAAACCGGATGCCGCCAACGATATATATATATATATATATATATATATATATATATATATATATATATGATCACCATTTGTATGGCAAAAGCTCGGGGCACTTTTGCTAGTCTTCGCCACTTATGGCGCCGGCGCGACATCCCTCTTGCCCTGAGGGGTGGAGTGTACAATGCAGCGGTACGTTCGACCTTACTGTACGGTTGTGAAACCTGGCCGCTTAGATCAACGGACATGAAGAGGCTAGTTAGATTTGACAACCGGTGCCTTCGCAATTTAGCTCACATCTGGTGGAAACACCGCGTGAGCAACGAGCGTGTTCGACGCCTTGTTTATAGCACGGGTAAAGGAAATGAACCGCTCAGCACCGTTATTTCACGTAACTGGCTCCGATGACTTGGCCACGTGCTGCGCATGCCAGCCCACCGGCCTCCACGACGTGCGTTGTCTGTGCGCTGAGGCTGGTGGTGGCTAGATGCTGACAGACGATCTACCCACTGCTGCTATGCTTGCACCATTGGCTCGTGTTCTGGAAGCCTCCTCGTGGCGACTGCTGGGTGTGAGTTGGGTTACGCCCTTCTCCCTGCTAAGATCCGGGACACCAATCCGCATGAGTCAGTGAACTGACCATGTGCTAGACCCGCTTCTTTTCGGGTGTGCATTTAATAGAAGGCTTTGGCTGAGGACTCGAGTCGTTCTTCTGTCAGGTGTGAGTGCCCTGCTGGTATCCCAATCCATCTTCTTCGGAGGTTAGGAAGTGGTCGATGGCCCACTTTCCGTATAACCTAGTCTTGGGAGACAACAGGTCTACGGCTTATAAAAACCCAGCTCGATTGGCGTAGAGCACGAGCGCCACGCATTGTCTCTGACAGTGGGAGGTCACCTCCAGGTGTTCAATGGTTTGCGACTGCCCGCTTTAAGCCAAGCAGCCCCGCCAAAACCCACCTGCGTCTGGCCGTGGTCGCAGGTGTATCCTACTACGGTCGCAAAACATAGATGAGTCGTTCCAATACCTCAAACGTTGCGTGTGACGGCCGTGAAGCAGATCCCAATCTGTCCCTGCAACCACGTTTGTGAGCTGGATCTGCTTCCCACTGCCTTGTGGGTCAGGTTATTGATCCAAAGACCCAGGGTGGAGTCCCTCAAGCAAACCCCCGAAGCACATCCGCCACTTCGCGCGCGATCGCTCATCTATGCAATCACATGCCTGCGAGTAAATCACTCAGCATCCGGTGCTGGAATGTGCGCACACTACTGGACCGGAACTCGAGTGAGCGCCCCGAGCGACGCAGTGCATTCGTCATGATGGAAATGGGCGCTACCACATCCATATTGCGGCGCTCAGTGAAACCCGGTTCCTTGAGCAAGGTAACTTGCATGAAGCAGGTGTTGCCTACACATTCTACTGGGTGGGCAACGCCGCCTCAGCACCATATGATCATGGGTCGGATTTGAAATATCCGATTGCCTCCCTGGCTAGCTCGTGGGTGAACCAACAGGCATCAGCGCGTGACTGATGACTGTTCGCGTACGACTCTGAAGGGGTAAATTTGCCACCTTTATATCCACCTACGGTCCGACCATGTGTTGTCCTGATGACGCGCCTGATCAGTTCTACTCTCAGCTCTCCTCCATGATACGGTTGTGCCGAGGAGCGACCGACTATTTCTGCTAGGTGATTTCAACGTGCGCTTTGGGCGTGATGCATCAGTGTGGACAAATGTTATCGGTCCGCATAGAATTGGTTCAGCGAATGCGAACGGTGACAGGCTGCTCTCACTGTGTGTCACTCACGGCCTGATGATCACGAACACTCGGTTTGCACTATGTGCGAGTAATATAGCAACTTGCGCGCACCCACAAAGTGGTCAAGCTCACCTGCTCGACTGGGTCATCGTACGTCAGCATGCTATGCGTGAAGTGAGCATGACATGTGTACTGCGTGGACCTGAGTGTGGCACTGATCACAAGTTGGTGCGGACCAAACTGTACATATGTGTTCGTAAACCTAAATGCCGTAAATGGGCGTAAATTTAACGTACTCTCCCTCGTTACTGTGGCGAAACATATTGAGCTGGAGAAGACGATGGTTGCACGCCTGTGTGGTAATGTGGACTGCATAGCCACAGTGGGCGGCTTGTGGCACCACATTCGTGACCAGGTGACAGCTGCTGTCGAACAGACGATCGAAAGCGCAAAATTTAGGCGGCCTGATTGGTTTGATGCGAACGATGCGACGATTGGCGTATTAGCGTCGGAGAAGAATACAGCATCTGATGCACATGTGACAGACCTTTTGACTTGGGGTAGAAGAGTCCGTTTCGTAAACTTCGACGGCGACTGACCCGAGAGCTCCGTCGCATTAAAAATGCATGGTGGACGGAGAAGGCGAAGCAGATGGAATGCTACGCCGGACGCCGTCAACACAAGGCATGTTTTTGACTCATTGAAGGCGGTGTATAGACAGAGATTGGAGCCGCTGAGGAGGCAGATCGGTGGTAGTTTAGGCGCTACCTGCACACAGACTGCAGACATAATGCAGATCTAGCGGAAACACTTTGACTGTCTCTTGAACAACCGTTCAGAGATCGACTGGCCTACATTGAACGGCCTGAAGCTGCGCGATATGAAGACGAGTCTGGCGGACACGCTGACACTGGATGAGACGCAGAGAGCACTTACTCAGCTGCGAAACGGCAAGTATGCTGGGGCCGAGGGGATCCCGCCTGGAGTATTGAAACTCGGCGGACCGGCGTTGGTGAGTGCGCTGCACCACTTGGCGCAACGCGTATGGATTGCGAAGGAGGTGTTTCCTGAGCTGAATGATGTTCTTGTGCTACCACTGTACAAGGGCAAAGGGAGTAAGCAATTTTGCGCGAATTATCGTGGTATCAACGTGATGAGTTGTGTGGGCAGGGTGATTGCCCGAATCCTGCTCAACAGCCTCGAAAGTCAGGTTGTGGAACCTAACGTGGCGGAAGAGCAATGTGGATTCCGTTCGGGTCGCTGCACTATAGATATGGTGTTTGCGGTTCGACAGTTGCATTAGACGTGAGGACCTCGACACCAGCCATCCTACTCGCTTTTTGTTGAGCTCAGCAAAGCATTTAATACGGTGAACCGCGAGGCATTGTGGCTGGTGTTTGGAAGGTTTGTTTGCCCGCGTAAATTTTTAAATGTAGTTGAATGACCGCACAGTGCTATTCGGGCGAAAGTGCAGCTGAATGCAGAGACCAGAGATGACTTTGCAGTTGTCTCTGGTGTGAAGCAACGTTGTGTATTAGCCTATGCTTTGTTTAATATATAACTTCATGTAATGATGTCTTGTGCTTTTGATGCGACTTGTGCTTACGGTGTACATGTCGAGCACCGTACTGATGGTGGGTTACTGAACATCCGTAGTTTCCGTGCGAGAACTTTAGTCTGTGAGACAACTATCCGTATGTTGCTGTTTACTGATGACTGTGCGTTGTTTGCACACAGCGCGGATGAGTTGCAGCAAATGACTAGTGCTCTGGCTTGGACAGCGTCCAAATTCGGGCTCACCATCAACACAAGCGAAACTGTCTGTCTCTTTCAGCCTTCACCGGAGGTGCAATCTTAAATATTGCCGCGAATCAGCATTGGTGCTGAAGCATTGGAAACAACCTCCCGCTTTTTCTACCTTGGGAGTGTGATATCGACTGACCATCAGCTACACAGTGAGCCACGTATCCGCATCTCGAAGGCAGCGACGGCATTCGGGAAGCTTGAGTACCGAGTGTGGAACAACCACCAGCTTACCATTGGCACGAAGCTGATGGTGTACAAATCCATGGTGCTGTCTGTTCTTCTATACGGCAGTGAAACTTTGACGATGTACCGGCGGGATGAGCGATATCTCGAGCGGTTCCATCAACAGTGTTTGCGACGGATTCTGCGCATAGGATGGGGCGACCAAGTTGTGGACACGGAAGTGTTGCGTCTAAGTGGAATGTATGCAGTGGACAACATACTTTTGCTGAGAGATCTGAGGTGGCTTGATCGGGTGAGCCGTATGGATTTGACGCGGATACCGAAACAACTATTATATGGTCAGCTGAGTGTTGGGAAGCGGCATGTGAGGAAACCAAATTTAGGTTACAAGGACATAAACAAAATGAGCGTCTCAAATACTAATATTGATTGTAGGTCATGGGAATCGAAGGCGGTTGATCGTCGTACATGGCGCGATCTGATCACGAAGGCAGTTGCCGAAGTGCGAGAGAAAGACCTCATGCATGCAGAGAAGAAGCGGCAAGTGCGGAAGTGGCAAGCGCCGATAAGTTGTACTCCATCGACATCGAGCGCATGGTGCTGTAGCAAATGCGGTCGCGAGTGCCTGAGTCAGGCAGGCCTAGTGAGTCATGAGCGAGGCCACTCGGGACCACCACCGAAGCAACGACGGGTCCTGCATAGAACGTAGGCAGAACCGGCTCAGCGTTTGTAGGTATGCTGCATTCGATTTACTAACCGCGTGCTTGCATGCTGAGTCTATTTACTTCAGGTGATGGATTTGCAATTTTGTCCTAATTCTTTTCTTTCTCATATTAATTTCTAACTGTACTATATTCTATAAGCTTGCCACACGTCGCTGAAGCTAATTGTAGTTACTTTCGATAACATTTTCGCATTTGTGATATTTCCTTAAAATATATTTTCATACCCTTTGAGCGGGTTCGTTCTTATCAATTTTTATACGCCTATTTAGTGAAGAGTTATGTCTCCATATCTGTATGCATTATCCGATTTATTTTAATTGATCACGTCATTTCAAGGGATTGGCTGTTATTTGATAGCCCCGGTGTGACTGCGCTTGATGTGTATGTTGACAAGCTGTCTATCTTTCTATTACCCACTATCTCGTCCATACTGGCTCTAGGAGACAGTTGGTCGTTGCTGGAGGGGACGGAGTGCACGGTCCTTGTGGTCGTGCTAGGCTCGAAGGGTGGTTCGATGCAGTCAGTGTGGAGCGGACTACGGTTCAGCCACCGCCTTGTGTGCACTTGATTCCGAAATACAGCGTGTTTGCGTTTGCCTGGGAAGGAGTGTGGACCGGCTCCGTTGATGAGACGTGGCTCCCATCCGCATGCCTCCCGGTCTTATTCCTTCGAGTTTAAACTGGATATGGGGTGTGTGGATGGGGCTGTGGGTGGTGCAACGCAAGCTATCCATTGTCCCTCTGTAGGCACAGGCGTTCTGTGGCTGGCCACAGTGACATATATATATATATATATATATATATATATATATCTGGTGGGAGAGAGACCAAGGTGCCCTGAGGCTTATGATGTCTAGATCCTGACAGATCTTTGACCAGCTGCTCCCAAAGCTGTATCGTGGGCTCATGTTCTGCGCGTCTCCGCTTGGCGACCGCTGTGTGGGAGTTGCATTTTAACGTTCTTCTAACTAAGAGCCAGTACACACACCAAACAGTGATGGTTAGTTAACTGACCATGTGCTAGACCAGTTGCCTTGCGGGTGTACATCCACTCGAAAGCCTGGTCTGAGGGCCGAGTCGTTCTCTTGTCAAGCATGAAGCTCTGGTAGTATCCTTGTCCAAACCTCCTTCTCTTCGGAGGTTAAGAAGAGGTTAACGTCTTTTACCCTAAATACCAGCCATGAGAGACAACAGGCCCACGGGTTATAAGTTCACAGCCCGGTTGACGTAGAGACCGTGCGCCACGCATTTTCTCTGAAGGTAAGAAGGTACATTTGAATGCTCAATGCTTTGACACCGCCCGCCTTAATACAGGCAGCTCCTGGTCATTTTGGTATAAAACCGCTAAAACCCTCTCCCGTCTGGCCGTGGTCGCAGGTGCATACCGTACTACTGTTGTAAAACACGTGTGAATAATTCCAAATTTTAAAAGGCTGTATGTGACATACCTCAAGCAGGTCTCACTGGGGCTCTGCAATCATATTCCTGAGCTAGATCTGCTCCCCACTGACTTGTGGGTCATGCCCTTGAGCCAAGGGCTTTAGGTATAGTCTCTCAAACAAAACTCCATTTCACCCAGTGTTTTGTGGGTCAGGCTATTGAACCATTAATTAGTGCGGACCGAATTGTACATGTACTTGCGGAAAGGTATATACTGTGTGCATGCAGTGAACTGGAGGCGTAAACTTCAAATTTTCAACATCAATACTGTTGAAAAATGTATTGGGCTGGAGAAAACGATAGCTGCATGCCTGAGTGACGTGGAATGCATGGCCGCACTGGGCGACCTGTGGCACCACGTTCTCGATCAGGTGACAGCTGCTGCCAAGGAGACCATTGGGGGCGCGAACTTTAAGCGGCCTGATTGGTTTGATGCGAACAATCCGACGATTGGTGCATTAGTATCAGAGAAGAATGCAGCATTTGTTGCACATGTGGCAGACGGCGGTGACTTTGGAAGAAGGATGAGTTTGGCAAAACTCGACGGCGACTGACTGGAGTGCTTCGTCGCATTAAAATGCATGGGGGACGGAGAAGGCGAAGCAGAAGAAAGGTTACACCAAACGCTGCCAACACGAAAAGTTTTTTTGACTCCTTGAAGGCGGTGTGTGGACTGAGATTGGAGCCGCTGAGAACAATTCGCGATCGTAGTTCAGTCACGGCCTACACACAGACTGCAGACAATGCAGATCTGGCGAAAGCACGTTGCCTGTCTGTTGACCAACTTTTCAGCAGCTGCCTGGCCTATATTGAACGGCCTGAAGCAGCACGAGGTGAGGCTGAGTCTGGCAGACACACAACATTGAATGAGGCGCGGAGAGCTCGTTCTCTGTTGCGAAATGGCAATTGTACCGGATCTGACTGGATTCCGCCTGTAGTATTGAAACACGGCAGACCCGCGTTGGTGAATGCGCTGCACCAGCTGGTGCAACGCATGCGGCTTGAGAAGGACGTGCCTCCTGAGTTGAGGAATGCGCATGCGCTCTCTTTGTACAGTGGCAAAGGAAGTAAGCAATATGCCACGAATTATCGTGGTATCAACTTGCTGAGTTTTGTGGGCAAGGTGATTGCCCGAATCCTGCTCAACCGCCTCGTCTATCAGGTTGTGGAACCGAACTTGCCGGAAGAGCAATGTAGGTAAGGTTCAGGACGCAACACCGTAGATATGGTGTTTGCGGCTCGTCAGTTGCAGGAGAAGTGTGGACTGCGACACCAACAGTTGTACTCCCTGTTTGTTGATTTCACCAAAGCATTTAGTATGGTGAACCGCGAGGCATTGTGATTGGTGCTGGGTAAGTTTGGTATTCCGAGTTGGTTTGTAAGTTTACTTGCAAGTCTGCACAGTGGTACGCATGCGAGAGTACAGCTGAGTGGACAGACCTCGGATGAATTTGAAGTTTTCTCTGGTGTGAAGCAAGGCTTTGTCTTAGCTCCTGATCTGTTTAATATATATCTTCATGCCACGCTGTCTTTTAATTTTGATATCGCTTGCTCTTATGGTGTTCGTGTGAAGCACCGTACTGATGCTGCGCTGCTGAACATCCGTCGGTTCGGTGCAAGAACTCTACTCTGTGAGACAACTATCCGTATGTTGCTGTTCGATGACGACTGTGCGTTGTTTACACACTGCGCGGTCTGTGCGACAGAGTTGCAGACACGGACGTGTTGCGCCGAACTGGAATGTATGCAGTGGATGCATACTTTTGCGGAGACACTTGAGGTGGCTGGGTCATGTGAATCGTATGAATTCGAAGCGGATACCGAAGCAGCTGTTATATGGTCATTGATTATGGGAAGCAGAATGTGTGGAAACCGAAGCTTCGTTACCAGGAGGTGATCAATGTGAGGCTATCGCCCCTACTATTTATTTAGGTGTTGGGAATCGAAGGTGGTTGATCGGAACGCATGGAGTGAGCTGATCACAAATTCATTTGCTGAGGTGCAGGATAAAGGTCTCATGTATGCGGAGAAGAATTACCAGATGCAAAAGCCACATGTGTCCGTGGAGTATATTCCATCGACATCAAGCGCATGGTGCTGTAGTATCCGTTCGCCAGTACCGGAGTCACACAGGCCTAGTGAGCCACGAGTGAGGCTAATTGGAGCCAATATCGAGACCACGACGGCTGCTACTGAGAACGCATTGGATAATGTCGACATTATTAGAAAACATTTGCGAGCAACGCCCCAGAAGCTGAATACCGAGGTGATCAAAGTCTAAACAGCTATTAGTGGCGCGTTAAGTATGAAATATTTCCGTTGTCCATATCGTGGCGAGCAAGGTTAATAAGATTAGTCTGACTAGCGTCGATGTGTGGGTCAGGTTGAATATCGTAGACAGACACCATTATCGTCATCACGAAGACAATGCAACAGAGGTTGAAGGACCTGGAATAGTCTCACCCTAGTTGGACCACTAGAGGTGACTTACATCCGTGTCCGTAAAGTCCTTTGATACATGTCTCGGTATTTACGATCAGCTCACTCGTTCGCTAAAAACGACCACACAAACTACCTAACAATCCTCTTAGCCCGAAGAAGCTTTTACTTTAAAAGCGATTGATCCTTTGGAAATATCTCCTAGTTCTTGGACACATATTACCATTTCCTGCAGAATACCATTTTCCAATCTCCATTTAGACTATACCGTTGCTCTTTGACAGTTGACGAAACTCCTAGCGGCGAAAAATTTGTCAGGTGACAAGTAAATTTTGTATTCTCCGGGTGACACCGAAACCAATTTCTCAACTATGTGACCTTGTCGGTGATATCGCAATCGAGTGGCAATGATCCCACTCTAAAAGCAAGCTGTCATGCGGCAACGAGGTTAGGCATGCTGGAAATACGAAGGTGTACAGACTGTGCGTTGAAATTTGCTAAATCCTGTAGACATGTTTTCGTTGAAGACTTCTGCCTTTTTTGTCGGAGTCGATAACAGTTGCAGGCGTCTGTGTTCGTCATTGTACAACATAGCAGAAACTCTGGTAATACATTCTGAAGGGTCGTATCGTACCGAACTAGGTAAGCCATTGTTTTCGCGGGACAGCGCTTATAAAAGCCGAAATTTCCAATATGACTAGGAAGCATTATCAATCAAATAGGTTCTAACACAATTGTCGCTCAGCTGACAAATGATTTGAACTAGCTTTGATCCCAAAAGCTTAAAAGTTTTATAAATGCATGCAGGCATCTTTGGTTACTTGCTCTGGAACACTGTATTTCAGGTGTAGGAACCAAGAATCGGTACCCATTTGATGTTAAGGATAATTCAGGTGTAGATCAGATTATGTTAATCTTGAAAACTAGTGTGATGTATAGGAGAATGTGCTAGCAGGTAATTTTGTCGCAAAATGAAAGGCACTACTTTTAGTTTTGAACTCAATATATCTAGACAACTTTTGCAACTGCTTACTTTTTAAGAATGCATTCTTTGACAACAAGCACTCAAAACTAGTGATAGTCACTTAGGATTTCCCTTCCTGATCTTCGTCCTAACTTCTACGCAGCATGAGCAAGAGATAAGCACATGCTGTATAATAGCCCAACATTTTTCTCTGAGCTTTATTCTTCTATAAAATATGCTGTCTGGTTTCAGTAGTAGATCCATTCAAGTTATAAACAACGATGAATCGATGTACCAGTAGTATGCACCGGTTGCAATATTGCCTTGATAAGAACAATAATACTAGAGCAACCGGGTGCTCTTTTCAACATTGACACTTAGGTTCATCTTTGGGTCCAAGACTTTGCAACTTACAAACAATCCAAGATCACAATTAGCCGACAGTTTTGCGAAGATGGGTTGCACATATGGGTTCCAGATTTCACCATATCTCTAGATAACACAGGTAGTCCGATTTAAAGAAGCAATTAACATTGTCATTGTTGTCCACCGCGAGTCACGTCCTGTAAAGCCCCGAACTGGGCTTGCAATGTGTCGGACGACTTGCGCACGACTTGGCCGTCAGCAATTTCATTGTAAGCTGACAGGTTAGCGAGTGGTTATATCCGGTCTTTCTGCATCTGAGATACAGTGGAGTTAAGCAGGCATACTCATCACGGCCTCGACGTCTGGTAATTTGCGTACCCTAATTTGCTGGCCTGAGCAAATATCCCAGTCATCGCCGTCTGGCATACATCACCATTCCTCACCGCCGCGCTCAGGCTGGTAGCATGCAACTGAAGAGGCGCATAGCAGCCAGAGATAGTCGATTATTCTGAGGCCGTTGCGATCTTCAAAACTCGCTTGTAAAAAGCGTCCTTCACAATCCTCTTGTAGATACATATAAGCGGCACGTTCTAGAGCAAGTAAAAGGTCTCATACTGTCCAAACCAATAGTTTGGTCAGTGTCACAGGTATTGTCAGGCGACATATTGGGAAAAGATGTGGCATGTGCATAGATTTTCGAAATAAAAAACCAAATTATTGCCACTATGTCTCCAACTATGGCGAGAGTAATACAACGACTGTGGATAAAATTAGTTGTGCCCAAGATTACTGCCCACGCATTGGCACTGCATTGTTTTCACGGTGTTTTTTATATACACAGGATCACAATAACTATATTGTGCAGCCATGGGTTGTGCTTTCTGTAAGGCATCATGAGGATCAGACCATCAGCGATCTTTTACTTTACTGTTCTGTACTGTGCTGGGCTTATGGAACCTAATTATTAATGCAATTATTTTGCTATAGTGCAATGCATGCGAATTCTGTCGGCTATATATAGCTATGTCGTTTAAAAATGACCAATCTTGGCCTCAGATTGATCATTTCACAATCGGTTTCATATAGCCGGATAATGTAGAAGATTGCAGATCAAGCTGATCATCATTTCTTGACTCGGATTATGCTCTTGACTGTGCGAACATCTGCATGAGTTTTGAAGGGTCCCCGTAAACGTAGCACTGTAAGATAGATACAAATTATCTATAATGTCTCGGTTTGCTGGAGCTATCAACCCTCCCTGGCCAGCGCACTCACCTTGGATACACCACAGGACAGTGCTAAACACTGGATGTTCAAGCTGAGGACTATTATCTCGTCCACACAATCAGTCTGAGGTATTACTCAGCCCCACATGAAGACCCGGATCTCCACGCCCTTGCTGGATCCGTATTGGTCTATGCTTTGCTCCATCGAAATGCAACGTCATTCTCCAAGTTTGGCAAGGACGCACCTTTGTACTGACTCTTGGTGGTAATCAGCTAAAAGTATTTCATGAATTCAAGTGCCTGGGCAGTTATATTAGCGCCTGTGGGATCGAAGATGTGATTACAGACCATATAGCAAAAGTTCGAGGTACTTTTGCCAATCTTCACCAGCTGTGACGCCGTGCAAGTTAGCGTTTATAATGCAGCCGTCCGTTCAACCCTCTTATACGGTTGTGAAATCTGGTACAGCAGGCGGACAGAAAAATGGCCAGTCACATCCAATCATCGCATCTCTCGCCGTTTAGCTCATATCCAGTGGGAGTACCGGGTGAGCAATGAATGTGTTCGGCGTCGCATATGTGCTGCAGGAAGAGCGAGCGAACCGCTCAGCATCGTTATTTTGTAGCGAAAAAGACACGACAGGGGGGTAGACGTTTATTGCACACCGAAAATGGGCACATTAGGGTCTCACGCGCGCCATCGAATATCGACTAGATTTCCGTCCCACAACGCAACACAGGTACGGATGTTAGAGACGAGCCAGTCCTTTCGCCTCGGGAGCTCTGACTTGGAAGACCCGCCCTCCTGTTTTCGCCTCGATCTTCACTTCTCTCTACCCGATTTGGATCGGCCAGGAGTCGTTCGAGAGCTCTCGACTTGCTTGTTCTGGGCTGTGTCAATCGGCTCGGCCTCGGTCCTGTGGGCTGCGCTAGCGGCGTATATGTCTGATTTATTGCGCTGTCCACATATTCCCGCTCCGTAGTTCCGGCCCCAGGCTCGTCGCTAGCCGTCCTTCTCGATCCGCTCTCAGCTAGCTCCGAAGAGCTCCCCGAGGCATTCTTTGGAGTGACCCCTCTACAATATCACGCACGAGGCTCCGATGCATGTACCACGTAATGTACATGCAAGCACACCGACTACCGTGACGTGCGTTGAATGCGCTTCCGGGGTGTGGATGGATGTGAAAGGGGGCGTTCCAAGCGATGAGTCGGTGAAAGGAAAAACCTCAATTCGAAGCTCGCTTCCGTTGGTGCAACTTGTAGGACTAGTCTATACTAGTCCGAGTATTCTTCCTCTTGTGTGGATACCAGAAAACCAGAAGAACAGACATCACGGATTGTATTCGAGAAAGGCTACAATCGAACGAAAAACGGTTGAAGCGACGAGAGCGTATGTCAGTGTCGGAACTCACCGTGGACACAAGTGATGAGCCGGATGTAGGTAAGAATGGCCGTAGGGTCAGCATAAAATAAAAACCAATATTGTACAATTGAGTAACAAAAGTGTACATAATATAAGAAATATCTTTCGGGTTGCTACAATCCCGACTGCTCGGCTGGGATCCTAAGGACAATGAACATGTTTGGTTGAACACGCTTGATCATATGGGTAGGAGCTGGCCCCGATGGGTTTGTGTTATGAGTTTCTTTTCCACCCCTCCCCTTTTAGATTTGCTTTTCAGTGAACATTTCGGACGAAATGCACGACATAATATTTAACATTATAATATTTTGTTTTTGAACTTGTAGTGAAATATTTTAGTATCTGATCTCTTTACAATGCGGCACGTTAGATTAGCTATCTTTCTTACCCTCAGCTAACGTGTAGTGACGATGATTATTGACCGTCACATGAACATCCCAGAGGTGCTTGATCATAACGAAGTACGCCGTACTGTCATTCGGCAGCTAAAACAAAACCGATGCATTGGTCGGAAATGGAGGCCGTTATTCTCTCTGGCAACATCCGCAAGCACTTTCAACTCATTCCATCCCCTGGCGCAGGAAGCCTGATGTCAGTGAGACTATTTGTGAGGCGAATGGATCGCCGATTGCCAAACTACAGAGACACTTGGATCGATGAGCCGAAGATTTCCATTCCCATTTCAATTGACCCTCACCGTCCACTTGCTTGTCCCGTGAACCCTTCTACCCGGCCTGGGCCGTCACACTTCATCCATTTGGCGAAGCGGAAGTTTGTCCTGTACCACGACAACTAGGATGATTCAAAGCTCCCGGCTCTGATGGACTTCCTCAAGAGCTCCTCAAATACATAGGCGCAGTTATCATCAGCCAGCTAACCTCATTGTTATGCAAAATCCGGCATGAAGTAAAAGCGCCTTCCGCCTGGGGCGAATCAGTTGTTGTTTCGAAGTTTAGGAAGGGTGCTCGCACGTCATGTGCCCATCACCAGGGGATTAGTCTCATTTCTGCTGACTTTATGCCATTGCATCTATACTGCTTGTTAGACTATTCTTGATTCGAGAATCAAGTACCCGGAAGAACAAGCTGGCTTTCCTCATGGTCTTAGGTATGGAGCAACTTTTCATGCTTCACGAATTCGTCAAACACCCCCACGTCTACCAGAGGCATACCATTGTAGTATTTCCAGACATCCGTGCTGCATTCGACACAGTTGACTGATCTGTGCTATGGCGTTGCTTGCTAATGGACAGGGTTCCAGATAAGTAAAATGCCATCCTAAAGGCACTCTACCTTCACGTCTCCGGTAAAGTGAGGGTTTATGGCAAGCTTCCTTCGTCATTTGCTAGGTGTACATAAGGATTACTGTATGCCCCCGTCCCTCTTCAATTTTGTGACTGAAGACGTCATATCGAGAGCCCTGGAAAGTTACGAATATCTCTTGAATGCTCTTTTATACTTCGGCCATGCTCATTGACTAGTTGGGTCCGGTTACATGATGTATCCTTGCGTGTCTATTGGTACCAGAGTTATTGTGGTGCCGAAGCAGTTACGGAAACCGCTCTACTCATTTCATAATCCCTTGCTCGTGCTGCTCTAAACGGCGATTCTCCTGCAACTCAACTGGTGGTTTGCACAGCTGTTATTGGATGTGCTGATATTGAAGCACAACCGATCCCAGTTATCCGTTCGAAATAACTTTAAAATAGAACTAGTTAAGTGGATTAAGGTCTATAGACTAGTTTGAAAATCCTGGTTGTTTTTGAAATATATAAGCAATGGCCATTGTACTCGCAAGCGGAGGGCGCAACTACTATTTACTTCATGGAATGAAAGAGTCTACACTGCGTACACAACTCTGGTGAAGAATAACGACATAAGCGCTTGAAATTCTACAGCTGGCCTGAGGTCAATATACCCAGACACATGATCCGACGGATCACACCAGTTTCAAGTAGGTTCAGCTCAACTTTATTTCATGTAATCATTTGTTCCTTACTTAGTCTGTTCAATGCACATTTCCATCAAATTAAGTTATACCTTCCTATTTTAGGTTGCGCCAAAACAAAGCAAAAGTATTTCTTTTAACGAACAGTGGATTCAAATACACTAACGTAAGCATGATCTCATTTCTCATGCTTGACCTATTCTAACAACACCGTCAATGCTTTATCTCATGTATCAATTTGTAGTTGTAGTTTTGTTAGCAGCCATTGTTGCCTAGTGGATATCAGAACTGTGTTGTTGCTTCACCGGTACCTCGGAAGAAAATTTAAGGAGTGCTGTTTGAGCTGAAAACTAATGAAGGAACGCATTTCTAAAAGCCATATTGTCAGCTCAAAAGGAGGAAAATGTACAGATTTCTTGCATGAGATGTTATGGTGACGCGTGTGCACCAGTTTCGTGTTCGTTAAATTATTCACTTCCAGAGTCCTCATAGCTTTCAGTGTCGCAACGAGACTGGACCTTAACATTGTGCGACGGTGTGCGTACCTCCTTGAACCAGTTAGCCTTACTGGGTGCTGCCTCCGGGCACCTTGAGAGCCAATCCTACCAGGTTGGTTAATGGTTCCAGGTCAAAAAACTAAGTCACCTGGGCTTCCAGTTTGGAGGTTGGCAATTAGATGACTTTCATTTCTCTAAAACTCAATCATTGTCTCCACCCCGCTGCCTTACAGACAGGCTTTTGCGCCAAAGCCTTTGGCTGAGTCAGCTAATCGTCCTCCTGTCTAGGTTTGGGAGCCCTGGCATTTTCTCAGTCCACATACAACAATGACAATTTCCCCAACCTCCAATTATGTCATAAATCAGTCATCGAGCAGGTTAGCAAATGTCGCCTTATCTGCTTCATACAGCAGGGCGTATAAGCGAAAACATGCTACTACTGGCGCCTCCCTTCTTTCATTTGCACTTGTTTATCTTATCCCACTCCAACCCCATTACAGAGCTTCTATAATTCCCGACTTAATTGACAGCAGCCGAAGGGCAACTGGAGTGGAATCATCTTCACCCTCCATCCAGCAACACTAACCGGACTCCTATCGACAACAACCCATTATAAAGCTACGCTGCCTCACTTCCATGGCGGCCTTCAACGTTCGCACTCTAAGACAAATAGGTCAGCAGGCTGCACTCGCAAGCACCTTGGACACACTGGGCATTGATGTGTGTTGTGTGTCCGAAACTAGGATCAATGAACCTAATGATGTTGTTGAATTCATTGCGCCTGGCTTATCCTGTCGCTATTGGCAGCACGCATCCGGAGACGCTGCTGTAGCACGCACGCGTCAAGCTGACGTAGGTATCATGCTCAGCTCTACAGGTAAGCCATCGTGGATTGATTGGATTCCAGTGAACAGCTGTTTTGTGTACAGCACGCTTGAGGACATCAACTGAGCTTGATTCACCAAGTAGCACAAAAGGTTGTTTTTTTGGAATTTCCGCTTATGCTTCCACCGACTGTAGTTCTGATGTTGCCGAGGATCAATTCTATCATGAACTGAAAGCGCTACTACCCAGTGCTGCTAGTTCAGATACCATAGTACTTGCAGGGAATATGAACGCACAAGTAAGGCGTCTGAACACTTCAGAAGCTCTGCTAGGTAGTAGTTATGGGCCTAACTTCTAAAAGACGGACAACGACTAGCGTCTGTTTAAAATGTGTTCGGAGCACTAGTTGCTTCTTAGTAGTAACGCTTTTAGACACAGTGGGCGCCGAAGTGCCACTTTGTCTCCTTCTATAGCTAGCTAGCGATGGACCCAAATTGATCATCTTGTCATAAGTTACAGGTGGCCTTGTTTCCTCCTGGACTGCCGACGTTCCGGAATTCCTGCGTCAAATTTACTCATGCCTCAGTAGGCTGTCGTTACTCCGTGAACTCTGCCAGGTGGCGCAACAAGATTCTCCCCTATTGACAACAGAGAAATTGTCTCAGCATTCTGTCAGGCAAGGTTATCAAAACGCCCTACGTACCGAACGTCCATTGTCTTGAACTAATGACACTGCGCTTCAGTGGAATAGGATCTTGGCAGCTTGCACGGAGCAGGTGCATCTGCTTGTGGCACTATTAATCGCTACCGCACCAGTCACTGGAGATCCGAGAGGTAGGTGTATCAGTTGAAATTTAGAAGAAATCTCCCGGCTGGCTCTGTGCACCATGTAACCAGACGGACTATTAGGCGCGATCTAAAGCGGAGCCTGCGTGTCGACAAGAAAGCCTGATGTGCCAGTCGGGCTCGAATAATGGAGGAGGCAGAAGCACTAGGCAATTACCGCAAGCTCCTCCAACTGATCGGCACCACCGGCCCTACGAAACCAAGCGTCAGTGAGACCATGGGAGACAGCGCGGGTACACTGATGCACAATAGGGAATGGCATGTGGGGGGCTGGGCAGAACACTTTCAGGATCGGTTCATTTGGCCCCTTTCTCTCGCACCTCTTCCTACTCAGATGATGTAGGATGAGCCATGGACAGTTAGTTTAGAGCCTCCTTCGTAGGCTGAGGTCTGAAACGCGTATTCGTGCTGCTGGCCCGGAATCCCTCCTACCTGAAATATTTCAGGATGAAGGTGAGGCCCTCTGCAAAGCACTGCGCTCCTTATTCGAACATATCTGAAAGATGGAGACTGTCCCTTCTAACTAGAGTGAATCGATTATGGTGGCAATATACAAGAAGGACGGTTTCGAAGACTGCGCTAACCACAAGGGTATTAGCCTAACGCCAGTTGTGACACAATTTTTGGCCTCGATTCTCCCTCCTCAAGCCACTGCGGAGCGAGAATCACGGGGTAAGGAAGTGCAGACAAATTTCCGCCCAAAACATGCCTGTATAGACCAAATATTCACTGCGGCAGGTGCTCGAGCATCGTCACGCATGCCGCAGACCAACTAGAGCCATGTTCCTGGACTTCAAGAATGCGCTCTACTCTGTCGAAAGATGCCTTTTTCTAGAAACGCTTGCGCGGAAATGTGTTCCCACGAAAAATCCAAACATCTGACGTGCTTTACACTCGCACGCTAAGTGCCGCTTCACGGTCTACGGTGATCTGTCTGATGGCTTTCCGACCACAAGTAGCGTTCTGCAGGGTTGTCCGGTTTCCTCGTTTTTGTTCAATTTCTTGTGCATATCAACACGGAGTATTCCCTTACGGAATCTCACGATGTAGGATTTGTGGTCCTCTCTGGTGGAAGGTTAGTTGAGCTTGATTATGCGGACGCTATCGTCTTGCTTTTTCCGATGTTGCGGTTTGCGCTTCGCACCTTCAAAGTGCAAAGTTTTTATTTTCTTTGGCAATTACTGTTAGAAACGCGATCGGTAACCAAACATCTTGAGCGCATGTCACCGGGGTGGTTTAACGAACAGCTACCGATGGATCCTGAGAAATGCGTGCTTAACTTGTACACTTTCTCAATAAGTCGCTCATAACTTGAAGCCCTATCATTAGGGTTCAATTTTTTCAGTGCTACCAAAGAAATGCGACAGCATAGAATTTGAAGCACACTTCGAAAACTTTTATGACCAGATGTCTAGCTTGACTTCAGCCACAGACGTAGCATGCAGGATAAGCAAGACAATATCTAAAAAATGTAGTCGATTCTTGCAGACACTAGCCATTTTACTCGTGAATCAACAGGTGGGGACAAAACCGAGCAAGTTGAAAAAGCTATAGTTAGTGAACTGAAAAAGCTATTGAAAGCTGGATTGATTGACGTTAAAAGTATGACACAGCTCTGCTCAAGCGGACTCAGATTCCCCATGTGTACCGTTTACCCAAGACCCATAAAGGAAACGTCCCTGTGCGCCCGATCGTCGCAATGGTAAACGCGCCGTATCAGGAACTGGCACGATGGTTAGCTCACCTTATCGAGCCTATCCGACATGAATTTACTGGATACACTATCAAAGATACATCCGAATTCATCGACAAATACGATGTTTAAAGCTAGAAAGCATATACATGGTTTCTTATGACGTGCTCGTTGTTCGCTAACGTTGCAGTGGAAGAAACGTTAGATATCATAGGCGTTCACGCTGACAAAGTGGGATTTCCGGTATGGCATTTTAAGTCACTATTGTGATTGTACACAAAAGACAATCAGTTCCAATTTGATGGAACAATCTATCGTCAGGTAGATGATGTGGCCATGGGGAGCCCGCTTGGTCCAGTCTTGGCTGATATTATCATGGGTCACTTGGAGAACACCGCACTACGTGATAACAGACAAAATGTGAATTTATACCGTAGGTACATTGAGGACAGGTTTGTTGTGGTTGCTACTGTTCGGCAGGTAACGCACTTACTCCAGGTTCTAAACGCGTGCAACCCCGCAGTGAAATAAATAACACGTTCCACTTTTTGGATGTAAATTTAGCGAGGAATCCATGCCGTACGCTCACTCGATCCGTGTATTGCAAGCCCACTTGGACAAGACAGTATTTAAGCTTTAACAGTTTGTGCCTTTTAAGGTATGAACGAGCCTTGGTTCCCACCACGTTTGAGAGAACTCGTAAGATTTGCTCCGCAGATACTACCAGAAGTGAGTTGGAGCACGTATCCTCAACATTACAGAAAGGCGGATACCCTAAGATATTTGTAATAAGACACGCAAACAAGGAAAGCAAAGACAAACGACTGACTCACGTCCCCAATAAAAAGTGTTTATTACGCTGCCACTTAAAGCCGACCAAAATGATAGAAGATTCCTACATCGTCTCCACAAAATGACAACGAAGTGTTATTATGCTGCCGAACTTGTGTTATTGCACCAAGTAAGGAAGTTGCTATGTAAATCCAACCTTGACAAGCCAGACCCTCTAGTTACTGCCTCATGTGTTTACCTCTTTCATTGTACTTGTGGTAGCAAGTACATGGGCCGAACAGAGAGAAGGCTGTCAACAAGGATTTCAGAGCACAGTCCCCGTAATATGGTCGCGAACGGTTCCAGTCTGCCTGTAAAGTCCATTGTCCAACACATCCTAGGCTGCTCCGTATGTCAAAATCCCCACCAATCCTTCAGGATAATTAACACAGAGCAATCCTAGCCTGCTTCGTTTTGCTGCAACTTCAGAAGTTCGGCGGCTGAAACCCAATATATTTTTGAACGCAACCCCATTTTCCAGAGACTATATGTTAACAGCTGCTGAGAATACCCAAAATATTTGACTTCAGATTATCCTGTTGATATGTTATTCCTTCCTTCTATCTTAAAATTCTACATGAGAGTGCAAAGTGTTGCTGCAGGACCACCTGCCATTTGGTGGGCCCTTAACCCTTCATAGCGAGGAACTCGAGGTAGTTGATCACTTCAGTTAGATTATCAGCTGCATCAGCAACCATTGCCTCGTCGAAACTGAAGTCAGTTCACGCACGATAAAAGCCAGAACTGCGTTCTTGAACCTGCGTCATGTTTGACGGCAGAAGGGAGTTCCCCTCTATCTGAAACGTCGTACTTACGAGGCCACAGTGAAGGCCCTCCTACTCTATAGGAGTGAGACAGCCCCTTCGGTCTGAAGCTCTGGGGTGCCTTCAAGTCTTTGATCATTATTGACTGCGGAGCATTGCTGGTGTCGGATAGCATCAGCGTGTCCTGAACGAGGATGTGCGTAGGCCAGTACTAGTCAGTGATAACGAAACTAGTTCCTTAGAACAACAGATAGCACTGCATAAGTTGCGTTGGCTTGGGCACGTACTACGTATGCCTGGTCACCGCTTACCGAGGAGGGCCTTATTTTGTCTGCCAGATGTGGAGTGGCGCAAAGCTCGAGGTGGACAAAGTTGACTTGGAAGTGGGAAATGAAGTTAATGACGACCAAGCTTGATATAATCGGTCCGTCTCGCTTTCCGAGCTGGAGTCCACGTGACCCACCCTGTGCTTTTCTCGAGATCTTAGAGGAATTGGTTCGCAGTCGACACCAGAGGCGTGTCTGCTGTCGTCTCCTAGTCGGACCGCCTGTTTAATGTATGTATGTTGCTCACTTATCCGCGGGGTAATGCCTGATTAGGAGGCGAGGCAGTGAAAGCCGCAAGAAAACTGTCTCGCCGATACCGCCTTATTTTTGCGAGATAGTCGGCTGTTTGTGACGCAATGTTGTTGACACAAAGTGTAGCCGCCTTGACCCTGAATGTTTGCTTAGGGCAGTAAGGTTTTTTCCCGAAATGATTTGGAATAATGATAGCTCGGGAGGCTTGCAAACGTTCTGCCACCATTCGAGGTGACATCTTCAGTGCGGGATTGATAGCAGTTAAGCAGCAGTACCTGGCAGAAAGCAAACCCATTATTGGGTTTGCAATCAAGTTGCCCAGCTCGGAGAACTCCACAACAATTGAGCAAGGTTCTTCCCATTCTCTCTTATCATTCATTACTCTATAGATCATCATGATGGTATGTTTACGAAAAACCACTTTAACTGGCTGATGTACTGCTGTGGTTATTGTTGTCGCTGTTGTTGTTTTTGTTTCTCTCAGGCAAGTAATAATCCAAAGTTCCAACGGCGACTAAAGTTTGTCCATTGCTAAGTAAATATCTCAAAGCTCAAATAGCCTGATTCTAACAAATATTTTGCGCATAACCACAATCGTGGATCTTATGCATTTATGGTTAGGCACGCAGTAAAATTCTAACCCATGTGTTTGTTTAAAGAACACCGAAGTAGGACTGCCGTTCGAGATTTTACTTCTAAACTCACTTTATTAACACAAGACGATGAAAATAGTTCCATGAAGAGCCACTGAATTGACAAAATATGCAAATTTACTGGTAATGCTCTATATTGTATCAAAAACGCAACAGATTGTACAGTGTCCTAGGACTTGTCATAGTATAAAACTAAGTACTTTACTAGATTCGATAAGTCGTTTGTCATAGTTAGCTACTAAGTAGATAAGCACTGCTACCAAACATGAATACGGACTAATTCGTTTGGGGCTTGATACTTTTAGCGGCACTCAATGGAAAAGGTATTATTTCTTCTTAACTAACGCCGTTTAACTCTCAGCGTTGCTGCCTTGTTTCTGAACTGACTGATCACAACGATCCACTAATCGATTTACACGGAAATAAACGCATTGGATGAATGAATTAGAGCCATTGGAAGTTATGTGAATAGTTATGTCAGAACAAGTTGTCCATGGGATGCACCAAGATAAGAGCTGGGTTTACTTTATCCCGACATACAACAGTTTGCCTGGTAACGAAAATCAACATTCAAGTTGTAACGGGGCTGAGAGAGAGGCAAAACGGAATAACTTAACACTATACACGAAATCATAATCGGCCCAAATTACTACCAGTTATACTCCATGAAACAGACACCAAAAAGCAATCACTTTTATAATTTGTATTAGGTAGTGGATTTGTAAAAACTGATTTGGCTGATGCCTCAACTTGTGTGCTTACAAACAGTATATGTCCTCCTGAGCAAATAGCTGTGCTGACCCCTACTTATCTTTATCATACCACCAGACGGTCATCATGCTTGCACCACATCAGTGTACCAAATTTAAATGACGTACACCGAAGGGATGGATCAGCTTTGTAGCAGACAGCGCGGTCAGATAATTTAGGACCCAAAAAGCTATTGTCAGACGGTGGCTTTTGATAAGAAACTGATGGCGAAAACCACAAAGGCATCGAGTCAAAAGTGCATATTCAAGTTAAAACAGATGGCATCAACGCAGTCAAGGGAACCCTTAGTATTTTCACTCGAATTGTTGGCATACCATGTAACGGACTTACCCAATATACTGATGTTACCGACAAGATCAGCATTTCTGTCACTACCCTTGGTATACGTCCTCTCCCAGAAATTAGGGATCTGCGGAACCAGATTATTACAAAATAAGCCACATAAATTAGGATACCAGATAGTTTGAGAAAGTGCAAATCATAACTTCTACTACGAAGAGAAAACCCTTTAGAGTATTCCAGAATGGAGGCTCAAGATTGCATCTGGGGATTCAGAAGAAAATTGGTCAAGTGCATCGAAACGATCACCAAAACACTTTAGTCAGCAGAAAGATTATGCTTGTTCATTATAGCTATTCGCAGGTCCGATTAGTTCAACCCCAGTCCGGAAAAGCACTAAGCGATCAATTCGCGTTATTGAGGCTTGTCACTGGTGCGCCTTCTCTCGTTCTCCTGCTGGGCATCGAACCTGTGTTACGCCAAGTAACCGAGAAATTATGCCATTGAGCCATGGGGGACGGAGGCAGGCCGACTGAACTTGCAAGCTAACTGGGATGTAGCGCAACCTATCCTACACTGCTATGCAGATTTCTACCATTGCAGAAGATGGTGGCTGGCCTCCTTCGCATGGCATTTGAAGACTGTGTGGGTAAATGTTTAGATTACTGATGATTAATTTTTTAGCTGACTCTTCAAGTCTGGGAGTGTTCTTTATTTTATACGGAAGCAAGATACTGTTATTTGGAGAAGTTAAGGGCTCTGGCTGGGGAATATTTCACCCACAAATCATGTCTTCCTATAAAGGCAAGAATTATCAGTTATTTGATTTTAGGAAACGGTTTACAAAAGGGTGCAAACCGAATTTAGTTATGGATGGAAGCAGCCATACGTTGAGCAACTGACGGTGAATAAATTCTGTACGACAGCCGGTTACAGAGGGAGTAGAAAATGATTCACATGAACCGAAAGATTACAATTACGTAATTATTACTTCCTGCAAGACCCTGAGGGTAAGGGATCCGGATGACGACTACCGTACAAGTTCTATCACCGCTGGCTAGAGAATGGGAGGTATTTCAACTAAAAGGTCACGCACCCTACTAGAGCATCATGGATGGATTTACATCTAGTAAGAGTGGAAGCCATAGGGAATCTTTTGCTAGATAAAGCAGACAAGATAAAGATATCTCTTCCCCGAGCCATCTCAGGCAGCGTTGAGAACTTTTACTACTTCGAATTAGTCACACATTGTCTTATGCACATGTATGCAAACACCGTTATCAGATAGTAGGTTGGATGCAGATAATATCAACAGCGAAACACCAGTTTGCACAGCCATAGTATGAATATAGAAAGGCTTATCACCTAACGACTAACGCAAGTGTTATGTTACGTACGACATAAGGTGCGTCATGTTTCACGGCTACATGTGAATAATTAAGATTAACTAGGAGCAGTTTTCATGTCATGATTTTGTAATAACGTTACAACTGTCTCCTCCGGTTCCTTAGTAACTTCTGACATTTCAGTTCTTCAAATTCTCTTTATCTTTTGCTTTAAAGGCTATTATGACCCATATGCTGGAGATTCCAAGAACAGACGTAAGTGTATTATCACAACAACTGTTTCTTCACTTACCTTGCTGCCTTCATTCTACTTTGCGTAAATGAAGAATATGATTCCATATATTACACAATACACCCGGTACAGATGCATTAGTCCAGACGTACCGCTATTTGCTAAGCGTACGTATATAAGACTGATTTAGGATTCTGTTCGACAAACCATCTGTTCAGTAACAGAGTGCACGATAGTTTTATTTAAATAAATATTGGGCATGTTTGCGCAATATAACAAATACACCAAATGTCGCATAATAACTAATACACGATCCCTTATTAAATGATGGTGCCGCAACGTTTCTTCTCTTTGCTTGTATGGAGCTACAGATGGTCATTCTGAGTCATCCTCTACTGGCTAGTAAATATTAGACATCCATCTACCTTCGCTGCATTCAAGTGTTTTGCGGATTTGTGTCAGAGTAACTCAAGTCTCGCGACATTCAAGAAGAACGGATATTACTTTTTGAATTAAAATTTAAGAGTACAACAGTACTATCACTGCACTAATAAAGAAATCCCTCTTTGTAGTATACAAAGCCACAGACCAGTACAGTTGGGCTACCTACAACATAAACTGCTCACCTTCACTGTAGTTACTGGACGCGACTGAACTTTGCAACTAGTGGCCAGCAAAACCCCAACATGCCGAGGAAAAGCCTGAAGGGGTTGATTTTTAGGTTCATTAAAGTGCTTGCGCAATTGCAAGTGAATTAGACCTTGTGCATTATATATCGACCTAGGGAAACTGAGTACAAATGTGTTTCTCTTGTTTTTATCAGGGTACAGTCAGAAAATGGACATCTTACTTTGACTATATTGTAATTGATGCAAAAAAACCGGAGTTCTTCCAAGAGGGTACCATCTTGCGATTAGTTGCACAGGTGAGTAGTAACTTTCTTTGCACATTCAATGTGTCTAGGATATGGAGTATGGTGGAAACTGTGGAGATTACGCAGTGAAATCCGCCTCAGCTTGCTGTGCACATAACGTTGTCGCTGTTAACTATAGCGTCAGTGAAGGTTCTTAGTTCTAATCATAAGCATAATAGGATGACATAATAAACGTATAAAAATCAATTCCCATCATGTCTAAGATTATTGTCAGGGTAGGGAGCGTAAGTGCAATATTGTACGTGATATCATATGGAAGATTCTCAGCGAATCGCAGTGGTACCAGCCTGAGTTGCATAATTATTTTTCGTAATTCATCTACGGGCCGTGTGGAAGTCCAATAAGGTCAAGAAAGTTAGGTAAACCAAGTGTAATTAGGAAAACGCTTTAAATGTACATATGCATGATCAAGTTAGAAAGTTTGGAATCGAACGTTAGAGTACAGACCACTGTACAAGGTCATAGTAGTTAAGGTTTCACTTAGGAAAAAGAAGATGCTTTACTCAATTCATTTAACCCAGTACGTCTGAGTGTCGGATAATTCATTTGCCTGCAGACCCTAGCGAGTTTTATAGAGTATTATAGTTAAGGTTACAAAGTTTGAGAGAATAATAACTGATTCTGAAGACATATAAATATCAGACCAGAGAAAGTTGTGTGTATCAATTCCCCATAGCTATCGCGTTACTCATATTTTTGACGAAGCGTAGGAAATGTGGTGACTCACTTCATGGTTTGTGTTGCAGGGGCCTTGAACCACAAAAATGTTAGAAACGGATTCCCATTTATTTAAACAGCAGTATACAGTGACACAACGACGCAGGGGTGGTATTTAAAACCAACAACTTGATCAGGCCCTCCTTATTGGTGATTGTCATGTTGTGTCAGTGTTTCGTTCACTCGTGAGATTTGAGGACAGATGAGGTATGAAATTGGCTGACAAAGTTCGGTCTTGAACCGCACCCAAAGGGGATGAAACTTTATGTCTAGTTCTGTCAAACTTCTAAGTGGAGATTGGACCGCTATCATTTGCTGACGTTGAACGGAGCCGATGTAGAATAAGGATCACTTGGTGTGTCATTTATTCAGTCACAGCTGACAACAAAGTGACTGGATTTGGTGCTAAGTACCGTAAGGTGTTTGGGGTTCACCCTGAGGTATATGCGATATAAATGATATAAGTATTCTTGCCAACAACTGCTTTTGTGATATGTTGTTAAGTATATTGCAGATGTATGCAAAGATGTGTAACTCGTCCGCTTTACCTATGGGTCCATCTTCCTGTGTCAGCCGTCAATAGGAAACTTTTTGTGCATGAAAGTTGCGGTCTTGCATCTTATGAATGGATGTTGGAGCCGCTTTTCCTTACCTGAGATCTAATTAGGTTCTCTACTCCCTGTAAGATGTGCTAACTAACTGAACCATCTATGCATCACGGAATTGTCGGTATAGTATTGGATTCTTCTCGAATTATTTTTCCTTACGTTCTTCTATAATTTAGGCCTCAGGAAAGCGCAGCATCGGACATCACATGGGCGCATTAGAGACAGGAAACGTATACTCTGGTGGTAAGTGGGATTTAATTATAAACACCAGTTTTTGGCTCAGTCTTGCTGAGCAGTTCTTAACCGCCATGACAAGGATTACTCATGTAGTACACTAATATTCAGCTTTCTGCCAGAAACTTCCGGGTCTTAATTTTAGCTGTACGAGGAGTCCAAAAGAGATGATGAAAGTGCTAGCGAATAGGTGAAATGGTGCATATCACCGATGCCAAGTCCAAGTCTACAATCTCATATTGTCCAATAAGCAAGACCCATTTGCAATAAACTATAATTTTTTAATTCGCTTGTTTCGAGAATACCATTTCATGGTTACGACCGTCGTGATAAGACATATAATTTCCAAACTTAGCTACCTCTATTTGATCTTCCACGTGTGCTAGTTTGCTAAAACTTCAGTCCGTTGTAAATGACAGCATCATGAAAGCACCTGTACTGTAAAACCTCATAATGATGGCTACTCGCATTCAATTAAATGGAGACACTGCGCATGTCAATATCGCTCATTCTCTTGTAGCGTACTTCCATCACAGCCAGAATAGTTCTTGATGTAATGCGATGTTACACGTGTCTCAACAATGCCTAAATGTCCTCTGGACCTATCCTCTTACTCAGAAGTTAGAAGTGAAATCAGTCTGTTGAAGTTTAATAAAGTTGCGACTTCAACTGGACTATATCCAGCTCGAGGAGCACAATGACAATGAACATGATGGCCGCCAACCACTAACTACCGTGTTTCACTCCCATCTCAAGCTCGTTCAACCTGATGGGTCCAGCTAAGGATGAAATGCGTCATGATTTGCGGTGCTAGGAAAGGGCGGCACCGAAGCCTTCCACGCCGTACAACCCACCACAAATCTGGGGACTTTCTTGTTAATGATTCCTACGATCAAGCAGTGACATTTGGGACCAGGGAAGTGCTCCAACCGACTGGACCTGCGCCGTTGTTGTCCTACTCTTCAAAGACGGCGCATATTCAGAATGTAGCAATCAGTAAAATATCCGTTCAACCTTTAATGCCTCCGAGTGACATTCCGCTGTCTTTCGCCATGGACTGACTGGCGCAAGCTAAAGTCAGATTCTTAGAGAACAAGCGGAACAAACGGAATTACATCAATCTCTGACAACTCACAAACGTGCCAAGCAACATTGAACAGATTATACTGGCTGTCAGTCTTTTCGGGCTCTGCCTTACATCAACAAACCAGGACATTTTCATGGTCTGATGGTGATCATCTGTGATGATCCCTGTTCAGTAGTTTAACTAATCGGACAGCTACATCAGCGCCTCTGCAATATAACCTAAAGTGCCAACCATTATAGCAAAAGCTAAGGGTGCTTTTGCTAAGCATCGGCACATGTGGAATGGGTGAAAAAACGAGGTGGTTTCCGTTGTGGCCGTGGGTGTGGACCAAATTGTTACGCTGCACCATATGATCGAACCCAACCACTACCAGTGGACTACCATAGTTACATTCCTAAACTTCCGTGCTGCATTCGACTCGGTTGATTGACCTGCGCTATGTCACTGCTTACTAAAGAACAGGGTCCCAGAGAAGTATATTATAACCCTAACCGCACCCTACCTCCGAATCTCCGGCAGGGTGAGGGTATATAGCAAACATTCTTCTCCCTTCATTGTCGTTAGCGGTGTACAACTACGATACTGTACGTCCCCGTTTCTCTTCAATTTTGTGATTGAAGACATCTTGAAAGGTTCAAAGCTGAATTTAAGGAGCACGCTTTGTGGTTGGGTTGCGACTCGCAACCTCTATTGAGACCTCGGCTCACTTTGAGGTAAACCTCGGTCATTTCGATCTCGAGGACGGTATTCTGAATGGATATATTTTGGGTGTTGCTCTTCCCAACACTGGCACACCACGACCGCGGTTTCGTCTTGGTTTAGATTCGTCAGGTGGAGATAGCCTGAGTTGGGGTGGAACTCAGTGCTTAGTAGTTTATGGCTGACGCCGTGAGCACTATGCTACTGAGCTCCGCGAGCAACGCTTGGCACAGCGGAGAGTAATTCAAAGCTGAATTTAGGGAGCACGCTGTGTGGATGAGTTGCGACTCGCAACCTCTATTTAGACCTCGGCTCACTTTGAGGCAAACCTCGATCGTTTCGATCTCGAGGACCGTATCCTGATTTATTTTGGATGTTGCTCTTCCCAACACTGACACACCATGACCACCACCATCCTGAAATGTTACAGAATTTTTGCTCTGCAGCTACTACCGCGCGAGTGAGCGACGGACTTAAATTATGCACTACTTGGTGAGGACTCACGAAGACTCAAAACATTCTGAACCGTTTGGCGATTGAAGCATCTTTGAACGGAATGTGCTTGGCCCCGTCGAAGTGTACAGTGCTGCTCCATGGTTAGCATCAGTCCATTCTCATGCTTACGCTTGAAGGTACACCGCTTTAACAAATGGATAACTCTGTGTACCTGGGTATTTGCATGTTTGCCGGTGGCGCTATTGAAAGATAAGTTTCCATCCGTCTCGCCAAAGCTCGGTCGGAATTTGTCAACCTGAAACACCTGTGGCGTCGGGATATCTTTTTCCTTGTAAAAGGTCGTGTTTACTATGTGTGCGTTTGGGCGGTGTTGCTATATAGATAAAAGTTTTGGCCAGTTCGCGTGGATGAAATGTGCTGTCTCTCGGAATTCGTAAGTGGGCGCATGCAGAGAATTGTTCTTCTGTGGTATCAACAACGTATTTGCAACAGTGAAGTCAGACGTCGTGTCTTGGGGAATACAGGTTTTCACTTCAACTAGCTGGTTTTCTGCGTCAGTTAAAATGTCTCTGTCACACCCTGCCTATGTCAGCTGAGTGTTTACCCTGTCGCGCACTATTCGCTCGGATAAGACTTAGTTGGAAGGAAGCGCGCAGTCGTCAGCTATCCTCCTGACGACAGCATGGAAAATCATTGACTTCACGTCTTGATGCCGCTGGATGCACCAACCTACCTGGTTAAGGACCAAAGGACAAGGTGTGTTGACGGCTGGAAATAATTCAGAATATGGTGCGCAATCGCAACCGGTGGAAGGTCTGCGTATGTACTTGTGTAGATTCAAATACTTAAAGCTCAACAATAGTAAAAGAAAAAGGAAACAATTGTTCCGTTCTTCTTCTGGCGCAGTAGCTAAATTATGTTGCTTACTTTTAGCTAACTTACCATTATGATGATGGTGCGGCGATCAAACCTGTCCACTCCCGTAGATTTCCATGGTTTTGTTTGGCCTTATCTAATCTTCAGACTGTTCCTACTACTGCTCCTGCTACTATTACTACTACTACTGCCACTACTACTATTACCACTACTACTACTACTACCACTACTACCGCTACTAATGCTATTACCACCATTACTACTACTAATGCTACTACTATTACTACTACTTCCACTACTACTACTACTACTACCACTACTACTACTAGTACTACTACCATCATTACTACTACTACTACTACTACTACTTCTACTACTACTACTTCTACTACTACTACTACTACTACTACTACTAATACTACTACTACTACTACTACTACTACTACTGGAACAACAACAACAACTACTACTACTACTATTGCGTAGAGCAGGTGTAGCATCACTCTCGCCAAGAATGCAACCATTCTTTTAACCCTTCTGTAAGTTTGTGCAAACTCACCATCAGCTCGATAGATGTGGTGAGCCCAGTTGCGTTGGATCACCGGTGATTTCTCAGTTTGACTCTCGTCTGGTAGGAACACCGCGAGAGCACCGACCGTGTCTGACTCACTGCCTATGGAGCAGAAGGGGAAGTGAAGTGCTCAGCACCGTTATTTCACGTGCCAGGCTCCGATGATGACGCTGTCTTTTATGCATGATGCACACCGGCTCCCGCGGAATGCTCTGGTTGAGCGATCAGGGTTTGAGTGGAAGATTAGGATTTTAAGTAAATGAGGAATGTGGGCACTGACTTTAAAATTGTTCTACCTTATTACCTACAGACTTGCGGGTTAGGGCTCAAGAGATGACGAGTACGCTTGCGTGTAGACACCCGTTAACATGAGAAAGCGTCGACCCAAGTGACCTACGAGTTGCACTTCTTTGTTCCTGCTATCGACCCACGATCTCATTAGCTACGTGTAATCGAAAAACGATGTAAAATTAAATGTTACTTGTTTTCTCTTTTGTCTCCTGCTTTCTTTTATGACTATTGGACTGTGGTATATTGCAACTCAACAGCATGGGTGTGTCCGGTGTGTATGTGTATACGATGCTAATTTTTGTAGCATTATTATTGATGCTGGTGCATCAGTAGTAACTATACTTATACGGCGTCCACCAGCATCTCCATTAACTGCCATCTCTTGACAGGCCCTATTGAGAAAGCATTCATAGAAAGTTGCTTTCTTTTCTTACATGACAAGATCGATCTAATTGCAAGTTCGTTCTTTTAATCCTAACACAAAATACAAGTTTAAGCCGAGCCAAACTGCAAATTTTAAGCCGAAGAATATTTGTTTGCATGTGATCCAGGTTTAAGGCAAACCAGCGAATTGTATCCAGGCAACGGATAATATCGTGTATGAAATGAACAGTTTTAGTTTCACAGGACATTATCATCCTTTCTATTGACCATTTCCAGCTTCATTCCTACTTCTATGGTGTAGGTGCTTTACCTCAGTTTAGCTAGCTGACACATTAGTGGGTGTGATGCATTACTTATCGAGAGCAAGTCTAGTGTTCTACACAAGTGTCATAAAAGTACATCCTAGCAGGCAGGCTTAGTGCGCAAGATACGCATTAAGTATACTTTTTAAAGCAAATGTTGTGCTATCCTGTTATGATAAAAGTTACACAGATATTAATGAGTCTGTACACGCTCAGTATTTAGAATCTACTTTACTTTATTGCTGTGGAACATCTCTCTACATAAATTTAGCTGCAACAGGGTGTATATAGCAATCGAGTCTTGCTCATTCCCCATTGGCACGACATCGGAAACCATGACCAAGAGATATTGATAAGAATTCGAAATGGAAACTGTACAAATCTCTTCTAAGGCACTGGATTCCCCATGCATCCATCCGGTTGCATTCTTTAGTGACTAATTAGACTAGGAGCTTGTTCCCATTGATAGCTTTCCACTCTACGTGATCTGTCAAATAGGGTGCTACTGATCCTACGGGTTCGATTTCCTTATCCGAGTTGGAATAGCCTTAATTAGAGACAAATAATGAATCTATACTTTTTGAAAGGGATAAACTTACGTTGATACTAAATGTTGCTTAGATCAATGGAGGTCGAAAATTTATAATGAACCACTTTTGCTTGCTAAGCTGTATAAGTTTTTAGGATTCCAGGACCGAAATCCTGCCAATATCCTCGCATAAACACCCACGCAACGCTCAAGGGTGTAATCTCGGAGAACAGGTTTGCAGGCGCAAGACCTGCGTGATAGGACAAAGTACGGGAACCACACATGGAGAATATTTATGTGCCAGTATTCACCAAAAGATAAAGTGAATTAAAGTGGTATGTCCTTTTAGTTTCTTGGAAGATGGATACGCTTTACGTGCTTCATAGATTTCTTGTCAGCTAAAGACTGAAGAGGACCAATGAAGCAGAACGTGTTCAACTGGAATCATTCAATGAATGATCTACCCGAGAAATATTCACCCTTTATCCTACAACTTGTAAGAAGGGCAGACTCGCATTAGTTCATTCCTGCTGTTACACCGCAATCAATTTCTACACTGAGCGTTGGTTTCGCACATCGTCTCCCAGAATGTCTACAAGATATGGAGTGGAGTAAAAGGCATCCAATCCCTTTTTCATATAAGTATTACTGCATTTCAGGGAATTCCAAATTATCAAGAGTGCAACTAAGTGCTAGCCTACAGACACAAGTCGAAATAAAGAAGGGATGAAATGGAGTTGGTGAACTTGTGACCGAATTCAAGAACGATCGGGAGCAATTGAAAGAATGGTAGGCTCCAAGACTGTAAATAAATACACCGACGCAACCGCTTTGCGTATGATTCCTTTCATACTCGGTAAAGCTCAAGCGCAACCAGTTGTACGAATATTACGTTGATAAGTCGATGAATTATTGGAAATATATGAAAAAGCGACTGTAAATTCGTGCGACGGGTACTGCTGCTTTCCTGGATAGGGACTTTCAGGTAGGCTGTATCAGTAGGTAGGTACTCTTTCTGACTAAGCGCTTTCTTTTATCCAGTGCCGCCTATGCGCTCAGCAACTTGCGTCCAGTTAGTGGTACTGTAATCCGATTGTTTTAGTTACTTCTCAAAAACCCATTCTTAATCGCGTGTAATATCTGCTCAATGTATTTGAATCACCATTTTGGATTATTATCATGTTGGCGATGAAAGTCCAGAAACTTTGATTCACCCTATTTCATTGATCTATTCCCAGTAGTTCAATTGAAATATACTACCTGATAGTCAGACTGTATTACCCTCTGGTAGAAAGTGCATTTTTTTACATGTTTACGGTTCGGCAGGTACCAAACAACATAGAATCTCAAAACAGTTTCTCGTGGCAGTCTTCCTTGTCTTGAATGCGCCTTCTTGTGGCGACGAATGAGTTTGAAAGTGGTGCCAGCAATTTGTTCTATTCCATGGTATATCATAGGATGACTTCCGAGGGGTCCCATGGTTTGGAGAAACTCACCCCTAGTTCGTGACGACTAATAGTCTTACAAAGGACCCTTCTACCTATTTTCATTTTTCTGTGCTTTAGGTTCTGTCCTGCGATTGGCTTACGGCATGTGAATAAGTCAGATTTCTTTATTTAATACCCAATCACTGCACATGCAGTTTTACACTAGCTTTTGCGTTGCGCTATGCAAAGCAGTATGTGCATAGTAACTTTATATTGAAATGATTTGCCACAGAGACGGGGTAACAAGTAATCGGTTCCCACCATCTATGAACAACCGTTTAAATTGGTTAAGTGCTTGGCCTACTTGGATAGCTGCTTCGTTTCTGATGGTGGAATCATCAAAGTGATTGGGCTGCACTCCCTGGTGACGTCCGAAATCCTGTGGACAAAGTGGTCTACCAATTTGTTTTGCAATTTTATTATCTTCTTAGCACAACCGCAATTCGGGGAAGCATCAGATGCGTTTCGTACAACTGGGGCTTGTCAGTGTTGCGCAAACAGAATCCCATCGTTGATTAAAGTCGTGGATACTGCGTGCTGGAGACAGTAATAGGTCGACTGTGTTTGAGCAAGAACCTTTAGGAAGTATCGCTCATGCGTGGTAGAGACACGGATTTAATAACTCTAAACTTCGTCATCAAGCTTTAGACAGTAAACGCTTAGTTGATAGATGGAGGTAGTAGTCGTTATTGTTCGAACGGCCTCGACCGGTTATCTCATAAGGTTCTAAGGCGTACAAACCGTAGGATTTTGCATCACGTTCCCGAGATGCCCAATTCAAGAAGCAGTAAAAGTGTGTCCGAGCAGATTCATCAAAATTAGCAGTGGGACTGCTACTTGCTCATCTTATAGATGGATGCTTTTGGAACGACGATGTAAATAGCTAGTCATGCCGTTGGACACAGCGCGGAAGCAAATTGGCCAGTTCTAGCTCATAGCTACTCCAAATAATGGGATTATATTTTCGATTATCCCATATTATTCTCCTCGTCATTAGAAAGTGGAAAAGAATAGATCTTGAAAAAAGTACCCTTATTTGGCTATTGCCGCCCTAATTTTTGAGTTACTGAGTAATGAATACTTTATCCGCATTGACCTTTTCACGGAGCTCGGTTGGTGACTAAACTGAATCTCTACACTGCAAGTATGTGGAAGCCCCGAAATGGTTGATAACTGATGGTGTAATCTACAATATCCCGTTTGCGAAAGGCTTTCATTTTACCTTTTTCAACCGGTGCGTAGTCCGTGATGCCGGTTTCGTTTCATTTCGGTACTCATTTGCAAACTCTAGTGATCGAAACTCCTGAGTATTTGCGCGCACTACACAATTGTGCCTTGTGTTTATCCACTTGGTTTCTATGTGGCCAACCAAGCGGATGAAGTGTTTATCTTTTATCATACCTGCTGTTATTCACTCAAGTCCATACTGCTAACCGAGGTGCAAAACATTTCCACTGTTTCAGGGTCATGCGAAGTCTTTTCTAATCTGATCGGAGCCAGGGGGAAGGACGTACTCTATATTGGCGATCATATCTACGGTGATATCCTCAAATCGAAGAAGACAGTCGGCTGGCGAACTTATCTTGTCATCCCAGAGTTAGCCAATGAGATATACGTGTGGAAAAAGAAGAAATCTCTTTTCGACCGTTTAGAGGAATTAGATAACCGTCTGGAAGGTATCTATAGGTCAGTCATGCCATGTTTCTCTACATCTTCTATGTATAACCTAAATATCCGATACATCAGGACTGCTCTCCTCTCATTTTTTGTCTATCATGCGTGTAATGCAAGCCAACCCTTCGATAACTCCTTTGGACCACTATTGGTGCCCAGCATTACAGAAGATCCCACAGAATGACTGTTAGTAAACCCATTTTCAGAGATTAATTCATACTCAGCTGCCAGTGGGAGTGAGTTGAGCGTTGGCTAGAAAATCACACTGTGCAGTTTAAGTGAATCATTCCAAAAATGCATTCTTCTGGGCGAAAATTATTTAGGAATTGGTTTGGAAAGCGTTAGGTTGGTAATAAAGTCATTGCGCTTTTTAATCTTAAACTATAAATGCAAATCTTTTGGCTCAGAAATAACCTTCTTATGCAAATTAAAACTTTTCGAAGTGACACACTTATGTCAGTGGCATACTAGTTTATTTCTTTCGGGTGAATATACTTCCGTGGTTCGGGTGGCCATGAAATCGTAGGAGGCGGTGTCAGCATCTCATTGGATTTTAAAACTTTTCTCTGGTAAGAAGTTATCCAAGTACTTGGAAATGTCCTCCTCTGTAAGCTAGAGGTCAGGGGAGTATGGTGGATGAAGCAAAGTTCCGTAGACTAGCTCCTGCGGTTTTCGCAGGGTTGTTTGTGCGAGGTGCGACCGAGCGTTGTCATAGAGAACAATTGGTCCCTATCTGTTATCAGTGCCGGGCATCTAGGTTGAAATCTTCTGTGATGTTCGACAATCTGTTGACAATACTTCTCAACTGTATTGGTTTCGATTGGATGCATAAAGCTCTGATGTATCAGACCACCCGCAGACAAGCAAACAGTCGCCATAACCAATTTTGGGTTCAATTTCGGCTTTGGAAAACGTTGTGAAGCTTGACCCGGTTCCAACCATTGTGAGGCTGATCGTCGATTATCTTAAAGGATCCACTTTTTAGCAGCAAGTCTCAGTCCTGTCGAGAAACGGGTAGTTTTTATTGGACAGGTGAAAGGCAAATGATAACTCAAAACAACAACTTATTTGATTATCATTCATATCGTGCGGAATGCAGTTATCAAGCTTTTTCAACATTCCAATCGCTCGTAAATATTTTAAAACTGTCACATGCGCTATTGCTAATCCAACAGCAAGGTCTCGAATAGTTTTATGCGGATTTGCTTTAACTAGGGCCCTGCATTGATGCTTATTTTCTACCAATGACCGTCTAACCCAATCTTCATCTTCAGGTCTATCGTAAGCTGTTCGAAAGTTTTGAAATCACCATTGTGCAGTACGGTTGTTAGTGGTTCTAACACCAAGTACACTACTGGTCTCATAGGCTGTTTCCGCTGCATTTCGACCAAGTTTAAATGGATACAAGAAAAGCATGCCAATTTGTCTTCGCTTCATGTTATATTAAATGTACGGTGCAGAGGTTAAATTGCATTTCAGAGCTATACTCTCGTCAAAATTAGATAGAGAGCAAAACAAGCTTCCAAATAATATACAAGGGAACCTTTTTTTAAATTATTTAAATACACAGCTGTTAAATCAAAAGATAAAAAACGCAATACCCTTATTACCAACCTAATATTGTATATGTTCCGTTGTAATGTGCTAGCTATCACGGTAATAACAGAGCTCATGGCGGTTGAAGTTCTTTTGCTGCAACTCCAACGGGTTTATATAACTCCAACAACTAGGCAATTGAGTAAGGCCTGAAAATGTTACACATAACCTGCACTGTTTGACCCGCAGTAGCTCACAATCCATCTTCTACAGGATGCTCGCAGTAGCCCCATTGTTTAGTGCGTTTATCAGTGGATGATAGTTGTACTGCAGTTGTATCCTACTCCGGCAATTACTAAACCTTTAAGTAGGTAAGCCACATCGGGCGTGACTGCTATTAACATATCCCAAGATGCCATATCTCACGAGTTGCTCCCAAGACCGGCGGTCCAGAGCAGGTTAACATACCCACGATCGGCTCGATAAAAATGCCCAAAGAGACACCCGTAGGTCAATTTTCTAGACCAAACACGAGCGATTGCAGGCCCATTTTACATTCTTTAGGGCCCGCAAAACAATCCAAGGTACCAGCCATAATACGCAAAGCGATATTCGTTAATCAGAACCACAGTGAGTTAACCGTCGTGTGCACTAACGTTCCTGATTCAAGGTCTGGCACAACAAAGGGCAAGTTGGTACATAATTGCAACCAGTGGAATTCCGACTGCGATGCCATGGGTATTCGGGTTGAACCAACTATGCTACGTTGCGTAGCGCATCACCCAATTTTAGTGCATTACGGAAAACCTCGATTTCCTTGAGTAACCTTGAACTCAACTAAGACAGTAACAGTCCTAGTCTCAGCAGTTCATCTTCGAAACTCATGGAGTGGGGTACACCTACTACCAGATATTCCTTGGAAAGGGCGGTCAAAGTAAAAAGAATACCAAGGCGGCATTTCCACGAAGGAAAGCAACAAAAACGTATTTGTACGTGGTGTTTCTGAACTACTGGCTTTTTTGATCACGAATCGCAAGAACATGACTGACAGCAGTAGTGCTACATCCGCCTTGCACTCTCTCGGGACGACCTTATTACTAAATCACTAACGAGAATTCCTTCAGCCTTGATACAGAAGCAAATGTTGGTAGCTCAGATTGTTCATCTGGTGGTTTGAGTGTGCGTTGAGCTCAGCGGTTTGGCTGTAAACGTTTCTTCACCACCCTAGTTGACATTGTCAGTGCGCGTTTACGTAGCGGAGCGACGCGGCACAAAGCGTTAGTGATTGCGAGTGATCGATCTTCTAACCGTCAGTCTGAGTTCGGATCGTTCGACGGGCACATGACCATCGAAATTGATCTCTGATGCTCGCGTCGTAACGTACGAGCGCGTGCCTCTTCGGTTCTCGTCGTCGTTTGATACATTTGTCCGGCGTTCTGTTACGTTAGCTTTAGTCCACTAATTCGGTTATCCTTCATACGTAACGCTACACATCTAACATCTATTTCAACGCGTCCGTTTATTGAATTGTCCTTCCTCTCCAAACTACAAAGGCTGCGGTCCAAAAATATTGCAAGTCGTGTTACACTCCAAAGGAATGGCCGAAGTCCTATTGGAGAGCTGGTTGAAGCACCGCTCCAGGTTATCAATCAAGATTAGGCTAAATAAAGCAGGCGCACTGCCACTCTTTGTCAGCAGTTCATTGGAATTCGCAACCTCAATAAAATATGTGCCTCCACAATTCTGCAGTGCGGTAGACAATATAGCATTCGCGACACCTGACGGGATAACGAGGCACATGAAAGAACATCGCGATTTGGGATCCGCCGCGCTACCATGATGACTGTTTGAAAGTGATTAACCAATACCCCACATAAAAAACGATTAACGAGCGCCTGACGAACAGTCGACTTATAAGTAAACACGGATTCGTTGTCTACCTAGACGCTTCTAACATAAAAACTATCATGTTTGTATACTAACACTCAAGGCCTTTTTAGTAACTTGGCCGAACTTAAAGAACGCCAGGTGTCACAACCGCGGGATCTCATTATGATTACGAAGACTTGGTCAAGCCTTCTGATGAGATTCTGAGGTTAATTGACCAGGTGTGTCGCTGTTTAGTAATGGCAGAGCTGGTGTGATAGTGGCGTAATTCTGTATTACCAAGCTAACCTCTCTGAACTTATTCATCTCCCAGAGATCCGTGCCCCAGATTCGCTTTGGTGCCGGCTGTGGTTGCGGAACATAGACACAAGTATATAGCTGTGATCTACCGTTCAGCAAACTCTAGTGTGAAGTGTACATTAGACTGAATCACGTTCTTCAGGTTGCTTTGTGCAAGCCATGCAGTCACATTATCATCACAGGCAACTTTAATGTGCGCGAGCTGGAAATAGCGATGACCGATAGTATGCAGTTCAAAGCCTGGTTACATGAAGTTAATTCCAGCTACCCTCTGTACAACCACGTGATCTCTCTCACTAGATTTCGTACTGCAAACAAGAAGTCGATACTTGATCTTGTGTTTATCAACGAGGAATTCATGGTCGACGGAATTATTACAAGCACACCACTGGGTCGCAGTGACCACTTTACTATGTATGTTGTGCGGAATGTCCTTAGGAAGAGGATGATAAAGTATATATTGTCACGCACCGTGCTTATTAAGGCGGTATCTTGGACACTTTTAAATGACTTCTCATCAGAAGTCGCCTGGGACACTTTCAAAAGGACATTTAGCACAGTGGTATTGGAGGAGTCTGAGCAGAAATCCTTACATCGCCAAAAGAGAAGGAAGCCATTTCTGAAGAACAGAACACGTAAACGCATCTCCATGAGGGACTTATCATGGTGAGCTCACAAAGACTCGCCGAAGTCCAAGACCTGGACGGCCTATGTGGCACAGCGTAACTTCTGTGTGACGTTGATCCACGAGGACAAGTTGCCGCATCAGCAGGAGTTAATGAAGAGGTTCTGCGCAAACAGTAACTCCTTATACAGGCATGTCGCTTGGTGCGACTCGGAATTCCAGCACTGGACACGACTGAGGGGTGCACGCGATCAGGTATGGAAGCAGCAGGTCTCTTACGGTTCCATTACTCACATACTTTCTAGAGGGTAACGGGCCCAACGGTTAGCCCTATTTCGATTGTCCCACCGTCAGTTTCATCCAATCTTAATTTTGCTGCAGAAACTGTTTTCCCTGCGTATTCACAGCTGTCCTGGCCTCGACGACTTTCGACCGAAGGCTTTACAGACAGTAGCCAGTGATCTAGCAGAATCACTTGCTATATTTTTTCAGCGCTGTATGGAAGAGAACCATATTCTAACAATAAAGAAGCGAGGGGTCCTCGCTCCTATTCATAAGGGAGATAGTCTCACTGACCCAACCAGTCCCTGTCCGATAACGCTACGCCCTGTCTATCATCGCTGATGCAATCATGCAGTATCTGGAAGATCACCAGAGCAACATGACTTCCGTCAAAAGCGCTCATATACTATGAACCTGCTAACTGCACGCAATAGCTGGACTGAAGCAGTTGATGGTGGAGCGGGAGTCTATGTCAATTACCTGGACTCCTCAAAAGTGTCTGATCGCTTAGACTAACGAATTCTCCTTCATAAGCTTCAGTCGGCCGGTGGCCGAGGGGTATGCATGTCTGATTTACAACCATAAGCTCACCGGTTCGAATCCTCGTAGGGGCGGGTGTCCTCGCGGTATACTTAGCCCACGTGTGACTGGTGGTGGTCGCGTTGGCAGCGAAGCGCTGTTACGGCGTACAGCTGGCGATTTACTTTACTTTTATTTTACCATCGGCTTCAGCTCTATGCTATTGATGGCCCACTGCTGCTTTGGATACGCACGAACGTCGGTTGGAAGTGGGAGTACAAGAATCCCTATCCGAAGCAGTTGAGGTGAACTGCGGCATACAACAAGGCTCGGTGCTCGGGCCCCGTCTATACTCGATTTTTATAAGCGATCTGGCGAGGGAAATTACTAATGATTTCCTAATCTTCACGGTTGATGTCAAATTATGGCGAGCAAGCAAAGAATCGAACGACTATGAAAACTCCAGCGTGACCTCAACACGATTTCAAACTAGTTAGTTCTGCATATACTACCTTTCAAGGTGGAAAAATGTCGCGATATTAAATTGCGCTATAGCCATTACTAGGTGTATAGGCTTGGGTCACATGCATTGTAAACAACTTTCCAGGAAAGCGATCTTGGTGTACACATTCAAAGTTAGCTTAACTGTTCTAAGTAGTCAGAGGCAGCTGCGGAGAGCATACGGAGATTTCGACCCATCCTACTTCCTCATGTACAGCTCTTAGGTGCACCCTCACGTTAAATACGCTATGCAAGCTTGGCGACGTTGGTTGAACCGCGACTTAGAAGGGCTAGAGAAACTAAAACGCAGGGACAAAAAGAGCGTCAATGGTCTACGAAATCTGTCCTAACACCAAAGCCTTAAGTCACTGGGCGTTTTCAGTGGCCGCGGCCATCTTATATTAGTCTACCAAATATTTTAAGTAAACCTAATTACGTATGCCGTCAGTTGCTGTAATTCAGCCATAACAGCAATCTTAGAACTAACCCTGTGAAATTGAGTGAACAGTATAGCCACCTTGAGTACCGGCGGGATTAGTTTGCTCTTCGTGTTTGCCAACACTGGAACGCCCTCCCAAACTTAATTGTTACACACCACCTGGGATATTAGCAAAGAAAGTTTGGATCTTACCGTTGGCCCCCAGCACTTCGTTGCCTAAACTGTGCTACTTTGGAATATATTAAATAGCCCTTCAAAACCGATTAACCTGTCACATAAACCTGAGGAAGCGGTACAGAAGTATTCTCGTTTTTACTTTTTTCACGGAGTACAACAACTACAATTGTTCCGACGTTGCCTCGTTGTTTGCATTAAATTCCCATTTACACTACTATTATTCAGCGACGTATCTGATAGATAAGCGTCCAAACAGACAACTTGGGACTTGTCAAGCGACTGCCTTTTTACCCGGCATAAATAATTGTTCATTATTTACCGTACATTTCGCTTTGCTTAGGTGGGGATTACTAAATGAAGAACGGTTTACTGCTTGTTGCAATTAAATGCACTTATTTTTTACATGCCACCATAGTTTTACCACTCGAATGGCCTCCTCAGTGAGCTGAGACAGGCAAAGATATAGTTATAATGTCTTAATTGACATGTAGCTCAGCTGCTAGATATTCTTTGTATGAAATCTATGTATGTACCTGCGAAATAACCTAAGAGCGAGGTGGATAAATTCCGTCCTCCACAGATTTCAATTCTTTTCCTTCTTGTTCCAATGCCAATCAGCTTTGAGACTTCTACAGATAAGCAGCCCTACTTAAACGCAGGCAGCTTGTTAATTGGAATCCGAATAACGACTTCAGTCTCAACTGACGTTTCATCCATTCCGTGCATTGAGAAACAGGTTTATAACATAATACTCACACTTTTCGTGCATGAAAAAACAAGTGAGAAAATCTGGTTTATTTCTATACTATTGGTTATCTGTAAACATAACTTTGGCTCAAGGGACTACTCCTCCTAAGTTAGCCAGACTAACATAAATTCAGACAATGACAAATTAAGTTAACAATGTTGTTTTCATTCCGTGAATCACCGGCTGGAATAGCTATAGGTACCGGTGACAGCGCACCATCAAAGTACGCACCGAACAGAGGGGGTCACATGAAACTGCAAAATTGGTAATGGGTTTCAGCAGGATGCCAACATCCATATACTTACCAGACAAGAATTCGATAGGGTCCAGCTCCAAATTACCAACGCATTTTTGAGGCGCTCATTTATGTTAATTCATTCAGTCAACTGGGACAAAGATGCATACCCATATATATATATATATATATATATATATATATATATATATATGGTATTGCTGATGACGATAGCCCACAACGTAAACTGGACCACGAGTTGCTAAAAGTGATTTTTCCCCTGGAGCATGGAACCTTGCTAATAAGTCGAAGAGACTTACAATTTACTGGTTTCCTATTTGAGGTTACGTAATCTGATAACTTTGTACTAATTGGATGCGAAATTTGTTTTCCAGCGATCTGATGGAAAAAAACCTGTTGGTTTTATCTATGCATTTGCTGAAAGCTCTGTGTACCCGTTGGTAAAAGTAGGGAAAGCATTCAGACAATACTTTTTCTGTGCACGCACGTTATCTTGCTTCAGTAATGCGACATCATCAACCTGATTGGGCTATCATGGGTAATATAATCGGGCTTGTGGGAGGTGATTTACCCATTCTGATAGAACAAATAATATGTAAATAAATACTTTAACTACAAATCAACTTGTTTGACCAAACGATAGCTCACAAGCTGGTGACACGCCAAAAGTTTGCACCTACTAAACTGAAGGTCTTCTGAGAAGTAGAACTGCGTAATTGTTTTGTTGGTTTGGGTAATCTTTTTAGCCGAACAAAACGGAAAGGCTGGCGTCCGCAGGTCATACGTCTGGACTAGCTCCTGAATCTTTCCGCCTGCATAAAAATGTGGCACATACTAATGCTCAAAAAGACTTTGTCCTGCCAGTTAAATAGGTTTCATAGGTTTCTGATGGACGTATGGGTGATGGTCATCAGCATGTCAATATTGAACGGTTGCCATGAGAAATTCCTCGAAAACCATATCCAACCGGATGAAATAAGTGATATCATCTCACAGAGCACAGCAACAAAGGCATAGTGTTGCACATCAGAAGTAATATTTCTACAACAATGACTACAAATTACCTAACCTCCCCAAATCAAAGCATTCTGTAGGTTAGCGAAGTCGCCACCGTCGGCCGAAATCATGGACTTTCATTGCTTCCTGGAATTTAAGCCCACTATTAAGGATGCTTAGCCTATTCAAACCAGTTCCCGTTGGACTCTGTAATTTGTCTGTTTTCCTGACCCAAAGTTTTAGCTAGGAAACGACTACAGACATGCAAGCCCCACTGACTGGTTCTACTTGTTTCCCTTCAACACACGCTCAACATTGTACATTCTGTGGACTCACCCGCTGACATTTTTGCGGCTTGAGGAACACACATTTCTTCAACTATGTCCTCACCGCAAATTCCCCTTTGGACACACACCAACTTAGAGGGCTGATTGCTTTTACTACTGATCGTTTTGCTTTAAACCGAGCCCGATTTAAATGCTCAGCAGGTTGTGTAACTGGCTGGACCTCAATTGACTGTCGCCGTCATTTGATCTCGTTTGACACTCGGTTTTAGTTTGAGTACAGAGCTATTGTGCATTTTGTGGTAGATATCGTCGAGCACCTTAACGCACTTCTGGCCTTGAATTCGGATTTGATCCGGGCGTCTTACGCGTTTCTTGAATCCACCGCCGATTTATCTGTAGCACATACTCTGTCGATACCAGTTGGAGTTGTTTGTGCCGATTTGTGCATAACTACGGATTCAGTAGCAAAAGCAGAACGGTTAATATATCAGTTTCCCGAATGTAATCGGTTGTGCCATTTTGAGTTTAAATGCAGACTCTCAGTGAGCAATTTTGGCTCAAGTACTACCTTCAAGTAGGCCGCTGACCTCTTGGTTTAGTAGGCAAATTGAGCTCAACTGAGCTTTCAAAGTCTCGCCGTGCCATATTTGTTACCGTCTATGTTTTCTCGAGTCTTTTGAGATTAATCGGACTGAAGGAATGCTTTGCATTCAAGACAACTATCAGTTGGTCTTTGCTTACTTTGAACATAGGGTCGAAACTATCATTTCTAATATAGTCTGTTTGTTAACACCCCAAATCATCTGCGAGAAACGTTTACCAGTACGGAGAAGACGACATAAAAAGTTTGCTTCCGCCAAACTCCTCCCCATTGCTTGTTCAGGTTAGGACCGACAAGTAATACTACTAGTGTATACTCTGTACGTTACAACCCAATATCAACAGATTGGTTTAGCAATACGGGGTAAGAAATACTCATCAGCGGTTGACTTTTGCTCTACTTGTGGCTCCAACTATTTATCCCTAGACCAAATACTTAAGTTTGTGTTACTTATTGTGTAAACCTCATACCTGGTCTTAGAATGCAACTGTTAGATATTCGTTAGCTTCTACCGTAGTAATTCGAATAGAGAATGACCTGATTAGAAAAGATTTGTTACTTAGTCATTCACTAGTTTTGTTCTTCGGAAAACGTTACCACCAGTCTCAGCGTTTAAGTAGAAGGTGGCAGCTAAGCAGGAAAATACCCTAGCTGACTAAAATCGCAGCTAAACTCATATATACACTGCCTTTTTAAATAAAATCGATAAGCACACTTGCATAAATAAAGCCTGTCTAATACATTAATTGTTTACGCACCTGTGATACCTTAAGGTCTTTATTTAGTCAACCGCTTCCACGCAACTGTTTTTCGGACATCAGCTTCTGTTATTGTTACTACTATTTTACTAGAGTAGTTTTATGAATTATGGATTACAAGAATTGCCACAGGTAATGCGGCCTTATGCTTTGTGAATTATTTTCTCAATATCGACAATCATGCTCGTTTGTCGGGTTGATTGAAGGATAGCTCCAAAGCATTGGCTATACCGATGCGATCCTCGAAGCCTTTACAGGTACGACGTATGTTGGTTGACAATGGAACATTAAAATTTATCTTTAAGCTGCCACAGTGGAATGTACGTGTAATATGCACTGAGTTTGAACATATGTTCATCATGCAACAGATACCTTTACGGTTAGGCTTAGAGTACTGAAGCTCTGTCATCATATTGGTATTCGCTACACCATATCCAAATTTAGTTCAGGGAAACAGCCCGATTAATTATTTTGAACTTACCATTCTGTACGTTTTGCGATATGTGAAATGTGAGTCACCGAATGTTAATAAGACGATGTCCATCCCGCATTCATAGTTACCACTGTATTTTTAAAACGACATTGAAAATAAATGTAACACTTGAGTATGCAGTATCTTAATGGGTTCAAGGTTTACCGTATTAAATAGTCGACCAACAATGAAGACTGCATTCGGTACAACCGATTGAATGACTGCAACAAGTGCATCTAACAAGATCATCACGTATATTTTTGACGAAAATCTTCCGCATTTTCCATAGTATAGTAATACATAAAATATAATGTGACAGCTGTACGCCGTAACGGCCCTTCGCTGCCAACTCGACCACCATCAGTCGCGCGCGAGCTGAGTATACCACGAGGACGCCCACGCCTGCGCGCATTCGAACCGGGGACCTTATGGTTGCAAACCAGGTGCGCAGACCACTCGGCCACCGACCTAGAGTGCATGTTGACTATAAATGGCGTTACCGTAAAATATTACAAGAATAGAAACACTATTTACATAAAAATAACTACTTTCCTTCCTTAATTCATATGATTATGAATACAAGTACTTCATTAGCAAAGGCGTTTGAGAAGGTATCACACTGATCACCATTATTGAACGGTCACCGTCTGTTTTTTCAGACTATCAATTGCTATAAGATTAGTTAAAATTTGTTTGTTGAGGTGCAGCTACTGCAATACACAGATCAATCACTACTTCTTATTGAACTCAAAGAAATAATAATATACCTTTGACCAGCCAGCCGTTCGGATTGCCACTGTGCTGCAACAAGCGTTTCGGAGACACTTAGAACTCGGTGGAAATAGCTTTGAAGCAATAACTGTTGGCATTCACTTACATTTTATGTAAACATGCAACAGATGAGATGAAATACGTTGTCTGCTGAGTATGACTAGATAATTTGAATGAAACACGGTCACACAATTGATGGAAAAGCTTTACCGTTTCCCAGAGCTGAGCAGAAAAGGAATGAAAGTTATTTTAACAGTACAAAGCACCGAAATTTCTTCTCAGTACCACTTAGCAAGCTGCCCAGTATACGGTTGTGTAATCCTCCAACTGTGATTCGTCTGATTAGAGAAAGCCTATCCAAGGTAATCTCATTATCAGCGTGACTTTGTCCACACACACACAAATGCAACAGTATGTATTTTCTTTTAATCAAAAAATGCAATCAGAAACCATCCCTTCTTTATTCAAAGCAGGTAAGCGAAGCTGCTGTTGCGCCACCTGCTTTCATCTTCGCTAAATATACTGTCCATCTAGCCGTAGATTTCCCTTACTAACCAACACCTGCCCGGGAAAGCAAACATGACGCGTGACGCTTGTCTACGTGAGGTCAGCGTGGTGTGCGTCTTAGTTTCTTCCGGCGACCTGTGCAATGCTCATGCTACCGAATTTGTAAGTAGCATGCTGAGGAAGAATAGTAAACAAGCATTTGGGTTCGTACTTTATTTTTCCGGACAGGGATATGAACATTGCTTCCAACGTGAAACCGGATGTTGCAGAGATACAACTTCAGATTAGAGTAAGTCTCGAATTCTTATTTCAGTCTCACCCCAAACTTTGGTGTTGGAAACTCTGAACCAACAGAATGGTGTCATTGTAAATCCTAACTCCGCATACAGAATAATGAAACTGGTCTTCTATTCACTTTGAAACCAACCAATGGCTAGCGAATGAATTGTGCAAAATTAATCTACACCTACTTCCAGCGAGATCAGCGAGTAGGAATGAGGTTTTCAAACACAGTTTTATACCCATTTAAATTTTTGTTATAAGAACAGAATTGCAAACAATTTGAAGTTGTTTGTTCCACAACCCATGGACTAGTCTATTCGATATGAAAGTAAACAAGCAGTGAAAAACAAGACTGTTTCTTGCACTGAAAGCTAATTACCTAAACAAACTAATCGTCATCAATAAACGAAATTTTATTATCTCTTTACTGTTGCCAATTTAGTTTCCTTACATTCTTCTCAAAAATACCAACGACATTTTGTTCAAAGAGTGGTACTTCCGTTATTCCACGGATGCAATTTATAATCTCTTACTGAATAAAACCATATCAGAGAATACCAATTAGTTTAAATTCATTGTCCAATGAGATGGCATGCTACAAGCAGTGGTACTCAGATTAGGAAATCTTATTATTAAAGCCCCTGATTTGCAGGGAGACTAGCGAACGGAGTGATAAAGTTATTCTAAAGTGTCGCACTGGTGTCCTGTGTATAGGAACTACTACTGCAACAACGTTGACGTTTCGGTTGGAAGTACTGATGAGGATGGTCTGGAAGGTGATTCAGAGAAGGCAGGCAGAGATAATGCGATGGAATTACAGAAGAATACTTTCAGTCAAAGTGCTGTGTATTCGAATTAAAAACCGTTAATGTTAACCACCTGTTAAACCCACAAAATGTGACTATAATGGCAAATGGTGTAGTTTAACTTCTATTCATATCATTGCGCTAATAAGCTGCCAATGCAGCCTCCTTTTGGCTCACTTTCAAGAGCAGATACCTTACTTTTCTATAGCCTGTTTTAGCTCATATTTAAGGTATTGGGATACATCTGTTCATTATATCCGTGGATTACCAAGATAAGCCAGGTAGACTGCTAATCGAACTCCATGTGCATTTAAGGTGACCGAAAATCACACAATCATTTCCTGTAAACTTAGTTGCGTCACTTTCAAGCACGTGTTTTAAGTCGTGATGATTGCTGAACAGGACTGGATTGTTGCGTAGAGGAGAAAGAATAGGAGGAATATTCAAAATCCTCGACGTTACATTTATTATCAACTGATGATTGTCTTTAACGACCATGTGAGCAACAGTCAGTCCCATTGCGCGAAGCGTTGCAATATGCTGGCTAGTCCATAACAGGCAAGATACACATTGCCGCTGTTATTAGGTTATAACCACTGGGTATCACAAATGGTAGAAACGAGGGAAACAACGCTGCACGACTCCAGGAGCACTTGTTATATTATGTGGATTTCTGATATATTCGTGCGGCTATATTTATTACATATCGGTCTTGAAGACAATTAACTGACTAAAGTGTGCTCCAGGTACAGTTCCTGCTTCACTATATCTTTCCACCATGAGGCGAATTTTATCCTGTCTAGTCAGCAATCCGGCTAGCTGAATAAACATTGTCCGCACTTGGTCCGAACAGTTTGCAAACCGCCTCTTCGTTTCAGTCATCCGACTCACATACAAACCTATCACCCAGGACGAGATAGAAAGGATTGAGCAGGTACAGCATGTGGCCACTAGGCTCATCTTTTGACAAAGTCATCCACACACATGCGTGACGTGCGTGCTCTTAGGTCATTTAGATCATTACTCTCAATCACTTCTCCATCTCATCGCAGTTTTGTCACTGTACGCTCATGCAAACCGGATTTACCAGCCCTACACAGTGATCCATCATGCGGGGAATTGTCCTTTAAGATTAAAGTCCGTGCCATCACTAAGCGCTTTCACGGTCATCCGTGATTAAACGCGAACGGATAACTCAATCACATTGAGCCGATCGACTTTCTGTGTGACACTATTCGATACAGAATTCTCGAGACAGACCGAAAAGCCTAAGCTTATTCCCATCCAGCGGTTCTCAACACAGCTGTGAAAGAAGTTGTGATCTCAATCTGTGTTCAGCGCTGTGTTTAGTTCCCGTTAGCAGGTTCCAGTCACTTGCCATTCCTTGTGACCTTGTCAGCCAGTTCGTCTGCATGACCCATCACACGGACCACGCGACAACGCTACCGCTCATTTGACCTTGCAACTACTACACTCGGCTGACCGATGTGTGACGCTCTCAAAGCTGGAATGGTACAGAAAGCCAAGCAACCCACCGGGTCAAGTACCGACACTATGTAGAATAGCAGAACTACGAATCGGACAACGCTCCAAACGAAAGGCATTTGCGGGTTAGGTGAATGTCACCGATTAGTTAAAGTATATTTGGTTTGCTCGCACTCTTTGGAATGGTATCATCCGAAATGTGCAAATGTGTCCCAACAACTGGTACAATAGCGAAATAGTTAACAAGCTGCGCTTTGTTTCTGTACTGCCTGCTCCACCATCCCACTCGTTAAGGGCTTGCTTATTCCAGAAGTGCTATCGGTTAATCGCAGAAGCCGAGCAGAGGATGAACGATAAGATTACTTCTATGGAAGCGAGTATGCACCAGGGAAGCGTACCGGCTTCTGAGTAACGGAATGCTGCACAAGCTGCTTTCCCTGAACCGCAATCAGCCACATCCCCATCTCCGTTGTCTTCTCCAACTTTAGTAGAACGCCGGACGACCTGACAGTATCCTGCCCACGCAATACTATGAATCATTCGTCAAACAATTTCTTGATGCTCTGGCCACTGCAGAGGATAATCAACGGTGCCCTATCTGCTGCATCGAGCAGGGTGGATAGGGTTTTGGATACTACTGATCAAGCCTTCCCGTCTTCTTATTCCCCCTCTTGAGATTTTTCACTCTTACCTTCTCGTTCCAACTTCACTTATATCCCCCCCCCAGTTTTCTACCCCCCGATGCTTGGCCCACCCCCAACATACTTTGCTGGGCATTTACCTTCTAATTTCAACTCACATGTGAACGCGGAGCGTCACTGCTCTCCTGTCGACGAGCCCATATCTAACCAAGCCGTCCATACCAGTTCATCAGCTTCCATTTGGAGCCCTCGATCCTCCTTCCGATTGGCATGCCTCAGTGTACGCAAATTACTACAGATCGGTCAACAGGCAGCACTTGCCTGAACATTGGAGACCCTCCCCATCGATATCTGCTGCTTATCAGAGACTCGCCTGCAAGACTCGAGCACTGTGCTCACTCTGCGATCCCCTTCAGGTGACGCAAGCAGTATTTTCTCATTGCGCCTATCCGGTGACGATGCAGCTTCGAGCACCGGCCAAGCTGTTGTTGGTATTGCCCTGAGTCCCCGGGCTGAAGTTGCTCTGGTTGATTGGATTCCAATCAGTAGTCGGATGTGTGCGGTCCCATTGGCTGGGTCGTTCAAAGCTTCGAAGTCACGCGGGACTAATAGATGTCTATTCATCATCGCTGCATATGCGCCCACAAACTGTAGCGATGATTCGGTAAAAGACGACTTCTACCGCCAACTGACCCAGCCCCTTCATCACAGAAGAAGCACAGACACTGTTGTGCTGGCTGGGGCTCTGAACGCACAAGTTGGAAAGTTGTCCACTGATGAAATGCATCTGGGCGGCCAACATGGTATAGGCTCCCGTAATGATAACGATGAGCGGTTACTTCATTTGTGTGAGGATGCTCGCTTATTTCTTGCGAGCACTAACTTCCGACACAGCACCCGCCGGAGGGTGACTTGGCGCCCACCAGCCTCGAACCAGCTATGGACGCAGATCGATCACATTGCTATCAGTTACTGCTGAAAAGGCTGCATCCAGAACTGTCGCTCGATTTGGAGCATATGTGTGGACACCGATCATGCACTTGTATATGCTGACATGCGGATGCGTTTTGGCGGACGCCCACAACGACGTTGTGAGCGCATTGACACCATCCAACTGACAAAGCCAGCTGTTCTGAATGCGTATCGAAGTACGCTGACATGCGAGTTGAGTAAGCACTCACTGGAGACAATTGATGGTCACTGGTCACATGTTCGCCAGACCTTACTAGCAGCAGGCAAATCATCATATGGTAAGTCTAATGGCCAACATGGATATTGGGTCTCTTTGCGGTCTCTGGAACTTATAAAGGCTCGTTGGTATATCCCGGCTGGAAAAGAACATAATGCATCACGCAACGAGCTCCGGGCAAGACTCCGTGCTAGTCTGAAGAGAGACCGCGAATCTTGGTGGTCTCATCGTGTGTCAGAGATGGAAGTGGTCACTGCCCTTGACAACCATCGTAAGTTATTTCGTCTGATACGTGAAACGGGCAGCAGGAGACCTGGTGTTATTGCAACTATACTTCACGAGAGCGGACAGCCTAGCCACAATTTGTCAAAACGTTTGGAGCGTTGGGCTGAGCATTTTGAAAAGCAATTTAATCAGCTAGAATTGTCCGATTCTTCGCCGGCCAGTGATCACCCTGCTCCGTGGGCTGTCCGTTTGGATCCACCCTCCCGCTGAGAAGTCACATGTGAGATCGGAGTGTTGAAGTTGAAAGCCGCGGGACCAGATGATCTTCCTCCAGCCCTTTTCAAATTCGGAGGCTCTTTTTTGTTGATGCTTTACATGAATTACTAGTGCAACTGTGGGAGCAGGAGACTGTCCCAACCGACTGCAGCCGCTCCGTTATTGTTCCCATCTTCAAAGCAGGCTCGCGTTCGGAATGCGGCGACCATAGAGAAATCAGTCTGATCTCCATCGCCTCCAAATTACTCGCTTCCATAAGCCTTCACAGGCTTACTGGCGCTCGTGAAAGCCAGATCCGTGAGGAGCAAGCCGGGTTTCGTCGGGGTCGTGGCTGCATCGGCCACATCTTCGCCTTGCGCCAGTGGTTGGAGCACCGTCACACTTATTGGCGGCCGACCGTAGTCGTGTTCCTCGATATCAAATGTGCCTTCGATTCGGTTGATCGATGTGCCCATTGGAATGGTCTACTAAGGAAAGGTGTGCCCGAGAAATATGTAAATATTATTCGAGCATTATACGCGCGTAGCAGAGGCAGAGTGAGGGCTTACGGCAAGTTGTCGCCACCCTTAATTATCTCTAGCGGTGTGAGACAAGGATGCCCGCTGTCACCTTTCCTCTTCAACTTCGCTATTGACGAAGTCATGGAGATTGCATTTACAGGACATGACTTGGAAGGTGTGGAGCTACTCCCAGGAGAACGACTTCTTGACTTGGAGTATGCAGACGACATTTCCCTCATCTGCGACAGCTCCCAGACGTGCCAAGCCGCGCTGGACAGATTATCACTGGCTGTCAGCCGTTTCGACCTTTGCTTTTCACCATCGAAATGCAAAGCGTTCCTCCAAGATTGGCAGGGATCGCCTCCTGCGCTGACCCTTGATGGGGACCAGGTAGAAGTCGTTCGGAAATTCAACTACCTAGGAAGTTGTATCAGCGCTCTGGGGATTAAAGACTAGATGACGAACCGTATAGCGAAAGCTCGAAGTGGTTTTGCTAACCTTACCAACCTATGGCGGCGGCATGACATTACCCGCCCTGAAGGGTAGAGTGTACAATGCAGCGGTACATTCGACCCTACTGTACGGTGGCGAAACCTGGCCCCTAAGATCGACGGACATGAAGAGGCTAGTTACGTTCGACCACCGGTGCCTTCGCAGTTTGGCTCACAGCTAGTGGGAACACCGCGTGAGCAACGAGCGTGTTCGACGCTTTGTTTACTGCACAGAAAAAGGAACTGAACCGCTCAGCATCGTTATTTCACGCACCAGGCTCCGATGATTGGGCCACGTGCTGCGCATGACAGCCCACCGGCTTCTAAGACGTGCGTTGTTTACTCACTGAGGATGTGGATGGAAGACGAGGAGAGGTGGCCAAGCGATGACTTAGTCCAGAGGAATGAAGGCCCTCACATCGGAACTGGTTTCGGTTGGAGCGTCACGGTTCTCTGGTTGGGGTACAAAATACGGTGAACACGTTTGGCTGGATACACTTGCTTACATAGCAAGGAGCCGACCTCAGTGGCGTTCGTGCTGTGAGTTTCTTTGTCCCTCCCCATCCTGTTTAGCCTCCCCTCCACCTACGATCTCATTTCGTAGCGTAAAACCTAATAATTTTTCTTTTTGCCTAGTAGCCGGCTGATAGCTTATCGGAACGATGCCTATCCGTTGCTGGTAGCTCAGCTAGCATGCAACTGTTGTATTTATTTTCCTTTTCCTGTATGTATTGCTGCACAGTAGCCGAGGTGTATAATGACGTGTATAATGGATGAATGAATGACGTGTATAATGAATGTATGAATGGACGAAAACAGACCGTACCTACGAGAGTCAACTACTATTCACCGCAACGAAATTCCGACACCAATCGAAACGTCTGGTTAAGCAAAATGCACTAGATCTGGTATCTAGCATTAACAAGGATGAAGCAGCTAAACACCAACCCTCTGTATCTGTAGCTCAAATGTCCTTTGTCGTGACAAAGCTCCCCTGGACATCCGTTACATATGCAGAGATCGCGGTAAAGGTAAGCGGGGACGCCGCCGTTGCCTCCTGTTGTACGGACCGTTAACGCGAATAGAGGGACAAAGAGTAAACAATCATCACTTGTCAGTAGGTCAAGATAAACGGGTACCGTATCTTGTAGATCAAGGAAAATGGGATGCAGCAGTAGTGCCCGGACTGTTGTATGCTCAGATGTCTCCAAATCTACCGCCATCACATTGCGGGATAAGTTATCGGACGACCAAGACCAATGGAACGCATTGTGCGTGCTGATGAGTGTAAAAGCCAAACCCATAAACCTAGTAGAATTATTGGTCTTCCGAACTCGCCACACTATAGAGAACCCAGACATATTCGAGTAACACTAAAATCCTCCGCAGAGTAGAAAATGCTTTGCTCTCCGCAAGCGCGTTAAAACACGGATTCTGTGGGACAAGTATCTATCCTGATATCTCTTGGAGCGCGCGACAATGAAAAAGAAACGCCGTAGAAGGACACAGTGAGCAAGACCGCCTAAACACAACCTTCACACCTGGCTTGCCAGAACATCCTTCTAACGGTTTTCAAGAGACCGGAAAGCACGATTTAGTGCAGTGGTGATTCATTCGTGTGACACTTTCTTTAGGTAATATTGGAGCGTTATCGCTCACCAGGATACCTCTCACTAAATTAAAGAGGATGCAGCCCTAGTATCCTGCAATTTGTAGTTCAGTCAAAGTAAAAAGCAACGGATATTTTGGATCGATGGCAAAGAAATCGGAAACGTCTTCCGTCTGAACTTTGATTAAAAGTCACAGAAGCCTGACAAGGTTCAAATATCAAAACACCTAAAGCAGCAAAGGTACCTATGATGATACAGGAGCTTACCTTGACTGCTCTTTCACTCCAGTCTGACGTAAGTCTAAACGAAGAGTAGGACGCATCTTAGCCGAACTACGTTTCAGACGAGGTATCATTATCCCGTCGAAAACAACGAGTAACTGTCGACCTCCCATCGGTCGGCATTCTCCCACACTTGACCCCTTTAGCCCCCAGTGGGCTTCTAGATACCGAGAAACCGGCTTGCATGTATACGAATGCTCAGGGCCTTTTTAATAAACTGGCCGAACTGAAAGATCGCCAAGCTTTCGGGTCATATAATGTCATTGGTATCACCAAGAGGTGGTTGCACACTGGAATGACTGATGCTGAAGTTTTGCTGCGGGGCATGTCGCTGATCCGGAACGATAGGCTTACAAAACGAGGAGGAGCAATACTGTATTGCCGAGACAACTTATAGTGCGAAACCATGGAGGATCCAGACTCGCAGTTCCCCGACTCCTTTTGGTGCCGTTTGCCGTTAAAATGCAGAGACACTTGCCTTATTTTTTTGGTGTAGTGCTCCCTAACTCTAGCCCCGAAACCGACTGCCACCTTACAGCTGCTTTAAGATGCAGTTTACAGCGAAAGTACAAATATACTTCTCATGGGTGCTTTCAACGTATATTGTTTAGAAAGTCCTGACACGATAGGAGAACACTTCAAAGCCGATCTACAAGATCTCGTAATTACTCTTCCTCTTTACAATCACTTTGCCCACTCGGTTCAGAACAGGTGACAGGCCATCTGTACTGGATCTTTTGCTTACCAACGAGGAGCATATGATTGATGTGTTGATTTTAGACTTCCTGTTGGGTCGCAGTTATCCCGCACTTATCAGTTTCAACTTCCTCTGCTATGCGGAATATCGGAATGAGAAGGAGGAGACTGTGCGAACCATCACAAGCTACGATTGATTAGCCCAGCTCGTCAAAGCTACAACTTGGTCGTTCCTTGCCGAAGAAACCTCGGATGTCGCCTGGCTTGAGTTCGTCAACAGAAATAAGCAGTTGCTTAGAGAGATGAGTGTCGGTAATCAGTGCACCTCAGTTACTTTCGTTACGAGCAGAACACGAAATTGTACAGATTAGCTCCAGCACCAGAAACTTGGGACGACTGTGTAGTACAACCTAACCACTGCACTCGAGTGCTACGAGAAAACAAAGCCGCAGATCAGCACAACGTCGCATAAACCATCTATGCTAATCACAAACTGCTGTACAAGCATGTCAATAACCTACGGAAGGTGAGCCAAGGATTTCCTTCATTCAGAATGGTGGTCAGCCCAACAAGAACAGCTTTGGAAGCATCAAACAAGCTGCGAATGCAAAATGCCCACACTTTTCAAAGGGTCTTTCCACCGAGTAATTTTCCAAACTTCGGTGTCTCTCCGTCAGGATTAACCCATATCATGTTTACTACGGAGGATGTATTGCAAATGCTGACTTCTCTACGCAAACGCAGCTCGCCGGGTGTGGACACCACTCGTCCAAGGGCACTGGAAGCAGCAGCAAGCCAAGTAGCTGGACCTTTAGCTTAGAATTTCCAGCACTGCTTAGACCAGCATAAAGTTCCGTAATGTAGAAGCTCGGAATAATTACCCCTATTCATAAAGGTTGAATCAGCGCTTAGCCCAACAACTACCACCCAGGAACCTTTTCCTATACTCTCCAAGGTCATGGAATCCATAGTTGCTGATGCATTGGCTTGCTATCTGGAAAATAACATCTTCACGCCTTAGCAGCACGGCTTCCGTCGATAGCATTCATGCACAATGAATTTACTAATTGCACGGGGCAGTCGGACCGAGTCGGCTGACGCTGGGGAAGGGGTTGATGTGATCTACCTGGATTTTTCTAAGACTTTCGATCGTCTAGACCATCGGATACTTCTATACAAGCTGCAGCAATACGGGATCGGCGACCCACTTTTAAGCTGGATTGCCAACATTCTACTTCAACGGCAATTAGTTGTCAAAGTTCCGAGCTCTTTGTGGGACCCCATACAACTCGAGTTTGGTGTGCCGCAAGGCTCAATTCTAGGTCCACGTTTGTTTTTGGTGTTTATGAATGACCTTTCTCAAGGAATCGCTTCAAACTTCCTAATGTTTGCTGACGATATCAAGATCTGGCGCAGGATCCAGGCGGACGCCGACCAATATATGTTTCAGCGTGACCTAGATACCGTGTATCAATGGGTGACCCAACACTTACTGCATTTCAACGTCAGTAAATGCAAGGTGCTTTCCGTCCGACATCAGAGTAGCTACTCATCAGGGTCGGAAGGAATATACTACAGCAAACAACTCTCGAACATGACTTGGGTGTCCTGGTTCAAGATGACTTAGGTTGCACCAGGAAATCTGAAACCGTTTCGAAGACTAAAAACCAACACTTCAGGCTGTTGCGACGGACGTTTGAACAAATAAATAGCCCCATATTTTGAATATACAATCCAAGCCTGGCGTACATGGCTGAAACACGACCTTAACGCACTGGAGCAGCCGCAACGTCGGGCATCTAAGTACGTAATTGGAATGCGCAATCTTTCATGCCAGGGGAGGCTGCAACGATTATGGGTATTCAAAGGAAGCTACAGCAGACTACGAGGAGACTTGATTATGGAATACTTGATTCTGCAGGATCTACATCATGTGTGCGGCTCCTTACTGCAGCTCAGCATTAATACAGCCATGAACGGCCACTCATTAAAACTCGCTATGCAGTATAGCCGTCTAGATTACCGTAGAAATTCATTTTCCATGCCTGGCTGTCACCCGTGGAATGCTCTTCAGAATCGGTTGTCATTGCACCGACACTAATAGTACTTATAAAACGGCTGGATGAAGCAATCATCCACTTAAACCTTGTCATTTATCACTAAGTCTCCATCTTACACCTGGAGTTTACCATGGAATTATTTGATGTTAACTGTGGGTGCTGTGAATCTAAGCTGATTGCAGGACTATAGCGGAGCATACGATAAGTTCTCATATTCATATTTAATAAACTAACTGTTTTACCTTTCTTATTCTTATTCTTTCGTTATCCCTACCAACTACCCAACTGGACTTGTGAAGCAACGCTTCTTAATCCGTATGAATTCATTGTTCATTGAGATGCGCCGTACCAAGACCGGTGCAAGAGACTTCGACTTTGCACTGTGTTATCAGCGAGTGTGTGTGCATCATATCAAACATCACAGATTACATCTTGGCGATTACTACTTGCTGAGGCTGCTGCACTATATGCACACACCAAGCAACGCATGACGATACCGGTACAAGCTTTTAGTATCGGAGTTGCAGCGGGTCGTCCACCGACTCTGCTCCTAACAGCGGGTGAAGTATCTGTGAACCAACTTGCCACCGCAGGTAGTCTAGGTAAGGTCTATGTGTATTTAAGTAATTCCTAGGCGACATGAAATATCACGAATACTCACCAATACAACAGGTAATTGTGCCTGAGAGATTTTATACGCAGCTACAGAGTAACATCACTTCTGGTACTTCCATCCAATAAACAGTATATTAAAACAGCCGCACCACAGACTTCAACTATGGGAAGGTATAAACTGGTCTTATTAGGTGATTCTCAACAATTTATGAATTAACAAGGATTTGGTTTTCACAGTAGTGCCCGATTCCTCATGTTCGATGAGGTGGGTGTATAAGTCACCTTGTTTCTATGAATGAGACTAGATCTCACCGAAATTTCGAGGGAGAAATGAGAAGTCTTATTCATTATATCTGTGAATACTCGTTATAACATATAAAACCGATGTCATAAAATAGAAATATGAAATCTCCGTGTGCTTTTATTGAGTTACTGCTGGTTAATCTAAAATGGGCTGTCACAGCTGCAGTCGATATCGCGTACATACTGTATAGACTAACTGGTTTAGATCGAAATATTAAGGATGAAAAACAAACATTTTCGTGAAAAACATGTTGTTTGACTATTGTTCTAATGAAATCTACTTTTGCCGTGTGCCGCAGAGTTTGTACTATGCGACTCCACAATTTTCTATTCAACAGGATGTGGCTCACCACATGGAAGAGTCATATGGACTTCTTGGTAGCTTATTTCGAAATGGTGAGTCAAATATCCATAGTGCTCATACATCCTGCATCCGATGCTACTAAAAAGATACTAAAACCTCTCCAAGCATTATTATGGAGCAGAGGTTCCTTATTCTTCTTAGTCTTGCAGAGCGCTTTGTTCACTGCGCTTCACGCTCACATAATTACTGCTGTACACACTAACATTTCACCATCTAATTTCACGAAGGGAATTGGAGTCATGAGCAGAATGATTTGCGTGGTCTAGCTTCTACAGCCCTTAAGTTCAGTGCATTAATTCATGCACAGTATAAAAAGTTAGTATAGACTCCACAAGTAACGAATTACTAAAAGAAGTATTGTATAGAACCTTGAGGTCTTATTGGGCTAGAAATTGAGATCTTTAAACACTTAAACGACATAGCTTTTATATTATTATTCGATTTGGTTATCATTATTATTACTATTAATAGGACTATTATGATTACTATTACTATTATTAGTACTATTATTATTACTAAGCTCACCAGACTAACAGATATGCTGAGTACTTTGCATCGCAACCCTCTACAATAACCTCGCTATAGTCTGCCCCCGAAAAAGCCAAAAGCGAGAGCAGGCATATCAATAAACCCCAGCTAATTCTACGTTGAAGAAGCACACACGGGTCAACCACCTCTGCAAATGTGGGCCTCGAAAGCTCATATCTAGGAGTAATCGCATCAGTAACTTTGTTCCATGTTCTATCGCAGTCTCCTATAGGGAAGCCAAACACAAATGAAGCCAAAACTCCTGACAGTGGTTTCATTACTCCGAACTGATTCGGCTTACAAACGTTACGGAATGGTAAAGATGGAAAACTACTGTTCCTTAAGAGCTGAATGAACATAAAAGAACTGATAAAAATGCGAGTCTCACCGCGTAGTGTGTAAGCTGAGACCGTATACACAGGGCTACTATTCGAACACTCTATGTAACAACTCAAAGATTGACGCTTGGAAGGAATACGCAGCTGCGATTAACACAGCGGTGTCAAAACCCGTGCCATTAATTCCTAAGTTTTAGCACAGAGCAACGCACCGTCCCAAGTAGATGCGAACTGAAAAGAATTTCTTAGCAGTCTTCAGCATACTAGCTTGTTTATCACCTTCCGGCCTTTCACAACACTAGACAAAGAGATTGTGAGCAAAATAGCATTACAAAGCTGACAGTAACACATACCACACGCCACCACAGCCACTCACAATCCTTGAATTTTATACGACTCTTCTTATTGGAGACATAATGGTCCGAAACCATACCCACCTCAGACAGACCCAGCAGAGTTAGCTTATCTATTTCCATTGTTCCTACAATTTAACCACATAGAACGGCTGGTTCCGCATACGGTAAATCCAAACCTGGCCTTGAAATCTCAACCCTCTCTTTTCACTCAGAGTTGTCCGCAGACAAAATCGATAGAGTATACTTGCACCTTGACATACCGTTGAGGAACTTAGGTGTATCGGTTCCTTAGTTAAATTTGTTGACGATTATTTTTGATTCCCACAGCTCAGAGATATCTGCTTAGACACAACATGAGTAAACTTAACTTACGAGCAAACTCCGTGAAGTAAAATATGCACCTTCTAAGTATGTTTGAACAGTTAAGCTCAATATATGTGATCTTCATCACAGAAGCGTGGTGCAGCACTGGCCCGTTGCAACATCCTCCTTATGTTCCCAACTGTCATCTTTTTGAAAAACACTGCAGCACAAAGCGGGTTTTGGGGTGCGCCTTCATCAAATACTTACAGCGGAGTTCTCCTGACCCTAAGCCACAACTAAACGACATCCCTGAATATTTCTGGAGAGCCACATCGTCCTCTCATGTTGTTCCCTGCAAAGCCTACAATCCCGTAATCAACCGTCGCCGGTATCACCTTTCAGTATACGTCTATGTTATCCCACATATTAACGACTGACTGGTAACCTTAAGTTAACAAACATCCCTTCGTCACTACAACCACCTTCATATTTGCATACAGCTGGACAGAGGTGGTCATCAGACCCCCTAGTCGGTCAATATGCACAATGAAGATCGAAAATGAACAAATTTATATTTTAGAAAACCTCCGTTGTACTAGCCACACCTGCATGAAAAAAGGATAAAATATCGACTCATTTATCCCATATGCTATCCATAGGGTGGGCTGGAAGCTCACACAAGAACTAACCTGGTCTTTGGACTGGGAGCCATGTTTCTCTTCACTAGTCTCCATATGACATTGTAGCAGTCCAATTACTAAACTTACCATATAATATCCCCACTTGTCTCAAAATATAAACGTGATGTTTCCAGTCCAAAGAATGCAAGGGTCATCTCCCTTAAACGGAAAACAAGGAAAAAGAATACGAAATTTACAAGGTCTAAAGGTCTCACATTGAAAGTACCATTGTAGGATCTCACACTTGTATTAACTGTTCACAAGTGACTTGGATAAGAGGAGGAGGAGGGTAAAAGCACCTTACGTGTGTCATGCGAATGAGAGCATTATTGAAATCACTACGCCTTAGGATAGGTGAGGCCTCTTCGATCAAGGGACTGTTCGATGTGGAGTGCCATACATTAAAGGATCAATCGCCATGTATGAAACGTCTACTTCCTGCTTCGCTGTTTCTTAGCCTGCAGAATGACCTCATATCTTCCTGCTTGACACTTACGACAACAAAAGTCCTACATAATCCCGAGTTTTGGCTTCCGGGCATATAAAATGCCATGAAGTCAATCAAAGTTTCTTTCAAGATGGATTTGGTTGGCACAATCCAAACCTCCACTGACTTAGAAAGGTTTTTCGTTTAATATGCTCCTTTTGTTTCTCAAAAATATCATTGTTTGTAGAAGCGAAGACAACACCTACTATTTATCTCCATAAAAATGAAATACGACTAATAGTTGGTATGTTACTCCAAAAACTATTTAATGGCAGTATGATGGGCTTATCCTATCATCTTGGATTGCGAAACGATTCTTAACATTGATACTTGACAGATGTTCTTCTACAACATAATCTGTTAACTCCAGTTATACAGTAGTGGTTTTGTTCCTAGAAATGAAAAATATATGCTACTGGTGGCTATCAAAATATCGGGTCTTTGGGATCAGAGATCCGCTTGTGAGTTAACTGAACTCTCATTTGAGTTGGCATTCCCAGATAGTCACACTGAATGACTAGTACCCTTTCCCACATCTACTCACTGGGGCTATCATCCAAGGTAGTATACTTGCTCCTTCGTTCTTCTTGCTCTATATTGACGATTTCAGCATGTATGTGGAACATCGCAGGATATTTTGCATGGAAACGACAGTAGGCTTGTTTATAAATTTCTACAAGGCAAATTCCAGAAGATAACGTTGCAAGTTCAAGACGGCACAGATACATCCGAGAATTGGTTTGAAACATGGCTGTGAAGCTGTATGCCAAAATTTGAAGCCTCATGTCCTAAGGATGTTCTCTCCTTGAAGAGTCAGTTAGATTCAATAAGGTACGCATCTATACAAAACCTGTTATGTAGGAATGCGACTACTTTTACAACCAACTTTTCAGCTTAGACATGGTATCACGTAGGATGAACCAAACGGTTTATGGCCATTTACCATAAAACATTTGAAAACTGCCGCGAAAACTAAACTTTTCACAAACCTTATCTTTGCCATCCCTGAGTACTGCAGCATCATTTATGGAAACATGCGCATGGATGACAAAAATCTCTGAAGAGTAGGTTTGTTTAACAACGAATATAAGTTGAGCATCCAGTGGTGCTGTCTGCGGTTTCATCTCGAGCCTCTGTAGTTGCGACGACTGGAACATAATTTAATGCATGTGCACAATCTGCTCAATCAGGATACTTACTTTTGTCTGCCCACATTAGGGTTACCACATAATTTTACTGAATGCAAGTAGAACTAGGAAGCCGTTGGATCCAATTACTTCTACGTCATCTACTTGTCATGCGCCATAGCCTGCCAGTGGGTAGCAGGCCATGTGCAAATAGACAAACATTCTGCATCAGAATATCTTTGCTTGAACTATGTATCTGCTCTGTTCTATCAGAAAACTCGTCCAACCTCAAAACAGTGCGAAAAAATGGTATATAAAGCCAATAATCAAAAATCACTGTATTTTGGAATGCCCTAGCAGAATTGACACTAAATACCTCCCATCTATGCGACAGTATGCGCCTAACTGTAGCTGATTAACAGTTCGTAGTACGGGAAAGATCGTTCGCATCCCGGAAAATATGCATATCGTTATACATAAGTGCAGTTTTGTCTGCAACATTTAAGGAATTTAGTAAACTAAAGGTTCACTGAACTACACCTTGGCAATTTATTCAAATGAATATTTTCCAAATTGTTTAAATGGCATCGTGTTGAAATTATCATTGCTGCCTAGGTGTTGTTAGTTAACAGCATCAATAACCACTAACTAGTTTTAGGAATTTATATTAGCTCAAATTTATTATTACGCTAGCTGTTAGGTTATAAATTGTGTCGGAGGAGAATTGAAACCTTTAAGATTTTATTCCATGTAACCAATTCTCGGGGAAAGCGTAAAATGTTTCATGCAGTTTTAACAAGTTATACTACGAATTACCACAGTGTTCCGGTGCTTTGTTCCAGCCGCTATATCTCAAAGCGTTGTTTATTTCTGCTTCCATTCAACAGGATCGCGTCATACCTTTTTCTCTTCTCAAGTCCTACGGTACGCTGATGTTTATTCAATTTCTTGCCTCAATCTCATCTACTATCCACTCTGCTACATGTTCAGAGCGCCATCAATGCTGATGCCTCACGAGTCTACCGTCTCACATGATGAGTCTCCTTTGGACAGCTTCTACTATTTGGATAAGTCTCCATGTGGGCTTCAAAGGCGATCACAGCAGTGTAAGCCATCATGAGCAGTGACTGGATTTTGGGAACCCCACCTGTGATTACTGATTTGTTCCATTCGCACGCTTCTCAGACCTATTGCAGCATTTGTTTACAGTAGATGAGAGACGGATTCTGAAACAGATCTGTCAGTCACGATAGATCGAGTGTGGCCATTCAACACACTGTCTGTGATATGCTGGCTGCAAACGATGTCTACTGTTTTGACCATGATTTGATTAGCCGCGTAGCATCTAAACCAGGTTAAGATGTACTAGGTTTTAGTGGGAAATAATACAGAAAACTTAAGAAACATATTTGCATTTGGCAACCTGGCTGTATGTCTGAAAATTGCCCTTAAATGGTCAAATGGGATGTTTAGATTTACGCTGCACAAGAATGCAAGTGCCACTAGATCATAGGGATAGATCAAGGATTGCTGCTGAATTTAGGCTATGGGTAATATCAGCTACTTCGCTGGATCCCATAAGCAATAATTCCGCGGTTGTTATTGGAGGAGATGGTTAGCACTGCTCCAAGGGAAAGCTGATAAATTCAACCCCATTACGCTGGGAAAAGTCTGGACTGCAGTCTCGCCTATAAATTGTGCCAGCTTATTTGTCTGATATTGTGGGATCTCCATAATTAAACTCATGCTTGAGATGAACCCATTGTGCTTTGCTAAATGATTTACATGGATACACTATTGTTATCATATATAACCGATTACGGGCGCATTCATGTTGCATAGTGAACTGCCATACAATACCTGCAACAATAACATCATTAGGATTATCTCTCAGTTTTCAGCACGGTAGCACGATTATGGCGGATGATGAGCTAACCTCTAAGCTTCGTTGGCCCATGGATTTTTGTCAGATATCCCTAATTTTCCATGCTGTCAGCTTGCGTCAGATACTAAACAAAACACTGTGCTTTAGGATCTCTAAGCGTGGAGAGCAGTGCAGCGCATTGAGCTTGTCTTTGTAGTATCCTTTCTTCTCTAATGCAACTCACTACATTTCCAATACGCTTTACAGTCAGCAAGCCACTACTTCCAAGGAACACGGAGTATATCTTAGAAGCCGTTGGGTCAGCCGATCTTCAGCTTGACAACTTTGAGTCCAACAAGGTGGGCCACAGTGATGGACAGAAAAATTAAGCAATTAGCAACATAACCTGCGCCTGAATGCCTACCCCATAAGTGATTGCAAATCAAGGTACGTATAAGTGTGTTGGCCATTTCTTACTTTTATTGCTAGGGAAAAGGTCGATGTAGTTAATTTCAAACCTTCTCTGCACCACCATCCGTGTAACTTATACCCTGCTTAGCATGGCTTTTGCAAATTATCCATCAAATATGTCGATGGAACATGAGCTGAATGAGCTCTACGGAAACGTGGTGGAGCATGAATTTGGATCGACTGAAAACCATGTTTATTTAGGCTGGATACCTGATTGCGCTCCTTTCTGTTGGGTACTTAACGACGTCCTTCATAATGCTGGTCTACCCATTCTTTTTTGCGCTGTTTTACGAATACCATTAAGGAGCAAGTATTGCTGGACCTGAGAGTTCGCGACAGAAGTGGCTCTGAGAATAGCCGCATTCCAGAAGTAAACATTGGTCGGCTCATTTCACATTGAAACTGCGGTTGTAATGTTTCACCAGAGTAACCATGAATACAGTTCAGCATCTGACTGCTCAGTAATGCATTGCAGCCGTGCCAATTAGAAGCCATTTCGCGAGCGTGGGTAACAGCGGAAATAACTTTTAAATGCTAAATTGTGACCCATTAGGATTTAATTTATTCAACTAATCCGTATTTGAACAAATTTCTCCAGTGACACGGTCGCTGCTTATCATTTATCATGTCTGTATTCTATCTTTCAAAATCCGTTTTCAAGGAGCCCTAACTTGTCACACCAGCAAATCCAAGCGAAGCAGATGTCCATGTTTTAAATTCATCCAGTTTGCTTACCTTAGAATTCCTCAGAGTAAGCATAAACAGCTGTTATGCTTCATTATATTCGTGTGCATTTTTTACATACAAAAATTTTATATCTTTCTTCCATTTTTCTTCATGGTACTTTACCCTCCACATACAACTCGACGCACGCTAACGACAATGTCTTGGCTCAATCAGTAATGTCAAAGGAATCGCCTGCATTATCCATCACCGTCATGATTTCCATTCAGTCCTTACCATTATCTGCGACCATTGTCAGAAGGAAAATACTTCGTGACATCCCACACACCTAAGCTGCTGGCTCACTTAACCGCTTCCCTTTCTCACATTATTTTGATATGCAACTCTTTGAGCAAATCCTCTTTAATGTCGATGAACAAAATTTTGATTAGTAATGTTACGAGGTAACTTTCATTCCGTGCCCTGTTGTGAACTATCACCGCGCATCCACACCGGTTTTCTTCAAATGCCTCTTCTGATTTTTCATCACTCCATATAGCCCACGTGCATACCTGTCTTACTGCTAATGGACCTCAAACATTCCGCGAGGGTTATATCTGCGAACAATTGCATACGCAGGCTATGATTTAATAGACTAAATTTGTACCGATTTTCTAAAAGCCCATTATTTATTGAAATTCCGTTTTATCATTTGAAAATCAAATTTTGGAAAGCTGAGAGCTTGTTTGCTTAAAAGATCCATAACGGCAACCATGTTGCTCGAAAGTTCGTGAATCAATATAACATTAGGAAAATAAGGTTTAACTGACTTTCAACTGGGTTATTAACAATGATTTATATACAGCATCCAGTTTTGTGGTTCTTTTGTTAAATGCTAAAACTAAGCTTTCAAGAACAGCTCAGAATGAAGTGCGTTTCTTTCCGGAATATCCTAGGCTTGAAACCAGTGGATTCATACATTTGATTTCAACCGGCGTTCCGTTGAATTAAACATCACAATTGGCACTTAGCTCTTTTAATTTTCAATGCAACCATGTCTACAAGCATTGGGCTTTCTCTCCGAGAATATGTAATAGGAGAAAGAGTATGACTATCGGCACTGCGGACGCACGCATGTCTCCACTTGTACCTCAGCCTCCATCGAGTTGGCTTAATCTCTTGGAGGAGAGAATGCAGTGGCATCAAAGACAGAAATAATCGGTAATACACCTTTGTGAGACTCAAGGAGGTGACTAGATTCGAAGACACCTACTCATTTCTTGATTCCGAGTAAAATTACGAAGAAACAAAATAACGACTTGTAACTCCGTTGCATCAAGCATTTTCTCATAAACTTGCTGTTCACTAGTTGCTACAAAGCTGCATTGTGTAAAGTTAACCACGGAGAAACTGGAACTCAACTCTCACGAATAAGTTCCCTCTTCCACCAGAGACCTCGTGATGCACCACCATGTCTAAATAAACAACTTTATATTTTTGGATATCCAATTGTGTTGAATGTCGGCAAATAATGGGGTGTACCCAAAGCAGTGTAAATGGTTGGCTGTTATAGTTAGAGAAAATGTGGCCTTAGGTAAAATGCCACGAGATCCAGGCGGATAATTCACATACTCATCGCTTCAAGAATGGTAGAAAGGATAGCTAAAAACGAAATGCCTGGTATTCTCATTTTGGAAAATCTACGGAAATTGCAACCTGGTTTTTCATGTACGAATGTATATGACATTAGAGCTGGATTTTATTAAACTCATAACAATGGGTACTGATAATGAATGGTTGTGGGTGCATATGCCAATATGCCGAAAACTACAGACCGAGCTCCAAGTATTAGGTTACTAACTGGTATGCAACCGGTTATTATCGGAAAATCTCTGTTCATTTGGTATCTATTATATCTCTATGCTATGAGGCAATGGGCTTTAAAATGTAAGTGCCTCACACACCAAATCAATTACCGAAGACGATATCTAAAACATCACATGCTTAGGATCTATAGGCAAATGCACCAAAATGTCATCGTTTACCACGTAAAGCTTGACTTGGCTTTCCAGTTTGCGATTAAAATAGAAGTCATTAATTCCAACACAGAGAGAGATACACTGGATTTCTCACTATGCATTCAGTCTGATCTTTCGTCTTCTTACTCCTGCTGACACATGTTGCAGATGCTATCTACTGCAGAATTATGCAATGCCTTATCTTGTAACTACGAAAACCTACGGAACGAAGCACAATAAGAGAGAGAGAAGCGAAACCTAAGGTAAAACCTTAATGCCCTTAACAAACACGGGGTTAAGGCGCCTATATATATGTATGTATATGAGTATATGTATATATATGTGTATACTGCACAATCTTTGTAAAATATTGCGCCATCGGGACCATGGTGAAATAGAAAAACAGGATTGGAGTAAATGAAGAAAGAACAATGAACCTTTTTGGTTTATATTCCCACGCACATTTTTGAGCTTTTTTGATGTTTTTATTGGGGGAGGCAAGGGAAATCGCCACAACAAACAGTGATACACGCCTGCCAATGAGTTCGGTTTTCAGCCATGACTTTCAAGGTTTCTAAGCATCGGCACTCAGCATCTTTTGGACCCTATCCAGGGAGTCGAGAAGAACCGACGGAGGCCAGCTGTGTTGTCAGCTTTTTCATCCTGCTTCTTAAAGTTGCAGGCTGTCCACCACACCGCATTCTCCAGCCCTGTCCAGGGACCGGAAACAGGGTACGACGCAAAAGACGCTGAACGGGCATACGCAGTACGTGTTCGAGCCATCGTAGTTGGTGCAGCGTGACAAGCGCATTGAGAGACTGGATGCCTCCACCCAGGATACGCTGTCTAAGTTCGGCGTTCGTTACGTGGTTCAGCCACCACACACGGGCGGTGGACCGCAAGCAACGGTACTCGAAGTCAGGCAGTCGGCTCAGGTCATCCGTACGAGCGGGCCAAGTCTCGCAACCGTACAAGAGTATTGCGCAGACGATCGCACTTTAAACCCGCGCATTGCCGGATTAAGGGGTGTCATGGCGGCTGCATAAATGTCACAGCCTGCAGAAGGCGAGACAAACGTGATATACGAAACGGAATCTCATTTCCAACAGCCCCACCAGCAGTTATGCAGTTTTCCAGGTAGCCAAAACACCGTACAACTAGCGTCTCACCATCGATGGTGAGTTCAGTTAAAGGCGTGTTCTAGTCATGTAAAAGCGCTTTGCAGTTGAATGTTTTAAAATGCATGCCATACTTCAACGCTTCAATCGCCAACCGCTTGATTGCAAGTTGGACGGCCCGCGGATTGTCACCTAACAAGAGCATATCATCAGCGTAATCCAAATCACTCAAGCTGATGTTGGAGTTGCACTGAGTGACAGGGCTGAGGCAGTTTTGGCTGACTGGATCCCAGGCAACAGTCGGCTATGTGCAGTCAGACTACGAGGTTCATGTAATTTAAGTAAGCGTCGAGATGTTACGCGTGCAATGTTTGTCACCTCCTACGCTCCTAGAGATTGCAGGCCGTATGCAGTCAAGGACTTATTTTAACAACAAGTACATGATTTTCGTTCCTCAAAATAGTCTGAGATTGCCATTTTGTATAATCCCCCTACCTACAACAAGTCAATAACATACCATCACCAAAATCTAAACATCGTGCAAAGAAAAGGCAGCATCGGCAAAAATGCTTCCTTGCGGCTTTCAATACCCCACGTCACAAACAGTCATTACCCCGCAGACAACTCAGCACCAAACACACTGTAAGAAGGCAATCCGACTAGAAGATGACAGCAGACGTGTCACTCGTGTCGACTTCTTGGCATGTCCTATTTAGTCTCGAGCCAAGCTAAGGCGAGTCACGGGGACTGCAGCCTGGACGTCTAGACGGGAAACGGTTCCTAATTGGGGCTTCAGTGACTTCATTTCACGCTGCGAATACAACTTTTGTCCACCTGGAGTCCTGCAGCACCCTACATCTGACAAACAAAGGCGCTCCTCGGTAGGTGGTGACCAGGCATACGGGGTACGTGCCCAAGCCACCGCAATTTATTCAGTGCTATCTGTTGTTCTAAGTAACTAGTCTGGTTATCACTGCCTAGTACTCGCTTACGCACATCATGTTTGCGGACACGCTGTTGGCATCCGACAACAGCAATGCTTCGTAGACAACGATGATCAAAAACTGGAAGATGTTTCACATCCTCAGATCAGGAGCGGCAACGCTCGCTTTCATAAAGTAGGACGGCCTTCACTGTGACCTTGTAAATATGGCATTTCAGACGGAGAGAATCACCTTTCAGTCGCCATGGATGTCGAAGATGCATGAAGGCTGTTCGGGCTTTTGCATTGTGAGCAATGATTTAAATTGCCATGCGTTAATCACTGCAGATGCAGCTGCCAAGGTAGGTGAAGTGGTCAACCGCCTCGAGTGCTTTGCCATCCAGTGTCAAGGGTTCATCGAATGACTAGTGGTCCTGTAATAGCACCTTTCAATTTGAAGGTGCGAAGCGCATGCCAAATGACGGGACCATTTTTGAAAGGTTATTCACGGTTGACTGCGCCGCACCCACATCGTGAAAAGCAGTATAACATTAGCCCCTGCATCGTGAGACAACGCAAAGGAATGGTTCGTGGTAGAGACCATGATGAAGTTGAAAAAGGGGGGGGGAAATTGGAAAACGCTGACCAAGGCCACTTGTTGTAGGAATGTCATCCGACAAACTACCGTAGACCGAAACGCGGCCTGTCGTGTTCGAATATGGTGTATGCCAAATGTTCACATATTTCCTGGGAAAACCTTACGACCAAAGTATTTCGAACTGACTGCATCGGTCTACTGAATCGAACGCACCGTTGACGTCAATACAGCTATAGCTGACCTGCAGTACGTGTGGCGCTGCTTTTAGTTCCTGAACCAGAGTGAAAATGTCATCCCCACAGCCGTCTTTAAGGCGAAAGCTTGTCTGCTCTTCCTTAATCCGTGGTACGCGCTCCACAATGACGCGAAGAAAGAGAATTGAGGCCACTAATCTTGTCACAACATGCGTTAGACTAAAGCGCCTATGGTTAGCATAAGCTGTGCGACTGCCCTTCTTGCATATTGCCTCCATAATCGATTTAATCCAGTTATCCGAGGTGGTCTCTTCCTTCCAATTATGTTCGAACATGGAGGTCAGTGCTTTTCAGGGGACCTCACTACCATCGTTGAATGGTGCAGGTGGGAGGGAATCCGGGCCAGCAGCACGAAACCGATTGTGGGCTGCGGTCTCATTTCGAGCATCAGCCTCTTGGTTGTTCATTCCGTAGGTCACCGTGGTTCTACGGCAGCATGGCATTAGTTCAAATGGCTGGTGTATTTCTTTTGATGATAACTTGTAAATGTCGTACTCCATTAATCAACTGTACTATGCAATGCAATAACATCTCTTACAATATTTTATTTCACTGACGTTGTATGAGATACAATTATATTTTTAAATTTCTGCATTAGGGTGATTTCGTAACATAAAATGTTTGAATGATTTCCGAACAAGTATTTCTTTCTCATCATTTCCCGCTTCAGCTGCACAAGGAATATGTAATGTCCGCTTTTCCCTACGGAAATATATTTTGCATAAACATGCAGAAAGTACGAAAATGTTGTTAAGCGAATCCATGGCCACTTTACCCAACAGTTAATTGGATTTTCGTTAAATTTCACGCTTTGTGCAACGCTTAGCTGACGTCCTTAACGAGCGTCAGCAGAGGAAACGAATCTATCAACTTGGACGTCGCTTTGAACAGTGAGGAACTCATGATGGATGTGGTAACAACGGGAATTCCGTTAGACCGCTACATGTGATAGGCAAATGATCCTAAAATACCAAGGAAGAATCTCACTTCCTAATTAACTACGATAATCGATCTGACCTCATTGGTGCAAAAATCTGGTCTTTCCTAACCGAGTGGTCCTTTGAGGTGGTTTAGGGGTGTTCCTCAACCAATTCAACAGCCTAGTGGTAAGCGCCTCAGAAATGAGAATCCACTACGCAAAGAAGATGAGGTTATTCCTAAGGAGTAAGACTCGGCGCTGCATGGCATTTGGGGACTTGGCATGGCTCGCTCGCATGGCCCCTCCGCGCGAGGACACTCGGGATGTCCATACTCCTCCAGGAGGATAATGAAAATTATCGACAGGACATTGTGGTAAGATTTTGCTTTATCCTTACGCTATTTTACAGACAGGTAAACTAACTACATAGGGTTAAGCGCGGGGGTGTTGCTCTGCACATAGCAGGTGGGTTAGCACCTAGAGCACAAGAGGCGAACAACGCTCTTGGAAACAATTTAGCCGTACCTACTGAGATATACGGTCAGCTTACCATCATCCTACGCAGACCATACCGCCATCAGTGTTTGGCCACATATACTTCAAAACCACATTTGGTGGATATTGTCTGGCTCCTTTCGGAGATCCCAGCGACTGGCTCACCTGCTATCTGAGTTAGCCATTTTGGATTTGATTGTGGCCTTGTCAGCTAGTACAACTGCATACCCCTGTGACAGACTCGCAGCAAAATCAATTCCATCGACCACTCACATGACCTTTACAAACGCAACGTTCACTTGACCGATGCATACCGCCACGGAAGTCGGAACAGTCATTAGTCAATCCACTGGCTCAGGTAACGGCACCAGGCTGCACGGAATATATCGAATAAGGGCGCATCCAAAAGGGCACCAAGCTAAGGGTGTTCGTGGGTCAGAAAATGTAATCCATTAGTCAAATTAGGCTTAGCTTAGTTGCTTTGTGCGAAGCCATACCATCGGAAGTGTGGCAGCTTATAGCAACAGCAGGTGCGAGAGATGAATAGCTCACAAGATGTCAGTTGCTTTTATACTATCTTTTCGACCATTCCATTTGACAAGTATATGCTTGTCCTAGTCCCAAAATGCAACCGGTTAGTAGCAGAAGCCGAGCAGCGAATGAGCAATAAGATCAGCTTATTGGAAGGGTCTAACCTATTTAAACCCAGTGACATTTAACCAAAGGTATGGTGCACAAGTTGTTGCTCCTGAACCACGCTCAGCCAGGTCTCGATCGCTGTTGTCTTTCCCATCTTTGGCAGAACACCAGGCTAACGCCGAGATGCAAACTGTCCCCTTGGCAACTAAACACAGGCGCCAACCGAAAGGTGTGCGTAATCAAATCTTACAAGTCTTGTTGATCCATGCATGTAAAAAGAACAAAGCAGCCGAAGAGCAACCGTCAGTATCCGTTGGTCAATGCTCTATTGTCGAGCCAAACTCCCCTAGAACATAAGCCACCTTTGCCGCGAATGCTGCATAGTTCACCAGAGAGGCTACCTTTTCATTCTCTTCTGTTACAAACAACACTAACTTGAACAGAGAGGCATACAATAAACAATCATCACTCTGTAGCAACTCAGGAAATAAGCTCCCCCAAGCATACAGCTCAATGAAAAAGGGTCTAACAATAATGACCTGACTGTTGTTTGCTCGAATGTACCCGAATCAGCAGCTATCACATTGCAAGGCTAATTGTCCGACAACCTAAACCAACGGGAGTCACTGTTGAGGGTAAAAGCCAATCCCACAAACTTAGTAGGAATTAATCGTCATCCGAACTCTGCACACTTTGTTGAGCCCGGTAAGGTAGCATTAGAATCCTCAACTAATGATGACAAGGTTCTGCTCTCCGCAAACGTGCTGCAACACGGATCGCGTGGGATACGTCTATCCTGATGTGTCGTGGAACGTTATATATATATATATATATATATATATATATATATATATATATATATATATATATATATATATATATATATATATATATATATATATATAGGTGCCGCCTGAAGTTAAGAGGCAGGGACACTTGCCTTATAACTTTGGTGCACCGTCCCTCTAACTCTACGCCTGAAACGGACTGCCAAATTGCGGTGAACACCAAAATGAAGATACACACACCTCTTGAAAAACGGTGATTTCAATATGATTTGTTTAGAAAACCCGCCACGAGCGGAGAACATTTCAAAGCCGATCTGCAGGCGGTTGAACCAGTGTTCCGCTTTATAAGGACGTTACTTTGCCTACTAGGTACAGCACTGGTAATAGGCCATCTGTGTTTGATCTTGTACTTACCAACGATGAACTTATGAATGATACGTTGGTTGTAAACTGCCAGTCATGTCGCAGTGATCATACAGTAATTAGTTTTAACTTCATCCGCTATACTGCGATGTGGAGCACGAGACGACGCCAACCGTTAAGTGTAACGGTCGATTGGCCCACCTCGTCACTGCTACAACCTGGTCGTTCCCCGCCGAAGACCTTCCTGATGTCGCCTGGTTCGCGTTCCTAACGAACTTCAAGCGGCTGGATATGGAGGCTTCGGAGACAAAAGTTTGTAAACGGTCTGAAACAGTTAATTACGTAAAGAGCAGAACTCGAATATTGCTGGCAGTACTCAAAGCAGCGTGGCGATAGTATAGATTATCTTCAACACCAGAAAGCTGGGATAACTTCGAAGCCCAACGAAAACACTGCACTCAACTGCTCAGAGGACAAAGCCGCGCGTCAGCAGAATATGGCGAAAATCTTTTGCACCAGTTATAAACTCCAGTGCAAGCACTGAAATGGCCTACAGACGGTGAGGCAAAAACTTTCGTCACTCACAATGGCTGATGGCTTAACACGAGCGGCTATGGAAGCAGAAAAACGCTGCGGATGCAATATACCCCCACCTTTCAGAGAGTATTACCATCAGTAGATCCTCCAGCATTTACCGCCCCGCCGGCGGGACTCACTCAGACATCTTTTAGAACCATAGCTCTCTTGCGAATGCTGACCAATCTACGCAAGCACAAATCAATGGGGGTCGATACTATTCGCCCAGAGGCAATGGGAAGAGAAGTAAGTCAACTAGCAGGGCCACTGGCCCAGTCCTTGCAGCGCTGCTTAGCCGATAATAAAGTTCCCGTCATGTGGAAGCTTGAAATAATAACACCCAATCCCATAGTTGGAAGCAAACTCCCTTCCATTTTCCCTTCTCCCTATACTATCAAAAGTGATGGAGTTCACCCTAGCCGATGCACTGGTAAGCTATTTGGAAAACTCTAACATTCTTATTTCGGAACAACACAGCTTCCATCGAAATCGATCGTGCAAACGAATTTGCCAATAGCACTGAGTAGCTGGACCCAGTCAGCTGACGCGGGAGAGGATGTTGATATGGTCTACCTGGATTCCTCGAAAGCATTCGACCGTCTAGATCACCGGATACTAGTTTGCAAGCTACAGCGTTGCGGGGTCGGTTGCCCTCTTCTAAGCTGTATAGCTAACTATCTCCTTCAGTGGCAATTGTTGGTCAGACTGCGGAGCTGCTTCTCTGACTCCATACAATTTGAATGTGTTGTGCCTCAAGGCTCGGTGCTACGTCCTCGATTATTTTTGGTATTTCTCAGTGACCTCCCACAGACAATTACGTCTAACTTCCTGCCGTTTGTTGACGCGATCAAAATTTGGCGCAAGATTCAGGGGAATACTGATCAGCGATTACTTCAGAATGATTTAGACTTGGTACGTCAGCGGTCCATCCAATGTTCACTGCAATTCAATGTGAGTAGATGCAACTTGCTCTCCATACGACACCAGAGCAACCACCGTTACAGGCTCAGAAAGCATGTGTTGCAACGAGCTGCCATAGAACATGCTTTGGGCGTACTGGTTCAGAATGATTTGGGTAGTTCCACACAGACCGCGAAGGCATCCAAAACCGGTAACCAACATGTGTTCCTGTTACGAAGGGTGTTCGCACAAATAGATCGCTCTATTTCCGCCAGACTTTTAGTACGTATGTTCGTCTTCATATCGAATATGCAATTCAAGCCTGGCACCCATAGCTAAAACACTACCATAGTGCATTGAAGCAGCCTCAAGGTTGAGCACCAAAGTATCTTAGTAGAATGCACCATCTTCCAAACGAGGGAAGCTAAAACCATTTGGGGTAATCAATGAACGTTTTAGCCACACACGAAGTGACTTGCTAATGGTGTGCTTAATTCTGCACGATGCAAATCATGTGTGCTTCTCTTTATGGAAACTCAGTAGTAATACAGATGAGAGATCACTCACTAAAACTGGAAGAACAGTACAGCCGCCTGGATTGCTGCAGGAATTGCTTTTCCATCACCGTGTACGACTCGTGGAATACCCTTCTAGCATCAGTTCTCTCTGCCCTACCACTACCCATATTTAAAAGATGTTCGGATGACTCACTTACTCACCGTCACTTTGTTACTTAGTACTATATCACCAGCCCACTACTAGAATACACTGGATTTATGTGCGGTGAACTTACACGGAGCGCAAGATTACAGCGAAACAACCGAAAACCCTCGTTTAAACCTAAATAACCTACTGCTGTTTTGTAAATAATCAAGAAAAGCTGTAGCTCTTGGTGTGGATGAAAACATTGCTTTGTTCTCCGAGCTCGGCGTTCCAGTTGCAGACATTTCGTCGCCACACTACGCAACATCATCAGTGCAGCTTTCAAGGTCTGAATCCTAGATCCTCGTGAGCCAGTTGCGGATAGGGGTGGCTATTGATGGTGTCCTGTTTTGAGTGTTAGCTGTCGGTTGACTTACGAGGTTCGGCCAAGTGATCGCTTCTTTGCCTCCTTGGTCTGACGCCTACTGCAGACTGGCTCTGCAAAGTTTCGTATACGTTCATCTGGTCGACCCACATAGGTCAACCCAGAGTTAACATTAAAAACAGAACGCGTTCAATAAGCCACCCGGCTCTGCAATTGGCTCACCAGGCTCTGCGATTCAGACCTTGGAAGCCGCACTGATAATGTTGCATAGCTTGGCGACAAAACGACTGCAACTGAAATGCTTAGCTCGGAGAACAAAGCAACCTTCTCACCCATTGCTATTTTATTCTTCGACAACCATGCGAAACCACCCAACGGTACACGTAGAACATTATGTCTTAACCCGTATAAATTCAATGTTCATTGCACTGATTGCGCATCCCTGCATTCTTTTCCACCTGTTTCTCTGACCACCATCCAGACCCTCATTACCAACCATCCTTATATAATTCCTAGCTCAGTTGACCATAACCAAGGTGCCCCTGGACTACAACCATCTGCAACTATCTTCCCGCAACACCAAACAGACGCTTATCGCAAGCATTCATTATAAGGCCACGATATCCCGTTTCTCTGTCGGCGTTCAACGCTCGGACTCTAAGACAAATAGGTAAACAGGCTGCACCCGCACACACGTTGGACACACTGAGTATTACAGAGGACAAGTAGGGGGAGTTGAATGTTATAGGTAGAAATACGTCCCATCTAGACTCAATCAGACAGCCATCACACTCCTAGAAAAGAACTGTAAGCGTTTTTCATCCTTTCAGCAATCGCCCCCAGTGCGCATCCCATCGGATACTTGTAGGGCTCGAACCCGCAACTCGACTGTTAACAGTCCGTGGTTGAGACCACTGAGCTACGGGGGATGGCGATGATCATCCTGAGTAAGTTACTTGATATGGTATAACGCCGATGGAACGCGCACTGCGGACGATTCCCTAAAAGATGAAACGCGCGTAAAGTGCTTTTTCGGGCGTGTGATGCTTGTCTGAGTGAGTCTAGATGTGCACAACATAACCAGTAACGTCAACTCCCCCTACTACTCCTCTGTACTCAGCACACAGACCAAACTTCTTATAATGCCTTAGGTTAAATGGCAGCTAAAGTTTGGTAAATTCGTCACTTGTGGAGGGGCTATCCTGTCCTCTGCACGGTAGTGACGTGTAAGTCAGTGGATAGTGAGCGGCGCAATACCACTTCCAGTAACTTATTCACGATGGCCGTTAACATCCCCGCAGTTCAGTGGTCTAAACCACGGACTTACAATAGTCCAGTTGCGGGTTCGAGCTCTAACAGGGTCCGACGGAATGCACACTGCGGACGATTTCATATAGGATGAAGCGCGCTTACGGTGCATTTCCGGGAGTTTGATGGTTGTCTGCGTGAATCTATATGTGAAAAATATCTACATATTCACTGCGTATTGAAGTGTGTTGTCTGTCCGAAACAAGGATCCATGATCCCAATGGGCGACTGAAGCATTTATTTCCCGATGAGATTTTCACAAAGAAGAGCATGATAGCACCACAAGGTTTACATCCGGAAAAATTTATCTGCATATTGTCAAGTGTCTACTGCAGATTGTATGCAAACATCATGAACCTCTGGTATAGTTAGGATAGCAAATTCACCAAAGGACATACGCCGACGAACACACAGACAATCACTCACATACTTGTTCGTTTGTCAGCTGGCCTACTACCACGGCAGAGCCAATGTGACGAATGCGTCCATTTGTAAACAAAGGGTGGGGCGCAGTTGTTTGATGGCTACCGCTTCGCCATATCGTAAAACATGGGTTGTTTGACGTGAAGATCACGTGGAATGTGCGCGCAGGGTCCACTTTGTGACTGTCTGTTACCAGGTGTCGGGCGATTAACGAGACTGGGACTTAAATGGCAAATCGTTGGCACTTGGGGCGATGGCTGAGGTCGTTTGCGGGACGTGTCGTCTCACCTACCTCGGCAAATGCTCCGCAATTCTCACCTGCAGCTGACACTATCATGCCCAAGTAGTCGGCCTTGCAACGACATGTAAACTGGTAAAGGACGTGAAACAATACGCTAAGCAGTGCGCCTGATCAGCCAGCTTAAGTGAAGAGAAGGGTAAACGAGGTTACAAAGGTTGGTGGAGGAAAACTTGATTATGACTGAGACTGGTAAATCCTTGGGACCTAAGGGCATGCAAACCCCATAGCTCTATTGGTTACCAAAATTACCCAAGGAAGGTATGCCACTGAGACCGATCTTATCTATGAGCGATTCGCCGCAACATAAGTTGGTTGAGTGGTTAGTCAAACTACTTGAGCCAGTCAGGAAGTCAATGGTTACTTACAGTCAAATGGAGACATTCGAATGAGTGCAGCTACTGAACAGCATAGAGCTGAAAGGCAAGGTTGTGTCCAACATTGAGACTGTCTCACTGTACACAAATGTGTCACTGAAAGATACCATCCAGTTTATGTGTAATTATGTGACTGGGAGTCAGTTGGAAATAGGCTTTCCAGTCTCCTGTACACATCGCATGTAAAATTTTCTTTTCCACAACAAGGTTCTCGACAAGTGGATGGTGTGGCAGTGGGCAGTCTGCTCGGACCAGTGCTGGCGGATATTTTCGTGGCTCACCTCGAAAATCAAGATAAAACGAAATTAACCAAGCCGTGTTTTTTCTCAGGTGTGTGGACGACATCCTGCTCATTTGTAATCAAGAGGGCCATTTTACTCGACTGAATTACAAATAAAATAGCCTGCACCTAAACATCACGGCGACAAGGGAACATGATAGTTTGCCGTATATGGACACCTAGATAGAACACAAGAACGATCGATAGGTAGATCTGTCTACCGCGAACCCACATAAAAGCGTCAGTATTTGAACTTTCGTAGTTTTGTCCAGAAGCGCTACAAACAGGGCCTGGTGCGGACTATGTTTGATAGAACGAAAAATGTTTGCACTCTTGACACACTGGAACAGAGGATGTACCTGCTCACCAACACCCTGACATAAAATGGGTACCCGTCTGATTTCGTCGCGCTTACTAGCAACCAGAAAACAGAAGAGAAGATACCCACCGTACCGAAATTGAAATTAATACCGCAACTACCGTTTAAGTGGGACTATGTAAGTCAAGTATGTCTACGAAGTTTGAAATCCGCATTGGCAAGTGTGTGCCCTGCGGCGCAACCGGTATTACTGTACACAATTACTCGCATCCCTACTCCGTCGGTTAAGCCACCAGTACCTCTGTCCAACCGTTCACACGTCCTTTACCAGTTCACATGTCGCTGCAAGGCCGATTACTAGTGTATGACAGAGTGCCAGCTGCAGATGAGAATCGCCATCGCCCCAAGTGCCAACGATTTGCCATTTAAGTCCCAGTCTCGTTAGTCGCCCGACACCTGCTGACAGACAGTCACAAATTGGACACTGCGCGCACATTCCGCGTGATCTTCGCGTCAAACAACCCACGTTTTACGATATGGCGAAGCGGTAGCCATCAAACAACTGCGCCCCACCCTATGGGTACAAAAGGACGCGTTCGTCACATTGGCTCTGCCGTGGTAGTAGGCCAGCTGACAAACGAACAAGTATGTGAGTGATTGTCTGTGTGTTCGTCGATGTATGTCCTTTGGTGAATTTGCTATCCCAACTATACCAGAGGTTCATGATGTTTGCTTACAATCTGCAGTAGACACTTGACAATATGCAGATAAATTTTTCCGGATGTAGATCTTACTGTGCTATTATGCTAACATTCGTTTTGAGGATATTAATGTGCTTGTTGTATTAACTACGTGCAGCTTGTCCTCCCGCTGTTAGTTGCATGCTTCCGGAGAGCCTGATGCAAGTCTCACGGGTCAAGCTGGGGTAGGTGTCATTCGGAGCTCCAAGCCTGAGCCATCGTTTATTGATTGGATTCCCATGAATAGCCGTTTGTGTGTACCCGTTTTGGCGACAACAACTACGTCTGATACACGAAGTAGTGCAAAACACAGTTTGTTTGTGATTTCCGCTTATGCTTCCACCGACTGCGGTTCTGATGCTGCCAAGAAGATATTCTATCATGAAGTGCGCGGGTTACTACTTAATGCTACTAATTCAGATTCACAGTAGTTGCAGGGAATATGAGCGTACATGTAGGGCGTCTGAGCACTTCATATGTTCAGCTAAGTAGTAATTATGGGCTTAACTCCGAACCGACGGAAAACGGTGAGCGTCTGTTTCAACTGGGTATAGCGCAACAGTTCTTTCTTAGTAACACTGCTTTTAGACACAGTGAGCGCCGAATTGCTACTTCGCGTCCTTATGTAGCTGGCCAGCAATGAACCTAAATTGATCATCTTGTCATAATTTACAGCTGGCATGGTTCAAACCTGGAATGCCACTCGTTCTGGAATTACTGCGTCGAATCTGATCTTGCCTTGGTACGCTGTCGTTTCTCCACGAACTTTACCAGGAGGCGCACCAAAATTCTCCCCTATTAACAACTGAGAAATGGTCTCAGCCCTCGGTCGAGCAAGCCTATCAAGACGCACTGCGTACCAAACGTCCGTTGTCTTGTACTAATGACACTGATCTTCAGTGGAATAGGATCTCGGCAGCTGTGCACGAAGCAGGAGCATCTGCTTGTTGCACTATTAATCGTTACCGCACCAGTCACTGGATATCCGGGAGGTCAGTGAATCGGTTGAAATCTAGAAGGAACCTCCCGGCTTGCTCTGAGCAACATGTAACCAGACGGACTATTAGGCGTCAACTAAAGCGGGGCATACGTGCTGACAAAGAAGCCTGGTGGACCAGTCTGGCTCCAGTAATGGAGGAGGCGAGAGCAGTAGGCAATTACCGCAAGCTGTTCGATCTGATCGGCACCACTGGTCCCACGATACCAAGCGTCAGTGAGACCATGGGAGAAAGCGCGGGTGCACTGGTACACAATAAGGCACTGCATATGGCAAGCTGGGCAGAACACTTTCAGGATCAGTTAATTGGGCCTCCTGCTCTCGGACGTTTTCCTACCCAGGTGATACAGGACGAACCGTGGCCGGTTCGTTTTGAGGCTCCATTGAAGGCTGAGGTCCGAAAATCTGTCACAGCCTTTACTCGTTTTCCTGTCGCTGGCCCGGATTCCCTTCCACCTGCACCATTCAACGATGGTGGTGAGGTCCCCTACAAAGCACTGACATCCATGTTCGAACATAATTGGAAGGAAGAGACCACCTCGGATAACTGGATTGAATCGATTATGGAGGCAATATGCACGAAGGGCAGTAGCGCAGCTTACGCTAACCATGGGCGCATTAGTCTAACGCATGTTGTGACGAGATCACTGGCCTCAATTCTCTTTCTTCGCGTCATTGTGGAGCGCGAATCACGGATTAAGGAAGAGTAGGCAGGTTTCTGCCCAGGACTTGGCTGTACAGACCATACATGCACTCTGGTTCAGGTGCTAGATCAGGGCTACGCATACCGCAGCTCGGCGATAGCTATATTCCTCGACGTCATGAGTGCGATCGATTCAGCATATCGATACATTCTTTCCAAATACTTGCGCTGTAATGTGTTATAACAATATAGGTGAACATTTTGCATTCATTATACTGAAACATGACAGTCCGAATTAGGGTCTACGGTAATTTGTCGGATGCCATTCCTACAACAAGTGACGTTTGTCAGGGTTGTCCGATTTCTCCGCATTTGTTCAACTTCATCGTGGATTCCATCACAGAGAATTTCCTTATGGAGGCTCACGTTGCGTTTCTGCCTGGCGAAATGTAAGTTGCTCTTGATTATGCGGACGAGGTAGTCGTGCTTTTTACGAAGTTGCGGCGACGCAATCAACTTTGAGTATCCTGTCTAGAGTGGTCCTATTACTTGGTATGCGCTTCGCACCTTCAAAGTGAAAAGTGTTGCTGCTTGACGACCAGCCACTTGATGACCCTATGACACTTGATAACGAGGAAATCGACGGAGTTGATGGATTAAGTTACTTTAGGATCGACATCAGGAGCGATGAATATATATCAACTAAAATCAGTTCTCACATCGCAAAAGTCAGAACGCTCTTCTTGAACCTAGAGAATCTCTGGTGACTGTAAGAGAATGCTCTCCATCTCTTAGGGTGTGTTTACAACGTCGCAGTGATGGTTGTCTTACTTTATGAAAGCGAGAATTATCGCCAGCAACTGAGCAAATGAAAAGTTTTGTTTTCTTTGATCATCTTTTCTATGAAGCGCTGCTATTGTGGGATGTCACCGGAGTTTCCGCATCCAGAATTTGCGTCGGCGAATACTAGGCAATGATAACCATGATAGTTTCATAGAGTAACATATAAGTAATAACGTGCCAGCTGTACGCAGTATCGGCGTTCGCTACCGCGGGAGCTGAGTATACTGCCGGAACGCCCACGCCTACGCGGAATCGAACCGGGGACCTTATGGTTGTAAACCTTCTGCGCAGACCACTAGGCCACCACCGTCTTATAGAACGACATGTAGCACTTAATACATTGCGGTGGTTTGGGCACCTGCTACGTGTACTTGGTCACAATTTACAGATGATCGCCTTGTTTAGTCTGCCAAATATAGGGTGGCGCAGGGCTCGAGTGGACAAAAGTTGAATTGGTAGTGTGAAATGAAGTCACTGACCACCGAAGTGTGTGCCGTCGATCTGCTTTGCCTTCCAGGGCAGGAGTCTACGTGACTTGCCACCTGCTTGGTCCGAGACTATGCAAGACATGGCTATCAGTCGACAAGAGTGGTGCGTCTGCTTCTGCCCCCTTGTCGCACTGCCCGTATATTGTGCGTTTGTTTCTGAGTTGTTTGCGGGGTGATGGCTTATTTCGAAGCATGGAATTGAAAGCAACAAGAATGCTGTCTCTCTAATGCCACCTTATATTTGCACGATAACCAGCTGTTTGTGACGGTACGTTGTTAACACAGGTTGTACGCGACTTAACCCTGAATGTTTGCTTATGGCGATAAGGTTTTACGGTAAGGAATCCTTCTCTCCCACTTTTTAGTCTTTATCCCATAGGTCATCATGGTTATCTGGCAGCAATGTATCCGGTCAAGTGACTGATGTAGTGCTGTTATTAATTAAAATTTATTTAGTGTAGCAATATCATTAGCATAGTCCAAGTCAGACGCACGGCTGCCTGGAAAAAGCTCTGTGCAAGTGTCATGGGGAGCTTCCAGAGCTCTTAATAAGGCATAATAAACTGCAAACTTGAAGAGAACCGTGGACATGGGGCATCATCGTCGCACACCATTAGTGTAAGTGAAAGGTGAAGAGAGTTTACCTAAGTCCTCGCTCTGGCAGAGACATTATTGTACAAAGATCGTTATAATTTCCGGAACCCAATTCCTTTGCAGACAACGCATTTAGCAGGCCGTCAACTGAGTCGATCGCAGCTTGGATGTCCAAAATGACGACGAGAATATAGGTGACGACGTAGACGATATAGGTGACGCTGCTCGAGGAGTTGGCTGAACATAAACATGTGATCCACACACCCTCGACGGTTGCGGAAACCAGCCTGTAAATCACGGGAGTGGGGCTCTCGAATCGGTGTTAGCCTGGAGGCGGCGGATGTTCGACTGGTTCCACAATGGCTGGCGTATTTGTTACAGGCACCCTCTTTGAAGATATGTACGATGATTGACTCCTCCTAAGCGGACGGAGGCTTTTCTCTACACCAGATCTTCAAAAAAAGAGTTGTAGAATGCTTGACAATGGTCACTTCACCGTACTTAAACTCCGGAGGAGGTTCCTCTGAGCCAGCGGCTTTGAATTACTTCAAGTGACGAAGCTCAAGACAGACCTCCGCTTCATTGGGTGCCTCAAGTGCAACGTTCCAGGGCGCGCAAGTTAGCCTGGTTGTTATACGGGCGGAACGCACGAGCCAACTTAACTGAGAGTTAAGTTGTACAGCCCAGCGGCTCATGCACTAAGGAAGCAATTAGTGATTGCTGATCCTTCAACCACGCAATCAGCTTTACTGACACCAGAACTGCTGTGGCCAGTAGTCCGAATGATCTGGAAAAGCTTGCTAAAATGTTCAAAGAGGGTTGCTGTCTTCAAAATGCGCTGAGACCACAAAGATTCGCGACCGTTGCGTACGCTTAGCTTGAGTTGTTGGTTAAGGTTGTTGTTGACTTCATCGGAACTCCAATCAGCTGGGATAGCTCGGCAAAGTTCAAACAATTCAAGTGAGTGAGCGGAGATCCAGTATCTCTCATTATGATTTCAAGGATAAAACAACGCCATCTGCAAGCAATTCCAGTGATATTTGACATCTGTAGGTAGGGCACTAGCGAGCGTATTTGATACGTAGGATTGGTACGGTGAATGGAGGGTTTAGCTATTCTGTGGCTATCCAACGTACCGTGCTCTGTTTTCAAGGAACCACCAGAGCCCATGCAAATGTCCACACAGACCAGAGAGTGCTCTGTGCAGAGGTAGGTGGACTAAGTTGATATGCAATCCCGTACACTACCCCGTCATCTGAAGTTAATTGCAAGGTGCTCAATTTGTGACGACGCTTGCGTAGATGAAGAGGAAAGCCAAGTGGGGGCGTGTCCTTGCGAATGCCTGAAGTTTGTGCTCGCGAGAAGGAGACGGTTGTGCTCATATAAAGAAAGAATGCTATATCCCTTATCAGATCGAACGTCAGCAAGTTCGTGTCTTCCACCAAGGTGACGTTCGCAGGGCAGCAGGCGACTGACCCGTGCATTGAAATCTCCGGCAATCAAGATAACATCGGATTTTTCGTCTTTACTCAAAAGCTGGTGGAGTCGGCGATACAAGTGCTCTTTAATCGATTTACAACCATAATCAATTAGAGGGTAGGCAGAAACCACAAACAAGTTGCGTCTCTCTGTACGATGCCTATTGATCTCGTACGAGTCTTGAGGTTGGACCGCTCACAAACGGATGTCAATCGAGAACCAATCAAGCAGCGAGGACTAAGCTTTTTGACTCAGTGCGAAACAAACACCAGCCAGAGAAGCTGCAGCAGCCTCTGCGTCACTAGAACGTATAGGGAATATTTTCTCCTCGGATCAACAGGGAACGACGACTTAACTACGGTACTGGAGTCCTGTAACCGTGTCTCATCAAGACAACAGATACCAATAGCGAGGGACTCCAAGGTCCGCTCTAGGCTTACATGTTGTATGGTCTGTATGAGGATTATAAAGTTGAGGGCCGCCAGCCGAAATGGAGTTTGAGGACGAAGAATAGCCACTAGCTGGATTCTTTGGATATGGGCGAGAGTGTTATCCTAGCTAGATTCCAAGGGATTGTTGGTGAAGATATGATTGGTGTGTAGTAGTTGTGCTTAAGCAGTCAGCAACTTAGGAACATAGAATAACGATATTGTAAAAGTGGATGCGAGACCCATGGTTTTGTCAGCGGGCAAGATACTACTCGGTTGACCAAGCCGGGGTATTGCTTTGTCTTAGGGGAACAACCCGGAGCCTTTGGCTGAATAGTCTACCTGCAAGACAGCGTTGAGCATTAAGAGAATCGCACCCGTTTGTATCAGGCCATTGATTACTCAGCTCAGACTCATTTCGTTTGGACGTTTACAAACTGAAACTCGATTCTCCCCGCAGCTTCAGCATCGGTTTGCTGGATGTACAATGCTCCACCACAGGGAAGCAAGGGGTAGTGACTGTATTTAGGGGCGACTCACATCTGCCAGACCACAATCTTGTTAAACAGATATTCGTGGCTCTTTATAGGGAGGTCGCTTTCCAGGCGATTTCACCCCCACTTCCTGGAACACTGCCGTCGAACCACGGGCAGGAATGATACCATCCTGCACCAGCCACCTGACACCACGAATAGGTTGTTCGGCAAGCAAGCCATAGTTTTTGATTAAATGTACGAAATATACGAAACGTTTTATCTAGGACTTAATCTACTTGATATGATCATAGTAAAATCACCTAATATTTCTGGGCGCTGAGGCCGTTTATACAACACGCATATTTTGTTACGCAGTCTTTAATTAGGCATCACTGATTTCGGAGGATATGCTGTTGCGTTCTGCGTTGGTTATTCTGTACATTTATTTCTCCTCCTAGCCTCTGCTTACTTCCTGTGACTGCCACTGCAGGGACTGATAGGGCAGGAAAGACGAGCGTAAACTAGTTGGCCAGGGTGCGTTACCGGTGTTCCGTTTTAGATCCAGCAAGAACTGAACACTCCATCACTTCCCGGCTCAACGATGCACTTAAGATGGAACACTCACGGGATTCTCCCATCATTCCAGGCACACCCGAACTTGAGCTTGAACTTGAGTATACAAGATTGCATTAATTTAATGGGAAAGGTTACATTAAAATTGGCATGGCGCAACTTTTCTGAAGGAAGGGATGTCAAGCCCACTACTTATGTGTAGAACTAAGGATGTTTCACCAAAGTCTAGGGAGCAATATTATAAGATCAAGCTGGTTTTGTGTTGAATTTTACTTGGCTTAAATTCAGTGGAGGGAAATTACTCCGTATTTTTTGGTACGACAGCATACCGATCTCAGCGTGCACGTTCTTTCCATAGACAGAGGCTAAGCAGTCCTTACATGTTAGCCATACAATTTATCTATCGGTCATGATCGACACACCATGGTTAGTAATTGAGGATTTTTGATTAGTTATTCTTAACGGGTGGCGTGCTAGGAGCTGGGTGTATTTAACTGACACATTTAAGCTCTTTTGCAATACTTCAATTTAGTATGTCAAGTTGTATAGCGCTAATACTTCTCTTAAACCGAGAGTATAATATAAAGCATTGGAAAGTAGAAGCCACTTGCCTTCTCAAACTGTTTTAAATCTGTTTAACATAGTATATTATTTCTGGAATAAATTTTTGTTGCTCTTCGAAACTACTGTTTACATGAAGTCATGGAATTTGACACAAAATAGCACACAGGCAACCCGTTAACTATGTGTAACGAAACATTAGTCCCAATGCGAGTCTCCTGGGATTTTAAAACTTTAGTCAATTAGCAGTAACGAATAGATGTTTTATTACCGAGCTAATGAAATATGAGTACATCTATAGTCAACTACAACCAATTTTTGTCCTGTGGCCTTTAACCTGTCATCGACACTGGTGTACACCAAAAGCGTTTTCTTATACTGGCTAGCTTATCTTTTCTGACGATCCTTTGGGTACATCCACACTTTGATTTTGTAGCTAGATCAGTACTTGTCACTACAAATCTACTACTAGCCCGATCCAGATGTACCAAAGCATAGACATTGGCAAAGGATTCGATGTAGTTTTTCGATTTCTCTAATGTAGTCGGTCGGTTCGACTGTAGCATTCTGTTCTCCGAAATCGAAAATATTGATTTGGTGATCGTCTCCTAAGGCATATCCGAAGCTTTTCCCTATACTGACAGTTGGTTAAGAGTGCGTGGAGCTCTGCCAGATCACATCCTAGCTGATTGCGCAGTACCATAGGGACCGGTATTAGGACAAGGATCTTTGTTAATGTATGTACCCCAACTCACGTGCCTCATAAGCTTTAGCTATCTGCACCATGCCGATGAAATCAAGGTGTGGCGGGCGAGCAATACATCAGATGATATTACCTTAAGTTCAGCCGCTCTGAATGGGGCTTGCCCGTGGTCAATCCAGAATCTTATTCGTGTAAATGTGGCTAAATGTAGAGTGCTGCACTTTCGGCACCAGATGGCGTGCTGCTACAAACTGGTAACCAGGAGCTTCAAACCTCCTCTAGGTTCAGGCCGACTATGGGTGTTCGAATTAGGCTGAACAGACGTAAGTGTTCTTAGATGTGCATTCTGACGATACGCGCCGTTGCTTTTGCAAAACCTTCTAAGCTTATGCCTAATTAAACACGTAGAATACACAATACAGATGTGGAAGCCATGGCTAAGGACACGTCTCGCCGCCTTAGAGATACCACTAACGCCGCGCAATTAAGGAAGCCTATGATTTGAATCCTTTACAGTATGACTGGTGTTTCCAGTAGCCCAGCTCTTCAGCGGAGCACACTTTCGATTGTATAGGTAACTTCGTTTTAAAGCAGCTAGTTCATCAATTTGAAAAGCACGGAAAGAAGACGAGGGCTGGTAGATGCATGCATTTCGTATTGTCTCCACAGTACCATTAACGATAACCGATATGCATAGATATAGCTCACAGTGGGTGCAACCAGACAAGTTTCAGTTGCTAAACGAATGACGGAAGTTCACACCTACGTCCAAGGCAGCTTTAGGCTGACAAATAATTGTTTCTGAACACACAAGGCTGGCTTAATCCGGCTTATAGCGACAGCCTCAGCAAACCGAAGGAAGCGGGGATTAGTGTGACGTAACACAATTTTAAACGCTGAGCCCAGCTCTATCTGGTGACCCGAGTCTAATAGGTGTTTTCATATCGCGGGAGCCGGCGGTCTGCGCGAACATGGAATCTGACGAGGGTAGACAATCTGAGCAACTTTACGTCGAACCCATTTTCGTACACGTTACTTTATTCGGGAAGTCAGCGTTCTGTTAGTTCTACCTATATAACTTTCTCCGCAAAAGCGTTCACGTAATACTAACCTATTAATTGCACGTAATAGCTGGACTGAAGCTGTTGAGGATGGAGCAGGAGTCGATGTTATCTACCTGGACTTCTTAAAAGCGTTTGATCGCTTAGACCATCGAATGCTTCTTCAGAAGCTTCGGAACTACGGCATTTGCGACCCAATGTTGAGTTGGAGTAGCAATGTTCTACACGAACGACGGCTTGAGCTGAGAGTCCCAGAAGCATTTTCTGATGCAATGGACGTGGTGTGTGTGTGATATACCACAAGGATCGGTGCTTGGACATCGTCTATTCTCAGTGTTCATTATCGATTTGGCGAGATCAGTTGCTTCCGATTTCGCAATTTTTGCTAATGGCATCAAGATATAGCGAAGAATCAGAGGACCGGACGACCACGAACGGCTCCATTGTGATGTTAACACGGCTTCAAACTAGTCAGTTCAAAACGCCCTGCCATTCAACCTTGTGCAATTACGCCATAGACATAAGTACATATATTTGCCTGGGAAAAATGGACTGCAGACCAACTCTGTGCACGCACAGAACGATCTTAACGTTTCAAAACAGGCTAAGTGAGCTGCGAAAAGAGGCAACCAGCACGTCGGCACGCTGCGATGGCCATTCGGGAGATTTGACTCATCAATCTTCCCAATGATGCACAACGCCTACGTGCGCCCGCATGTCGAATACGCTATCCAAGCTTGGCAACCTAAGTTGAAGTGCGACCTAGAGGTATTAGAGGCACCACAACGACGAGCAACAAAGAAAATAAAGGGCATGCGCCAACACTTTTACCACCGAAGGCGGAAGTTGCTGGGAATTTTCAGCGGACGCTATCGAAGGCTGAGCTGCGATCTCATATTAGCGTATAAGATATTGGGTAACCCCAACCACGTATGCCGCCACTTGCTGAAACTTAGTCACAACACGCAGCTCAAGGGTAACGGCATAAAAGTGAAGTAACAAGGTAGCCGTCTAGAGTGTTGATGTAATTAATTTTCCCTTCGGGTTTGCCAAACCTGGAACACTTTTCCTGACACAGTTGTATCCTCCCGTACCTTGGACGTTTTCAAATAACGGTTAGATGTTGCGCTTAGCTCCCAACACTGTTATCTAAACTGCTCCATTGTGGGTTAAGTCAAGCATGATTTCCTACAGGATTTATGTATCAATTGGACCCAAGTGAGCGATCATATTTTACTTTTCTCACACCTTATATCAACAACCACTGCACCCCAGTGTATTACTGAACATTTACGTTCGATTTCTTTAATTTTGATGTTATTTAGCAAAGTATGCAACTCGGCAGTCGTTTGGTAGATGACCCACATATATTTTGCTTTCATCGCATTCACCCCAACCATCCTACGGGACATGTTCAGCATTTACTTTTTCCGTGATAAATCATTTTTCCTTATTCCTTCTTCATATACTTTACTATTAAAGTTTGGTGGGCAAGATGGAATATGTCAGCGGTATTGAACAACTTTTCTCTAGTCAAATGAAAAGCTCATTTTGAGATGGGGCACTACAAAATAATGGCTTCCAAATCAGTGGGTACGCGGCAAAACGCAGATTTCTGTCGTGCCGCATCGAAGGTACAGGCAACCTTAAAGTCATTTGCGAACAAGCAACAGCGACTGTGGGTAAGTACATAGGTAATATTGTTACTGTTAATGTACCTAAGGAAAAGTGAGGGGATAAGAACGCTTTTTTGCATAAAGCCACTTGTTACCGGGATGCAACTGAAGTTGCGATTTTCCTTATTGACTTCTCGGGTTCTCCTTTAAGGTAGGATGAAAACGAAGAGTGCAAGGAGTTAGTTATATCAGATAATGCTGAGATCAAGAAAAGTCCGTCACAAGATACCTGGTCAACAGCCTTTTACGTATCAAGAAATATTATAACATAGGATTTAACTTCCTCGACGGATTTTGTGCTCTGTTTTAATAATCCCAGGTGGCATGACGGGTAAGAAAATATATATGAAACCGGCTGCCCTGTGCTTATAAGTATTCTGGAGAGTAGTACTCCATACGGTATTTTCTATTATTACCTTTTCTTTGACTCTGAGAAGAATGGAGTTACCTCTAATCAAGCCATGGTACGTTGCGTCATTTTTCAAGCCTCTTTTGCAACGGGAAAGAACTTCGGAATGTTTCCAATAATCTGGAACGGCGTTAGTGCTCAGTGGCAAAGCGTATATATTCTGCACCACATTTTAAGACAGCTGAAAGAAGTACGTCTAGATCACCGTAGAAATATGATTTAGAGAGTTGAGGATCTTAATTCCTCTGTGCATAAAATTTATGGTATCCAAAACATCGATCGAGCACAAACTTGGTGTTGCATGCGAGCGTTATTAAAAGATAACTGGAAGTGCTGGCTTAACTTGTCACAGATTATCGCGGGATTCGGCAATTGAGAAGAATGTAGTTGGGGCGGTAGATGTAATGCAGATAGTTTAGAACGCTCTACGTTTACTTAGTTTCGAAATGCTTCTGTTTCCGTTGTAACCGGACAGAGCTGGGCGTTCTTCGGAAATGCGCTTTTCAACTCAGCATTCTGTTAATCTGCCAACTAGATTGTGAAGTTATTTCCGTGTGGCAGCACAATGAGTTTTCCTGTAGGCATTGGCCAGCCTGCTAATTTCCCGTTTAGTACCAGAGAAAGCAATGCGGTTTTTGCATTTATCCAGTATCCATTTTGCTTTACAGCAGCAAGGATTTTAAAGGTTTGTATATATTCCGCTAAAACAACTCGCTGCTAGTCCCGGGTTGCATGCAAGAAAGAATGTATCCAATTGCTTTTAGTTTATCATCGATGCCAATGGTTCCCAGTTACTCAAGACCGTTAAAACGTACTGCAAATTACGGCCTTCCTCACTCTTGCAGGCAATATCATGTTAAATGCAGCACAGTTGTGATTACTACCGGGAAGATTGTCCTAAATTGCGATCTTTCCATCTGCGTGGACTAAGGTAAAGATTAGGTCAAGGATGTTACTATTACCTGTCGGAGGTAGAACATGTGTAACTCCATCTTGTGAGCAGATGCTAAGGGCAAATTCAAGCAGTCTGTGTGTTGATGGGTCAGTGTGCCAGATAGTAGCCGGCATATTGAACCGGCAACTACTAACATCAAGTTGTCTGCGCGTGCCAAAATTTGGTCATATATTTCAGTAGGTCGACTTATATCCATGTTGCTGCATTGTGGTAGGTTGTAGATAAATCCGATGAGCAGATTGCATTTTTCATCACAGCTGTAATGCGTGCCAATGCAACGAAGTTCCTAAGCTTTATTTTAGTGACAGGGGAATCATTTCATTAATATTTTATCAATATACCCTATTTTCTACCAAAACGGCGACTACTTGAATACCTGTTGTATCCTGTGGTAGTGTGACTAATGTGTCGGTTCACTGAGTCATGATTGCGTGACCATAGCAAACTTGATGTTCAAGAGCTATACAATTTGGCAAAAGATTGCATCTTAATGCTGGGAGAGTGAGCATTAATAAGAAATATTGTAGTTCTTATGAGTTGGGTAAACTTTCTTTTAGTTACATAGGCGAAGATGTGCCGAATTAGAGCTGGAGGAGGATGCCAGGTCGGTGGGAGTGATTGTTGGAGTTCAGCTGCTCCCGAACTCTGCTGGACCAATTGGAGAAGTTGTAAAATGAGATTATGGTGCACTGAAGCACTTCCATCTCCCCGGTCGGTGGAAAGGTTTCCACCGGAATAGTTGCAAAACACTTTAGTGCACTTGGGCATCTATGCAGAATCATGATGTTAGAGTATTCCGTTACTTGATTTGATCGCGAAGCAACTGGTGGAATGTGCATTAATAAAAAAGTTTTTGGCAGATATAATCATCATTTTATCCGTAGCCGTTCCTACGGTTTGGAAGATTACACTGCACAAAAAAGAGTTATTTTCTGTAACAGAACTGCCAATGTTTCCATCTTATAGAATCCACTCCACTGATCGTAGAAATGTAATCCAATGTTGCCTAGCACATCACGTTACACTGTTATAATCAAGCGCTTATTTTCAGTAATGTCACGGTTAGGTCGTACGAATTGTATGTAGATGTACTGAATCACAACATACATAGAATACATCTGCGTGGTAAATACGTATAAAACCTCACTGCAACGCTCGCCCCTACCTACTGACTGCTGCTTGGTGCCGGGAAATGATGACATCGCCGAGATCGTCGCTTGTATGATCCAGTACACACACGCTGCAGAAACCAGCAAAACTCACCAAGCATAGAAGGTGTGTACTTGCTAAGGTAGTGTTGCTGTATAACTGAAATATCTCGGTGAAAGCGCTCACCATGTTCATCGATAACAGATTCCAAGTTATCAGGAATATAGTCAAGGTGATTAAGCAAACAATGCATCTTGAGTGACATTCCAGCACCAAAAGCCCGATAGCCCGCAATAGGCAAATTTGTGATGTCTTTGTAATTTTTGCTTTTGCCAAAACATCCCATACACACTAGCTATAGTGATAACCATGCTTCAAACTCAACTGCAGTCAACTAGCCTTCGAAATCACTGCCTGCCATTATCCAGCAAACACCTAACCCCATAAGTGTCCCTACTTTGAGGTTCGCATCACTGATCTTCAGAAACGCTTGTTTTAGGTACTGGGACGCAAAACCATCTCACTTTTGGGATTTGAAGAACTTTTTAATCAAACTAAGCTTGAGTGGTCATCATCATCATCACCAACAGCAGTACATCAGCCATTTGAACTGATGCTTCGCTGCCACACAACCATGAGAACCTATGAAATAAAGAATAAGAAGGGGGAGAGAAGGGGGACTTACCTGAAAACCTTAATGCTCTAAGCAAACATTCAGGGTCAAGGCGCCTACACCTTGTGTAGACAACATTCCGTCACAAACAGCTGGCTATCGTGCAAAGATAAGGCGGCATCAGCGAGACAGATTCTTTGCGGCTTTCACTGCCATGCGTCATAATCAGCCATTACTCCGCAGATAACTCAGCACCAAACACACTTAAACAGGCAATCCGATTAGGAAACGGCATAAGACGCGCCACTGGTGTCGGTTGCGAGCCACGTCCTGCAAAGTCTCGAGCCAAGTACAAGGTGAGCCACGTGGACTCCAACCCGGAAGGCGAGACGGAAAAATGACACTCAGTTTGGTCGTCAGTGAATTCATTTCCCGCTGCCAAGTCAACTTCTGTCCACCTCGAGCCTTGCGCAATCCTACACCTAGTAGACTGAACAACGCCCTTCTAGGTAAGCGGTGACCAGGCATGCGTAGCACGTGCCCGCGCCAACGCAACTTATTCAGTGCTACCTGATGTTCTAGGGAGCTAGGATGATCATCACCCCCTAGTACTCGCCTACGCACATCATCGTTGCGGACACGCTAGTGCCATCCGACACCAGCAATGCTTCGCAGACAACAATGATCAAAGACTTGAAGGCGCCTCAGATCTTCAGACCGAAAAGGCCAAGTTTCACTACCATAGAGCAGAACGGCCCTCACTGTGGCCTTGTATACACGGCCTTTCAGACAAAGGGAAAATCCATTCTGTCGCCAAAGATGACGCAGGTTCAAGAAGGCAGCTCTGGCTTTTGTAATGCCTGAGCTCACGTCAGTTTCTATGCAAACATCATTGCTGACGCGGCTGCCAAGATAACTGAATTGCTCAACCATCTCGAGTTCCTCGTTAGCAAGCGTCAAGAGGTCATCAAACGGTTGGTGGTCCTGCAGCAACACTTTGCACTTTGAAGGTGCGAAGTGCATACCGAATAATGGGACCACTCTGGATAGGCTATTCAGGGTTGATTGTGCCACCTCAACATTGTCGAAAAGCAAGACGATATCGTCCGCATAATCTAGATCAACCAACCGTTCACCAGGCAGCACTTCAACGCCTACGTCGTGAGATTCCGCAAGGGAACCCACCATAATAGAATCTACGACGAAACTGAATAAAAATGGGGAAATCGGACAACCCTGACGAAAGGCAATTGTAGTCGGAAAGCTATCCTATAGGACACCATAGACCTTGACGCGGCCTGTAGTATTCGAGTATAGAGCACGAAGGATGTTCACATATTTCGTGGGAACACCTTTTCGCGCAAGTAATTCGAACAGAATCGATCAATCGACTGAATCGAACGCACTCTTGAAATGGAGGAACACAGCTATTGTCGGTCTGCGGTCTGCGTGGCGCTGCTCTAGCACCTGCCGCAAAGTGAATATATGGTCTATACAGCCACGTCCTGGGCGAAAACCGGCCTGCTCTTCCCAAATCCGAGATTCCCGTTCCGCAGTGAGGCGACGAACTATAATCGAGGCCAGTAATTTTGTCACAACTGGCGTTAGGCTAATACCCCTGTGGTTCGCACAGTCTGTGCGACTGCCCTTTTTGTATACTGCCACTATAATAAATTCGCTCCAATTAGCCGGCACACTCTCTTGCTTCCAGATAAGTTCGAATAGGGAGGTCAGTGCTCTGCAGAGGACCCCACCTCCATCCTTAAATTGTGCATGTGGGAGGGAATCCTGGCCAGCGGCACGAAAACGATTAAGGGCTGTGATCGATTTTCGGACCTCGGACTCCGACGGAGGCTCTAAACTAAGCGTCGATGGCACGTCCCGCATCACCTGAGTAGGAAGAGTTCCGGGAGCAGGAGGCCAGCTGAACTGATCTTCAAAGTGTTCAGCCCAACGAGCCATACGGCGCTCTTTATTGTGTATCAGCGCACCCGCGCTGTCTCTGATTGTCTCACTGACGCCCGGTTTTCTGGGACCAGTGGTGCGGATTAGCTGGAACAGCTTGCGGTAATTCCCAACTTCTCCTGCCTCCTCCATTTATTGAGCCCGACTGGTCCACCACCCTTCCTTGTCAGCACGTATGCCCCGCTTTAGTTGACGCCTAATAGCCCGTCTGGTCACATTGTGTTCAGAACCAGCCGGGAGGTGTCTTCTAGATTCCAGCAGGTTCACGGACCTCTCGGATATCCAGTGACTGGTGCAGTGACGAATGATAGTGCCACAAACAGATGCTCCTGCGTCGTGCATAGCGGCCGAGATCCTATTCCACTGAAGTTCAGTGTCATTAGGACAAGACAGCGAGAGTTCGCTATGCAGTGCTTCTTGATAGGCTTGCCTTACCGAGTACTGAGACAATTTCTCAGTTGCCAATCGTAGGAAACGATTTGTGCTCCTCCCGGCAAAGTTCATGGAGAAACGACAGCGCACCAAGGCGTGATCAGAGTCGACACAGGTACTCCAGTACGAACGGCAATCCAGAATGGAACCGCGCCACCTGTAACTTATGGCTATGTGGTCAATTTGGGTCCATCGCTGGCCAGCTACAGGTGAACGCCAAGTGGCACTTCGGCGCCCACTGTGTCTAAAAGCAGTACTACTGAAAAACAACTGGTGCTCCGCACACAGCTGCAGCAGACGCTCGCCGTTGTCAGTCCGTTCGGAGTTAAGCCCATAATTATCACCCAGCTGAGCTTCTGAAGAGCTCAGACGCCCTACTTGTGCGTTCATATCCCCTGCAAGTACTACAATATCTGAACTAGTAGCACTGCGTACTAGGGCGTTCAGTTCGTGATAGATAGTGTCCTTGACTGCATTAGAACTGCAGTCGGTGGGAGCGTAAACGGAAATCGCAAACAAACAGCGTTTTGTTTCACTTCGCGAATTCACCTTAGCTGATGTCGTCAAACGGGCTGCACATAAACGGCTGTTCACTGGAATCCAATCGACCAACGATGACTCATCCTTGGAGCTGTGAATGATACCTACACCAGCTTGACCCGTGAGTGCCGCATCGGCGTCTCCGGATGCGTGCAACCAATAACGAGATGATAAGCCGGGAGCAGTCAATTCAATAACCCCGTTAGGGTCATTAATCCTAGTTTCGGACACACAACACACATCAATACCCAGTGTGTCCGAGGTGCGTGCGAGTGCAGCCTGCTGACCTGTTTGTCTTAGAGTGCGGACGTAGAAAATCGCCATGGAAACGGGACAGTCTGGTCTTATAAGTGACTTTTGCCGATAGTCGTCCGATAGGTGCAGTGGGATAGTGGCTGCAGATGGTACTACCCCAGTAGCACTTCGGTTGCTGTCAATTAAGCTGGGAATTATAGAAGGAAGGTTAGTAATGGGGGCCGGGATGGGAGTAAGAGAAAAAGGTGGAAAAGAAAGAAGGGAGGCGCCAGCAGTAGGATGTTTTCGCTTATCCGCCCTGCTGTATGCAGCAGATAAGGCGACCCTTGATAATCTGCGCGACGGCCGATGCAGGATGAAGTTTATGTTTGAAGAAAATGTCATGGTTGTGTGTGGGCTGGGATACTGCCAGGGCACCCAGACCTAGACAGGAGGACGATTGGCGTCCTCATCCAAAGCCTTTGGCTCAAAAGCCTGTCCGCAAGGCAGCGGGGTAGCAGTGATTTAGTTTTACAGAAATGGATACCATCCCACTTCAAACCCCCAACCTGGAGGACCAGGAGACTGAGTTTCTCTGACCTCTCACCATTGACCAAGCTGGTAGGAGTAGCTCTCAAGATGCTCGGAGGCATCACCCAGTATAGCTCAATGGGTCAAATAGGTACGCAAACCGCCGCACCACGTTAAGGTCCAGTCTCGTTGAGTGGTAAATATATATGATTAGATTCCAGCATCCGTCGTAATGAGACTGGACCTTAACGTGGTGCAACGGTTTGCGTACCTCCTTGACCCATTAAGCTATACTGCGTGATGCCTCCGGGCACCTTGAGAGCTACTCCTACCAGGTTGGTCAATGGCGAGAGGTCAGAGAAACTCAGTCTCCTGGTCCTTCAGGATGCGAATTTGAAATGGGATGGTATCCATTTCTGTAAAACTGAATCATTGCCACCCCGCTGCCTTTCGGACAGGCTTTTGAGCCGAAGACTTTGGATGACGACGCCAATCGTCCTCCTGTCTAGGTCTGGGCGCCCGGGCAGTATCTCAGCCTACATCCAACCATGACATTTTCTTTAAAAATAAACATCATCTTGCATCGGCCGTCGCGCAGATCATCAAGGATCGCCTTATCTGCTGCATACTGCAGGGCGGATAAGCGAGAACATGCTACTGCTGGCACCTCCCTTCTTTCTTTTCCACCTGTCTCTTACCCCCATCCCGACCCCCAGCACCAACCTTCCCTCTATAATTCCCAGCTAAATTGACAGCAACCGAAGTGCTACTGGGGTAGTACCATCTGCAGCCACCATCCCACTTCACCTATCGGACGCCTATCGGCAAAAGTCACTTATAAGGCCAAGCTATACTGTTTCCATGGCGACATTCTACGTTCGCTTTCTAAGACAAACAGGTCAACAGGCTGCACTCGCACGCACCTCGGACACACTGGGTATTGATGTGTGTTGTGCGTCCGAAACTAGGAAGAATAACTCTAACGGGGTTGTTGAATTGACTGCTCCCGGCTTATCATCTCGTTATTGGTTGCACGCATCCGGAGACGCCGATGCGGCACTCACGGGTCAAGCTGGTGTAGGTATCATTCACAGCTCTAAGGCTGAGCCATCGTCGGTTGCTTGGATTCCGGTCAACAGCCGTTTATGTGCGGCCAATTTGACCACATCGGCTAAGGTGGATTCATGAAGCAATACAAAACGCTGGCTCAACCGGACGAGTCCAAACCAAGACGAAACCGCAGTCACGGTGTGCCAGGGTTGGGAAGAACAATACCCAAATATATCCAATACAAAACGCTGTTTGTTTGCGATTTCCGTTTACGCTCCCACCGACTGCAGTTCTAATGCAGTCAAGGACACTATCTATCACGAACTGAACGCCCTACTACGCAATGCTACTAGTTCAGATATTGTAGTACTTGCAGGGGATATTAGCGCATAAGTAAAATTTCTGCGCTCTTCAGAAGCTCAGCTGGGTGATAATTATGGGCTTAACTCTCAACGGACGGACAATGGTGAGCGTCTGCTGCAGCTGTGTGCGGAGCACCAGTTGTTTTTCAGTAGTACTGCTTTTAGACACAGTGGGCGCCGAAGTGCCACTTGGCGTTCACCTGTAGCTGGCCAGCGATGGACCCAAATTGACCACATAGCCATAAGTTACAGGTGGCGCAGTTCCATTCTGGATTGCCGTTCGTACTGGAGTACCTGTGTCGACTCTGATCATGCCTTGGTGCGCTGTCGTTTCTCCATGAACTTTGCCGGGAGGAGCATCAAGCGTCTGCTCCGATTGGCAACTGAGAAATTGTCTCAGCCCTCGGTCAGTCTTGCCTATCAAGGCGCACTGCGTACCGAACTTCCGTTGTCTTGCCCTAATGCCGCAGAGTTTTATGGGAATAAGATTTTGGCCGCTATGCACGACGCAGGAGTATCTGCTTGTTGCACTATCCATCGTCACCGCACTAGTCACTGGATATCCGAAAGGTCGGTGAATCCGTTGAAATCTAGAAGACACCTCCCGGCTGGCTCTGAACACAATGTGACCAGTCGGGCTATTAGGCGTGAACTAAAACGGAGCCTACGTGCTGATAAGGAAGCCTGGTGGACCAATAGGGCTCAATAAATGGAGGAGGCAGGAGCAGTAGGCAATTACTGCCAGCTGTTCCAGCTAATCAGCACCAGTGTTCCCAGAAAACCAGGCGTCAGTGAGACCAAGGTAGGCAGCGCGTTTGTACTGATATACAATAAGGAGCGCCGTATGGCTCGTTGGCCGTAACGCGTTCAAGGTCAGTTAATTGGGCCCTCTGCTCTCGGATCTCTTCCTACTCAGTTGATACAGGACGAGGCATGGAAGTTTAGTTTAGATCCTCCGTCGGAGGGCGAGGTCCGAAAATCGATCACAGCCCTTAATCGTTTTCCTGCCGCTGGTTCGGGTTCCCTCCCACATGCACTATTTAAAGATGGAGATCAGGTCCTATGCAATGCACTGCCCTCCCTATTCGTATATATCTGGAAGGAAGAGAGTGTGCCGGCTAATTGGAGCGAATTTATTATAGTGGCAATATGCACGAAGTGCAGTCGTACAGGCTGTTCTACCCGCAGGGGTGTTAGCCTAACGCCAGTTGTGACGAAATTAGTGGCGTCGATTCTCCTTCGTCGCCTCACTGCGGAACGGGATTCTCTGGTTAGAGAAGTGCAGGCCGGTTTTCGCCCAGGACGTGGCTGTATAGACCATATATTCACTTTGCGGCAGGTGCTAGAGCAGTGCCACGCAGACCGCAGACCGACAATAGCTGTGTTCCTCCATTTCAAGAGTGCGTTCGATTCAGTCGATTGATCGATTCTGTTCGAATTACTTGCGCGAAAAGGTGTTCCCACGAAATATGTGAACATCCTTCGTGCTCTATACTCGAATACTACAGGCCGCGTCAAGGTCTATGGTGTCCTATAGGATAGCTTTCCGACTACAATTGCCTTTCGTCAGGGTTGTCCGATTTCCCCATTTTTATTCAGTTTCGTCGTAGATTCTATTATGGTGGGTTCCCTTGCGGAATCTCACGACGTAGGCGTTGAAGTGCTATCTGGTGAACGGTTGGTTGATCTAGATTATGCGGACGATATCGTCTTGCTTTTCGACAATGTTGAGGCGGCACAATCAACCCTGAATAGCCTATCCAGAGTGGTCCCATTATTCGGTATGCACTTCGCACCTTCAAAGTGCAAAGTGTTGCTGCAGGACCACCAACCGTTTGATGACCTCTTGACGCTTGCTAACGAGGAACTCGATGTGGTTGATCATTTCACTTATCTTGGCAGCCGCGTCAGCAATGATGTTTGCATAGAAACTGACGTGAGCTCAGGCATTGCAAAAGCCAGAGCTGCCTTCTTGAACCTGCGTCATCTTTGGCAACAGAAGGGAGTTTCCCTTTGTCTGAAAGGCCGTGTATACAAGGCCACAGTGAGGGCCGTTCTGCTCTATGGTAGTGAAACTTGGCCTTTTCGGTCTGAAGATCTGAGGCGCCTTCAAGTCTTTGATCATTGTTGTCTGCGAAGCATTGCTGGTGTCGGATGGCACTAGCGTGTCCGCAACGATGATGTGCGTAGGCGAGTACTAGGGGGTGATGATCATCCTAGCTCCCTAGAACATCAGGTAGCACTGAATAAGTTGCGTTGGCGCGGGCACGTGCGAAGTATGCCTGGTCACCGCTTACCTAGAAGGGCGTTGTTCAGTCTACCAGGTGTAGGATTGCGCAAGGCTCGGGGTGGACAGAAGTTGACTTGGCAGCGGGAAATGAATTCACTGACGACCAAACTGAGTGTCATTTTTCCGTCTCGCCTTCCGGGCTGGAGTCCACGTGGCTCACCTTGTACTTGGCTCGAGACTTTGCAGGACGTGGCTTGCGACCGACACCAGTGAGCGTCTGCTGCCGTCTCCTAATCGGATTGCCTGTTTACATCGTGTTTGGTGTTGCGTTATCTGCGGAGTAATGGCTGATTATGACGCATGGCAGTGAAAGCCGCAAGGGAACTCTCTGGCTGATGCCGCCTTATCTTTGCACGATAGCCAGCTGTTTGTGACGGAATGTTGTCTACACAAGGTGTAGGCGCCTTGACCCTGAATGTTTGCTTAGGGCATTAAGGTTTTCAGGTAAGCCCCCTCCTCGCCCTCTTATTATTTTCTATTTCCTAGTTCCTCATTGTTGCATGACAGCGAAACATCAGTTCAAATTACTGATATTCTGCTATTGATGATGACAATGCGATTGCAGTATACTCCGTCCTCTGAACACTTCGCTTGTATAGTGCTATTGAGTTCCCCTACTGTTTCATAAACACAGCGGACCGCAATATTTTGTGAAGCCCCCTTGCATACCCATTAGTAGTTACATGACCTCGAAGTCAGCACAGATGCCAACAGTACTTATCTTCTTTCAGTGTAGCGAGTATCTGTTGCATGCATTCATAAGTTTCCTTAATATTAGTGGCATGCAACACAGGCAGAGTTGGGTACACTTTTCCATTATGGAGCTGTGTGACTTAAATCAATTCTTGGTCCAGTCAATGAACAAACACCATTTATCACTGCTATGCGTTACGCCAAGATCCTGCATCAGATTTTCCACGTCGGAAAAGTAACAAAAGTTTTCGCTCTTGTCATAGAAACCGGACAATTTAACACTGCTTTCTGTATACAGTAACCTTTGAGTTTTCAGCAAGTGCCATTGCTGCATCTGAGATGTCAGCAACTCGGCCTTGTCTTTAAGCAATCCAAGGTCAATTACCAAATAAATCAGCTCTGATTGCTCAATGAGATACGGGTTCACGACAACATTAGCTTCAAAGATTTCGGAGATATCAGAACCAGCGAAAGTTAACGATGAGGAATCACTGATAATCATCAGTGGAATGGGTAACGTGAAATCATGTGGAACAGATCGAATAGCTGATGGAAAATCCGGGGCAAGCAATTTTGTCCTTGTTCGGTTGCAGAATCCAAGTACAATACTTAGGCAGAAGTAGCAGTCTGTCGGGTTATTCTTCTGCTGTTTGCAAACTATGGGGATTGGAAAGGGCGTCTTATCTTTACCCTTGAGCCACTGAGTCAGATGAATATTACAAGATACAGTAATAATATGCGGCACCTATTTCTTATCCTGATCTACCCGTTTCATCCGGAAATACGCGTGGTAGACAGGCTTCAGTAGTGAAGAAAAGGGCGTGCACTGCGACCTTGTAGTAAATTGTCCACAGAGGTAAACATGATTTGGTCATTGACACAACAGCTTCCTCCAGCCATGATAAAGATATTAATTAAGGGAACGCAGCTCTCAATGTACTTCTGGTATCAGGTGGATCCTGTGGCCAAACGGACTTGCTATACACGATCACAGCGAGCGAATGGACCAATCGCAGGCAAGCATGCGATGCATGGAATGTATTAAATAGCTGAAATGAGAAATTGAAATTAAGAATACTCGACGTGATAGAAACCATTAGTCTACATATTCGTAATCAATTCACTTGGTACTACTAGCAACATCCCATCACATTTCTGTCATAAAAATAATGCTACACAGTGCTATTAATGTGGAGTGATATCGGACTACTTGGTTGTTTTGTTATTTTGCTGTAACCTTAAGTCAATGTGCTGGCACCACCATTTCAGTCCGTTTATATCCATTGGGTTTCGCAGGTCACTGCTCCTATGTTTTGTAAGGATAGAGTGTCTTTAAAACCGCTGGGTTTACCAGCTTTTAAATGAAGGTTGGGCGTGGCTTCAGGATGTGACGCTACAACTCTAACTGTAAGATTTAGGATGCACGGATGTGAAAGCTTTTTATCTCTTCAGGTAAAGTGTCTACAATGTAACGGTTTCCGATGGGAAATTTTTGGATTAGCATCTACGTCGGCTGAGATGAATGGCGCAGCCTGTACACATTGTTACTTGTTTAACTGGCTGTAAGGGTGGTTAATATCGGGCGCATCGGTCGAGAGTCCTGATGTAAACGAATCAAAACAAGCTGCACGAACTTCAGTGACTGAGACAACAGCATTTGCCTGTTTCGTATATTACGAGATGACCTCGTACATACTCACTAAGATGCTGCCTTTGGGTTTTCGCTTAAGCAGCTGTGTAGAATTTGTATATGACGTAGTTGTCGGAGAATCATGACTGTTACTGTGTTGAGTGCTGCGATTGACGAATCATGGATGCTAGAAGCTAAATCATCAAAAGTAAGAGAGGACTCTACTGCATTTAAGATGCTTCGAATGCCATCAATGTGAGGATAGTTTGTTAAATATAAGCTAGTGCGGAGCTCCGGGAATTTATCAGTGGACTTTAGGGTAGGATTATCCCAGCCACCAGAATCTAGTTGTTTGCTTTTGGGGGATAACTGACTCCGACTCCACCAGATTTCCCGTTGGAGTGTTGGTTTGTCTACTGCGAGGTTCCGTGCCTTAAACGTAGTAGTTTTCGCTATTTGCTCACCAATTTTACCGGACACAAAAGCTGTCAGTACTTTGCTAGTTCGAAAGAGCACGGGACAATTGTCATGCTGAACATACTTTCGTACGTTTAAAATCTACACGTTGTGTTTTGCATATGGTTAGCTTTGAGCAAGATATTGCTAACCTATGTTACTGGAATTGTATCCGGTATGTTGAAGTCCCCTGCATTATTCAAACACTGAATCCTGTTAAATGTTACCGCGGATACAGCGTCGATGAAGGCCTTAGCGGATTTAAGATGATACATTAACAGCGTCGATGCAACCTGAATTAGGGCTGTCATAAGAGCAGTCAACGTTTCATTTTATGGGAAGACTTCAAAAGTACATGCGCCTTAATCGCAACAAACTTTATTCCATTCCGCGTAAGCAAGTGTGTAGTAGTTACTTGTCGGGACATCCGTCTGAATGTTGACGTTTGCTTCTGTTAATTATCTGCAATATTACAACGCACTTTCAACAAAATCTTTTAATTAACGCAGGTAAGATACAAAATGTTATATCATTTTATCTAATGAATTCAATGGGATGCGCTTATTTTTAATGTATTCCTTAGCTTTTTCCTATGTAAGACTTATAAGTATTGTGCAAACGAAACATGTTTTACCTGCTACCGTCCCTGTGATACCTGCTGATAGCTAATGAATGAGCAGTAAATGAATCCAGTGTGCCATTTCACTTGTTGGCATAGATGGCCCCAAATCGACCGCGATTGAGCACGTCGAAAATACGAAGAGGGAATTTGATTTGAAATAGCACAGACAGTGCTAAGCGGACGCCATGATGGGAACAGTCAGAAGAACTACGCCACAATGCGAGTGAGTCTAACTAATGCGAAACATCAAGTGACCTTGTTGTTCATTGGACGACAGAATTTCAATGGAGATGTAACGATTGTTTTTGGTTCTTAAAAGATATCAAACAAAATAATTGTCCATTTTTCTCTTATGCGCAAGCTGATAATTGTCTATCTTTCATTCATCAGCGAAGTCTAAACGCAGTAATAGTCACCAGATCTATGCACTACGAGCATTCAGCCAAGCTAGTTGTAGTTCCAGGTAGTTAAGCGTACTTTTTGAATTTGTTCGAATTTATGCAATCATTATCTCAAGTAAAACTTAGTTAGTGTCCAACAATGTATGGAATAGTTAAATTCTGTTGAAAGGTGGCTGTAATGTCTAGGGACGGTTTTCAAGCTCTGGCAGAATCAAATCACACATAACAAGTTGAGAATTTCACTTACACACCGAATACGCATAATAAACCATTCCGTTTGCAACAGGTAGCTCATGTCAACATTGTGACGCATTCCCAACACAGCTGTCAATCTCCATAGACAATGAGTAAACAGTTAAGATGCAGTCCATGACAGGTTGTCAGTAAAACCAGTCCATAGCTTGGTTTCGAGATAATTTACTGTATGTCAAAAGTACTTAATAGTGTGCTGGCACTTCTGACGCATGAGATGGAGTTAGAACATCATTTTTACACATTATCTGTCTGTGAGCCATCATGCTTGAGGGAGTTACTAAGTACAGGCTTGAGAATGCTGTATGGTCAGGTAGATAAATTGCACATGTTAGACATTCTGGCATAGGGTTAAACTAGGTTTACGCAGCGGAATTTGTCTACTTATTGCTGTAACTGATGAGATATTCCGTTCGCACCACCTTCCAGGATGGAAACTTTTCATCCCAGTCTTCATTACCCATGCATCTAATGATCGTTAATGAGACTCAGAAAATCTTCATTACGGAAATTTCTGCAAAATTTGTTTAATGGACTTAGTTTATGGTAAACAAAATCCCAATGTACTTAAATTAAATAGCAGACAGTTTCATTCCACAGACTGCAGAACAACTTATTGAGTCATTCGACCTTTCAGTGTAATGCACGTTAACGTGTAAATATGTCAGCATTATAAGCACTTTTTCTCGTTGGCTTTCTTGCATCTGATTATCAGGTCATTTAACCTGCAATACCTGAATTGTGCTTTCATTAGTTATGAATGCTACACATTTTTGGATGAAGAATAATTTGTTCAAGCTTTGTGAACTTTTCGTCGAACATCTGAAGTCTGAAAACTCAAGTTGCTTTTTAGAATTTCCGGAAGGTCCATGGAAAGGCACCGTTTATAAATCCCAAAGAATACAACCCTTTTTCTACTTTGGGGTATAGATCTGTGCACATGCGAATTCTTACCCATGGGAAAACGGTTAAAATAGCTCCATATAACATGCCCAAATTTGGTAATGCACACATATGCCTTGAGTTCCACGGTGAATTTCTTATTGTTTTGGGAAGATCTCGGCAAAAATAATGAAACTTGATGATCTACCAAAACAGCCGTAGCACTAACACCAAAGTGGACTGTGTGAAACTAAGTGAACAGTACAACTGTTTAGATTGTTGAATGAAGAACGTTTATCACCTTGCCTGCTAACCCGTATGTCGTTTTTCCTAACTCAGTGAATTGTTCGCCCATGTTGGTCATTTCTAAAGACATTTGCCTATATATACTGGCACACCCCAAAAGCTCCGTTGCTTGATTCTTTCCGGGGTTAAATATAACAGGGAAGTGGCACATAAATCACAGTGACCGTTGCTATGCTGGCCTGTACATCAACATTCAATTTCAACCCAACATCGTTATGTAACGGCGTGGTAATATCACATACTTCATTGCCTTGCGTTTCGCCGCCTCATCTATAAATGCTGAAACTGGTGAAACGTATACCACTTGATTTTGTGATTCATTTTCGTTTTGTCCTAGTTATTCACTTTAACCTTGTCTAAATCATCGTGTATGGAGAATCATAGGTACGGAGACTTGCGTACATACAAGTAGTAAGTCACGTGCGGCTGACATACTATAGACGCTGAGTAAAAGCTTCCTGTCTTCATTTACCAAGCATTGCTTCTGCTTTAGCTAGATTAGCTCAAATTTATTTGCTTGAGGGAAAAACTAAAGGTGCTGCCTTTTATACAGTTATAATGTCCATCCTTTCCAAAGCTTTTTATATATTTTAAGAACACAAATGCTAAGAACGATAAATGATTTCGTAAGGTCAAATCCGTAGGATGCTTGGAGTGAAAGTAAAAGAGTCAAAAAATAAGTGAATCGTCAATTTAAGCTTCCATCGATGTAACTGTGCTACTGCATAATGATAGTTGGAAATGGGAAGTAAATGGACACCCACAAAACAATATGGAGAGCAGTCATATTTTGCTTTCCCTGTGCAAAGAAATAAAAAGGATGGGACATAGCTCACACATGTGCCAATTCATTGAAACTATATGACACGTAAATGTAGTTTGAGTTCATCCAAGATATTCACATGAAAAGCATGCAGGTTTCCTCACTGCCTTGTCACGCAAATGGTTGGTGAACAGGTAGTTTGGTTCACGTTAGGTCAAGCTCTAAGTGAAGCGGACTAGATCAAGTTATACAATTGATAATGCGTAACATCAGGTTGTATTTTTGAAAATAGTTTATGTAGGGGTAAAGATGACGGGGTTGGAAGGATTTTCCATGTTAAGGACTTTTGAAGGGAAAAAGCAATTTGTCGGCTATCAAGTAGACTGTGTGTGGCAAGTTTGTGCTAATGGCCTCTGTATTTATTTTGACACATTTGCAACGTGTCACTTCAGCAGGGGTTTGTGTTCACGAGCATTATGAAAACCATGATGAATTCTGCTCGTTACCGCCTATATACATTGTTGTATAAACTCAGGGCTTGCAAACTGCTTTGGTAGGGAAGGTAAAGCAACCATCTGATGAGTCTGGTCGCTCTACGTTTGGGATATTCAAGTGAATCACCGTCGCGCTTGCAATAGGGACAACAAGCTTGGGTCGCATATTCAGATTGAAGCGTCACGTATGAGTTTAGTATAAAGCTTGATAGCTCGCAACTTTTAAAATATTTTTGAAAGTGTCCTAGGTGTTGACTCGCTGTTATGGATGCCTTTTTACCCGTTTACATAAGCGTTGGTCATCCTGAACCATTACCAGAATGTCACTTTCCTGGAATATAAGTTGCAGATGCTGTTCCCACATTGATATTTATGGATACACTGATGACGATTGCTAAAGTTGAACTGAAGCTGGTTTCCGGATGCCTACGTATAAGCTCTATCGAGGTCGCTCTAGAGAGCCGGGTGATCAAGCAATGTTTTGCTCAAGACCTTATCATGTCTTGATGTCTTTTCGGACGTTAAGGTTGCCTACAAATTGTCAGAAGCGAAATTGGAGTTCACTAACCAGATTGTACATGAAAGTAGAAATAAACTTCACCCCCGTACTGATCACTGCGGCACACTACACTGGACCTCGATTGAGTCGGCGGAAGAGCTGCGGACTCTCACATTCAGCTAACCTAGAATGAAGAAGTTGCTTGTACAACTAAAAATTAGGGCACGGATCTCATAACCTCAAAGCATGTGAAGGAAAATGCAGTGATTCAAGTGATCAAACCTTTTTGAGACATCTAGTTAAAGACAACGACTCGCACTTGGGTAAGGAATGAAGATGTTCAGCTTCTGAGATGGCAGGAAGTTTGTTGTACTTTACCGAATTTGGCAAAATCCGTGCTGCTGTGACATTATGAGTTTATTGCTCACAAGGTATCTTATACGTACATTTGCGATTATTCCGTCCAAGACTATGAATAACCCCGGATAGAGAGTAATCGGGGCGTAGTTCTTAAGTTCCGCACAATTCCCACTCTTGTTAACGATAGTGGCTTTTCTATATTTCCGTATGGCTGGAAGCTGCACCTTCTCAACTCATCATAGGATGTACCGAGCTAACGGTTTGGCGAGGTTCATGGCGGCTGACTTTAATACCTTTGGTTTTATGTCTTCCAAGTGACGACAGCGGTGATCGCATAAGGAATATAGTCTTTTCTTCACATTTGCTACCATGAACCATACCTGGCTTAACCTCGGGGACGGAGGCGTCTGCTTCAAGATGGAGGTGGTGAGGATGCATTCAGGAAAGTGCTGGTAAATTGTTACTGAGGCGCATTGTTCACCACTTGTGCACTGAGTGCCAGAGTATTAAGGGCAATTATAACTTGGATTCTGCGCTTCATCCTATGGTACTTGTTGACATGCATGTAGAGCATTTTACGCTTAATATTGAATTTTGTCGCTTATTCCAGTTGATTCTGAAGCTTTTGTAAGGACCAAGTTCACGCGGTGATTTCGTTGAGTCGTTAAGGCAACCCTGGCTGGCACATTGGAACAAGCTTTATAAGCTAGTTAGAAGGAATCCTTTGGACAGTCTGTTAGTTGAACTGAGGGTCCTACTGTCAAATTTTGTTCCAGCTGCCTGGGCCAAGGTACCATACGAATGCAAAAACTATTACTACTTGCAGAGTAGATGAAAGTTAATTGCCTATAACCTGCACTTACAGGCAGTACTAAACATTTTTCCCACTTTTTATCGTTTTAGTGAAGTATTAGCATACATTTTATTGGTATTTTATAACATCAGGATTGTAGGTCAATAATAACTGAGCTGAAATATTCCGATTGCATACCTTGTCAAAAATAAAAACTAGCATTTGCTCTGAAATTGATATTGCGCGTGGGCTTTCGTGATTATAATGGTTTTTATTCCAGAAGCATATGTTGATCAATTCCAGTTCGATTACACTTATTAGAACGAGTTTACGGCAACCGATGCATTTTCAGTTATACCTACTCAGCGCGAATTTCAAAAGTAATCGGCGTATTCTTGCTTGCGCCCGAGGACATTAGCAGCAAATATTCTCTACTTGAAGCATACAACATTTGACTACGTTTACCCATATAGCGTAATTTGTAGTACCTTCATTGGCGATGCAATACATGAGCAAGCTAAATATACAGGCGGCTATGGGCAAAACCTCGGCTCCATTCAAAACTCGAGAACTGAGAAAAGTCAGGTAAACTTCCAGCACCACATTTGTGAATACTCTATTGGTTGCACACAAGGATGACTAGTAACCAAAAGGATTAGTTATTGGCAGAAAAGTTGTAGGTTTTGGAAAAAATAAAACTTATACGCCAGAAACCTTGTAGAGAAATTTGTCTTACCCTATCCAGGTAGATTGCCAACGAAAAGGAACTCCGGAAGAATTTGTCGCATTGCACGGCAAGCCATAAAAAATGAAGCGATGCAAAAAGGACAAAGAATTTGAAATTGCATTGAAAAAATTGGATGATATCGGTTGGTGAGCAAAACGGAGCAGTTAATGGCGCGCTTCTGAAGAAAAAGCAGAAGAATTCGCGGAAGGCTTGGAAAATCCTTTGCTGTTCCAGTAGGATGGTTGAAAACATTGAAGAATATAAATCAAATTGTGTATAAACGTGCGCATGGCAATGTGAGTTCTGCGGGGAGAGCGCCCTATGAAACTTGGCTGAAACATCAACTGCCTGAACTTTTAAATGCAAAGTGTACAATGCAGACGAACCAAGTCTTTTTTATCGAGCAACTTCAAAGGGCTCTTTGCGCTTTTCTACCGAAAAGCACGGGGGATACAAAAACCATGGGTAGGATGACTCTCCTGTGCTGTACGAATATGTCAGGCATGGATAAAAGTAAACTGATTTTGAGTGGGAAAAGTAAGAAACCACAATGTTTTAATAATTTGAGCTTGGACATACTGCCCGTAACTCGCAGCGCTTACAAAAATGTTTGCATGACGAAAGATCTTTTAACCAAGTGGGCCCTCGAATGGAACAAGAAGCTAGGGCAAATGGGCCAGAAAGTTATGTAGATCTTGGATAATCTCACCGCACATCTATAGGTAGAACTTCTGATGGGCATTCAAATGGATTTTCGCTGGTAGACGCGAGCAGCATTTTTTAACCCACTGACCAATGCATGATTATGAATCCGAAAATGCGTTACAGAACAGATGTGGACCAAATGCTTTATGGCATATGAAACAACCTGTTATCTGGCTCATCATTGGCGGTGCATGTCTGCGCCAAGATTTCTTTGCTCGATGCAATTCAGTTCGTTTCAAAAGTTGGAGACATGTTATCGGTGCAACAATAAAAGCTTAATTTCATCTTGATGGCTTCCGTCGAATGGCATCCGAGTCAATTTCTGATAACGTAGTCATCGCTGTGGAAGAGTTAAGCGCTTGCACAATCCCAGTCGTCAATGCAGAAGAATTTTTCGCCGTGGAAAGCGATGTGATATGTATCTCAGAAATGACAACTGCTGAAGATGAAACCATCAGTAAAATTTAGGAGAACCGAAAGAAAGTAGAGACTATAAGGATGAGGTGCCGGATGCCTCTGACAGCAATAGCAATCAACGCGTGTCTCATTTAAGAGCAAAAGACTGCGTGAATTATCTATATAGCTACTGACATTTACATGGGTTACGCAAAGATTCTTTTCGAAATTGGACTTTGTCTGTGATAAAATAACTGGAATAACAGCTCAAAATATTGTAAAACTGATGTTGAATAGTTTTCTTAGCAAAAATATACGGTAGCGCCAGTTTCTATAGCCATCCAGTCAACATGATTTACGTTATTATTTTTAAATTATAGCTCATGCTCTTGTGTATAAACGTCTTATGTAGGCTTTAGTGAAAATTATGTATTTTATCTTTCTTAACACTTTAAAGCACAAACAATATAATTTAAAATAATTCAATGGTGGTTTCCCTTTGAAAAATTAGTAACACCGGTTAAGTGCTTACCCCGCAATTTTGCCTACTTTGAAATACCTCGATGGTGGGCAACAAAGCGGCTTAGGATATATATATATATATATATATATATATATATATATATATATATAGTGCCTCATGCTGCAGTTGTGGTTGCATTCATGATGCTACTTCTCCGCAGTTTGACTGAACCAACCTGCACTTAAACTAGGTCTTTAAATCTTGAAAAAGTCCTTCCGGTTTATTTGCGTTTTTCATTCTTTTATTCTGCTGCTTATTTTTTTAATCAATTTTGCATGTTTTCTTTCCCTTTCCTTCTATGTTGGCTTTTGATATCCCCGGTATGGCTGCGCTTGGTGTGAATGTAGACAAGCTGCCTAACTGGCTAAGACACTCCACCACGAATACTGGCTCTAAGAGAATGTGAACCGTTACTGAAGGGAACGAGGTGCACAGTCTCTGTGACCGTGCTCGGGTCAAAGAATATTCCATCCAGTGTGCAGCGAACTACGTTCCACCCACAGTCTTGTGTACGTCTGGTACGCATGATTCCCTACATAGATAGAGGAGAGTACTGCTGCTGTGCATGTTGAAAGATTGTGGGCTGGCTGGTTGAAGAAACTTGTGTCCAATCCACATTCCTCCCGGTCTTATTCCTGCGGGATTATACTGGATATATATGGTGTGTAGATGTAGATGTGGTAGTGAAACGCAAACTGCTCATGGTACCATTCTAGGCGCAGGCTTCCTGTGACTCTCCTATGAAAGCCACAGTGAGAGGCAAATCCGGGAACAGATGCCCCCATATATATATATATATATATATATATATAAGCTGATATTGTAACTCTTGCTAAGGAAAACAGGAGGCAAAGTCGTGAAATTTGCGGTATTCCACGTTGGACTCGAAAGAATAAGACCAATATTTTTAGTGAGCAGCTTTGATAGATCAAGAAAGTACGCTTAAATCGGTATACAAATACCACTAATTATGTCTTAGGTCACCAAGCTATCGGCATATTCGTTAAATAAACCCGCTGGTAAATTTCTTGCGGGTGCTGCGTGATGGGGTAAAAAATCGGAATGTTTACCTATGAATTCCGTATTGACACTACGGGTTGATTTTTAAGTCATCGTATGGGAGATTAACTGATTTTAACAGACGTTCGATACAAAGCTACAATGCGAGGATGTCCTGCATGAAATCCTTAACAACTGAGTCTCAGTGAGGCATCTCTGAGATGTTACGACGACTGATTCTACCGATTCTACCGATTCTTTCGTAGACAGGTCACCTTTGCAACGTGAGCTTCAACGCATGAGTGCAACTAATGTCGCGCCTGAGCCGAAGCAGAGTCATCCTCCCTGCACGCTTCCTGGATTGAAAAGAAGGAGTGTTTAGTCCTTCCCTTCTAAAAAGGCAGATAATGTTAGCAAGGCCACTCTCCACAAGAACGATGCTAAGGCTGGCGACAACGTAGCGGAAATTGAGATGCTCACCCCTCCACACCACATTAGTCTTGTGGACATAGGAAATAGTGTAGCTTCACTCGATGCACCACGTTCTGACAAACCAGTAGAGATTGGGATCAATCCCCACACCACTACTGAAACAGATACAAGTCCAAAAACATCAAACGGGGCTGTCGATAGCTCCAGTAAAGGTACCTTACGGCCCATCGACATTATGACTACACATAGCAGCAGTGGTCATGGTTCGCGCCCTAAGCGTCTTAGATCAAACAGGGGCCTTCGTGCTGGAAAGGTGACTCCCCCTATCCCAATGACAGTCGTGAATAATAATGCAGTTGCACAGAGTGGCAAGCCACAATTCCCCATTGTTCCGGCGATGTGCCAAGACTGTTCTCCTGGCAGGCCTGTACATCGCTTTGCTGAATCACAGACCACTTATTTATGCCCCTATCCATACTCTCTTCCGCCTCCTCCTCTCACAATGCCTTCTGTGAGCCCTTCGGCAATTACACCCTATCCAATTAAGCTCGATCGCCCCAAATTACCACAGCATTCTTTTTGCATTCCCCCACCCATTCCCCCACCCCCCCTAATCCCGATAGGACTGGCAAATCTCAAGGTAAGGGATTTGCTGCAGAAGGCTCTAGGACTGATGTGATTGCAAGAATAATTACTAGACAGTGTGATGAACAACGCCAGGAGTTTTTAAAGCTGATGATAATTAATATCCGTTCTCTTTTGAATAAACTTCATTTACTCCGCACCTTCATAAGTCTGAATAAACCTGATATGATTTTACTCACTGAAACCTGGTGTCATGAATCTATGCCCAGCCAGCTGCTTTCTATTGATAGTTATTAGAAGTGATCGAAAACAAGGCAGAGGAGGTGGTTGCATAAGTTACTACTCGCAGTACCTCACTGTGTTTGAATTCACACTTCCACTTTTATGCCCCACTATTGATTCCGCTTGGTTACTCTTGTCCTTTGGTACTAAGCGAACTCTTGTAGGCTGTATATACCGCTCACCCGGGGCCAGCTTCAGTGATGGGAACCAGTTGGTTGACATCTTCAATTACATATCGGATCTTGGTTCCTTCGATAAAGTTGTAGGTGGAGATTTCAATCTACCAGATATCTGTTGGTCAAACTTAGTAACGAACGCGAAACATGCAGAGTTCATAACCTCGGTCATCACTGGTGGTTGAGAGCAACATGTTCTCGTGGCTACCAGGGGAAAAATTTTATTAGACCTACTTTTTACCTCAGGCACCTCCCAGATAGCTACTGATGTAATTGACGGTCTCCCTGGATGTGATCACAAAATAGTCAGATGTGAACTTATAGCTGAGTCGTCGCATGTGAGGTTTGCGATGGTTCCACACTTCCTGTGAAATATTAATTGGGTAGATTTCTCAGCTTTGCTTAGGGTCCAAAATTGGGACCATTTCTTTCTTTCGTCTGATATTAAGAGAGCCTCTGATACCTATGACAACGTGGCTATGTGCTTAAGCATACTTGCCTCCTGTGACAATACGAGAGTCTCTTCTAAATACCCTAACAACGCAAAGGACAAACGGAAAATTCGAGTGCTAACTCGAACATTTGAACTTACTCATGACTTTAGTGTATTACTGAGACTCCAACGCCTTGTAATTGAGATGGACATGAAACATCGAACTCTTCTCATGCAGGAAGAACGACGGGCTGTAAATAGTAGTAATAAAAGTCAACTGGTGACTGCATTACTGAGGAAAAGGAGAGGTGGCAAAACTGACCTACCCTCCCACATCGTCATGCCCGAAGGTGATTGCATTGATTCTCCAATTGCCATGGCGGAAGCCTTTAACTCATATTTTGCTAGATCCTTTAATGTTGAAAAAGAAACCCTGGATTTGGCAACCTCATTCTCTGAACAAGTCCCAGCGATCGAGCTTAGTGTTGCTACGATAAAACGTATGATTACTTGTCTATGACCATCCTACAGACCTGGCCCCGATGGGATCTCTTCTGCTTTAACCAAACACGGTGGAGATGATATCCCTCTTATAGTATTAAATATCTTCTCTTTGTCTCTCCAGTCTGGTCAATATCCTGAACCTTGGAAAACGGCTACGGTTTTACCGCGACATAAATCCGGGTCAAAAACTGACATCCGGAACTACCGCCCCATTAGTCATACAGCAATTCTCTCACGCATGCTAGAGAGAATTGTTAAGAAACATTTGGTTTCCTTCCTAATACCGCACAAACTTCTCTCACCTTCACAGCATGGCTTTCGGAAGTCTCGCTCGTGTGTTACCTGTCAAGTTGACTTCCTTAACCATCTAACTGAAGCAGTTGACTCAGGTCTTAAGTGCATTGTTATCTTCCTCGACATGCAAAAGGCTTTTGACAGAGTCCCACACAAAAAGCTGTTATGTAAATTAAATAAGTACGGTGTCACAAATCCGCTTAACTCTTGGATCCAATCTTACCTTGTAGGACGGTGGCAAGTTGTGGATATCAATGGTTACATCTCTTCACCTCGTCCGGTTACCAGTGGAGTGGTGCAGGGCAGTGTCTTAAGCCCGTTACTTCCTACTGTATATAAATGACCTGGTTTCTGTTATACAATTTGGGAAGCCTTATTTGTTTGCTGATGATTTAAAGGTGGTTTACACGTTCCCAGCCTCTCAGCGTACCGCTGAAGTTAACAATATCCAAAGCGACTTGAAAGCCATTGAGAGATGGGCTGATATGTGGCAGATGACATTTGCAACATCGAAGTGTAGTATTCTATCGTATGGATGTCAGATAGCAGCAGAAGTGTTCACGCTTCATGATGAAGTCACTCCCATCAGCCAGTCTGTTCGTGACTTAGGTTTAAGATATTCTAGTTCCTTGAACTTTAGCGAACATACAAATCATATCGTGAAAAAGGCTAAGCAGTCGGTCGGGCTGATACGCCACCTGCTAACCTTGAAAGAAACCAGACTAATTGCTTTCAAAATCAATATCTGGCCTTTGCTTAAATATTGCTGTGCTGTGTTCAGTAACTTGCAAAAGGCTGACTTGAGAGCCATTGAAAACGTCCAACGCGCCTTTACGAAGCGCATATTTGGCTGTTCAACCGCTCTTTCATACCGAGATAGGTGCAAGCTGTTGAATCTTGAACCTCTGTGGTTACGAAGAATGCAATTAAATCTGTGCTTCCGCCACAAACTCGCGTGGCGGAAAGCATATATTGGAACCTATCAATTGCAGTTTCGGGAAAACACCACTTATGATCTGCGAGATAATGAAAGCATATTCTATTTACCTAAATTCAAGAGCGGTCTAAGGAGAAATTTCTGTCTTCTTAAGTATGGCTCCATATGGAATAAGCTGCCAAAAGAGATTAGATGTATCGAACCTTTCTGCATGTTCAAGAAAATGATAAAGGCTTATCTGTCAACGGACAGAGCGAAATGGATCTTAAAAATGCAACTTGATGATGATAAGCGGTATGAAGAAGGGCCGGATCATATATGAAACCGGAGAACATCAACTCTACTGCACCAGAGAAAACTTGATCAGCTAGGATGAGCTGCTACAAACCGCTTCTTATGCTATTCCTTAACGCTACCTCCCATGCGGTTTTACTCTCTTTAAACTTAATTCATACCAACTGTCTTCTGTTTAAAACAGAGAGCAAAATTATTTATTGGCGTGACGTCAGGAACTATTCCGTAATTTTCCCCACAAATTGATTAATACGTAATATTGTTCTGCGATCCCTTTCGCTACATTTGTTCTCCAGTTCTAATCATTTCCCCTTCTTTTCTGAAGTTAACAGTCCAGAAACATATCCTTGAATTCAGTGATGGCAATAACTGATTCCCTATGCGACTTTTGCCTATGGACAACTCGTACAGTCATCTGTCTCCGGCTGTCACGCTACACAATTTATCGTATGATTGGCTCGATCGATTTCTACGCCGATGTACAAAACAGATCTGCCTATCTTTTTACACTAACGATATATTTTAACATAATTCCTCTTTTCTATATTCTTCCCTATTTCATACTTGGCGACGAATAGACTGATCTCCTGTGGTGACGGATTACAGCTTCCAGATTATAAAAGACGTTACCTATGCAAGGCAAATTGCCACCAACTGACTGGCGTATAAAAAAGTGCCATAATAGAATGACCCGCATGACGGACTGGGCTGAACCTTCATGGCCCATAACATTTGTACAAAAGCAGCTCAAAAAGAACAGAGCATATGATAAACAGGTGATGGCTCATATGCTACTATGCCACACCGGCACACGGCCAGTTATTGCGTGGAAGTGCGCGCGAAACCTTTCGAGGGAATACCTAGCATGGAAGCAGGTCCCATGGGGATGGTTCCACGAGTGGCCGTATTACTTCAACTGGACATCTGTTTAAATCTGCTTACGTTTTGTTCCTGGTTTTTAATTTCTTTAATGCCTTAATCCTGCCAATTAGTTTAGTATCTGTTTTGGATCCACTGTAAACAGCGTGAACAAATTGCTTATTTTTTTGCGATCCTGTTGTACACATTGATCAGACCACATAGTTGGACTGCACCTCGAATCACCGAGGAATATACCATTTATCTTTTTATTTATCTATTTATTTATGTTTTCCTCTGCCCAATCACTACTTTTGGACAAATATTGTTTAATCTTCAACAGCTTTGCTTGCACATTGACGCATCGGCTGTTGTAATTCAGGCCGGTCAACTCTTGTCAGTACTCTATTCAGCATGGATGGAATGCGAGCTAACGTTGTTCCTGAGTAAATTGGGTGCTTTTCTATCGAAGTCACAGCAGCTTCTTGTGCGGCCTTTATTCGCCGAATGGTGCGTGTTAAACAGGAATTCTAAAGTGCATACGCTAAAATTAGTTACCACGCAAATGGAGCGGGTTGTGGTTTGAGTGAAGTTTTCAGCTGTTCCAACGGTGCCTTTACTCATTGTTATATACCAGTTAAAGCAAAACTGTATTGCGGGAGAGTGCGTCTTACTTCCTTAAGAATGTGTTTTGCCGTATTACACACTAGATTTTGGGTACCGCTGCGCCTGACAGCAGTTCTTTGAACTATCTGACTAATTGTGTACAGACGACAATGGCGGCTTAATCAGTTAGATACATCTGACAGGACGGTTACGCAAGGTCAGGAGGTTGTCACAATGCTTGGCTACCGGTAATCCTGATGCATAGAGCACGCAACCGACACGGCAGTGCGGGGCAGAGAAATATTGCATTGAGCCAGGACTCTGATTCAATCAATACATTGTTCATTGTGGTCCAGTTCACGCAAGACATCTTCACCAGCAGCTAAAGCAATTGTAATCACTTTTCCACTTCCGGTTGCTCAAGTATGTGCACTCTCCAGCTTCAACAGGAACCGATGGATTCACCCGTCAACGTCGGTATCAGGTGCAACCACAACACTGATTTATCCATCATAGTACAGCCAGTTAAGCCTACTGCCGTCACTGCCGGAGTAGCAGTATAAATCGCTGCCTTCGATGGGTCATGAATTTGGTTACTAGTGCACACGGCTGAGAAGTTTAGACGCTAGGGGACTATTGTTCAATGCACTTCCGGAATCAGAAAATCCGTTTTTAAGGCAAATGGGATGAACAGTATATCCGTACTCGTCAAACTAGTATTCCACGTTTTTACACCTTTAGCCAAGCAAATATAGTTCGTCTATCATTCTACATCTCCTATGTTTATCGATGTGGTTAAAATCGATAAACGTACAACTACACCTTGCAATCCCGGCTTTCGCTTCTTACAGCGGCAGATTGTGGATGCTGCAGTGTGGAAGCTGTGAAAGTCTAGGGGAAAAGTAATTGCAAGACCGCAATTGAATGCTGAATTTTTAGAATACCGCATTTCGTTTATGCGTTGGACTTTGCAGCATGATAAACAAGCTCCAATACATGTGTCCAAGGGCCTTAGAAGCAGAGGGACGAAGGCCAATGTGTAACTTAAACAAGGAATATTTAAAAGGTTTTGTGGTATACCTCAATGAGATGATGAAATATCACCCTATTCTTTAGTCAAATTAACTGAGACCCAAGCTAAACTGGCACAATTTTTCTAGACTCTAATTAGCAGAAGGCAGTTGGCAGTATTAGTCGATCACTGAAGCCTATATTGAAAATCCTGTTAGTTGCCTGCTAGGTAACAACTTACTTCACAGAGAACAACCAGTCTAAAACATTGCGCAAGCACGACTGTTGCAGATAGGGCAATATTTGCCAGAACGTAGTGCTTGGGAGATATTAATATGGATGATTTGTAGTTACAGCGTCTCGGCAATGCCCCAATGAGATGCAGTTGTTAATAAGTACATGCATGGCATCTTCGCAATGTGCTGTTATATTGAACTTCTGTCAAAACCGGTTAGTTTCCCGTTCCATGCCTCAAACATTCATCCGCAGTCACTAGGTAATTGTTAAACGAGTATTTGTATTGTTAAAATCATCGAGTCGCATTATGGAATAGTCACTGATTGTGAGGAGACCAAGTTTAACTTTCTGTTGACCATTATGAGATTGAATATTAGCCATTCTTTCAGCGAATCGAAAACTCTATCCTACTGACAATTTAGCCAAATGTACGGTGCTAAAAGCTCTATCGCAGTGTATTGGGAGTAACCTGTTGTTTTTAAGATTGACTACTGTGACCATGTATGACTTGACGTAATGCTCTGTTGCAGATTGCTCTAAAACTCAGAACAGACATCACAAACACACAAAGAAAATTTCCTCGGTAAGTTATTTTAATGCCTTGTAATTATAGAGTTAAATTACAATATTGCACTTTATGCTCTGTTTACTTTACTGATTGGTTCCGGCAATCTTTACGCACATCCGCAATACCCATTTTACAGCAGGCCTAAGTTCTGGCTGTGAGTTCAGCTAGCTGACCACACTATCCAGTGACACTGCATCCTGAACTCCTCAAAATTCTTTACAGGTTGTGGCTCGATCCGCATGTTGTCGGAATTCTGAGGCATAGAGAGGGCAATAATTGGTTATTTTTGACCAGTTACTAACGCGAATATTAACCCTCGTAACACGGCTTTGGCACATAAGCTGGAGACGACATAGTGAATTGCGCAACTTATATTTTGAAGTAAAATGTTATACAGTGCATATGGTGGCAGACAACATTTATTTGTGATAATACTATGTTGCTGGTTGTAGTAGTCTCCTACAGTGACAGTTCGATTTTCAACAAGGAAACTATGCATCATATTAGCTTGCATACTTTGGTAGTCCGAGAAAAAACCTATGACGCACATTGGTTTTTGAGTGTCCAAAACCTTTTTTAATTTTTTTCACGTTCGCCTGTCACACTGTAGCACTTGGCCGTGAGCGAATCGTGGTTTATTACATAATTTTATGGTGAAGTAGTGTTTTTTTGACTCCATGTGGAATGATGGGTATTAGTAACTGAAACATTGCTCTCACTGCTAGTGACACTGTCGGACCTAAACGTTTAGCTCACTCTGGGACAGTGGGTCGCGACAGAGGGTACACATTTCGTTAGACCTTGATGGACCGTTGGTTAACTGCGTAAATATTGAGCAACATATCAAATATGACCATCCAATGATAGCAACCCGCAGAAAGACATTAGTCTCCCAAGACTGTTGCGTATGGCCAATCTTTCGATAATACGGTAAAATTAGTTCTGTTCGTTTTTTAGTTAGGCTCACATTTTTTGTCCCAATGCTTGGCATGATGCCAGATTCAGAGCTCCGAACACCGCAGTTGTTGACTCAGACAGCGCAGTATTGCAAACGTTGCTTTGCTGTCTCACCGACAAGAATTTCGTGTTTTATACCCACCACATTAATATTCATTTAGGGTTAGAAGACGAAGTGAATTAAATAGCACAAAAACAAACAACATTTTAAAGGAATACACGGAATTCAGTATATTTCCTTTGTTGTCATCAACCGCTTAAAAATGCGGATGAAATTCAAGATATCAATACCAGAACTCGATGTTTAGTTGTGTTAGTGAAGCGCTTACGCTACGGCCACGCAAGGCAAGGTTAACCAAAAACCTCACTTGTTGCATAGATTAGCTTTCAAATGCCTGACAGTAGAAGCCTTCATAAAATACAGGCATTCGCGGTTGTTTTAAATATTCATGAACTGAAAGGCCTCGAGTGGGTTTGGCACATCGCACAGCCGAGTAAATCTAGGGCGAGAGATTTAAAAGCAAATGTTACACCACACAGAGATAGATTCCTAGGAATATATTACGAAATCCGCGTAGATTACCTTCTCTCTCCGGCTGATACACACGCTAACGCAAACACTGATAAACTGGAAAACAGATGCGACATTAAGTTGAGAATGAGGTCGTCCTAAATTGGAACATTGCAACAGGCTTGTTTGGTAGAGCAGAACAAGCTTGGCAATATTGTAGCTGCTCTTCATGGCATGGCTTAGACGATGACAGAAGTTTCCATTAATGTGTACACGTTTATCCATAACTGTGCTTACAATTGCTTCTTCGGATATTCAACCGTTTTTTTTCTTGCAGTGCGACTTCAGCTCCATACATGGAGATAAACATATTGGTTAACCAAATTTGGGGTTGGAGTAAACGGCGCGTGGTTGGTCTCATGGTGATATCGACCTAGCCGTTAGAGCATGCTTCCGCATGATAAGCCCTATTTACTCCCCCACATGTGTCGCGAATTTATCGGACGTAATATTGTGCTTCCTCTATGCATCGATAAACTTTTCTGTTCTTAAATTGAATCCCGGAAATCCTTGCTATAACAGTATTACTTATGCAATTCATCGCCACACCCATAATTTGCTAATACAAATTTCCATTTTGCAAACACGAAGTAAGTCCTTTAATTAGTTTGCTGGAATCCCGAATCTACTTGCAAAATTGCCTATGATGTTAAACCTTTCATCCAAGCAAACAGCCGACCCCAAAAGGCACCATTAACATACCAGGTAAGCTTAAACTCTGAAACCTACCGACGAATTCAAAAGTGACATTCAGGTCATGCACTGCCAAATAACAGAAGTAAAGATACAGTTGGTTTCGCAGACCGCCATGAAAAGCTTAATGTGGCGCTGTAACCATTGAATGGGTTGAAAGCAGTGGAACTCTATTTTGGGCCAATCTGGCAGGTCGTTACTCCAAAGAAATTCGGTATCCCAAGGCTGGGGTGGTAAAATGGTAGGAGCATCAATCAGTCCATCTTTATGTGAACATCACAAATTACGGATATTGTCTTCTCAACCTATTCTGCTATAACCCACCTGTCATGTCTCCAGTGAAGTGATTCATATTCATCGGTATACATTACAATTTCTGTAAGTAACCCTGTTTGCTCATCAGCTGCGCAAAAGAATTATCAGACCTAAGTAGCATTACATATTTATTAAGGCTTAAATCCATCCAAGAACCAGTATGATGTTTCTCAGATATCTGGTGTTTTTGGCTTTGGTAATGTAAAATAATTTTAACGGTGTCCACAGACTTGAATTAAAACCAGCTAACTACATCATCTGTGAATAGTGTCAGACAGGAAAGCTACCGGCAGAGACGTCAGAGCTGTGTTTTATTTTCTCTTCTGTCAGGCAAACTAAATGACACCGAGAAGTTAAAACCTTGGGCAAAAATTTCTATCTAGCGAGGATCACGTGGTATTTTTGATAATTTTATACGAATCTCTCAGTTTTAGGAAAAGTTTGCGCAGTCAGACAAACAGAAGATATTGGGCTCAAAATTCGTTACATTGCAATATTTGAAACAAAGTTTGCTCGGGTTGGCTGTTTGATTGCCGATTGGTTCGCCTACATTGATCAAATGGATGTTTACGCTTCGCTGCAATGCGAAGTATTATCATCAGTGCAGTGATGGGCAGTGTACAATCTTGCTAATTGGATCGTCCATCGGAGATCAGTGGGCAGGTGAATTTTAAAATTGATCTTTCGTTTTTCCCTTCCTGGTCTTTGATCGACCTAGGTCTCAGCCAAACGCCGTTGTTTTGTTCTCTGGAGAAATTTAATTTTCTCAGCTATTGGTACATGAAGTCGATGTCAATACACACGATGATTAAATTACTAGAGAATAACCAATCTGTTGGGAATTTCCTTCAATTTTGTGTCACTGCTTGGGATGGAATTTGCGTTTTGTCCTAATTAAAACTATCACCGTCCTCATCCACATGCGTGACTACAAAAGACAATATTGCAAACAGTTTGTTTGATGTTTTCGTATCCTCGTCGATAATTTACTTTTTGTCCCTCAAAATTGGTGTCACAATTAATGTATTTTGTTTTATGCACCACGCTTGTTCGAGTTTGTGTTTCCCAATTGTTATTATGTTTTGACAGTGTTTTTCTTAAAGTAGCGGTTGCCTTGTTGGCTAGTATGACATGGTTTTGTTTAAACACTAGGGTCGTCATTTCAAATTGGTGCTGCATATACGTCAACAGAATTCGCTTGCTTGCCCTTGGAATCGGCTCGCTGCTTGCGGGCTTGTCGCTTTAACAGCTTTGGGTGAAGCTGCGTGAGTACACGTTGAGTTTATATGTACTAAACAGGTGTGTTTCTTCTTTGCGCTTCTCTTCGGTAGTATTGCAGTGTTTTTCAATCATATAAAATAACATCCTACGCAGCCTACTTTGTGACACGTTGGGTAGTTGCATTGAAGTTCACTATTTGGTCAGCCCGTAGCCTCAACGAGCTAATCTCGTAATCTTGTGGCGCAGATTCGAATCCGCGTAGATGTGGGTCTCCTCGTGGCATACTCAACGTGCGTGCGACTAGTGGTGGTCGTGCGGCAGAGAAGCGCCGTTACAGCCTACAGCTGGTATATTACATTTATGACAGTATTTGCCCAGCTACTTTGAGAAGAACATTGTCAAAAGATAAGAAGCATTGGAAAGCACAAGATCGAACAAATATGGTGCAATAATTGAGACGCCAATTATGTGGGACAAACAAACCTATGTACCTAGATATAAAGGCATACGAAAACATCAAGGGACCTGTATGAAGCATTGTCTCATGTCTTAAGGCACGTGAATTAGGGGCGTGATAGTCTCAATGTAACAAAACGGAAATCCTAGCCCAAGCAACTAGACAAAACGAAGGAAATTCCTAGCAGCATGGTTCTCCTCCAATAACTTGTTCAACGTGCAAATTGGTATCACCCCATATACCAACAAGTTAGAAGAAAGGATCTCAGATAAATAGAAAGACGAGGTTTGCTTGCGAGATAGGTTGTTAAAAGAACACTAAGTGCAAATCGAATAGGTCCTTTTTTAACAGTCACCTGCTCCTCGATCACGGATGAGAGGTTCAATCAGTAAGATGTCACAGAGTACCTCGTTGCACTCATGATGCTACCTTGCATTGTATTGAGACGTATACAACCATTTGATCATGCTCAGCGAGCCGATTACAAAGTGATTTTTGCAATGTTTGTCTTACCTTTTTAACTTCAATTCACGAAGATTATTTTAGCGCGTCAAATGACACTTTTTACACACATATCGCATTCACCTGAGTTTGTGCAGAGTGGTAGATAGAAGCTTTGATTTAAGATTTCCTTTATTGTTTAAGATTTATTAAAATAATGTGTAAACATTCTCGGTTTAACGTCTGTAGCAATAAAGCCTAGTCTCTGGCATGTCATTAATTTCCTTATGCGGATTACGAGTATGGTCATTGGGGGCGGAACGTACATAATGTAGCCGTGGTACCATCCAATTTTCAATACCTTGTCGCTGGTTCTCATCCGGAATTGCGCATAGGTAAGGTTCAATTATTTTGTTATTCGAATACATCGTCTATGTCTATGTTGACCGCCAGAATTTGTCGAGTCTCGAAAACTAGGGCAACTTATAGTTGGCTATCTACTAAACTGCGTTGCGCACACTTCAGATAGATACATTTTGTCGCACATTTCGCCACGAAAAATGATAAGTCGACCGAGCAAAGCGCGGGCCACTCCAAAGGTATTAGCCGGCATAGTGTGCAACTTTGACAATCGATGTACTTCTGCGCAGCTTACGGTACTGGTTAGGTGGTGTTTTGATCCAAAGAGTTCATAATAATTTGTGTATCTTTCAGGAGTCTAGGACACGTTCAAACAAATATGCTCTGCTTATGGTGTACAAGTTTCCTTCAAAACTGTTGTTACAAATTGCTGGTTCATCAATTGCGCAGAATAGTGTTTCACATGTCTCCGGCTATCGATCGGATATTTTCTAGGAAAACGTAACCATTTTAGGTGACAATGACCTCCTGGTCACGCTAGACGAATTGCGATCCGGAAAAACATAAATATAACCATGTACTAAATATAAGTGCAATGAAAGAACCAGTTCGTAAGAAATTACAAAATGCGTTAAATGGAAAACATTTGTGATTTGTGGATGATCCAGCAATGAGTTATAGTGGGTTTAGTTGGTAAAGAATTACTGCGTGCCAAAATACGGGAAATGCTTCAGCAACTATTTTGTAGTTCTTTTTGATAATATCGTTTATGACAAGTAAACGTAATGCAGGTGTCTCAAGGCGATCGAGATTTAAAATAAGAAAAATCAGTACCTCGACTTCATAGACCAACAAAGGTTGGGGTTATGGTTCGGAAGGTAATGGAGTTAAGAAAAATTTAATGTAATGTCTAAGCTTTGTAAAACTAGTCCTGGGTCAAATTAACACAAAGCTATCAATACACTGGTTGTTTCACTAGCAAATTATAAACCCAAGTAAACCCAGGTAAAACTGAAGCGAGGTAGTGGTTTGGAGACGAAATTAGAGGAGCTGGGAGTACAACACGTCACCGCGTCATTGGTTACATTAACCACTGACAGGTGTTCTATCGTGTCAAACGAGTGAAGGATGAAATTCTTTCTTTACTTACAAGAGTTATAGCGTTTTAAGCAGGAGCGGTCATTTGTACACATAAATAACCTCATAGTTTAGGCGGCCAAATAAGATAAAAATGATAATCTCGGAACATGATTTTTCCTTTGGTTTATTGATGCGATCATACAAAATGAAAAAGGAAGGAAATGTTGATTCCCTTGATTTCAGCATATCCACGTGGTGCGAATCGAGTGCAAACAATAAGTAGCTTAAGGGAGAGTAAGTTGCACGAACACATGTTTATTTGCATCTGTAATAATAAACAGAGAGTAAGCTGAATGTACGCTACTGGAGACTCATTTGTTGTTTAGACCAATTTCCGTCAATTTTTCTGGTGATTGTTTGAGCCAAGTGTTTGAAAAACGTATTCGTAATGGTGAGGAGTCTAGCGAATTTCGGAAGGTTGCATGTTTAGTATTTGTGCATACTTCTAGTTGTAGTCGGTTCCACGGAATGGCATATTTCACTAAAATGTCGACCAGATTTTATAACTAGCAAACTGTAAGGGAGACAAGTAACCGTCATTACGGGTGGGACAGATGACAGTTTTCTGTAGCCAGAGGTCGGCATTCTCTATGAACATTCACTTGTGTATAGTGTTGAAGGAATGAAAAAGACTGTTCTTCAAATTCCTAAGCCAAAGGGATCGATTAGGAGGAGGCAGCATGATTACATAAAATCATGGTTAAGCAGCACGCCATGCTCAGCTTGTTAAATATGCTTTGGACATTTTCCATCGTTGATCTTTCTTTGTTTCTTAATTTGCTCTAAATAATACTATTCCAGGGTAGGTTTTAAGTTTCTTTTGTATAACTGGGATGGTGTATATCAGGTAGTGAACACGTTCTGGTGATGTATCAGGTTTTTTTCCTGCTTCCGCAATTTGGCAAATTATATGTTCAAAAAATTGGTTAGAAAATCTAAATCCGAAGTACCGAATTGAATCGGAGTTTGGAATCACTTTACTGTTTTCCGGGATTCGGCACCTGTAACAATTACTTAGGATTTGCTTGCGGTGTGTTTAATTTAACATCTCTTACTAGCGACATTTAATGCGGGTAGATCATCGCAATGCTTCTCATGCACACTTATGGTTGGTCTATAAACAGAAATGAGCGTCCTTGTTGGATAAGTCACAAATGCTGTTTATCGTGATGGGAAAATCACCGGTTCCAACACAATTCACTGGAAGACTCCGCTGGTTATTTTTGTGGTGTAGATTACTACTGACCAATTCTGACACTTTAGGTTCGATCGTTTAAGTTGAGTTGACTTAGAAGTGAATTTCCGATGCTACATGAATCTAGCACGGATAACAGTGACTTATTTGGCACGCAATCGAACGTCTTTCGAGTGTCCAAGCGAATGAAGATGATTACAATCCCCCAGTTAATCACAGTTGTAGCACGCTCGAAGGATTATAGCTGTCAGGTTACGCAGGAGCACCCTGAAGGACAGCCACATTACGAGGAATGGATCACTTGTAGTCAAGTAAGAAATCAAAATACTTTGACTATTATTTATATGGCTTTAGAAAAAGTATATGTGTGAGTTATTGCGTTTCAGCTTGGCATTTCAATTTGCAATCCCAAGTTAGGTTTGGACATTATGTTGAATTTCTTCTAGAGAGTTGGGAAACAACCTGTAGTTCGCGAAAGAGTGATGATGTTTATAACAGCTGTTTTTTCCGCCGAGTCCTGGAGCAGCTTGAGGGATGGCATCTTAGCCTGGAAGAATCGGTGGTTTTGTGAGCGCGATGGGATTTTGAATAGCTTTAAATGTTGTTGGAATATTGCAGAATGCAGGTGAGACTGCCTAGAGTCAGTGACAAAGCTGGAGGAGGAATCAAAGCTAGAGTTGATTGGCACGTGTAAACAGAAGCTATCACGCGTTAATGAGTCTAAAGTCAGCGTTCCAGTTTTCTGATGTAATTTAGGATTTCTTTGGAGTAGATGATTCGGTCAGTGTGCATTTTCAGGATTTATGTGTGTCGGCTGTCTTCATTTATTTTGGCTGTAGTTGCAATAGAGCTTCATGGATTTGCAGAAATTTAGCGAAGCTGCGGCTGGTGGGAAATAATACTTTAACTTCCTATCTTTTGGTTGTAGTTTTTAAAGACATTTGTGGAGGCCACTATGCTTATAGTTATTGCTCCATACATAGGTGACAGAAAATTCACACATAAGACACTCTTGTTGATAAAGGAATTTGCTGATACAGCAGGGTTTTGAGTTGAGATCGACTTGTTCCAGTTCATTAGATGCGCTCTAATCACTCCCGCGTTACTTGCCTGCTCCTGGTTCCTTGGGACAATCCCCCTCTATCTGTTTTCCATCTTCTCGCAGCGTTGTCTCTGTTTGCTCATTCGAGCCGGATTTACTAGCCCTATACTATGATTCATCATGCGTGGAAATATCTTCTATGATTAGAGTCTGGGCCATCACTAACCGTTTTCACTGGCATCCGTGATTAAACGCAATCGGTTAACGCTATCACATTGAGCTGATTGCCTTTCTGTGGCACTATTCGATGCAGAATTCTCGAGGCAGGCCGAAAAGCCTAAGCTTATTCCGATCCAGTGTTTCTCAACGTAGTTGTGAAAGAATTCGAGGTCTCAAGCTGTGTTCAGCGCTGTGTTTAGTTTCAGTTAGCAGGTTCCAGTCACTCGTCATTCCTTGTGAACTTCGCAGCCATTGCGTCTGCATAACCCATCACACGGACCGCGTGAAAACACCGACGGTTCATCTGACCTTGCAAGCACCACACCTGATCGACGTGCATCGATCTCAAAGCTGGAAAAGTACAGAACGCTAACTAACCCACTGGATCAGGTAACGATACCAACTTGAATAGCAGAAATGCGAAAATGAAAAGACTCCAAGCGAAATGCTTTTGCGGGTTAGGAGAATGTCATCGATTAGTTAAAATAGATTTGGCATGCTCGCACTGTTTGGAATGGTATCCTACGAAATGTGCAAATGTGTCCCAACAACAGGTAGGGGATCGAAATAGTTAGTAAGATGCATTTTAGTTCTGTACTGCTTGCTCTACCATCACACTCGTTAATTGCTTGCTTATCCCAGAAGTGCAATCGGTTAACCGCAGAAGCCGAGCAGATGAAAACGATAAGATTACTTCAATGCAAGCGACCGTGCAGCACGGAAGAGTAGTGGCTTCTAAACAACGGAATGCTGCACAATCCGCTTCCCCTGAATGGCAATCAGCCACGTCCCCATCTCCGTTAACTTCTTCAAATTTGGTAGAACACCGGGCGAAAACAGACCGTACCTACGAGAGTCAAATAGTACTCACGACAACGAAAACCAGCACCGCTCGGAAAGTCTGGTTAAGCAAATTCCACTATACCTGGCATCTAGCATAAACAAGGATGAAGTAGCCGAACACCAACCTTCGGTACCTGTAGTCTAAACGTCCCTTGTCGAGACATAGCCTCGGGAACATCAGTTACGTATGCAGAGATTGCTGCGAAGGTCCACCGAGAGGCCACCGTTGCGACCCCTTCTGCGGTAAACACGGTTAACGCGAACAGAAGGACAAACAGCAAAAAATGAACACTTTTCAGCAGGTCAGGAAAAACGAGTACCATACCTTGTAGATCAAGGAAAAGGAGTGAAACAAAAGTGCCTGGGCTGTTGTATGCTCGAATGTTTCTGAATTTACCGCCATCACATTGCGTGATAAGTTTTTGGACGACCAAGACCAATGGAACGCATTGTGCGTGATGATGAGTAAAAAAGTCAAGCTCATAAACCTATAAGAACTACTGGTCTTCCGAACTCCCCACACTATGGAGAACCCAAAATTATTCGAATAACACTAGAATCCTCCACCGAGTAGAAAACGCTTTGCTCTCCGCAAGCGCGTCAAAACACGTATCCTGTAGAATACGCATCTATCCTGATGTCCCTTGGAGCGCGCGACAATCAAAAGGAAACACCGAAGTGGAACACAACAACCAAACCGCCTAAGCACAACTTTCATACATGACGTGCCAGAACATCCTCCTAATGATTTTCAAGAGACTGGAAGCACCATTTAGTACAGTGGCTGTTCATTCGTGCTACACTTTCTTTGGACAATATTGTAGCGCTATGGCTCGCCAGGATATCTCTCGCACCAAATTATAGAGGACGCGGCCCTAGAATCCTAAAAGTTTTGGTTCAGTCAGAGGAACAAGCAGCGGATATTTTGGCTCGTTGGCGGAGAAATCGTGAACGTCTCCCTTTTGAAGTTTGGGCAGAGGTCGCAGAAGCTTTTCATAGCTCAACTATTCAAGCACCTGAAGCAGCAAGCTTACCGACGATGGTACAGAAGCATAACTTGACTGCTGCTTTAATTGACTCTAACGTAGGTCGAAAGGAAGGTTGGGACGCAGTTTGGCCGAAACAAGTTGCAAAGGAAGTATTATTATCCCAACAAAAATGGGAGGTACTACGGACCTCTTATCGGTCGGCATTCTCCCACCCTTTATGCCTTCACCCCTCTGTGGTCTCCTAGAGACCGAGAAACTGGCCTGCTAGTATACGAATGCTAAGGGTCTTTTTAATAAAATGACCGAATTAAAAGCTCGTCAAACCTCCGGGTGATATGATGTCATTGGTATAACCATGACGTGGTTGCACACAGGTATGACGGACGCTGAAGTTTTACTACCGAACATGTCGTTGATCCGGAACGACAGGTCACAAAATGAGGAGGAGCAATTCTGTATTACCGAAGCGAGTTAAGATGCGAAGCCGTGGAGGATTCAGAGTCGCAGTTTCCCGACGCTCTTTGGTCCCGCTTGCAGTTCAAAAGCAGGGACGCTTAGACAAGCGTCCCTTAGTGTCTTGGTGTATCGCCGCCATAAGTCTACACCCGAAAATGACTACCACCTAGCTGCTGCCTTAAGATGTAGTTTACAACAAAAGTGCACATATAATTGGCAGGAGTGATTTCAGCTTTCATTGTGTAGAAACTCCTGTCACGATCGGAGGAGAACTCAAAGCTGATCTACAAGATCTCGCAACCACTGTTCCTCTTTACAATCACATCACTTCGCCCACTCGGTTCAGAACAGGTGACAGGCCATCTGTGTTGGAGCTTGTGCTTACTAAAGGGAAGCATATGATTGACCTATTGCTTTTAGTCTGCTTGTTCAGTCGTAGTGATCACGCAGTGTTCAGTCTCAACCTCGTCTGCTATGCAGAATATGGGAATGAGAACGATGAGACTGTGCGAACCATCACATGCTACGATTGAGTAGCCCAGTTCTTCAACGCCACAACTTAGTCGTTTCTTGCAGAAGAACCCCCGGAAGTCCCCTGGCTCGAATTCATTAATAAGTTTAGTCAGCTGATTGCAAAGGCTACAGAGATAAGCTTGCAACAAGAGTACTTAGTTTCTTCCGTTAGGAGCAGAACTCGAAAATAGATGACAGTACGCAACGCAGCATGGAGAGTGTACAGTGAAGCTCCATCACATGAAACAGGACAACTACGTAGACCAACGCAACCACTGCACTCAACTGCTAAGAGAAGACAAAGCCGCCTGTTATCACAACATCGCAACAGCCATCAGTGCTAATCAGAAACTGCTGCACAAGCACGTCAATAGCCTAAGAAACGTCAGGCAAGGATTTCTTCCACTCAAGACGGCTGATGGCCCAACAAGAGCGGCTGTGGAAAAAGCGAACGCGCTGCGGATGCAATATGCCCTCATGTCTTAAAGTATCTTGCCACCAAGCGACATATCAACCTCTGTGGTCCCTCGCCGGGAATAACCCACATCACTTTTACTGCAGAGGCAGTATTGTAAAAGCTGCCTCCTCTACGCAAACACAGCTCGCCTGGTGTCGACACCTTTTGTCCAGTGGCACTGGAAACAGCAGTTAGCCAGCTGGCAGGACCTATAGCTCAGTTTTTCCAGCGCTTCTTAGACCAGAATCAACTTTCCACTAGGTGGAAGCTTGGAATAATAACCCCGATTCACAAAGGTGAAAGCAGAACCGATCCCTCCAACTGCTGCCCAGGATCCCTTCTTCAAATACTCTCCAAGGTCATGGACTCCATAGTTGCCGGTGCAGTGGTGTGTTATTTGGAAAACTGCAACGTCATCACTCCTGAGCAGCACGGTTTGTGTCGACAGCGGCCATGTACAACCAATTTACTAATTGCACGCAGTATTTGGACCGAGGCAGCTGACGCTGGAGAAGGTGTTGACGTGATCTACCTGGATTTTTCCAAGGCTTTTGATCCTCTCGAATATCGGATACTGCTGTCCAAGCTCTAACATTACGGGGTTGGCAACCCACGTTTAAGCTGGATTGCAAACGTTCTACTTCAACGGCAATTAATAGTCAGAGTTCAAAGCTTATTATGGGACCCCATACAAGTCGTGTTTGGTGTAACACAAGGCTCAGTTCTAGGTCCAGCTTTGTTTTTGGTGTTTATGAATGACCTTTTGCAGGGAATCACAGGGTCCAGGCGAACGCCGACCAACATGTGCTTAAGAGGGACCTAGATACAGGGTATCAATGGTCATCCTAAAACTTACTGCAATTCAACCTCAGTAAATGCAAGGTGCTTTCCATCCAACATCAGAAAGCTACTCATACAGGTTCGAAACGAATATACTACAGCAAACAACTCTCGAACATGACTTGGTGTCCTGGTTCAAGATGACTTGCTTTACTCCAGGCGATCCGAAAAGACCTCGAAGACTGGGAACCACCATGTCGGGTTGTTGCGACGGGCGTTTAAACAAATAAACAGCTTCATATTTCGAAGAATGCATAGTGCGTTTATTCACCCCCATGTGAAATACGCAATTAAAGCCTGACATCAATAGCTGAAACACGGCCTTAAATCACTGGAGCAGCCACAACATCGGACATCGAAGAAAGTATTTGGAATGCGTAATCTTTCATACCAGGAGAGGCTGCAACAAATGGGGGTAATCAGTGGAAGCTATCGCGGACTAAGAGGTGACCTTATTTTGGCATACTTGATTCTGCGAGACCCACATCCTATATGCCGCCCTTTACTGCAACTCAGCAGCAATGCAAACCTGAGGGGCCACTCACTAAAACTCGCAGAACAATACAGTCGTCTGGAATGCCGCAGAAATTTCTTTTCCATTCGTGTCTGTCACCCGTTGAATGCTCTCCCAGAATCGGTCGTCTCTGCACCGACACTAAAGGTATTTAAAAGACGGCTGGATGACGCACTCATCCATTTACACTTTGTCTCTAAACACTGCTTCCCTATCCGACAACTGGAGTTTACCATGGACTTATTTGATGTTAAATGTGGGTGCTGTGAATCAAAACGGATCGCAGATCTTTATCGGAGCAAACGATATGTCCCTATCTGCATAGGTAAAATACTAACTGTTTGATTATCATTTTTATCATCGGTGTTATCGCGATATCCCCACCAACTATCCGACGGTACTTGTAAAGCATAACTTTGTAACCCGTATAAATTCATTGTTCATTGTTCTTTGTTCGAGTAGCGTTGCGATTTGGTATTAAAAATGCGCTTGATTGTTTAGGTTATCATAGCAACATATAACAAATTACACTGTTGTGATCACAGCCCTGTCGTGGATTTTTAACGGGTATTTGCGGAATGAATATCCCTCGTGAATGTAAGTTTTACGATAGTGAAATTTCCATTGGGCCAACTTGTTGGGTTCAGCCATCGAGGTGAATGCAGGAGAAGATTTCCTTATACCGGCAATGGTCCTGGGAGTACTCAGCAACCAGTTGACATATGACAACTGGACATCTCCGCACATAACTTTGGACTTGTTGGTGATACTGTAGGCAGTATTGATAACATCAATTAGCTTTCCTGCTTCAGGGTGAAGGGCTCAGGGTGACTGATAGAAACAGCTCACTACGACAGCAGCATATAGGGTAACTAGCCGTAGTGTATCTCTGTATCTGTATCTCTAATGTCACTGAGTTTACCTTAATTAGCAGGAATCGCGTTATAGTCATTACGAAGGTAAATGGCATAACCACCTTCACGTTTGTGTGAACGACTTCTGAGGAAGAAGTGATATCAAAAGATAATAAGCTGAGAAATGCTAATTTCTGATGTGCACCAAGTTTCAGTAATAAAAACAATTTAAGGATATATGATAATCATAAGAGCTGAAAGTAAATACAACTTAACTAAAGGAGGACGAATGTTACTAATGACCGTATTTAGAGAGACTGTTAGATTGGCTCAAAAGCGCGGAGCAAAGTGAAACTCTTCGCCAACGTAGCTGAAAACTGTGTTTGGAGGTAGTTAAGTTACACTGAGCTATACAGTGTTTTGAATTGAATGAAGCAGGTACTCCAGTAACTCTAACATTAGTTGACTCAGCATAGCACTTGATGGCAGCTGGATTGTTGAGGAGACCTGGGAGAGCACGATAGTTCAAACAGGGCGTACATTTGTAGTATACAGAGGTAAGGGTTTTTGTTCGGATTTTACTGTTTTTGGTTTGATAATTAAGGTGCTGGTGGGGGGTGTGTCATGAGGTGAGGCTGATAGAAGTAGTGAAGTGCGTGCTTATTTTGACCTTACCAATTTGAAGCCGCGGAAGTTTAAGTCATACGCACGGGTGCTGTGCATATGTATTGGGTGGGCTTTTTACTGTTTACCCCGATATCAGTTGCGGCGTTGCTCGCGGATGCCTGAAATCCTACAATTTGACTCTGCTGATTTATCTGGATAACTCTACATTTCTTAGCGTTTTTGAGCTTTGAGTTTTACTGGATAAAGTTCTGATTACGCTTCTTGCTGGATTCGCCTACTCATCATTCGGATTTAATTCTGTTTTCAGCTATGAAATCATGGCGAGTTGAGTTTTGGTCGTGATCTCGACAGGTTACAGGTACTGCTAGTACCAAATTTTGTTTAGGATCGTGTTTGGTAGAAGGGGCACAGGTGAGGCATGTATAGTCTGCAGATGTCTCATGACTCGGTACCTTGTACGCTTGGTTGGCGAAGATGGGGATTGAGAAAACATCACTACTGTTGCTATGAAACTTCCCATGAGGTTGTTGAGGACTGGAAGACGAGCAATTACCTAAGCTACATGTTGAATTGGAAAGGTAGACATGGCTGAATTCTGCATCATTATCGGTCCCTCTATTAGAACATACCATTTCAAAGGGCTGTGTGGCAATACTTCATGGCTAGTCGCATTTGAATTGGTGTTTAAACATATTTTGACATGTGGTTGTTGATGTTAGATTTGCGACAATTATTCTTTCTTTGCATATGAATGGCGATGCACTGGTATCATCAGAAAACTTCAAAAATATTTGGTAATTTGTTATGTATTTCTAATTTCGTTACATTACGGGTCGAAACACTCGAATGCCATTCGTAAGAGACCAACATTGGGTTCGCGGTTTCGGACGCGTTTACAGTTTGCATTGAACTGATGAGGTTACTTTTCATCACTCCAATGTCATGCTGCTGTGAGGCGGTTTTCAAGATGTGGTCCGCCAGGTTAGTGGGTTTGTGGTTTAAATGTGCAGTTTTGCATTTGCCCGCGTTGAACGGACCAGCTAAAAATGGTGCGGTATAATTCTTGTTGCGACATATCATGATATACCTGACTACCAAATGTCATTTATTACGTGTATTGTACCCATTTGGCCTTAGTAGTGGCATATAAATACCAGGTATGAGTAGGTATTGTGTAGAAAATTGTACAACACTGTTATGTTGCTCTTAAGCCTAGTAGCCAAAGTGGTTAAAGTTTAAATAAGTTACATCGCTCATAGTAGGAAAACGTTGAAGATGTGTCAATAAAAGGATTAGTGAACGGTCACTTCATCTTTCTATGACTCTATAATAATGCTTCTTTGAGTTGCTGTATATTTTCGATCACATTCAAGTAAATGATGTGCATAGGATTGCTACATTGAAAATGAACTCACATAAAGTAAAATTTCGAAAGTTGTGTGTTGCGCTGTTTTGCCCTGGACGTTGCATGTTTTATTATGTTGTGAAGATATTGGAGCATGATTAACGAAGCCCTAGGTCAAAAAATTATCTGACTGAGAGTAAGTGACTTACCAACAAGGGTCATTGATTGAGACTCATACTGCAATTCTATGAAAAAGCGTTGCATTCGTCCAGTAGCAAATGACTTTTTCCATGTGGTACACTAGGTTTTTGGTTCGTGGAAGCTGGTGTGGCTGCTTTGTAATTGCATAATCAAAAACTGGTAGGAAGGAAGGAGTGATCTATCTTAATATCATCGGCAAAAAGCTTAGGCGTGCCAGGAGTTCCCCAAGCTGGAGATATCATTCATGTAGAGTAGACCAGTATTGAACCAAAAACAATGACTTGTATAGCAACACTGGTAACAGCTTTGGGTTGCTTATTTTGTTATATATGTAATATATACGAGCTATTGCACAAAGATTATCTAAACAAAGCCAGTAATGGATTCCATATATTTTAGGTATGGAGCTCAACCAAAAGACGATAATGAAGCAAACGATCAAGATCTTTAAGCATGTCCACATAGATGAGGATTGCCGATAAGTCTTGATCATGGGAAATAAAGATATGCTTTATAGATACTAAGGGACAAGTAAAGCATGACTTGGAGTACAGGAACCCATGCTGTGAAGTGTTTATTTGGTTTTGGAGGTTAGGAGTTCGAGCGTTTTGGACTTTGTATGATGCTAAATACACTTTGATATGACAGATATAAAAAAGTTGATCCCGATCGCTGAGACTGCATAAGTTTGGCTTTTTATAAAAGAGCTGGCAAGACAGTAGCATATAATGATAAGGCAAGCTGATTCAGTAGCATCTGGAGTTTTCCGCTTCCACCTACTTTTAGGTCAGCAGATGGAGGATTGTCCAAACCGGCGAAATATGAGACTTCCTTAAATGTTGCGGACATTTGTTTATCTTACCTTTCAGATCGGAGAAAGTTGTTTTCATCTTTCGTGTGATGTGGCAGTTCCAACGTCACAGGTTCCTTATTATCGGCGAATGAGTTGGTTAAATATTTGATGAAATCATTGCTTAAACAAATCTGTTCATTCACAACGTAGATACCTTTTGACAAAAGTAAGTTAGAGGTTAAGTTATGCTTAGCGGTGTTACGTTTCAACCGTCTATATCAAGATGCTGTTAGCCACCATCTAGACTGCAGCTGTCCTGCATAAAGTCAAGAGTGAAAAAGTGGGTACTTATTGGCTAGCTCCCTTGGTATTTATTCGAACTACGGGTAGGTAGCAGACAACCACTCGATAAGCAATTCTGTTGCTTCGGTAAGTTTTGCGATACTTAAAATATCTGAGAAGAGTATGAGAAACCGAAATCAAAGCTAGTTTATTTACCGTGCTGTAATGTAATGCTACACGATCAAAAATGTCTTAGACTGCTGAAATGAAATGGAAGTTTAACGATTGGCGTGCATTTGGAGCGGGTGACTTATGTTCTGCTTCATATGTCTTTTGTTTGGTCGGTTATCAAGCATAGGCCCGATCCTCCAAACATTTAAGGATTCACGTAGCTGGAATATAAAACCACCAGAGTGATGCAAGGAGAAATACGTTTATCTAGTTGCGAGTTAAGTCTATCGTGTCTCAAGGTTGTCAAACGGACTTATGTAGCACCTTGCATAGAGCATTTTTGCCAGGCAAAAAAAGGCGCACGTCCTGAAATACTGCAGATGAACAATTTGCTGGAACCGGATATACCCGAAATAACTAGCTGGCGTCACCTAAGGGTTGTTCATCAAGCCAAGTTGGCTTGCCAGTAAAAGCATTTATAGGTTGGCAGTCCTGAGATCTACATGTTTTTCTACAACTCTTACCCCAATGTAGTTGCTTTTATTCAAAATTCATTTAAATTACCTTGGAAGCTCCCTATGATAGGGCAGCCCCGTCAACTCTGTAGAGTGTTCATTATGAACGTTTTGACTAACACATCGCTGCCTCTTGTTGACTGGTTAGAGTTGCATGTTAGGTTTCCAATCAGAATCGTCCATTTTCAAGTGCGCGGAGTATTAAATTTTGCTCTAAATGTAAACGAAGGACAGCATTGGTGACAATGAAAGTGGTTGATAAATACCAAGGTTTAAATATTCCGGGAACTTTGACGTATCCATAGCGATATTGTAATAACGGTATCCGGTACGTCGGCACAGCTGATTTAAACGCTCTGCCCCGTCTTTTCTATGGTCCATCGAGAAAATGTCGTAGTTCAACGCGGTTATGTTCAAGCTTCTGAGCATACCCAACCAAAACACTCACAACTGCGGGCTAGGGCCATAAGTTCTACAACGGGCTTCTCAAAAGTGCGATCTCGGTGTACCTGTGCAAGGTGACCTTGCTTTTTGGAGGAAGTTTGTAAAGGCATCAAGAAAAGTAACTCAGAGATTCGGCCTACTTCATAGGGCGTTCGGGAACTTCGAGGCCTCAGTCTCATAGCGTTGCGCGTAAACCAGGCTGCACATAGAACACGTTATGTGACTTGACAAACCTGACAGAAGCTCCACCTCACCGCAATCAATACTGCATAACAATGGGCGACGAAGAAGGCCGATGGTTTGTCGCAATTTCCCATGCCACTCAGGTTGAAAACAATCTAACCAGACAGTAGACTTCACCGGCATCTACGGTGAAATTTCATACTGATGTATCAAATCCTATAAACTCCAAGCACCCATGCATTCAACTTTTGAAGCTCAGCCAAAACACATCGCTGAGGTGTCATCAGTTTAATTTGGACAAGCAGTACAGCTGACTGAAATACCGACGATCCTGTTTCTCCCCCCAAGTTTCACAACCATGGAACGTCATCCCCACGCATGTATTTAGTGCCGCCAACGTTTCCCTATACTAGCTCTCAGTGACGATACGCGGAAACATTTACACGATGCAATGTAGTCCATGACCATCAACTGAAATTGTGAATGAGGAAAAAACAGTGGAGGTTGGCATAAACATTTTAAACTCCAGGCAGGAATATTCATCCCTGCGCTACTCTAGGCCACTTGGTGTGTAACGTATCTCAGGCGTACTATTACTGGTACCGAATATTAGGGTTTTAAGTTTTACCCTAATCATCCTACGGGAGTTGTCAAGCAGGTGCTTTTATATTCCCTACTAACCATTGCTTCATCTCATTCATAGGAGATCCGTAGCCCAAGAAAAGCATAAACAACCATCAACTTTTTGTTTTTCTGCGTGTGATAGTAATCCCAGCTCTTCTTCTTGCCCATGTTCTTTGCAGAAGACGTCGCGGAAGGTGCGGAAACCACAAACGGTATTGCAATAATGTATGACCGATAGAGCGACAGACTGTACTCTGTTGGATAATGGCTGCGTTAGTAGCAGAAGCCTTGGGTTGTCTCAATGGGCAGAGTTTGGATGATTTAAGTTGTGCACAATGCAAGGCGGGGTAGCATAGACTACTATTAGTTGGTATAAATGACTCAGCTTTTTCGTTCTTCGGACAGCTTTTGTTTATGGCATTTCCTGTGGATTTAGAACCTCTGGAACACGCCGTCTTTAATGACTGTTGGGATAGTGCAGAAATAACCGGTTTTATTTGGGATACATTCCAAGATGTTGGTAGGGTGAGGAGCTCACGTGTACCATTGCTGGAACAGTATGTGACTGCATCAGGAAAATCCATAATAATTGTCCGGATTGCTGAGCTGATGCGGCGGAGGCGTACGAGGCTACAAATGCAGCAGCATCAAATGTGATTCAGTATGTTGTTACAGGATTCCCACAGATTTTCCCTTTGGGTTACATTTCTTTAGCCAGGATAGATTTGTTGCCTAATTACGGCTTAAAAATATCGGTGTGGTAACCTTCACAGAGTTGCTTTTGCTCCCCGTTTAGTAATGTCACTCAGATGTACAATCAGATTCCCTAAGCCCGGATGCGGTTGATTCCGAAGTGAGACTTTCGTCATGTTTTAATTCGTAGATCATTGCTGACAGAGTACTTAAAGTGGGTCATAAAAATGATGCATATAACATGCGTAGAGTAATGCAGTCAGTACAGAACCAAAAAGAACGAATTGTTATTCGTCTATTTTATTTACTTTGCATTCAAACAGGAGTACGTAGAGTGCTGGTGAATGTTGCATCCAGAACAAAAATCCCAGTTCGTACTGCGTTTCTACTGCCAGAAAATGCTCGTCAACTGTGACTCACTGCGCTGTATCTGCGTAAGTCTTTGTTTTGGGCACAATTCCTGACTCCCGAAATACCCTCGGGCTTAAAAGGGAACCGTGGTAGCCGGTTATATGCATATGCGCTCACACGATGTCACCAGAACTGTCCTTCTAACTGGGCAGACAAGCCGAAAAGAGGCATGGTGTGCGCCAGTCACACAAGGAGGATCAAATGATGCCTTTAGTTCTGATAAAAGACAATTCTGTCGACACCGAAAGCTGGGTGATATGGGCATTTAGAAGTTAAATAAACAGCGCTGAACAGGAAGATTGGGCTTTGGAGAATTTACCACGTGTCTTGAATTACGACACGCAAGTGCTGCACGCGGAGCTCAATGGCCTTGTGAGCACGGTGATATCCGCCAACCATTGTGTGACTAGTTCCACTTCTAGATCAGACTATCTCTATCTTACCACTCTAAGTCAGGACGAAAGCGTTCAGTGATAGGAGAGAGCAGGGCCGAAACAATGAACGAGTTTACAACTAACGGTTGCAGTATACATCTCAATGAATACACGTAATGCTGCGTAATCATAGCCTAAACAACTCAGACAACACGGGGTAGGCTCTTTTGAGCAAGTGTTAAACAGCAAACACGAAGCAGAAAAGGACTAAGTATTGCAGCTGAGCCAAAATAACTATGTAGAATCCGTCCACATGAATGAAGAAAATTGCTAATATTTGATAACAAATAAATCCAAGTCCCATGAGTGAAAACATCGATTGCACAGTGAGACAATGGGCAATGAAGCCGTGCAATCCAAGAGCGATGAAACTGAGTGACTGCACGACTTCAGTGTTATGGTACGTTTTGGTTTAATAATCCGTACTACACCAGTAGTCATGTTATTATTCCAAGAATCTTTGTGAACTACCGCCGAAATGAAATCGGATATGCTGAGAATGTAAGGAAAAACCGTTTAGCAGAGTAGCTGGTTTTCGGGGCTTTATCTTCCAGCCATATTCGCTGAATTTATAAAGTTGAGAAAAGCATGGCCAACTGATTAAATAGAAAATGAAGGTATTCAGTGGATAAAAATGAGTGTGATCTGATGCTGAGGAAATTGCCTAGTAGTCAATTGTCCAACGTCTTTACGAAAATATATGCACACAAAACGAAATGTTGTTAAATCGAATCGCGACCACTTCAGCAAGGAATCATGCGGTAGCTGATGAGTTTGGAGATGATGACGGGCGGATTCGTTTCGACTAGTTGTGCGACTGTTACGATGTTTTATGTCTCAATACAATCTTATGTTATCCATAATGGGTGATTTTTGCTGACATGGTTACACCAATTTCCCTTTGTACAATTTATGTAAATTGTCCCACAGGTATAAACATATGTTTACACATGGTAGGAGTTTAATTCCAGACATTTTATCCTTTAGCTATAATTGTAGACCGATTATGAAAGAGATGATATTAAGTATCCGTACAGCGCTATAGGAGTTAACAATGGTCGCGGTCAAACGTGTAAATTAATAATCCGTTGAAGATTCGCTATTGTAAATCTTTGTCTTTAGGCTCTACTGTCTGATAATGGTTATTCAGATGCATGCATGGAATTAAACTTTTATAAATTTTGATAATTTTAGACACGAAATAATTAAATTCGCGAATATAATCCCACGGCTCTCCGTTGTCTACATACAACAACTAAACAATAACTAAAACTTTTTATTAAATGGATGAAAGCTAAGGAATATTGGGGAGCCATCTTTAAGTTTAGCTTCCACACGCTCATGCTACAAAACTAATACCAAAAATGCATTGGAGAAATGACTGTGGTTAAACATCTGCCATCAAGCTATCCAGTTCGGTGAACATGACAACAACCTGATAATCCTCCACAATTACCAGTACTTTAACTAGTATAACCTCGTAAGATATTACGATAACAGATAAAATACCACCTACATGTTTTAAGTTGAGACATTTAAATATCAGAAGTTGTATTAAAGGATAACATGGAACATTCTTACATCATTTAGTTATACTTAATGTCCTACACAAGGGAGTTTGCCATCATGCTTAGTGACTATTCTGTTTTGAAGACTATGATATTCTTTTGCTAGAACTGTAAAAATAATGAACTATTTAACTCTAAAATGAGCAACGTAGAAGTAAAAGTTTTACCCCTTGACGTCATTACATCCGTGAAGACTAACTGGCTAACAACGCCATTCCTATAAACCATCCTCACTTTGAACACATGCAACATTTAAAAATATTTTGTAGGTGTACCAGTTTCGGTTTCACTTATAGAATTTTGATTTTATGTAGAATATTAACTGGTGATGTGAAGCGTTTATCACTGTTCAGTAATGTTCTTCAGCATACCAAGATTATGGTCTAGGGCATGCGTCAAGTAGCCATCAAACGTTTCTTTGATTGGGCCTTGATATTCACTTAAACCGGATGCAAAAAGGACTACAAATATAGATCATATAAATTCATCTAGAAATAATCAGGCCTAGCACTGAGTGCAGGTTATGTCCGGATGATTATAAAAAGGGTTTTTGCTCATAAATAAGAAAACAGTTGTAAGTTAAAAACTAACGATTTCACATTGTCAAAATACTGAAAAGGAGCTAAATATCAAATGCAAGTAAGATTTGCATTTGACTGTTTCCCAAATTTGGGTGACGTCAAGCACTTATAGTTATACGAGGGATGTTAAAAAACTAAATTTTTGTAGCAGCGCTGCAACCGGCGGAAGTAGCGCGTCACGGCTATTGAGCGCAGGTGGAGGTTTGCTTAGACAACAAACTGCCACTTATCGTAGTTTACCCTGAGTGATTTTTGGTGATCTACAGCCGCTTTAATATGCATATACACAATTTGTTCGTCGAATTAGTGCCAAAGGGAGAACGAAATATCTTGAAGAACATCGCGTGTGCACAAGTTTGCTACGAAGCTGGCACAACTGTTACAGATATCTTGCAATTGCTTAGTCAAACATACCTGGAGAACTGTATGAGCCGCACGGAATGCTATAGATGGTTTAAGTGTTTTGAACACGGTAGAATCTCTTTCGGGGACGTTCCTAAATCTGGACGAACTTCCAAAGTAACATATGATGATTATGTCGAGAGTATTTACTGTGATCCGTGGAAATCATCTTTTAACTGTTCGGGAGGTTGCCACCTAAATGGGCATTAGCGTTGGATTATCCTATCATATCCTAGCGCTTATGAGGGGTGCTGTTCACATAAAGTGGCCTGAACTGTGTTGGAAAACCAGGCATGAATGTCGCATTATGGCAACGCTCCGGCTCACACATCGCTACTTGTCTGCAGTTATCTAACGAAACATCACACACCCGTTGTGTCCCTACACTGTATTCTCCGAACCTGGCCCCTGCAGACTTTTTCCTGTTTCTCAAACTTAAATTTACTTAGAAAGGAAGTCTTTTGTAGACCATAGAGGAGATTCGGGAAAATGAGAAAAGAGACCTGAACGCCATCAGAGAAAGTGCATTCCATGCGACTTTCCAAAAATGGAAGCTCCGATGAAAACGGTGTATTGTCAGTATACTTGATTACTTTGATGGAGAAAGTGGTGAAAATGTCGTGCAATGAGTAATAAAGATACGATAGAATACATACAGTTTCTATCTGAACACCACCCGTGTATTTTAGAAGTAGTTTTTAATTGCCAAGACAATGAACTCCTGGTGTTTCACCCATAGTAAACCTTTTTGGCTGGAAATGTGAAATTGTTGAAGTGGTTAATTTCCATGAGAGCAAATAATCCACTGTTCGGATCTGAAATAATCAGTGTTATTATATTACAATTTGTGCAAGATGGTGAAATGAAAAAGAAGTTCAACTTCGAAATAAGCATTCTTCGTTTTCAGGGCCTAATTATGTTGGTGTTGCGCCATTCCGTGTAGAAAGGGTTTTAACTAAAAAGTGCATAAAATGTCACACGTTAGGAAATAAATTCCTATCTACCAAAAGTTGAGATAAGTGTTAACAAAAACACATTAAATGCAGTTGTTTAGCTCACGTGTTTTTACCACACAGATGGTAAATACAACATTGTGTTGTTTAACTGCTTAACTTCATATGGTGCTTAAGGATAGCAGGATATCATTGTTAACTAATGCTGTGGATATTTCTCGAAAGATTCTACAACATATTATTGTAACCGCGATTATTAATGTATTTGCTGGGTTAAGGATTAACTGAAGCTAATTTTCCTTATAGACCTTTAGGCTATATATGTATTTGCGATTTTAAAAAATCGTGGATACGTTTTTTGTTGTTATTTGCTCGGTTAGCATAAACTGAGATATCGCTCACTTCTGACAAGTCTTAAACGCTTAATTTATTTTAACAAATGGTTTTCTTCTCACCAAGAACTTGAGTTTCTTCACAACATGACCATGTATTTCTAAATTTTTGTAAATTATAATGTGAGACGCATTTGCAAACATGGATATTACTCAGATTAACGCAAACAGGAACAAATTCTCTCAAGTGTACGACTAGGTTTAAAGTAAATATTATAGCACACTACAGTGGGATCAACATACTGCATTAAGCCAAAGCGGAGTAAAATTTGCTGTGTCGGCACATGCAAGGAAAAATACCCGGAAACTGTACTGTGTAATGAGAGGTGCCGCACACACCACATTGCAAATGAAGTGTATATCACTTGCCAGCATAAAGTTACTCGTTTTAGCCTAAATATGCGCGTGGTTTCTCTGTGAATTAACAAATGTTTACTATATGTAGTATGCGCTGGACCAAAGCAAAGGTGTAGAGTAATACGGAAGTTCAAGAAATCAGCATCTACTCAGAAAGAACGCAGCGTGCGGTTAGCGGCATGATACATTCTAGTGACAGTGGTGGAGCTTCAAGGTACAATTCCATTTTATCTCTCCTCCTGTCATGGCACATGGATCTGATTGTTTGAAGGTAGACGATGGAAATTTATCTTCGAGTGGTTCCAGACGCAAACTTGCGCATACCTTATGTCACATCTAGAAGATAACATTTTGTAGATTATGTTAACTGTTGATCCCCACCAGACTGTTTGGTGGATATCATCTGGGATCAAATTTCTGCACTGTTCCCACCGGTAGCAGAAAGCCAAATGAAATAGCCATAAAAAGTCCTAATAAATCTTAGTCAATTTCCGCTCTGCGAGTGGCTATTGGTACCGTGGTTAAATCCAGTCTGTTGTCCCATCACCAGCAGCACCTGAATGATAATCGTGGATCCGGCGTGTCTAAACCGGAAACATTGAATACGAATATGAAGAATCCCAATCCCTCAGTGACGTCGAAGCTGGCTGTTAACATTTTTGCTACTTAAATCCCCAATTGGCTCCAAATGTGGAGGCGACAACAAAAAAGAACGCCGTAATTGTTAAATCATATAACCGAAGGCCTATGACCGCAACGCTCATTCTTGCTTCTGTAATCAATGAGTCAGTGAATACAGTCAGTAAGTCTGTTATTGTAACGTGTGAAATCGAAGCCTCCGTTGGCAATCTACGAGACAGCGCTCTGCTCCACTCACAGCGTCATGCCGTTTTTACAGTTTTCCCGTCCCACACATACTTTACCGATTACATGAAATATGATACTTCCGAAAACATGCCTTCGTGGCAGTTGTTGTAGAAGTCATTATTCCCTGCGTGTAGCATGCATTAGAGTTTCTCCACTTGCAACTTTTGGCCAAGTTTTCCACCTCACTTCAGGAACAATACATGTTGTCCGTCCCTTGGCAAACCAACTTACTCAATTGAGCACTGCTTACAAACCTGATTACCCTGCTCCCATGAAATTTGATCCATAGTCTCACAAAATGTGACACGACCCAAATGCTACAATATCTAACTTCAGCATACCTTTTAACAGCACACTGACAAGGGCAGCAAAATTTGTTCCAGTTTACACAGCTCAATCGATATTTGTTCATTTACGCCTAACGTTTCCCATATATGCCTCGTTGGAATAACAGCTGGAAAGATAGATTAATCTGCCCATTATTTATGGCTTTAGGCCTCCTGTTGTATTACGGAAGACATCCATAAATTAGGGGGATTTTGTAGATTTTCCCCACTTAAAAGGCTCACCAGTGCGTAACATTTGTGCGTATATCTTTAACCCTTTTTACTTTCTATGCGTTAGTTTACATACACGCTATACTAAGTTTCTTATCGTGCCGTGGGTTGCCTTTTCTGCTTTGCTGTTGCCCCATTTAGTTCGAATGACTAGGATCAATATTTTTAGTAATAATGAACAATGAACAATGAATTTATACGGGTCACAAAGTCAAGCTCTACAAGTCCCGTCGGATAGTTGGTAGGGATATCAACATAACAATAATGTTGATAAGAATAGTAAAATAGTTAATATTTTAACTATGAAACTGAGGACTTATCGTTTGCTCCGCTGTAGTCCTGCGATCCTCCTAAATTCACAGCACCAACAGTTAACAACAAATAATTCCAGGGTAAACTCTAGGTGTAGGATGGATACGTAGTGTTAAGTAACAAAGTGTAAGTGGATGAGTGCATCATCCAACCGTCTTTAAATACCGTTAGTGTCAGTGCAGAGACGACCGATTTTAAGACAGCATGTAACGGATGACAGACACGAATGGAAAAGAAATTTCTGCGGCACTCAGGACGACTGTATTGTTCTGCACTTTTATTGAGTGGCCCCTCAGGTTTGCATTGCTGCTGAGTTGCAGTAAAGGACGGCATATAGGATGTGGGTCACGCAGAATCAAGTATGTCATAATCAGGTTACCTCGTAGTCTGCCAGAGCTTCCACTGAACACCCCCAATCTTTGCAGCCTTTCATGGTAGGAAGGATTGCGCATTCCAATTACATTCTTAGATGCCCGATGTTGTGGCTGCTCCAGTGCATTAAGGTCCTGATTCAGCCATGGATGCCAGGCTTGAATTGCGTATTCGACATGGGGGCGAACATACACATTGTGCATTTGTCGAAAAATGGAGCAGTATATTTGTCCAAAAGCCCGCCTCAACAGCCCGACGTGTTGGTTCCCAATCTTCGAGGCCTTTTCGGATTGCCTGGATCAACCTAAGTCATCTTGAACTAGGACATTCAAGTCACGTTCGAGAATGGATTTTGTAGTATATTCGTTCCGAATCGGTATGAGTAGCTGCACTGATGTCGGATGCATTTACTGACGTTGAAATGCAATCCGTTTTGGGTCGACCATTGATACACAGTATCTAAATCACTCTGAAGCACATGTTGGTCGGCGTTCGCCTGGATGCTGCGCCAGATCTTGATACCGTCAGCAAACATTAGGAAGTTTGAAGTGATTCCCTGTGCAAGGTCATTAATAAACACCAAAAACAAACGTGGACCTAGAACTGAGCCTTGCAGCACACCACACTCAACTTGTATGGGGTCCGATAAAGAGTTGGGAACTCTGACCACTAATTGCCGTTGAAGTAGAACGTTGGCGATCCAGCTTAAAAGTGGGTCGCCGAGCCCGTAATGCTGGAGCTTGGAGAGTAGTATCCGATGGTCTAGACGATCGAAAGCCTTTAAAAAGTCCAGATAGATCACATCAACTCCTTCTCCAGCGTCAGCGGGCTCGATCCAACTACTGCGTGCAATTAGTAAATTCGTTGTATATGATCGCTGTCTACGGAAACCGTGCTGCTCAGGAGTTATGAACGCGCAGTTTTCGAACTAACACACCACGGCACCGGCAAATATGGATTCAATGGGCTTGGAGAATATAGGAATAAGGGATACGAGGCTGTAGTTGAAGGGATCAGTTCTGCTTCCACCTTTGTGAATCGGGCTTATTATTCCAAGCTTCCACATGGCGCGGACTTAGTTTTGGTTTAGCAGCGTTGGAAATACTGAGCTATAGGTTCTGCCAGTTGGTTTGCTGCTGCTTCCAGTGCCACTGGACGAATGGCGTCGACACCAGGTGAGCTGCGTTTGCGTAGAGATGTCAGCTATTGCAGTACAGCTTCTGCAGTAAAAGTGATATGGGTTAGTCCTGGCGAACATAATACAAAGTTTAGTAGAATGCTTTGTGGCAAGATCCTTTGAAACGTGGGGGCGTATGGCCTCTGCAGCGCGTTTGCAGCTTCCATAGCCTTCCTTGTTGGGCCATCAGCCGTCTTGAGTGGAGGAAATCCTTGCCTCAACTTTAGTAGGCTATTTACGTGCTTGTACAGCAGTTTGTGGTTAGCACTGAAGGTTTTTGCGATGTTCTGCTGATAGGCGGCTCTGTCTTCTCTTAAAAGTTAAGTGCAGTGGTTACGTTGGGCTACATAGTTGTTCCAAGTTTCTGGTGCTGGAGCTTCTCTGTACACTCGCCATGCTGCGTTGCGTACTGTCATCCATTTTCGAGTTCTGCTCCTAACGGAAGAAACTGATTTGCATTTATTGCAAGCTTTTATCTCTGAAGCTTCTGCAATCAGCTGACGGAATGTTTTGACGTACTCGAGCCAAGAGACTTCCTGGGGTTCTTCTTCGAGGAAAGACCAAGTTGTGGCGCTGACAAGCTGGGTTAATCGATGGTACTTTGTGATGGTTTGCACATCATTCATTCATTCATCATACACATCAGCATGTGGAAATACACCTCTGCTATTTTGCCGCAATACATGAAGGAAATACATACATACATATAATACAATACACAAAGGAAAAATAGATATAACAGTTGCATGTTAGCTGAGCTACCAGCAACTGATAGGCATCGTTCCGGTAAGCTTCCAGCCAGCTACTAGGCAACAAGAAAAATGTTTTTATTGTTTTACCCTATGAAAAGAGATCGTAGATGGAGGGGAGGCTAAAAGGGATGGGGAGGGACAAAGAAACTCGCAGCACAAACGCCACTGAGGTCGGCTGCTTGCCATATCAGCAATGTATCCAGCCAAACGTGTTCACGGTCTTTTGGACCACAACCAGGGAGCCGTGACGCTCCAACTGAAACCAGTTCCGAAGTAAGGGACTTCATTCCTCTGGACCAGGTCATCGCTTGGCCTCCTCTCCTCTTCTTCCACCCACAACCCCGGTGAGCAAACAACGCACGTCGAGGGAGTCGGTGGGCTGGCATGCGCAAAACGTGCCTTAGCCATCGGAGCCTGGTGCGGAAATAACGGTGCTGTGCGGTTCAGACCCTTTTCCTGGGCCGTAAACAATGCTTTGAACACGCTCGTTGCTCACGCGGTGTTCCCACCAGATGTGAGCCAAACTGCGAAAGCACCGATGGTCGAACGTAACTAGCCTCTTCATGTCCGCCAACCTTAGGGGCCAGGTTTCGCAACCGTACACTAAGGTCGAACGTACCGCTGCATTGTACACTCTATCCTTCAGAGCGAGTTTGACGTCGCGCAGCCGCCATAGGTGGCGAAGGTTAGCAAAAGCATTTCGAGCTTTCGCTATACGGTTCGTGATCTCGTCTTCGATCCCAAGGGCGCTGATACAACTTCCCAGGTAATTGAATTTCCTAATGACTTCTAGCTGATCCCCACCAAGGGTCAGCGCAAGAGGCGATCCCTGCCAATCTTGGAGGAACGCTTTGTATTTCGATGGTGCAAAGCAAAGCCCAAAGCAGCTGACAGCCAGTGCTAATCTGTCCCGCGCGGCTTGGCACGTCTGGGAGCTGTCGCAGATGAGGGCAATGTCGTCTGCCTACTCTAAGTCAAGAAGTCGTTCTCTTGGGAATAGCTCCACACCTTCCAACTCATATCCTGTAAATGCAATCTCCATGGCGTCGTCAATAGCGAAGTTGGAGAGGAAATGTGACAACGGGCATCCTTGTCTCACACCGCTGGAGATATTGAAGGGTGGCGACAGCTTGCCGTAAGCCCTCACCCTGCCCATGTTACGCGTATATAATGCTTGGATAATATTTACATATTCCTTGGGCACACCTTTCCTGAATAGACAATTCCAAAGGGCACATCGATCAACCGAATCGAAGGAACTTTTGATGTCGAGGAACACGACTAGGTTGGGCCGCCAATATGTGCGGCGGTGCTCCAACAACTGATGTGGTCGATGCAGCCACGACCACGACGAAACCCGGCTTGCTCCTCAGGCATCTGGCTTTCACGGGCGCTAGTCAGTCTGCAGTCTGTGAAGAATTATGGAGGCGAGTAATTAGGATGGGATGGAGATCAGACTGATTCCTCTATGGTTGCCGCATTCCGAGCGCGAGCCGCCTTTTAAGATAGGAACAATAACGGAGAGGCTCCAGTCGGTTGGGACAGTCTCCTGATCCCACAGTTTCACTAACAATTCATGCAAAGCATCAACAAGAGCAGAGCCTCCGAATTTGAAGAGGGCTGGAGGAAGATCACCTGGTCCCGCGGCTTTGTTTAACTTCAACAGTCCGATCTCACGTTCGAATTCTAAGCGAGAGGATCCAAAGGGACAGCCCACGGAGCAGAGCGATCAGTGACCGGAGAATTGAACAATTCTAGCTGATTAACTTGCTTTTCAAAATGCTCAGCACAACGCTCTAAACGTTTTGACAACTTGTGGATAGGCTGTCCACTCTCGTCACAAATTGTTTCACTAACACCAGTTCTCCTGCTGCCCGTTGCCCGTATCAGACGGAATAACTTATGATGGTTGCAAAGGGCAGCGGCCACTTCCATCTCTGACGCACGATGAGACCACCAAAATTCGCGGTCTCTCTTCAGGGTAGCACGGAGTCTTGCCCGGAGATCTTTGCGAATTTCATTGTGTTCGCTTCCAGCCGGGATTTGCTGGCGAGCGTCGATAAATTCCAGAGACCGAGAAGAGACCCAATGTCCATGTTGGCGATTAGACATACCACATGAAGATTTGCCTGCTGCTAGTAAGGTCTGGCGAACATGTGACCAGTGACCATCAATTGTCTCCAGTGAGTGCTTACTCAACTCGCATGTCAGCCTACTTCGATACGCATTCAGAACAGACGGCTTGTCAGTTGGCTGATGTCAATGTGCTCACAGCGTCGTCGTAGGCGTCCGCCAAAGCGCATCCGCATGTCAGTACATACAAGTGCATGATCAGTGTTCACACATGTGCTCCAAATCTAGCGACATTTCTGGATGCAGCCTCTCCAGCGGTAACTAATAGCAATGTGATCGATCTGCGTCCAAGGCTGGTTCGAGGCTGATGGGCGCCAAGTCATCCGCCGGCGAATGCTGTGTCGGAAATTAGTGCTCGCAAGAAATAAGCGGGCATCTTCAGACAAATGAAGTAACCACTCACCGTTATCATTCGGGAGCCTACACCGTGCTGACCGCCCAGATGCATTTCATCAGTGGACAAATTTTCAACATGTGCGTTCATATCCCCCGCCAGCCCAACAGTGTCCGTGCTTCTTCTGTGGCGAAGGAGCTGAGTCAGTTGGCGGTAGAAGTCGTTCTTTACCGAATCATCGCTACAGTTTGTGGGCGCTTAGGCAGCGGTGATGAATAGAGACCTATTAGTCCCGCGCGACTTCGAAGCTTTAAACGAGCCAGCCAATCGGACTGCACACATCCGGCTACTGTTTGGAATCCAATCAGCCAGAGCAGCTTCAGACCGGCGACTCAGGGCAATGCCAACACCAGCTTGGCCGGTGCTCGAAGCTGCATCGTCACTGGATAGGCGCAATGAGAAAATACTGCTTGCGTCACCTGAAGGGGATGGCAGAGTGAACACAGAGCTTGAGTCTTGCGGGCGGGTCTCTGATAAGCAGCAGATACCGATCGAGAGGGTCTCCAATGTTCGGGCATGGGCTGCTTGTTGACCGATCTGTAGTAGTGTGCGTACATTAAGGCATGCCAATCTGAAGGAGGATCGAGGGCTCAAAATAGAAGCCGATGAATTGGAATGGACCGCTTGGTTGGATATGGGCTTGTCGACAGGAGAGGAGTGACGCTCCGCGTTCAGATGTTAGTTGAAATTAGAAGATAAATGCCTAGCAAAGCATGTTGTGGGAGGGCCAAGAATCAGGGGGTTGAAAACAGTCTCATCCTTATCACTTAGATATTGTTTACAGCAGACGAATTTGCAACTGATGACTGCGTGGTCACTGCGACCCAACGGGCAGTCTAAAACCAACGCATCAATCAATTGCTCCTCGTTGGTAAGCACAAGATCGAGCACAGATGGCCTGTTACCAGTTCTGAACCGAGTGGGCAGAGTGATGTGATTGTAATGAGGAATGGTAGTTACTAGATCTTGTAGATCCGTTTGGAATTGTTCGCCGATCTTGGAGGGCTTTTTAAACAATGTACTTTGAGATCACATGTGATAAGAATGTGAGTGTACTTTTGTTGTAAAGTGCACCTTAAAGCAGCCGCTAGGTGGTAGTCGGTTTCGGGTGTTGAATTATGGGCGCGTTACACCAAGACTATAAAGTAAGCGTCTCTGCCTTTTAAATACAACCGGCACCAAAGAGAGTCGGGGAACTGCGAGTCTGAATCCTCCACGGCTTCGCACTGTAAGTTGTTTCGGTAATACAGGATTACCCCTCCTGCTTTTATGAGGCCGTCTTTCCGGATCAGTGACATGCCGGGCAGCGAAAATTCAGCGTCCGTCATTCCCGTGTGTAACCACATCTAGGTGGTACCGATGACATCATACGACGCGAAAGCTTAGCGACCTTTCAGTTCAGCCAGTTGGTTAGAAAGACACTGAGCATTCGTATACTAGCAGGCCATTTCTCGGTCTCTAGAAGCCCACAGAGGGGTGAAGCTGCCACGTGTGGGAGAATACCAACCGATGGGAGGTCGGCAGTTTCTCGTTTTTTGATGGGACCATGGTACCTCATTTGCAACTTGATTCGGCCAAGGTGCGTCCCAACCTTCGTTTAGACCTACGTCAGAGTCAATTAAAGCTGCAGTCAAGTTACGCATCTGTACCATCGTCGGTAGGCATTCTGCTTCAGTTGCTTTAATTTTTGAGCTGTGGGCAGTGTTTGTGAACCTAAACCAAATTTCGGAAGGAAGATGTTTCCGATCCATCCACCATCGATCCAAACCATCCTTTGCTTGTTGCTCTGACTGAACCACAAGTTTTAGGATTCTAGGGCCGCATCCTCTATAATTTGGTGAGAGAGGTATCCTGATGAGCGATAGTGCCACAATGTTTTACAAAGAAATTGTTTCACGAATAAACCGCCACTGTTCTAACTCGTGCTTTCCAAGCACTTGAACATCGTTGGAAGGATGTTCTGGCGCGCCATGTACGAAGGTTGTGCTTAGGCGGTCTTGTTTGCTGTGCTCCTCTTCGGTATTTCATTTGGTTGTCGCGCTCCAAGGGATAGCAGGATAGATGCGTATCCCACAGGATCCGTGATTACATTGCGCTTCGTTCTTTTGGGCTTTTGCTAGTGTGATAGATCGCTGTGTACCACTACTGCGTCACAAGAAACAGTTGTTTCTAACTGTTTTGTCTTTCGACCAGTCTCTGAATCATTGCGTATTGCATATAATGCCGGCTATGTGCGATCCGTTAGGCGATACATGAAGACTAGTTATTTGAGAAGTGTTTTCAGAAATAGCCATAGACCAACACCGCCCTCTGAGGCAATGTGGAGCATCCTAGGTGCAAAATGCTTGTAGCAATAGATGCTTCTCTGACGCAGTGATTACACTTCATGCAGCATTGAATGATTAGAATGTGTGCAGTTTATATAAAACTTGTCGGCATCAATCTCAAGGTTGGAATGTGATGAACATTGCGCTTTTTGGAACAAGCACAAAAGTGTAGGCGTTTTCGCTCTTTTCGGATGGGTTACAATGGTCTTCGTTTGCAAATATCGATGAAGGAAATGTATTAAATATAATTTCGCCAAGTAAAAACGAAGCTATTATTTGTAGCGCACCTAATTTTTGTTGAATGTACCGCAGTTATCTAGGTAGAATCGTTTCCAGTCCTCGAACATGGTCAAATAATGTATTTATATGAGTTGGCTAGGATCACGTGTAAGCGGCTGAAGTAGCTACTCAAAAGATGTAACTTGGCCTAATCACCAGAAAAGTAAACGAGCCATGAGTATCATTTGTATAACCAGGAAGACTGTGTCATAACAAGAAGCGTGCAGCGGATTGATGTACTAGTTTCAAAACATAACCAGGAACAAGCAAAATTTTTTGGCCTGAATGAACAGTTAGTCAACGGATTTTAAATGCAGCTAACATCATCTGTTACTGTCCAAGTGTTATCTCTTACATATTAATGACCGGGTATTATCATATTATTTATATACCCCTCAGATCAAATTTAAAAAAATCGGTAGTGCTTTTTTGGGTCAGAAGATGCAGTGAACTTCCGGTAGTTTTCAATCGACGAATGTTGACTAACTGACAGTCTCTGAAATATATTTCGTGAAAGATGTGTGAAATCTTCATATACCGTAGGAAGCTATCCGATTTTGCCGCGATTACACAAAGCATAGCAAAAATGCGGAATTCATTAACTGTTGAGGAAATGAAACCTTTCGCGGAATCGCCACACAAATGAGCAACTCATCAACCAATCTAAGTTGAATTCCTTTTTGTTTTAATCAACATACTTACGCACGAAACAAATGCCGTAACAGCCAGGTGGTGGTTGGAATATTGCTCTTGAGTTTTCTAACTGCCCTCTGTCTACCTTCTGCCATCCGATTTCCCTTGTCTCTCCATTCACAGCTACGGTCGCTATTGTATCCCGACCCTGGTGTCACCCATGCGTCTACTTTGTACGCAGCCAAGACCCAGCTGTCTGCTCAAGCTGTGCACTCACTCAATTGCTTACATGTACACTGAATCTCTTCGATGTCTGATCGTTCACACATTTTGCACACAACTTGGCGATACACAAAGCCCCTCATTACGGTCACCCGCCAACTTGCTACACTGTCGTTTCTTAGACGTTGATCAGTGGCCACATCGCTGCACTGGGCTCAGAAGTCCAGTATAAATGACCGTGCGAATTTGTTGATTTACTGAAGTCTTCGTGGTCTGTCAGTACAGTGTTGATAATAGTGATTTGTATCCTCGTTAATTAGTTCACGAATATACTGCATTTGCAGTACTGAGCACTTAATATCGGTTAGTCTTTATTAACTTTTCCTCTTCATTGGGAAAGTACCGTACTTCAGTCTCGGATTTGTTTTGATTTGATTTGGTGTTTCTATACGTTACTTAAAATCTAACCAAATCATTCGCTTGCAATACTAATAAGTTATCTATCTTTTGTATTTGTCATCTCAGAATAGGAAGTATAGCCCATAGGAGAAAATTTGCGCCAGATAGACTAAAAGAGTGTTCTGAAGAATAATACGTCGATAACGCAGCTAGACAAAACAACTGTGTTTAGTCGTCTTTGTTCATTGTATGAAGTGTCTGTGGATCCAGTACGAAAACAAACTACAGCTGATCATTTTGGCGTATAAAAGCATCTTTAGAAATAAGTTCACAAACACGAGCAAGCAACCGAAGTGGTTGCCAAGGGCAAACCAACTAAGAAACAATCGCGACGAGCAAGTGCTTTTGTTTCCCTTGCCGTTAAAATTGATGCATTGGGATCCCGCGACACAGTGGTATCTAACCTTCTATTTGCTGTGGGGTCTGTGAATCTTCCTCTATAGAAAGTTGGCAAGCCCCATTTTAGGGTATTTTATCACATTCACGTAGGAAATACTAGAGATATTACCGGATGTAACGCTCTGTGTCTGAAAATTCCACAGCTCAAGGAGAAACACACATATCTATTGAGGATGTTCTGTGATACCTTTGACAGCATCATAACAGACGCAACATCTGATGGTCGCGGAGAGATGGAACTGCACATCTTGTTACACTCACCATTGAAGGCCAACAAGGACAGTCTGTAAACTTACCTCATCAACGCTGTAAATTTAGAGAGCGTTAATTCTGCCAAAGTTTGAACAGCCATTCTGTGCAGCTTGATTTACGATGGGTATAAACTTCTGTCGTGTGACAGCTTTCGTGTCCGATGAGCAATACATATGACAGAATACCAGAGAGAGCTCGCTAAGCCAGTTTATGAGGCTTCGGTACGAGTAACGTGTGCTGCCCATTGCATCAATTTGATTGAACTGACCCTTCGCAAATTCTCTTTGGAAGTCATCGGATGCTTTAACAAGGAAAGTGCTTTTCGTTTTCGTGAAGCATGAGGCGTGTCTACATTGATTGCCTAACTTATAAAGGCTGGATTACCCGACCGGCGTACAAATATCGGTTATAACTTTCTGGAACTACTGGATGGGAGCTGTCGCACATCACGGCAAATATTTCCATCATTACTCAGCCAAGTTACAAGCCGTACAATCACAGTTTAGAGATTCAGCTGATGTATGTGTACTTGTGGATATTCGAACAAACGAAACGACACGGAAAGCTCTGAAGTGGCAACTGTGTTGCACTGCAACCATTGGCAAGGACATCCTCCGTCATTTGATAACTGCCGGATCACAGTCTCCAAAAGCCCGTAACATTTACAACCTTTCAAATCTATCAATGTCGTTGGAAACGACGGCTGATAAAATACCGGTTGCATCATCTTCAGGCAGATAGACTGACTTTTGATACGTTTAGCAAAATCCAAATTGACACCCATCACTGCCACTTGAATGCTGCAACGAAAGCCCAAGCATTGCGTACAACAAATACTAATTGGCTGTTTGTTAAAGCTATACGAGTACTCGAACAAAACCAGCTCATCACCTTGTCCAGTGATCCATGCAACCATGCCGACGTTCCAGACTTGGTTTGCTCCACAGCTATGGCAGTCCAATGGATAATAGATCAAATGTGGTAGACGAACTGCATAGCAAAAATGAAGGTCGGCTTGCTTTGTGGAGTAGGATAAATGAAACAACTCCACAACTGGTAGAAATTGCTGGCCGTTTTATATGTAGTCACGTGAGTTTGATATACGCTGGACGACGCTTCAGTACATAAAAATGGGTCAGACAAGTGTCGCAATCTTACAGAAGCAGCAAGAAACAGATTTTAGTGCTTTTTCATTCCTCTGTTTTGTTCACGACCGACATATATATATATATATATATATATATATATATATATTAGACGCTGCTGCCTTGATTTCTGTTTCTTTTAGCATTCACAGTTAAATCACGGAACCTTTTCTTGGCGCTACAGAAATTATGCAGCATTTTCGATTATGATTGCAGGAAAACTGTTTCAGCACAGCGGATAACTGGGGTATTTAATTATAGGTGCTAGAAAGCCATGCAATCACAGTGAGAATTTGGCTAAGAATAGCGGTGGTGGATAAAAAAATTTATTTGCTCATCCTAATAGAGGCATTAAGCAAATGTCTAGCGCGTACTTATGAAGATGTTGTGTTACCAAGTGCACTTTGAGAAATACTCTGACTGATTGAGCGTTGCACTTATTTTACTGAAAGCAGCTGTTAGAAGAATCGCAAAGAGGCCTCGTTTGACATAACTAAAAAACAAAGCATTGCCAAAAAAAATAGCCAAGGTAGAAAATTTGGCAACGTCGACAATGTTTGTTTAGATTGACAACCAGTGTACCTGCATAACTGTTCACCAGGATTATACATGACTATTCTTCATGAATCGTTTTGTATCTATAAGAATGATAATATGTCCGTGATACACTAAAATCCAACTTTAGCTAATGGTAGCCCAGATACGTGTACTTCGATGGAACTGCATTTTAACGTGACGACTATAAGCTATGTTTCTTGTGTAAAGCGGATTTAACTGCTTACTAAAACATGCGTTCAATTATCATCTTTCTACTCCTGGCTTGCCATTTATCTGTGTTTGTTCAATCAACAGAAGCTTTATTTTACAGGTAACGCTGTATCCACTAATAATTCAGAAACCAAGCCATGAGGTATGAGTGAAGCGATTGTTGAGGCAAGACTTAATCGATGCACGGATCAGTGCATTTATAGATCCGTCAGTCGTCTCATTCCAAAATGCAATTACCGTTGAGTTGGTTTATCGCCGACATCGAGTGAATATGCGGGATAAGAAATACTTGCTGGTTGGGATAAAATTCTCCGACCCTGTCATGTAATGTTTACCTTGTCTAGATATGTATGTATATGTTGACCGCGTTGTTTGGCGGACTGTATACACAGCCGAAGCTCCAAGCTTAGCAAAATCGTGAAACAGTCTAGAAAGTTGCAAAGATAAGAAGGAATTGATTGAAGGAATTGATTTGCTTCGTGCCTAAGGTGATCTTAGATAATAATTTCTGGTTTTGACACACAAGTCGATGGAGACCATAAACCACATGACCTGTCAACGTAGCCAATAGAGTTCTTATGTTTACTTTCCCGAATCTAGATTTCGATGTTCCATTGCGATTAACTTTTTGCATCGTTATTTATGTTTCTCCTGGCGGTGAGAGTCGTAGTAAATTATTCCGCTGCGTTTTAATGCCTTTAGTTTAAGCAACAACTAAATATATCTCAAGTTTATCGTACAGGCAAAGGTTAATTTGTTTTACATGCATTACTTCGCAGGCAATTTTGCATGACATGCTGAAATAATCAAAACAATTAAATGTCTAAATTCTTCATAGGATATTGACCTGTTTGCTTGAGGCAAGAGCCGCAAATCGTTGCACGCATTTGATTAGACCGTAAGCGCTAACTGATGGAAACCGTTCACTTTAACGAATAAAGAAACATTGGGCACAGAGATCTGACCTACCCTATACATAGAGTTCGAACGAGTAGATTCAAAAGCTGGTTATTAACCAGTTCCCCTAGAATAAAAGAAACAATTCTGTTGCTGCCTATAATATATGATAAATTGGGTGAATATATGGCAATATATGTGTTTGAGAGTGTTCGTTTTTTCCGAAATAGCTGTTTTAAGCGCAACAGCTAAATCATCCAGCTTGTTAAATAAATAAATAAATGAATTGTATATTCCTCGGTGATCCGAGGTGCTGTCCAACTATGTGGTCTGATCAATGTGTTGATCCAGCGAAAAATTTCATTTAATCCCAATGTTTAATTAAGATTTTCACATTAGAACACTGGTTTATTTTTGTGTTAATTGCAGTTGACCCAAATTCAGGTGACAAATTATGATTCATGGTAGACTGCTGAAGTAAACACAGACATACCATGGGCCGACGGATTAAATCTGTTTAATTTGTTCACACCAACGGCCCACAAAAGCGCATGTTGCAAGTAAACCTGAACAATTAAGGTGGAGATACCAGACCCCAAACCGGTACGGTTTTAATAGCAGTCGACACTATACTCCTATGAATAATGGGCCACAATGGGTAACGTTTGTCACAATTGTTACTGACTGCGTGGCGGGTGATCATGGAGCTATATAGATAGAGCTTTCAGCTAATATAGCAATGACATAGGATTAGAGAACTGCTCTCTCCACCTGATGTGATCAAACATGTTTGAAACGCGTCATGGTCTAGTGTGTTCTTGGGTCGGCAATACCCCTTTCCATCTGCTTTAGCTATGATCTAGCTGATCGAATTGACCAAGGTTAGCTTCATTGCTGGTCCACATTATGGTTGTACGTCGAAATCCATTCGCACAATATGTACTTCAGAATAACCCTCCAGTCAGGAAAGATTACAATTTTGTTTTAGTCATCGTTTACTTAAATGATCAGGTCGGTTGGCTTTTTTTGGTTTTTAACGCCTAGTTCTCCTCGTAATCCTGAGGTTGCTAAGGACTATATTATCTGCATTAATTTGGCTTTCCGTAAGATCAGGTTTTTAAATAGGTCCATGGCGTGGATAGATACAGACAAAAGAGTTTATAATAACCTAGAATCAATTGCGACGTATCGAAGCACCACGAAGTTGGAGTGCAAAATTATTACATAGAGCTAATAAAGTGGACTAGGATAAAATTATACTGCCGTGTAAATTGGTTTATATATGCGCTTAACCCGCTTGCAATTTTTACAGTCAGCCAATAGCAGTGTTCCTGTAGGGCGAGTCATTTAATATGCCCCAGCGTTTCGAAGTCTAATGTTAAGGAGAATAACCACCACGCGTCCTTATATGAACACCGCTATATAAGTACATAATACCATGAACATTTATTTACCACCATTATACTGGTGGAATAATCGCAAAGCTTAACTTTACTAGGAAACCCATCACTTTACTGTACCTGTTTAAGGTTAATCGAATTTAGCAATAATCGGAGGTAGAGAAAATGAAATAGCTGCATTTAATAACACAATATCCCGAAGCGTGTGAAAATTTTTGAATGCAGATGCATTAGCATACGGTACCTGTATTATTCTATGTGATCACTTGGACATTCCTCCCTCAAATTTATCCACACGCACCCGTTTGTCGCATAAAATGTGATGCTGTAGTGAATTAAGGCTAAGTAGTTACAACGGCAACCCGCCACCGACTACTTTGTTAGTGTTCAAAGAAACATAATCTCAAATTTCTTAATGTTGATATTTTGCATGGAAGCATTATCCAGTTAAATACATAGAATTGTATATTTCCTAATGGGTAGCGTACGATTCTTAGGTTAAAACGTTCAAATGCACAAATAGACAATATAAATGTTCCGTGCAATAACGCCGCTAGAAAGCTTCAACTTATAAATTTACATAGTTGCCAAGTTTCATGCAAGTTAAAGTAGGTTGGTAAAACCTATCGTTTTTTGTAATGCTCCTTTGAAACCTTTGCTTGCAGAAATAGGTAAGTAGTAGGGACTTAAGTTTCAAAACTTTGGAGGTTTCAAGGAAATTATAATTATATGGAAGCTTTTACCCATTTATGTCTTGTATGAGACGGATCTGGGATTAGGTCTAGCGACTGCTGTGAGTCAAACGTCGTTGACATTTTCGGTGTAGTGATCAAAATTTCTAGTATTTCAGAATGAAGACAAATGTGCACACGCTACCATCTACAGTGTAAGTATTTTCCGCAGGCTGACGTATCTGACGGAGATGTCTTATCGGATTTTATGATTTGCAGGTTGCGAGGGTTGTGGTCTTCCATTATTCATGGGGCAAATTATCGGTTTTCCGTACTGCTTGTGAAGTTACTATGTTTGCTTTTCAAAGGAATTAATAAGCCAATGGTTTCACCGACCCTTTCAATTGCAGCTTTGCACTGCATACTTTGTGCACAAAACAGTTGTCATGTTTGGTACTAATTGGATTCCATGCTAAAGATAGAGGTAACTCATCAGATAAGCGATGAGTGAAGATTAGTATGTTGAGTTATGTCTAACTTTATATGAATTCTTCTCAGCTATTATACGTTTAGTTGAGAAATTGGATACCATTTACTAACATTAATGACTACCAATAGAAGTGACAATCATGCGAAGGAAATGCGCAGAGCCATATAACATCTATGTTGATGAACTCAGTATGACCGGTAAGTTAATTACCTTGATGTATTTGGCCATGAAGTTGCAAACTTGTCTAGTTATAACGATTTAATTCTTCATAGCACAAGCTTAAGATATTTGTCTTGACAACAGGAAAAATATTTCTCAGGAATTTCTTAATTGGCGTAAACAATTCCAGCAAAACTGGCGAACTATCCCAAAGCAATGCTTAATACATTATTTAAAATAGCAAGAAGAACCAGCAATTTCACAAAATCATCTTAAATTATTATTCTGCGTCTTCTCATTAGATGTTTACGGACAAGCTGTAGAATATGTATGTTTCAAAACATTTAAAATATGATCTACAATCGTTCAGTAGAGAAAAGTCACAGAAAAGGTATAGTTAACATCAACAGAGCAAGAGTTGAGTAGTTACCAACTGTATGTATATATAAATTTGGTTTCAATGGACGAATTTCTGAATCCTCTGAAAACTGAAGCAAACTAGCATTCTTCGGTCGATTAACAACCCTGAATGATTTCCGCGAGTTTTGTCATATAAGGCGGTGAGATGATTACTGGGCGAGGTAACTGCTGGGCAGATTTGAGCCGTTTCCCTCCAGGTTATGTTATACGTAGTCTAAAACTTCCTGCACAGAATTCTTACAGTTCATTCTACGTACTTTCTACCACAAGCACTTTCAATGTTGCCGAGAATGAAACTCTTTATCCTAGATCAGTACATCAACCTGTACAAAAATGTGGTCAAGTGTTATACACCTTGGTGTAAGCGAGACAAGGCAGCATGTCTTACAGATATCAAAGGAGCATGACCACTTGGGCACTGCAATGATAAAGTGTCAGTTAGTTCGTCCTATCCGTCCAAGAGCATTTTGAATAAGATTAAGGATCTACATGTTTTGGTAACAGATTATCTTCATTAAAATTTTCTGGGAGATTAAAATAGCTGAGAAAATTTGTTCTCTAGAGCCGTTTGCATAACAGGTCAGAAATCGAATACGCTCGCCCCTGGTCAGGATAATAAATCATATGAACCGCTCGCGTAAGGCAATGGGGTAAACAATATAGATTACGGGACAAATAGTGAAACTCTGTGGGTGGTATGTAGCACACGTAGTTTTGTAGTGAATGTTTGTGTGCATGTAACAGACGCCAGAACTAAGCGTGGCGCTGAGGTAAAAAAATAGAAAATCATCGTCCCTTCATTTCTGCTCACAACACACACATACGCATCTGAAGTTCACAAATATGTTTGTATTTCAATCATAAACACCCAATTTTAAAATGATAGGTACATTATTCCGTTTAATTAGGATAGCTCCGGATTGTTTTGCATAGCAGTTGACTCAGTTCTCAGTAATTATCATGTACTCTCTGTCTCAACAAAACACAAACTGATGATTTGCTGACTCGACCACAATCCAAATAAAAAACCGGTCCTTAGGAATTTTGAGAGAAGTTGGCCAGGACACAGAAATTATCTTACCCATTATGTATAAGGTATATTTGTTTAACGGGTTAAGAAGCTGTGGTCGAATTAGTTTCTCTTGAGGCCAATTCCCTTTTTGGTTGTTTTACTGTGAGCAAGGAGTAGTGCGCATCGGTTATATTGTCTGCTGAGCAACTAACCAAATAGCAAAATGTGATATAACTTATTTTATAAATTGGCAGTTTGATTTATAACAGGCTACAAATCAGTCAACATGAATATACCCGTCTCGTAACCAAACACATTAGCGAATTACGATGTGTATCATGTATCGGATGGAACAGTCAATGAGAGAGAAGATCAGATACTAGCAAAATGAGATTAGCTATTAGCTGCGTAAAGCTACACTATTTTCATGACGACTGCAGAGTGCTGTTTAACCGGAGTAAAGAAGGGACAAAGCTAGTGGAACTGCGACTTTAGTAATGGTGATGGTTGAAAAAAGATGTATGAGTGCTGTGTGAACGAGGTGTGCTACAGGTTCCTGTTTTTCGCTTTACGACAAGCGTTTTCTGATCTACGCTAATCTACGCTACTGCACCCACTCAAATACGCACTGATGATGTCACCTCGATTGGTGAACAAACGTTTGCAACAAAATTGCTAAGCTCAGAGAACAGATTTACAGCCATCTGAACAACCTGAGCTACCAGTCTTCAAATATATAGCCAACCAATTCGGGCGTACAACGTTACAACCAGCTCGTCGTTAAGAAACCATTGCTTGCCGACAACCTTGCACAGGCGAACAGCTCTACTTCCTTCATGAATGCCTGAGAAGGAACGTGCTGCCAGCGAGTACAAACCACAGACCGGTACTAAACCAACCTACCGCCTGGAACTTAGCAAGACGGTACGGGAGGCGCACGGTAAAACCGATGCTAACGGATGCCCACAACCGCCTACGCAAATATGAGAAAGTCATAACCGACAATAGAACCAATTGTCTCACTACCACTGACCGCAATTGAATGCTGAGTCAAAAGCACAAAGAACCGACGCAAGATTGCATTGAACCAAAAGTAAGAGGAACTGTCTAAGAGAAATGACTGCACTAGCAGTGTAGGATAGATCAACAACCTTTCACGCCGTCACCTCACTGCAACTGAAGTGGATGTATTCGTTAAGGGTTTCAACTTCAACGTCCAAGATGCTTGCCCCAAAGACTACTTGGCTAACGGACTGTCGGATGAGTCCCAGTAACTGATACGGCAGACCGTTGTCCCAGTGCTTACTCGGAATATAGTCACCCAGACCCTAGCCAAGAGGAACAGGATGCACTCATACGTCTACAGAAAGACAAGAACTTTGTAATTTTATTATAAGACTAAGGGCGCATGCCCGTGGAAATGGACCTACCGGAGTATATTAACAAGGCCAAAAACTGCTGTCCAGCACAACTAAATATCGCCAGCTCCATCAAGATCTTAGTTCAAAACTGGTCAAGCAGATCAACGCAACGCTGAAGAACCTACAAACAAAAAGCGAGCTCAATGCCACGGAGAGATGGAGAATGAAAGCTGAGGATACAAACATTGCAATGTTCTATGGACTACCAAAAGTACGCAAGGATAGAGTTCCACTACTACCAATCGTTTTGGTTCCCGGAACCCCATCACATAAACGAGCGAAGGATTAATGGAAGAGGTTGAAACATTTGGTCGCCGGATCCGAACATGGCATTAACAATCCTGAACAATTCTGCAACAAAATACGGAATGTCAGAATAGAAGACGACGAAATAATGCTTTCATTCGATGTCACCGCACTATTCACTTCAATCAGTCATGAATTGGCCAAAGAAACCATGCTGGAACTAATTGAGAACCAACTAAGCCTCACAACAACCATACGACCTGAAAGTTTTGGGAACTCCTGAACCTTTGCATTAACACTTACTTCCGTTTTGATGGACAAGTGTACCAGCACCTGAGAGGAACACCCATGGGATCGCCAATCTCGGGGCTTATTGCAGAAGCCATAATGTAGAAATTGGAGAGCATTGCACTGCCATCTATCAGCTGCAAGCTCTGGATAGGATATCTGGACGACACACTTGTCATCATAAAATGGAACAGAGTACAGGCCACGCACGATTTGCTTAACAGCGAATTCGAGGATATCAAATTTACGATTGAAATAGAGGGGGATAACAAGCTACGAGTTTTAGATAAACTGGTCACTAGGAATATCGATGGATCTATGCATATGTGTCTATAGCGGAAGAAAACGCATACGCAACAGAGATTAAACTACCACAACAGCCACCCGATGAATCACAAGAAGAGCTGCATTCGAACCCTTTCAAAAGAGCGGAAACGCAAGGCAGCACAGCCAATTTGCGGAAAAAGGAAGAAAATCACATATATCAAGTATTTAGAAACAACGCTTATCCGATAAGTTTCCTCAGAAGAAGCTTAGAGAAAGGAATGTCTCAACAACAGCAGCGGCGGTCATTAGAGCATGCAAAAAAACGGATAGTACCCCCACACATCATGAATGTCTCTGAACTAACAGGAAGATTGCTACCGTCACATGGAATTTCTATGGCTCACAAGCCAATGGTCATCTTAAGAAAATTGATCTCAACACCCAAAGAGAAAGTCAATGAAGCCGACCAATGCATTGTCATGTACCAGATAAAATGCAGCGACTGCGATAAAAACTACGTCGAACAAACTGGAAGAAATGTTTCTACACGAACTACCGTATAAAAGGCGGCGGTTAGTAGACATGATCCGCACCCCTTGTTTCCTGAGCATGAAGATCATGAAGTCCACTATTTCGATCTGGAGAATATAAAGCTCCTACCACATGGAAGTACACAACAAGCGAGGGCGTTTTTGGAAGCCTGGTACATTACAACGAATTCAATCAATCGCACATCGAACTGGAAGCAGTATACGCAACCCTACTAGGGAATGACCACCAACTCGATTGATTGAATACGGTGGAACGCGTGGCTAGACAACCAGAACTGACAGTAGACTCGCTTGCAAGAGCAAGCAGACAAATTTCACGAAACACAAATAGGCAAGGTCAAAGGTCATCTGCTCATCAATCAAGCTGAATGCGGATCAAACTCCCAAAGAATAGGATTACTCGTCTCCACGGCCAACCACGGCGGTATAAAAACTCACCTACACCACGCTCTGTGCACTCAACGAGGCTGCACTGCGCTACCCCAAGCCACTGCATGCCACTCAAATACGCACTGATGATGTCACCTCGATTGGTGACCAAACGTTTGCAACAAAAGTTCCAAGTTCAGAGAACAGTTCAACCGTCTTCTGATTTTCTTTAATCAGATAAGCACCGATTCGGTACACATACTTGATTCATTTTATCTGTAACGGGACAATCTGAAATCTGCCCGCAGCAACGACTATTATACCGCTAATAAGGGTTAAACCTTAATAAAGTTTGTATTCCTAAATGTCTCATAGCATGGGACTTTTAGACAGTTCAATTTCTTTCAAATTTTGCATTGGTCGCAGTTAGCTGACTCCTCTAGTATGTTATTCAATTGCAGTTGCCTCAGCACCATTGGACATAGAATAAACAACTCTATCCAAAACTTGATCTATCAATGAGTTAACACCAACACTATGCAAAGCGTATATTTCGAAGTAAGTTTTCTTCATTACTGTAAGTAGGATGCCATACGAATATCTATAATTTTAGTTGTTTGCTTTGTTAAATTATCAGCAAAACTACGCGGATGATTCGACACTGTAAAAGTATAGGGAAAGTGGAATGACGCATGTAAGTAATTCCAGTAAACATGATAACTGAAAAGCCTCCGTGTTCGTCACTAGAATAAACAGTTGCTCCATGGGGTCTTACAAACAATGTTATATGCAATTTAAAGGTGTATTATATATTTTTGACAAACCTCTAGCCGAGTAAATCTTTCTCTGTAGCAAGCTGCATCTAAAATTGGCTATTATGAAGTTATACCAAAGGAGGTAGATATCAGGCTTATGCGCTTTTAAAATCCCGCAATATCATGGTGTCTGACCGACCCAATCAATTTTTTCCAAAAGCAGTATGGAAAAATCGCTCGACGGATGCGCGTACTACGGGATAATTTGCTTCTAAATAACTAAAAGGAAGTCCGAAAAGCACGTAAAAATGCACGAAGAATTCTGCGGCGATTCGAAGAGGAGCAAGTATGGGTATATTTAGGTGCAGCTTGCAGCCACCGCAAAAACCAAGACCAAAAAACCTTTACCTATGTGGCTTGCACTGGAAGCCTGCAGTTGACATACCCGCTTCGGAATTTCCAAATAGACAACATTTATTATGCCGCAACAAGTGTGTCACTGTTTTGGTGTAGCAATTCACTCAGAAACTTGCAAAATTCTAGGTAAGTGTATTTGGTTTAAAGTGTACCGCCTCCACCAATCCTTATGCCCTGGATTAAGTATCCGAAGAGAGGTGCCAACCACTAGCTGACTTTCACGGAGTTTATCATTTTACCAAGCCATCTTTGCACCTGCTATGACCAAGTAGTTTAACAGTTCGTTATTCAAAGTTTAACTGAAAAGCTAAAGAAATGCTGGGTAAAATAACCGATAGCAAAGGGCGGTTGTTCAAAAAAGTAGCTAACTATAGGTAGATTTATCTAAATCTATTAGGGACCAACTTATTTACAACGATCGAGGAGAAGGGTCAGATTTACCAGTTCCGGTTTAAATAACCGTATGACGAACAATACATTCTCATGCCAAACAAGTCGTGAATTGCAAATTGCTTGTGACGTAACCTACATTCTATAAGATAGAGAATGTGTCATACATTTCTACATTTATTGAAGCAATCTAATAAATCACTGCACGGGTGGTCCCGGGAGCTTCTCGATGGACGGTCATTTAATTAATTGTTTGCTCTTGAACAGCGGCGTAATCCGAAACACAGCGCTGTGACTGAAATTTTGGTGTAAACTGACAATCTATCTATGCTTCGATGAAATGACCTATAGGTAGATGATCCAAAGATTACTAATACGATAAATATTCGAAACACCCATTGTTTCAACACAATCCCAAAAAACGTCCTATTCTATCTGCAGAAAGTCGCCTATCCGTCATCTAATTCATGAGCAGCGAAAGGGTGGTGACGGCCACATCTACTTTCTAAACCGTAAATCTCTAATTCCTCTAACTTTACTGAAGTATCTGAGCTTACTACCATGCTGCGATTTGTGGTGCATGGACAACACAAGCGCGGTACACGAAAAACGACTGCGTTTTCCTTGGGCGGTCAAACACTGCCTTCACATCAGCCTGAATAAATCTGAACTCGCTTATTCTCTATCATGAGAATTATGTTTGAGTGCAGGTTGCCTGTCTACTCCACGGTTATTCGTGGCACACTTGCTAATTCTGCACATCTTCAGCATGTTGCTATTAGTCACACCCTAGTTTATAGAGTACACCATACGAATGCCATCGCAAGAGTCTCTGCCATTGAATTCGGTCTTATAGCCGGCTTAGTGACACAATTTAGTAACTACCGTTTTGTGTGTTTTGGTGACTTCCGTATATTCAGATCGCTAGTTCACATACGCACATAGTCTTTCTACTGCGGAAATTGATGTAGGATTTAGATAACAGATCTGAAGCGATTTGCTCAACGTGTATTTCAAACGGAGGGGGAGAAAATGTAGAACCATTTGCAAAGGCACATAAGCGAGGCAAAATAGATCAGGAATTAAAATATTTTTATACATGGGGTTTAAGCCATCGCTGAATCATGGGAAACGTTTTTTGAAATATTGACATCTAACATCTGCGAGAAAATTTACTGGGAGTCGTTCGTTTAAAACCCAACTGAATTCGGATGAACGATTAAATAATCTACAAATGGCCATGATAATTTTTTCATTTTTGGTGCAAATGTACATACCTTATTTTTGCCGCAAATTTCAGTAGATATTGTTAAACAACCTATTGATGTTTCTGATCAGCTGCCTACTATATTCGGATTGTTGCTGCTTGAACGTTTCCTTGAACATGCACAAAGTAGCCCAGGGTAAATTCGTCCTCTATATAGCCGTATAAGAGGCACAGATTTTGCAACGACTTTGCTCCAGTAGAATTTACAATGCTGTGAGGGAAGGAGAATTAACAACCACAGCATTGTAATCTCTGTTGTGAACTTAAAATCAAAGTTCGCCACATCACAATAACCGTGAACGGTTCTGTTAAAAATGGCTACAAGAATCATGGTAACAACTGAATTCGTAAATAACGAGTTCAGTTATTTTTTAAGGCACTGCCATGTCTAACCATTTAAGCTTAATATATAGTGTAATTTTGTAAAGCCCTAATCTATGATCATAGTCGTTTAGCGATAGCACCTTGATGTCACTTTCGATGTGTAACTATCCTCATGTATACTTCTGTAATCAGACCAATTTGAATGTAGGTAGCAGGTTGACATCACACACAATCATTGGAGCCAGGAGAACAATATGCTAGCAGATGTTGTTTTTGCATACTTTATGAATAATTATCCCAAATAAAATATCGAAATGGGAATTCTGAAGCTTCTTAAATTTGGGTGGGCGATTTATACCAACTTCGACTCAATGGCTTGATACAAAATTAGGCTGTCTGTTTAGTGTGACTGCTGGAAAAGTTCTCTTGGTCTTAATTTCCTACCATTCGTGGTGTGATTTGTAAACTTTTGGACGTACGACAAAGCCCAGTCATCTGTTTAGCTGGCACCATCCAGCTGGGTGGTCGCGAATTTAGCATGTTACATTTATTTGACAATATCGACCTATCAGTGTATTGTAGCCAAAGGGGTTCGTTTTTATGAGCGAACGGCATGTGCGTCACAAATGGAGAAACCTTAGACGCAATTTTGGACAATGTAGAACTTGATAGATTATGAATACTTAGAGTACTAGAAAAATAAATATTTTCGCTGGACGTTTTAATTCTAAGCGATTAGAAAACACGAGGCTAAAATATTGGAACTTCTACAGGAGATTATTCCCATCGAGGATGCATGTCTTTATTTGTCTAAATTATTTAAGGCTTATTTTATTTTGTCTGCCTTGCGCATTTTCATAGCTTGTTTTCATTGGTTATATGTAAAGTCACCTTGTTTGCTAATTTTGCTGGGTAATTATTAATAATCCTCCTACATGCAATGTTAGAGAGAGTGTCAAAGTCTCTTATCCCAGAACATAAATTCTTTACCCATTATTGATTGAACCTTGATGTGTCGACGTCCCATATATCGATACTTATTTTGCAAAGCAGAGAAAGAAGAGAACGGCTGGTAGATGCATGCATTTCGTATTGTCTCCTTAGTACCAATACCAATACCAGATATGCATAGATATAGCTAACAATGAGTGGAACCAGACCACCTTGAGATGCAGAATGTATGAGGGAAGTTCACCCATACATCCAAGGTGGATTTAGACTGATAAATAATTATTGCTGCATGCACTGAGCTGCCTTTATCCGGCTTATGGCGACCGTTTCAACCAACCAAATGAAGCGGGGATAATCTTAACGAAACACAAATTCGCAAGCTGAGCCTAGCTTTATCCGGTGACCGACCATTAATAGGTGTTTGCCTACCGATCAAACCTACTGTCTAAGAGAGCACGGAATATGACGGGGGTAGGAATGCTGGGAAACTTCAAGCTGAACCCAACTTGGCGCATGCTTCTTTCTTCGGGAAGTCTTAGTCCTATTAGTACTGCCTATGCAACTCTTTCTGCAGTCACACACAAATTGGTATACACAGTTTGAGTTGGCCTGATAGGCTGAGCTTCCCTCGTTAGAAGTACGAAGCAGATTGAATTCGGTTGATGACAGCAACTTGTGCTGCATAGTAACTTCCTTGTGTAGTCAAAATTATGCGCTTAGTTGTCTTCAGCCTGACTAAATCCCCTTTGAAATGTACCTCGGTTTACACTTTCCTCTTGGCTGTTGTATACATGAACACTTTCTTCTTAGATAATGAAAATTTACTTAAGCTTATCTGTTTTCACAAAAGTTGAAAGCGCGGCTGTGTCAGGGTGTCGTGACCCAGGATGATCCTCGCATAAAATATTGTATTCCTAGTTTTGTTCTAGCTATCTAACTACTTGGCATTCCGATTCATAAAACACCGCAACTACTAAAGTTACTAATGATCTGTGCGAATATTGTATGGTTTCCCGATTACGTAGATTCGGAACTGCAACAGAAAAGATTAAGAGCGCTTATAATACTCTACAGATGGGGCTGTAATTCCTCGTATGTTTATTAAAACTCTGCATAGTATACGTACTTGCCGAATCGCCGTTCTGAGTCTCGCAAACAACACGCATCTATTTGATTCTTTTTCGCGTCAGTGCCTGTCACGAATGCTCACTTGCCCACTGACGAGTAAGAATGAGATAAAAGTATGCGTTTTATTAGATAAAACTTCCGCTCGGTAAAATCAATTTTACATTCCTTAATCCGGAATAATTTTCGTCCATTTTCATTTAAACGATTTAAGTAGCTTGAGAGGACCACAAATGTAAAGATAAATCGTCGGTAGTACAGTCGGGATAGTTTGGGATCAGTATTTTTCATATTGAGCAGGATTAATACCCGCACCTTCATATGATATAATGTCTCACAAGCAGCTACGCTTGTGCAAGCGAATGTAGCAGTTTAGAACTCATAGCTTCAAATCCGCTATGCACAGCTGATCCGTTGAGAAGCGAAACCGCCGGTTATGGTCCTTTGTTGATCTTCCATAAGCTATAATATCCTACCAAGTGATTTAACATTTGCCATGTGTTAGGCCCTTCATGGCTTTGTGTATTAATTGCTGCAGCGTAGCCGGAGCGCTAACGAGACCGAAAGACAATGATAAAAATTCATAGTGATTATTAAGTACCATGAACGAGGTCTGCTCAAGGTCCCTGTGTCTGGCTAATACCTGCCAATATCCATGTGTTAGATTCAAAGTAAAAAGCTGGAGTGCACACTGATGGGCATGGAATTTCGCATAAATGCAAAGCCGTGAAAACAATTATTTACTTGTCATATCGTTAAAATTTTTGCTACTCGATACAAACTCGTAAGTGATGCTCATCGAAAAATAAAACGCGGATTATTTCAGAGTAAGAAAGGAATCACTTTTGGGGATATCACATCAGGCATCTACATGTGTATGGCTGATACAAGCAACGGTAGGGTGGTGAAAGAAGAACCGAAAGATAGGAAACGGTTTAAACAAAGTAAGCGCATTCGTTCGAGGCTTAAATTTATCTAATCAAGTGACTCCGTGACAGGACGGGCTAACTCACGCAACGAAACAATTTGGGTTAACAGAAGCGGTAAAAAATACTACCTAATAATAATAAAAAAGAGAAACCCAGTTCTTATTCTTGCATTAAGGTGGGATTTCTCGTCAGGGCCATGGCAAAGTCAAGAGTTGCATGAGCAAATTATGCTTAAATACCTCTGCCTTTGTTTACCTGATCGCGATGGCTTCAGCATTCTGCAGGTGACGTTTCCTCAGCTCTTTCGTGTATCACACGGGTAAAGCGTAGTTTAACTTGAATACATTCTTGATCGAACTTTGGCGCCCACTTTGAAGCAAATGTTCAAAAATGGTACCGTTGATACTCCTAAGTGTGCCTCTCCGCAGTAACCATGGACAGGGTTCAGCCATCGGTAATGACAGACAGCTGGCCCTGTGCCCGATGTATTTGGCATCACAGGTGCAAGTAAACTGATAAACAATGTACGATTCGGACGTAAGTTGCAGTCTGTCTTTAACACCATGAACTATAAAGGCTGTAGCCCGGGTTACTCCTTCCTGAATTCAATATATCGCCAAAATTCCTAATTGGGATCGTACGTTTAATTACCAATACAGGCGAAATTATCAGTGCGCTGCTGGATCGATTGTAATCCAATGACTTACTTGAAAATTTGTCATCAATCAGTAAGTAAATCATAAGCCGACCAGTAAACGGCAGAAAAAGAAAAAGAAAACCATTCTTCGCTGTGTTAGTAAGTAGGACGATTGATGTTGAGTTGCGAACATCGGTTCACAGGAAAGGAACACATACCGACCAGATTATCAAATAATACAGCAATCATCCGAAATGACATAATATTATCAGCGTGCAATTTCTCTCGTAGGTCTGAGACACATTCCAGCGCTCCTGATGCGACGCAGAAAGAATAGATATATTTGTTCAGCTCATTTCACCTAAATATATATCCATATAGTTTCGTCTGGTGATGTCAAACAACAAAGCTACGAGGTCTCAGGCTGCACAAACGATAACAAAGTGAATCTTACTAGTCTATTTAAAGAAAATCTCCAAGATGACAGAACGATTATTTAGACAGTATAGTCTTACAGTGGCTCACAAACCAACTGCCACACTGGGATATACCCTGTCAAACCCCAATGCTAGACACAAAACCCACGAAAAAGAATTGTCATTTACAATCTACGGTGTCAAGATTGCGATGAAGGCTATGTAGGTCAGACAGGAAGCCGACTGTTAAGAAGCATAGAAGTGCATAAGAGAGATTGTAAGAGCCACTATGCTCTCTCACTGGTTTTATTATAAACGGACGAAATGCATTGCTTCGATTGGAACCACACAGAGGTCGTAAACACAAGAAGATACACGAAAACGGAGAGGGTTTCTCAAAGCTTGGTACTGGACGCAATATGCGAGAAAAGTGTACATAGTGACTGAGTCAGTGTACAAAATGTTTGGATGAAGAGAACTGAACCACCTTTAAACCGACTTGGGCAGTTATGCGAGCCATGCACAAAACAACCGCAACAGCCGTGGCGAAACCATCCCACGGATCACCCGTGTCTATCATACTTATACTGTACTGTAGACAGTGCTCACCTTTGAAATTTTTTACTCTTAATCGTATAACCGGTCCCTGAATCTTCAAGCCAGTTGTAGCGGTGTCTCATTTTTAATGTTTACTGCCACAATTATGTCTATCCACTACAAAAATCCTCAATGATTCTATCAATCTCTTTGTCGTGTTTTTCGGTATGCGTCTCACCCTTATTGACCAGACCGAACTTCAAGTCAATTTTTGCCCGCACACGGTTTTTCAATAAGTCAGTTGTTACCAATTTGTCACGTTTTCTTAGGGATTAATATGTAGTGAAACAAGACCTCATTGCCAAACCGAAGCTATGACATATCCACTGTGAATATTCATATTATTGGCGCACTATATTCATTTGCTATATATTTTTTAAAATCTTTTTATATGCGGTTAGCTTGTGTTTTACCTGAACATTCATTTTTCATGGTTGCGTAAAGCTCAATAGTTGCTTGACAGTCTTGACAGTTCATGTACCGAAGACCTCGAAAAACCAACATTCGCCGTCTCCCTACACTCTTCGCCTTAGTGTCCACAGCTCAGTTCCTATGTGAAATAACTTAAGACCTATTCATTCCATACTTTTTGAGATATATCACCCGTTGTTTACTTGAGATACACTTGGCCCATAATCAGTTCAAACAAAATACTTGGGCTGTTATGATGCTGATCGTGAAGCAATTCCATCGAGATTATTTGAGCTAATAATCGTAGGACATAATCCACCCGCGTGCATTGTGAGTTGTTCATGCCATTGTTCGTTGGAATTTATTAGTGCAAGGATTCAACAGACATGATTGCAACACAGTGCACACCATGGGCACGGCGGCCCCGTAACACTCACACCCGCAGCTTAGCTTTCCAGATGTAACTTACTACTGTTTAATCAGCGAGTACCATAATTACCTGCTGAATTACTTGATAACAATAAGAAGTTACATCGCCCAAACTTCGCGATTTTCTGCTTTTCTTCCGTTTAAGGGCTTTGTTGGCGGCATCCAGTTTCGGATTTGCCTGGCAATGTAGGGTCCATAGGGACCGCCAAAAGCATCTTGCATTTATAAGGGACCACCACCCAAAGTTCTATGCACACACCCTGTATCCAGTATATACCAGAAGGAATAATAATTGGAGGCATGTGGATTGGAGCCACGTTTCACCAACTGAGCATACAAATACTCCTACAACATGCATAGCACCAGCATTCCTGTTTAATTAGGGAGTCATTCGAATCAGAGGCACATAAGGCGATAGATTGGCCTTGGCCCGATCCACACTAGATGGAACCACCATTGGAACATAACGCAGTTACTAAGACAGTGCACACCGCCCCCCTCAACAACGACTAATTGTCTAGTGGAGCCATTAATCGAGGTGGAAGGTGTTAGATTGCCAGGTACCCTGTCAACATTCACAACAGGCATGGTCATATCAATCATTAGCTAACACTTGAAATGGATGTAACCCAACACGCTTGCACAAGTACAAACCAATTGCAACGATGACATAGCACATGTGTCATATCGGCCGTATTAGTGGCCTAGGTCAACGCATTGAATCGGAAGCAGCGTACTTATCAGGCACTGCACTGCTGATGATTACATCTTTAGTCGACTTGTCTTCGCTTACATGTTGGCTTCATGTAGCCTCGCGGGCGACTTGTCAGACCGGCGTGGCTTATGCACTCGCGACCGCATGTGTTACAGGATCATGTGCTTAAAGCTGTTGGACTAAGATCCATTGGCGACTGTCGCTTCCACAGCCGGCGTTTATCCTCCGCAAGCAATAGTGCCTACTCCCTCACATGAGCAACGGTTTTCTAGATCAACTCATGTCATTCACGCTTTTTATTAACAACACCTGAAATCAACGTTAGTCCCTGAAAGATGCAACTTGATCTTGTCCTGATAAAGTTACATCAGTGTTCCCACGTTCCAGTTCCCTGCACTAAGTTGTCCATGTCGCAGCTATTTAGGTGTCCGTGTCAAATCCATGCGGCTAGTAATTCTGATTCCATTCAGAAGCCGCATCTCAATGTTGCCTTCCACGGCATGCATGCGACTGCGGTGCAGCACGTCAGTGCCTGCAACGTTGCCACACCAACCGATGCGCAGAACCAGTCGCAGACATTATTGCTGAAACCGGTTCATAAATCTGACCTCTTTCCACTGCATCATTCAGGTTTAGCTGCAGTAAAAAAAGAACGGACAACTCCATAGACTTGTGTACCATCAGCTTCATCCCAAATGTAAGCTGGTGCTTGTTCTACATACGACTTTCCAGCTTTCCAAACGCGGAAACCTCCTTCGATGGAATGCCACCAACCTCTCTAGTAACCTGCAGTTCGGTATACCTTACGCTGCTAAGGTAGCACAATCTCGAACGGGTTCCCCATCGTCGTTGCTGATGTGGAGTTGCTTCATGCCCACAGATTATATTTCTGGCGTAGGCGGCAAGAGACAAACAGCCTTGCTTGTGTTGATGGTAAGGCCGATCTTGGACGCTGTTGACCAGACAGCTCAAGTCATGTGCTACAACCCAGCATGCTGTGTATAAACACCGCACCGTCCTCGGCAAACAACATACGGATGGTGGTCTTATACGTCATAGCTCCCGCCTCGAAACAAGCAACCTTTAGCAACCCCTTATCGATACGGTGCCCCTTTAGCAGGTACATCTTAAATAAGTGCCATAGACATTGACACAACGGGAGCACACTGCAGTTAAAACTAAATTTTAGGCCACTATACACTGTCGGAAGCCACGGTCACCAAAAGCTTGCACGAACGGTAAACGCCAACTTCTCCGACAATGCTAAAGCCAGAAAGAATTTTGCTAGTATTAGCATTAGCGGGCAACAGGCGCGTTTGCAAATTGACACGGTGTCCGACTTCACAGTGAAGTCAGAAAACTAGTGGAAATCGGTGGGTGCAGCTGACATTAAAGCGACCGGTCAACAAACGATGAGCATATCAGTCACCAAGTTGGATCTGATCGGTCAGATCAAGTACGAGTGCCATTTCGCCGGTTCCATAAGTTTGCGAACCCTTTTAATCACAAGTCTCAAGAGGCTGAGCCATCTTGTGTCAGATTGGATCGAATGCTTTAACCTCCTAGATGTTTCCATCGACTAGATACGTGTGAGTGTTCAGGTACACAGGTCGAATGTTTCCAAAAACAGTGTCCAGCGAACACATTTGCGAGAAATATGCGGACCTTTTTCGTGAGGGACTCTGTAAGTGCACGAGGATATGAGCCTTATTTTCCTTAAAACCGGAGGTTGTTCCAGTTTTTGGTGCAAGACAGTCAGTGGCTAACGCAACCGTTCCAATTATTGACCAATAACGGGCTCGCTTGGAGAAAACCGGGGTTATTCATGCAGTGAGCTCCTTATCTTGGTCGGCTCTAATCGTAGTAGTCAAGAAGCCTAATGGCATAATTCGAATACGTGCCGAGTTCTCATTTGGCCTCAGTGACGCACTAAATTCTCATCAACGTCCTCTACCGAGTCCAGATGATTGTTCTCGAAATGAAATGGGGTCGTTGTTTTGCGAAGCTGGATCCATCGGATGGGTATCTGCGAGTAGAAGTTAGTGAGCCCTCAAGAGAATTACAAGCGTAATACGTACCGACTTCCGTTCGGGGTCAAGTCCATTCCAGCAGTATTTCAGCAACTCATAGATACCAAGCTGACAGACCTAGACGATGCTGCCGCATAGTTGGATGACATTATTTTTCTTAAAGCAAATGCTGATGATCTCTCCAAATAGCTGCACCTGGTACTTCATCATACACAAGAGTATGGCTTCAGGAGACACCCCGAGGAATGCACAATCGCCATGAACTCAAAAACCTCCCTTGCTTTTATAACAGATAAAAACCAGAGACGCTTAGATACAGCGTATATTGACGCTTTTAAGAAGCCACCTTCCTCCAGAGATATGCCTACGCTAAAGTTTCGTATAGGACTCGCGAGTCACTACAGTAAATTGCTGCCTCAAGTACACAGAGTGCGTAGACGGCTTTATGAGCTACTGACTAAGCGCTGGCCAAAGATTTTACGAAACCCTTTAAAGATGTGAAGAGGATGCTGCCTTCTGACATATTGATACTCAGTAATACCATACACTACAATTCGTGATGGAGGCAGATGCTTCTAACTATGGCAGTAGGGCAGTTATATCCCACGAGATCTAGGACGGTACAAAAAAAGCGATTGCACATGCAGCCCGGTTATTGTAACCAGTCGAACGGCATTACGGGCAAAGAGAGAGCGAAGAAGCCTTTAGCGGTAATATTCCCAATAAAGCAATTTCGCGAAACGTTGTATCGAAGTTGGTGCACTGTAGTTACCGACCACAAGCCATTCTTAGCTATATTTTGTTCGAAGTGCGCCATACCAATTCATACCGCAAACAGGCTGCTGCGTAGGGCTACGCCTCTGTTCGGTTATGATTTCGTAGTGTAGTACACAACTACAAAGACCTCGACCAAGGGGAAGCTCTTTTCCGACTACTGGGAACTCGGCGTTAACAGCAGGAAGAGTTCATCACCGTAACAATCTCCCCATATCTGAGGTGAAGCAAGTATGGTGGGAGAGCTTTAGGAATCTTCACGTGACCTTCGAAATGGTTCGTAAAGCATCTGTGGGAGACTCCATCTTACCGCAGGTAAGCAACTTCTATACTACTAAGTGGCCGAGTGACAATCCAGCCGGTGAGTTACAAATCTTTTAGTAGGAAAGTTAAGCTCTCAGTCCTTAATGGGCGTTTCTTTCTGGCTTAATGAATTGTAGTTCTAATAGAGCTATGTCAGAGATATTTCAGCAATTTCATCCTGGAATCAATCGAATGAAAAGCATTGCGCGAAGTTTCCTCTACTGGCCAAAAATTGTTTCGGAATTCGAGCAACTGGCAAAGTCATGCCCTAGATGCGCCCAGGTCAGTAAGGCAAGCAGAAATGCTGAACCAGCTCACTGGCAGATGGTAACGAAGCCCTAGGATAAAGTGCACGCTGATTGCTTTGGTCCCGTGAATAGTCAGTAGGATCCGGGCATTGTTGACTCCTTCAGCAAGTGGCCTGAGGTCTTATGAATGGAGCATACAAAAAGCGGTGCGAACAACAACCTTCTAAAAGCGTTTGCATCCAGCCAGGACTACCTGAAATCTTAGTCAATGACAATGGGGATCAGCTCACTTCTTCCCAGTGTACCGAATTTTCCGCAGTGAATGTCAACAAGCACGGAGCAAACCGCCGTTCCACCACCAATCAAATGGACAAGCAGAAAGCTTCCTAGATACCTTTAAGCGCCCGCTACTGAATATGGGGGCAGGAACTACGCGAGCTATTGGACGCCTTACTGCTAGCGTACATTTCAACCTCGAACCACAGGTGTCAAATCAATTGTCACCAGCAAATATACTAAGGGGCGGAAGGCTGCGTACTGTGAACTCGCTACTTCACCCAAATGGTACCGTCCGGTAAGGAAGGAACCCGCAAATAAAAAGGTGTTATAATGAGTGACACAGAACTCAAGAAGGTCAAGCTTCCCAGGACATTTTGTTTTGGTTAAAGACTATCGCGTGGGATATCATCAGTGGTTGGTAAAATGGATCCAGAGAAGACTTTGTCTGGTACTCTATGAGCACAATGTGGAAATTTTTGTTTGGACCACGCAGGCTAATAAGCTGCAACCATCCAGCATCCAGGCAAGCGGTAGTAGTTGAATGACAGATTCTCCACACCATCAATCAATCAATATAGAAGCATAAAAATTTGTCCTTCAAACATATAAAGTGTTTACCCTTGTCAAATAAATCTTATTAGCAATAAAACCGCAATTTCACTATTAAATACTTTATACTTTGAAGCGGGTTCATGCAACCTCAGCTGATGAAACCCGTGGATACATTTAGCATACATATGTGGTAAAAGCTACACCATGCAGGTTGGTTATGCGTATGATTAGAAACTCAATTCTGAGTACCTCATAACTACACAGGGTGCATTATTTGCGCATCCATTCACATTAACTTCGTTCGATGGCTCTGGTCTAAAATAATGTTGTAACACCTTGAAATGTACCTAGAACGCAGGAAGCTGAACTTTACGGAGGTTTGCACACAAGAGAATCTTTCACTCTTTTGCTTGCATGATTTTACCAACAAGCTAAACAAGCCTTTGATATGCCTTTTTATTTGGTACATCTTTGCTTTAATTAATTCTGATATTTGGAGGTCCGTCAGAAATACGAACGTGACATGAAATTCCTTTCTCTCTTCTGTACATCCATCAATTTAAGTCGTATTGCGACTACCAATGCCTTCTATCTCAACAAGAAATCCGACTGTAGAACTATATCGGCTTGCGTACAGACCCGATGTTCTAGGTTGGATGAGATATCATCTTTATTCAATGCCAAATATTACAATGTGCGGATTCTCCTCCATGATTACTCCGTGCATTTAAAAGTGTTGACAGGTCAATCCTGCTTACTCATCAGTCTGCGAATGTTGTGGAACCAGTCGTGTGAATCCCTATAATCATGTACTCTTTGAATTGCTTTGATTTTACCCAGCTGAGTAACAAAGTATTAGCGTTCGTCGTTCGACGATATTTTACAGAAATCAATCTTCCCCCTGCTTTTATCCTAATACATCGCGATACCTCCGACTCATCCAAAATTTATTTTATGTAAGCACGTTGACTAGGTACTTCTAGACAGCATTGTTCCATCTGATGAATCACAGTACTCTATCGAAATAGTATTGAGTGAGCTTCATTGCTGGTCCTCATGCAGATGTTTTATTAACAATATTTCTAACAGCCGCGGTGAAACTTTCTCCGTCTACGCAGCCAAAGGTCCAAAGTTGTCGAATGCTATTCGTCTTAATATCATGAGCTATCAGAATATTTGCAGTTCATCCAATGTTGGGTACATTGGTGCATATTTATCGTATAATCCTTCATGATCAACTTAACATGCCGCAAGGTGCGAAAACTTTCTTCTATGCATTGAGACACAACATGATTCCAGGACCCTGCTCCTTAACTTTTTAATCCGCGGCAGCCTATACATTTATTCTACTTCACTGGCTATACTGCTCAGCCAGTAATTTGCTGGTGTTCTTCAAATGGCTCCAAAATAATTTTGCGTTACATTAGGCACATCTTCAAATGTAATGGATTCCTGCAGAGAGCCTCTTTTTGAATTCATCGTTACTAAACAAGTTGGTGCATCTAACAGTATATCTTTAAAGGTTATAGAATATATTTTTAACCCCGTAAGTAATTAATCAAAATCCGTTTGCTGTTCCTAAACCATCTCGAAATGTTAGGTAGTGCATTTTCGCAAAACGAATCTTAATAACTTATCCTAGACTATTTCACCAACTTAGTTTCGGGCTTAAAGAAAGGAATCAGTAACAGAGGTTAATGGATACTTTAGTAAGGTGCAAGTAATTTTACTTTTTACAATTTGATTATAATTTCAGGTCTATTCTATAAATTATTACACCCGCAGTGTTTCAAAATTCAGTCCTTAAGGGAAAAACGATTTACCTTACAAATCAAGTTTATAGAAAAAGCAGCGGAAGTAGGGCATTCTTGATGTAAACTGCTAGCTCACTTTCGTAACAAACGGCGCATCTGCATTCAAGATACTCTTCCGTTGTATTAGTCATACAATCTTACTCCAACACTGCCAGAAATGAAAACACTAGTGCATAAGCAAAAATGTGTAAGGGTAAATACATCAGTTGACTTTGCTTTCGGTTAGCTAGCGGCTGGCTTCCTTCTATAAATCGCTCTTTTCCTACAATTGCATAATCGAATTCTACGCGGTATCAGTACGATGGTTGAATATTTTCATAGTGGTCGGCGCAAAAATATTTTTGCAGTTAACCAGCCACTGACCTATTTCTTCGCCTGGATATAACATCGCAAATTTGAGTTCCGTTTGGTGTTTAATGTGGTTTTCATTATATTTGTGAACGTGGTTGAAAAGCATTATACCTACCTTAAATTCTATCTGCACACGCATGTCGTGCCGCGGTTGTACACAGTCGCATATTTAACATACATACATATGCTGACGAAAGTTGGGAACTGGCAGCCGTTGAATAATCCACTTAGTTAGACAACATCTGTTACCCATTCCATTTGCTACCTTCTGTTCTAAAAGGCCAGCGCATTGAATATGATCGCTTTTTTAAAATTAAATTACATTCCTGTATACTGGAGTAGATGCGTTACAAAAGTTATTTATGCATAACTACATCGGTATTCTGAGTAATTATTGGTGATACAATAACCATTTATTTCGAAAGCATAGGCCAACATAGTTAGCACATCGTTGATGATCAGACGGTTTTCTGTGTTGCGTTGTGGACTCCATCTGATTTGATATTTAGTAATGCAAAACATTCCAGATCTTAAACGCTTATTGGCGGTTCCCGTAAAAGTACTGCATGATTAAAATACACAACTGCGGAGATACCAGTAGAGACCAAAGTTCTAAATTCACAAATCTCCCGCAAATAAATTACAGTGCTCGGCAGCTTCCTCTTATGATGATTTTACCCCACCATAACCGTAGGCTAAGAAATGTATACAGAAAAAGGTGGACAATTAGCTGGCGTTACATCTTGCGCTTTCGTGCATTCCCTATTCAGATGGAGCGGCAGTCAATCAATAGTCCATTTGCAATCGTACTTTTGCTGCCATTTTGTTAACATGACTGAAAAAGCTCAACAACGGGCCAATCATGGATGCACACTAGAATCTCAAGTCCCTAGCGTAACACACTCGCAGTATGTCCGTTGCTTCTTTTTGCTTTACTTAGGTTATTCTCCTAGAAGTACTCTCTTAATTGCTTAACAAACGCTAGTGTACCTAAGCTCATTCGAGCAGACTTGACGGGAGCTATTTGGCGTAATCCATGTTTTAGATCCCATCAGCGCAGCTAAATTTGTACGTGCACCTCTATTATTTTCAATGTCCTTACAAAAACACAGGCCGGTAGTTTTCCAACTTCCAAGCTACACAAATTATTTGTGGTCCAAATGAAAGTCAAATATAATTCCTATACAATGAGCCATCAATCAAAACTGTCGAGCGCTAAGAGGAGATGCTACCAAACATTATGTGTTCATTGATTTACCGTTGATTTGTTTACAAATCTAAGTGCATTATAAGGGACATTTATATCCTCTTATTTATCCACAAAACTGAATGCAAATCATCGTTACGTGCTAAGGGCATGCCTACATCAAACCCACACTTTTCTTGCAGAAGGACAGTTGGATATTTACGCGCACTGATCTTAATTTGCAGTCAAGCACTTACTGAGCTGCAAAGTTCAATAGTTCAATAGTTCAATAGTGTATGGTGGGATAAAAAGCAATAACTTTACAAGACCCACAGGATGGCTAATGGAAGAAAACAAAAGTTTCAGGTGTGACACAAAATTATCAGTAAGTTAGACACTGCAGTTTGTCATACCGTTATATAATGTGTATCATGTAAGCGCAAGTCCAATAGTCTTTCGAATGTCTCGATGTTTGGTGCGTTCACCACATGCGATGGCAGTGCGTTCCAGTGCGGACAGACACTAAGAGAGTAAAAAAACTTTCTACAATCTAAACGGGAATATTGAGTCACAAGTTTTAGTGCATGGCCTCGGCATCGTTTGTCGGCAGATAATGTTAACAGCGACTTACATGGATGGTCCTCTTCTCTCAGTATCCGGTAAGTGAGGATCAGATCACCGCGAAGTCGTCGGTATTTTAAGGAGTACAGACCGATCGAACGAAGGCGCAGTTCATAACTAAGGCCCGATAGACCACGTGTTGCCTTAGTGGCTCTTCTTTGTGGTTGCTCCAGGAGACGAATGTCCCGTTTTAACCACAGACGCCGTGCCTGCACCGCATACTCGAGGTGGGGACGAATGTAGGCGTTAATCAATAATGGCACGAGTTGCCGCTCGAAGGTACCGAGCGCTCGCCTCAAATGCCTCAAGTTTAAGTTCGCTATGTTAGCTGCCTTTGAACATTAGAGCAAATTACCCAGACCTTCTTGCACGATGACCCCTAAGTCTCTTTCGTTGCTCACCTGTTTTATAACGCGCTGCCCCAGGTGATATGTGTTGCTGCAGTTACTGCGCAGCGACAACAGGTGACACTTTTCAGGGTACAGGGGTAGTTGGTTGTTTACTGCCCATTCGTGAATCCGGTTCAGGTCATCCTGCAGATAGACAGGGTCAGATGTTGACTGAATAGCTCGCCACATCTTAGCATTGTCGGCGAATATTTGCATAGGTGATTGAATGTTGGCAGGGAGGTCGTTGATATAGACTAAAAAGAGTAACGGGCCGAGAACTGATCCTTGCGGTACGCCGCTAGTGACGCATAGGCTATCAGAGTGGGTGTTAGCGATCCTTACCTCGATTCCTCTGTCGTATAAGTAACTTTCCAACCATGTGAGCAAGGATCCGTGGATACCATAGGCCGCAAGCTTTCGGAGAAGTGCTGGGTGATTGACTCTGTCGAATGCCTTAGAAAAGTCTAAGTAAATCACATCTACGAGAACTCCCTCGTCAGCAGCCCTGGTCCATGAGTCCCGAGCAAGTAGTAGATTGGTGAGGCAAGATCGTCCGCGTCTGAATCCATGTTGGAGATGTTTGTAGATTTTCAAAATATCTCACCATTTCATCAGCGATTATAGACTCCATTACTTTTGATAGAACAGGAAGGAGAGTAATAGGTCGGTAGTTGGCAGGGTCTGACCGCTTACCTCCCTTGTATATCGGAGTGATAAGTCCACGTTTCCACTCAGACGGAAGTGTATGAGAATCAAATAGAAACTGGAAAAAGGTTGCAAGGTGGACTGCCATGGTGGGTGCAAGGGTTTTAAGTACTTTCGGACAGATCTTGTCAATTCCCGGCGTACTATTTTCCCTGAGCGACTGTAATTTCTTTGCCACAGATGTAGGGCTAAAGTTGACCGTGGATAAGCCGACGACATTTGCTGGGATGTGGCAAGGCGATGGTTCCATGGTGTGTCTAGTCACTGAGACAAACTGCATGAGCAATGCGTCCGCGGTCTCCTCTTCAGTAACCGTTAGGCCATTGACCGTCTCTAGTGGTGGTATTCCCGTCTTAACCTTCCTTTTGTCATTTACATACCGGTAGAGCAGTTTGTGATTGCTAGTAAATTTGCGTACCATAGTTTCCTGCCATTCGTACTTGTCAGCTTTAAGGAGTGAAGTGCAGTAGTTTCTGACTGTTTTGTAATGATTCCACGTGATATCACTTGGACCTAGCAAATGACCCCTCCAAGCTTCGTCTCGCCTATGCAACCACTTACGTGTTCTACTCCGGATCCAGTTGTTACTCCGTCGCGAAACTCGTAATGATACGTCTTTTGAAGCTGATTGTAGGGCCCAGTTTATCTTGCCTTTCAACACTTGCCAGGCATCATTCGCCGAAGTGTGCATCTGGAGGTCCCAGTCAACGGTTGTCGCTATAGTGTGAAGCTTGGAATAGTTGGTGATGAATCGTCGGGTTTCTGGTTCTTTGTCAACTATACTGGCATAACACACATAATCAACCGTTAGAACTGAATGATCGCTACAACCTAGCGGGGGGTTGTATGAAACAGACTCAACCATTAACTCCTCATTAGTCAGGATTAAATCAAGTATTGAAGGCTTGCTTGAACCGCGGTGTCTGATTGGTTGATCCACATGGTTATACAAAACTGCCATAGTCAAGAACTCAAGGAGTTTTGATTTGAAGCATGGCCCACTTGGGAACACAGATGCTATTGACGGTACATTGAAGTCACCCATTATTAGGTAGTGTGAGTAGTTTTTCGACATAGCATATTGGAGAGCATTTAACAGAATATCATCGCTGTCGGCGGAGGAGTTCGGCAGCCTGTAGACAACTGCTATGTGGCAAGCATCATGTGTCTTCTTCTGAGGACAACCATCGGGACCGGATAGCTGCAGCCGGCAAAATAAGGCGTCGGGGATAATAAGGGAATGCTCAGTGAGAGCTTCACATTTCTGGTGATCTCGGTAGTAGATAGCAACGCCACCACCACGAGATGGACGATCATTTCGAATGACTGACATTTCACTAATTTCAATTTCTGGATCCAAAATCTCGTTTGAGAGCCAGGTTTCAGTTAGTGCTATGATGTCCCAAGTTGCTGCTTCATGCCGATGGCGCAATTCCGGCAACTTGGAGTAAAGCCCTTGGGCGTTTGTGTAGCAGCATTGCATTTGTTGCCGCATTAGGAGGTGGGTTCGCTGTGTTTGACCGGCACAAACAGTGCCGGTCTGCCCACGTTTTTGACACGAGTGTTTGCACGCTTGGCTGGTCTATGGTCGGAAAAGCCAGGTCTGACTCAACTGTACCAGCGGTCTGTACTGCTTGCAGGAATGGTCTCAGTCGTACTTCTGGTGGTCCTAGCCTTCTGCTGTGGTACCACACGTTAATTGCCATTGATGCCATCTCCGGCGTAGCCAAGGTAACTTTCAAAATTTCCGGCCCGCTCCCTTGATAGTTTGGGGAGGAAGCTAAGCGGCTGACGTCGAATGCCACAACATTCTGCATGCCATAGAGTCCTGTGATGTAGCGCCACTCATCAATATTGTGTTTTTGTCTTTCACTGGTGTCGCCATGTTTCAGTTCGGGCACACCATGAACCAACACCACTTTCTTCATTACATTTTGACGAGACGCGGTTGGGTCGGATTTTCGCTTTTGTCTTTCCTTCCATGGCATGCCTGGAAAAATGCGGGCATTGAGAGAAGAGTTCGGTAGAATGTGGCTTGCTAAGAGAACATCCTCCAAGTCCTTTGTGTTGCCAAATGTTACTTGCAGTAACCGAGGTTCCCCTACGTGAGGAGACGATGGGTTTCTTGAAAGACGTGTAAGACTAGTTGGGAGAACGTTTAGTCCTAGTGCACAGCTTATCTCAGTCCAGCGATTTTGCTCTTCGGCTTGTCGACCTTTTAATGACTCGCTGGTGGGTTCTGGTACGTTTAAACATATGACTGTCATCGCTTGTTGGTTGCGTAGTAATTTAGTTTGTTGCAGTTCTTTTTGGGTGGAGATTTGTCGTGTGGGAGTGTTGGTCTTGTCTTGTGGGGAAGACAAGTCAAGGCTGCAGCAAGAATTCTCCTGTGCAACGATGTTATTCACACAGTTTGTAATGTGCTGCCCAGCTAATAGCGATGATCGTGCAATTTGTGCATAACTCTTTACGCCTTGCGGTACAACAGGAGATTTTATAGAATTTTCAACTGGCTTGGCATCACAGTTGTTTATCGCTAATGGTGCTTGTTTTTCGCCGGAACGTGTAACATTTTTAATGGATAACTTTGGTCTTTTGTTAGGTCTGGGGTTAGGGCTACTTAATACACAAGGCCACATTGAAGCAATGGGATACAGCCACCGAGCAATATGCGCCGGCTACAATGCTCCAAAATGAAGAACATATGTGCGAAATACGGGTCAGCATAAATATAAACCGTATTCAATGTTTCGGCAGCTTTAGCCACTTTAAACTTAAGCGGGCTGAGCTCATATTCAGCTAGTTCAAGCTGTACAATGGAATAACAGGCTGTTTGTGGTTTTGTGTATTGTGAATGGTCACCCAACTAGTCTAGATTGTAAATGACCTATTTCAATAAAATTATAGACTCCCAGCCACTAGTTGGTAAGTAAAGAATGTAAAGGTTATTTCACATGAACAAGCAAGGAGGAGAGTAGGCTTACTTTCAGAGTTGACGAATAAGGCGAAGCAAACAGTTAAAAAGCGTTACATGTAGGCTAGACCATCAATCAGTAGTTCGACCTCAGTGGTGGATTATATACGTCTGTATCAACCAAATTAATTACTGTACGAGTAAGTAAGAATAACTAAGGGTAGGGTCAAGTCCTCTCTCCAAAAGCGTCCGACATCTCAGCTAAATTTGCTTGTTGTTAACGGCGGTCTGCAATATCAGTAAGTGTTCACTTTCACTGCATACAAAATAATTTACGGATGCAAACTTGTGTGTACACTGCCTTCATCCATTGAATGCAAAATATCCGCGCTGTATACATCCACCCAATCTGTAAAGAAGTCATTATAAGTTCAGGTTATCTTTTCTCCGCAAGAATATTTCCGTTTCGACACCAAATTCCCTAAGAGGGATGCAACTGATAACGTAATAAAGTGGTGCTTTAAATCCGACATATCAGGTGCTTTCACTAGGCCCGCGGACCATGCATAGTTCCCTTGATACTCAAAGTCATAGAACTACCATGAAACGAGACCCCTACGAGTTCTGCGAACTGCAACAGCAGTTCCTCGCCGTAATTAATCCTGTTTCATACGCGCATTCTAGGATATTCCGTGCAGCGACCATAAAACAGCAAAGCGCGGGTATAAAATCTTTCAGATGAAATCCGTCACCCTGATCGCCCTTGTTGACGGTGTCGCCGAGGATTGAGAAAATAACGTGCGCGAAACGATCTTCCACCAGCAGAAACAGCAGCATTACTTTCAGTTTCGAGATAACGTCAGTGGCGATTGCGAAGTTGATGTTTTAGTGCAAGTCTGCGTTAATGAAGGTATGGTAGAGTTGGCATGCGCAACGCAGCAAACTACTTGTAGTGAAGTTTTGTACGGCTTGGATATTCCTCTGGTTTTAACTCTCGGCTGTCAGGTAACCTGTACTTTTTGGTTCATACAAATGGCTTTCCATCGCTGTAGCAAGGACCGCCATCTCACCGATCCTTGGTCTCAAAAGTCCAGGAAAACCTGATCATCCTATTATATCCTCACTAAAGTGCTTAGCATAGTGGCTGGTTAATCATCCATGTATCCACACCCTTATCCACTGGTGCATGATTTAATTACAATTTCATCCCTTCCTAAGGATATTTGACCCAATTTTAGTTTGGTGTCATCTGTAACAGATTCCTAATGCAATAGGTTTTTTCTGTCGCCATTTCCATTGCGTTGTATCACAGCTGCTACTTTCTATGATCGATGCACAGCTCATCCAATTTTACTTTACTTTACTTTACTTTTACTGGCCTTGTTTTCTATCTCCCGTCAACATCTACTCCTTTACGCACTGTGATTTGGCCGTCTATGGTTGGTCAATGAGATTGATAATAGTTTCATCCCGTATATAATGTGTTCATTTGTCTCCTGGCACTCTGATTTGTGCATAGGTTGCGATAGCGCTTTTCCTCCCTTCCGGATTAATTGCAATCTGACGTTGACAATGAAATAAAGGGGTACGGAATAAATGAATTTTGCCAACTTTAAGTAACAGTATTTATTTCATTCGTACCTTAGTTTTTGATATCCAAATGTTTTCTGATTTTAATATCGTAGGTCACGCTTCATTACAGTTTCGACCGGTTAATTTAACGCTACTTTCTCAGCTGCGACTCAAATTTTATATAACCACTTGTAGAGTAGTACTTATCTAGTTGATGATATTTATGTTCACAATCCGGATGCTAAACAAAGTGTTGGGCAGCTATGGAATGATAGAATCTGTGGGTTTAGCTTAACTTTTTGTCACTGTCCCACATTAAAACCATTAGTAGCCGACCTATCAACGGTCGGCGCAAAATCACGCCATAAAATAGGCCCGATGGCAATCCACTGGGTTGAAAGAAACTTTCCGGCACGTAACTCAAATAAAACGCATCCTTAACACGTTTGTTGAACTGAAGCTGTTACTTTTAATATGCTCTGGACCGAATCCACAAACTGCAACATATTGGCACTTGGAAATTACCGACAACAAGTTGGGGACATTTCGCTTGTCCTTTGTACGAAACTATCACGCTAAAATGGGGTAAGTTACTTCAGTATTAGCGCAGTGACTTGCAGTGCAACTCGGTGGTTGGTCCGGAAGCAGTGATCACATGTTATCTCCGCGATTGAGACACAACGATACCTGCTCTCTAAAGCACATTTCTCGTCTTAACATATTGTCTTCCGTGTTGGATACCCAATTGATAGTTGCCTTAGAAAAGGTCATGCAATAACGATAAAGCTAGGTTCCAATCACAAGTGACCTCAGTGTAAGCGATCTAGAATTTTCCACGTATCTCAACGACCAGTTGAAGTCCTATGAATGGGAATTCGTTGAAAGAATTCCGATAGTCAGTCATGTCAGTTCGCCTAGCGGAATTATTGTAGAAAAGAGACCATCAGTGCTTGATTTATTTCTCAAGAACGAAGAGCTCACGATCGATAAACTAAAGGTAGATTGTTCCCTAGGGCTGAGATAACAGTCACCATAATTTCCGACTTGGTATATTATGCGGAGTAGACGAAAATCATTTTGCACGGTTTAGTACAATTATAACACGATATACTAACAGGAATCATTGGTAAAGTCCACTAGGCTTTTTGTACTGCGATATTCTATTGTTTACACATGTAATTTTCAGCCCAGCGATTGTACAAAGGAAGTTACTCACACTGCGCTATCATAGCTCACCGGCAGCAGACAACATCCGTTGGACAGCACTGAAGGCTGCGGCAACCAAGCTAGATGAAACATTGTCACAGTCCTTCTAATGGTGTTTCTATATACAACAGGTTTCCACTATTGCGGAAGCATGGCATTATAACAACAATTTTAAAAAGTGGTAGCCGTTCAGATGCTGCAAACCATCGCCCAATGACTCTGCTCTCTGTGTTCGAGAATGTGATAGAATTAGTCGTTGCTGAGGCTCTAATGGACTACCTGGAAGCATGCAACATCTTGAAACCGGAGCAGCAAGGCCTCGTCAACACCGGTCATGCACCGCCAACTTTTTAATGACCCGAAGTATTTGGACGGAAGAGGCTGATGATGGGGCCGGAGTTGGCGTCATCTATCTAGACTTCTCTTAAGCTTTCGGCCGCCTAGATCACCGCATCCTACTTTACAGACTACATAGCGACGGAGTCGGTGATCCTCTTCCTGGTTGAATTGGCAACTTTCTTCACCAGCGGTAGCTTCAAGTGCGCCTTAGAAAATCACTGGTAAAACGATTGAGGTGGAATGTGATGTTCTAAAGTCTCGTTGTGGGGACCGCGCTTATTCCTTGTACTTATCAACAGGCAGGAAAGTGTTATCTCATTAAATTTCGCGCTTTTTGTTGATGGTATCAAGATATGACGGGCAAACAACAACAGTGAAAATCACGATCAACTCCAACATGACCTGGATTGCATTTATGAATAGTCAACGTGGAACCTGCTTCAGTTAAACATAGCTAAATTCAAGGTGACCTATCTGCGTCACCAGCCGGTGAGCTTTTACAAGCTTGGACACCACACCTTGTAGGAGGCCTCCTAGGAGCAGTACCTAGGTGTACTTTTACAGGAAGATATCGGGGGCTCAGCACAAGAAGAGTAGTCGTGGAGAACTGGCAATGAACAGTTCGACCTTCTTCGCAGAGCGTTCAGTCGGTTTGAACTCTCGGTGTTTCCCCAAATGCTTAATGCTTGTGTGCGACCGCACGTGAAATATGCCATCCAGGCGTGACAGCCTTGGCAGAAACAGGATCACCTTGCTCTCGAGACTCCTCAACGAAGGGCAACCAAGAACCACAAAACCCCTTTCATTTGCCTTATCAACGTAGACTGAGATCTCTAAAATCTACAGTAGTCAATATCGGCGTTTGTGGGGGATCTCATAATGTCTTATCAGATTCCGAAAACCCCAAACTACATTTGCCGTTGGCTGTTGGAATTGAACCACAGTACTAACCTAAGAGATTATCCACTGAGTCTAACAGTACCGTATAGCCGACTTGAATGCCGCCGAAATTTATCTTCCCACTGAGTGCGTCCGCCTTGAAACGCCCTCCCAAATCATTTCGTCCCTGCACTTAATCTGGCGCTATTAGTAGACGCGTCGTCCATGAGTAGTCTCAATAGCGCTTTATTTTAGTAGTTGTTTGCCAAAGCGCTACAAAACGCATTCTAACTGTGTCTTCCCAAACTCGCAACCAATGGATTTATACTTATCTGTGCAAAAATCTCGGCAATGCTACACGAGTCTGCGCTGAGTCCACTAACTGCTTTTCCCTTTATCATGCAAATTAATTTTCGCAATAATTATCATCTCACTAGATTTGTTTGACACTACTTTGTTACACGTAATACACCATCATTCCATTGTTCCATAATACTTAGTTCGTGTCTGTTGACCTTTTCAGTGATCTGATTAATTCCGCATCAAAAATTAGGCCTCGTCGTTCGTTCTGTAACAGCACCTTCATTAATTGGGAGCGGAACCCATAAACGCATGATAGTAAGAGAAGCAGCTTGGTTCACGTACCGATGTAATCACAGTCCTGAACGTGTGATGTGTAATGATTGTACCGCATTTGTATTTGATGGCTAATTGGTGACCAGCTGTGCCTACTGGAAAGATTTGTCTTGCTGTTCTGGATGTATAGTTGACAAGACGAGACGATGGCTCAATAAAACGGTGTGATTACTGGAAAACTACAAGGACAGACCTATAGGAGAACATCAACAGCTTTCCTCGGTCTACTACAAAAGTTGCCTTGTCAAGACGTTGTTCAATCGAGTCTATCCAGTGCAGTCTATGCAGTGCTGACGGTGTGTAGTCGGAATTATCATTCATTACACAGACATCACGGGTCAATGGGTATCCAGAGGCATTCCTCGGATTTCACGGTCATCCTGATGGGGAACAAATCAAGAGTAATTACTGTGCCCCCAAATGCCCATCTGTTTACGACTACCTTTCAAAAGTAATGCGGTGTCGGCTCAAATTGAACGACGGACGAACAAAGCTATGCGCCGTGAAATCAACGGTACCAAACACTGTCCCACCTGGCCAATCATAAAGCTGCCGATGCTCCCAACCAAACCTATTCAACAAGTCGCCGCTACAACTCATTGCATGTACGGATTCCTCTGTACCTGCGGAAGCGGTTACATTGGCAGAAAAGATCAATGACTAAGTAAGCGGATTAAAGAGCCCATGCTGGAGCGAATCGGTGGACTGATAGCATAACAAACAACCGGACAAAGAGAATCAGGCAAGCTGCGGCACCACCCGTCGCTAGACACCTAATCAGTATAGGTCATAAAGGCTACCCCGGGACAACTTTTACGGTTATCAACCGGAATGAAAACGCCAAGGTGATAAAGTTGGCCGTGGCTGTTTCTCTAAATCGGTACCGTCCCACCTTCTGTGTAAAAAAGCAACTGACATTAGCGCTTAAGATTACTTGGGTTTCATGACTTTGCTCCAGCGCTACTAGCTATTGTTTTGTGTTTGGGTGCATTTTTTCTGACTAATTCAAAACGACCGTTTCCTTCCCTTACTTGACCAATAAATGTTGCTAGGTTGCAGGCGATCAGATAAGACGAAATGGTACCATCTTTCAATGCCCGTCTTCTTATTGTTTTTATCAGGATGATTTTATGCCAATAAAAAGCTACAGTAGATATACACGAGCTGTGAAAGATGAAGCTGTTTATCCCACTGATTTGGGCAAACACATGCTCAGGGCGCCAAAATACAGCAAATGTTGTACCAGTACTATGTGCCAATTGTTAGACACGCCTCCAACATACATCAAGCACCCATGATTTCCTCCAAATTCCAGTATTTATAATTACCACTTTTCGTCCAGCAACAGTTTTGATGACCTTGCTATCGCTGTGCACCCATGCTTCCCAAGATTTAAATCAATTTACCCGAAAGTACTGCAGGTAGTAGTTGAGAGAATTTCCGTGACATTATCTCTATTTTTTAGTGGAGTTGGATTAATCTATACCTTCATGAAAAGTGGGTGATTGGAAACATTCTCCAAAATGTTAATGGTGGAAGTTGTTTTGAACCCGTCCAAATATCGCCCATCGGTTCCCTTTCTTTATTTTAAGGTGTAATGCTTTCGACCATTTCTGAGTCACTGATAAGCACAGTGAAATGCTAATGCATCCTAGCACTGAAGCTACGCGGTTTCTGCCGACAACATTGAAATATAATCAATCTTAAGATTGCGTCTGCAAATTAAACCGAAACAGCGAGTAAAGGGACGGAAACTTTTGTCATCTATCGGGACTTTTTACATGATTTCAACAACTTAGCAAACCGCATACTTCTCCATATGCTCTAAACCTACTGTATTAGAAACTTTGTCCAGAAACGAGTCATAAATTTCTTTCTTCAGTCGACTGCAGGTGTGAATCAAGCGCTCAGTGACTGATTTGGGTGAGGTGAAACCTTTTGTCCCACAAAGATTATTTCTGCGACCGCTTTTAGGCTTGCTCCTTATTAACCACCTCGAGTGTATTATTGAGTCAAATAACTTACCTTTTCCAATAATTTGAACATATACCAAGCAATTGGTAATCATGAAGCCACCCAGCAATTACAGTTCTATAGCTGAAGACTGTTGTACTTCCGGTCATTGCGGAGAAATGTAAACTTTCAGATGTACGTCAAGAAACAACTAAAGTCTACTGGCTAGAAAACCATATCTTGAAGACCACTTTACAAAAACACAACATTAAGGTTAGCATTCAAATGCCCTCTTCTGTTCGGATAAATCTGTGAGTGTTCCTAAACACGGGTACCAAAATATGGATTTTTTACTAGGTCACTCGATCGGCTTGATCTTTCCATTTTCTCGCATAAGTGCGATACGTTCTTGAGGCTTATGTGAAGTACGTTGTCTTGACCTGGTAACACTAGATAAAACTCGATCTGGCTGCAATAGAGACTCCTTAGCAGAGAGCAAACAAAACGCGAAGGCACTGTTCTATCCGTTATGATAGCTACGGCTGAAAAACCAAGTGTGGACAGGGTAGTTATCGTCGTTTAAGGGTAAAGCTATGCTGATATACCAGTTTCTGAGTAATCAGTCATATTTGTTGCCATCTCCTGAAAATTGGCGGAAACAAACTACTGAGTGACTACCAGCTAGAATGCCCCAAGAAAGTTATTCACACAAAATTTGTCAGTTATAGCACGCCTGTGTGAATTTTATCATTCACGCATCCACGATATCCATTCTTACCCCATCTATAGTACGCGATAAGTATACTGCTCATTAAGCAACGATAAGTAAGGGACAGGTAATTTTTACCTTGCTGTCAGGAAATCGAGGTTGACGGGATAGCATTTACAACCTACATATGAAAGCATATCCATATAAGCGCGGTTTACATTGAACTCAATTTTACGAAATTATGTAAGTACCACAGACCCTCAAAAACCTGTCAAGCCTTAGCTTATTTATTTGCAGTTTTTCATTGATCATTTTGCCCGTGTTACTAAGCAGCACTTCAACATTACACTCGGGAGTGCTGTTCATAAAACGAAATGGATTGGATCTTTACAAACATTATGTGCAAGCAACGTTTGCTCTCAAGAATTTCGAAATTTAGACTTTTCAGAGCCCTCGACACATTTTCTACCGATTATGATTTATACGATATTTGCAAAAGCTTGTTTCTAAGCTCAATTTAGCAGCCAACACGTTGACTATGACCCTTATAACAGAAATTTTGTGCTCCTTATCTGTACCTGAGTTTAGGCTAGTGACCCCAAATATCAGCCTTTCGTAAAGTAGCAGAGCAAAGCGGAGATAAGGTATAGCGCACTGGTAAATGGAAAATTGGTCTAAGTTTATGACAATAAACTGCCGAACTGCATACTTAAATTCCTAAGAATTTCAGTTGCAGTTATATCCAGAGACACAATTATTTCCGTACATTACGTAAAGCAGCCCAACCGTTAGGATACTGTTGAAGTTTCGCTACCTGAAAAGCACACTAAAAGACACTTGCGAAACATAGATTAAAACAATTTGTAATATGGTTACAAGGCATAAGCCTTGTAACTTCAGTGGCGCGTCGCAAGTAACAAGGTATAGATAGAAATTCGTCACATCTAGACTCAGTCAGACAGCAGCCACACGCCCGGAAAGTACTGTACGCGCTTTTCATCCGTTCAGGAATCATCAGCAGTGCGCATTCCATCGGACCCTTGGTAGGGTTCGAACCCGCAACTCGACTGTTGCCAGTCCGTGGTTGAGACCACTGAGCTACGGGGGACGGCAACCACCATCGTGAATAAGTTACTAGATGTGATATAGCGCCGCTCACTATCCACTGACTTACACGTTACTGCTGTGCAGAGGACAGGGTAGCCCCCTCACCAAGCGACGAGCTTACCAAACGTAAACCGTCAATTATCTTATGGCATAATAAGCAGTTTGGTCTGCGTACTGATTACCGAAGAGTAGTAGGGGGAGTTGAATGGTATAGGGTCCGATGGAATGCGCACTGCTGATGATTCCCGAAAGGATGATACGCGCGTACAGTGCTTTTCCGGGCGTGTGGCGGCTGTCTGATTGAGTCTAGATGTGACGAATTGCTACCTATACCATTCAACTCCCCCTACTACTCTTCTGTAAAAAGGTGTAGTTGAGAAAACTAAAAACTGGTTGGGCATACGAGGAAAGATTGAGATTATTTTTATCGCCAGGAACCGTCATGAATTAGAAAGTTCACGATTATAGGTTCCGCAGACAGGTACCAGTGACATGGCAACATGCAGTTGCGTAGAAATGCATTTACAATAGTAAAAACCATTACATTAGACAATGATTATGGATATGTGAGTTACGTTCTATAGTCCGCTGAATGTAAGAACAAAGTGGTTAATTTTGCTCTATAATGTTTGCAAAACGGTTTGATTTTTTCCGTAACCTGCTACATCCACTACAGTCATTGTTTCTTTTGGAAGTTCCTTTGTATAGGGTCTTTTGCGTAGGATGATTTTGGCACAAATTAGTTCCAGTTTCCTAGAGATTATACCATACTCAGTTTTCCCAGAATTATTGAACGTAGTTTGCCTCCTATTTGCATTGGATATCGATGCTAACCATACTAGAAATTACACGCGTCAGCACCTTAGTTACGGTGCTTACAAATGAGCAGGAAACCATAGAACAATGAGGTCCTTAAGCGCTATGTAACTGATATTACCGAAAAGCGTTACGAAACTGATTAGGTTTTACCCACATAGGTAGAATGCAAGAGCCGATGCAAGTATCTCCAAAATTACAATCCAATAATAACTAAAAGTGTATATACCTTAAGCCTGTTACATGTAGTGCCAAGATTTTGAGACTTTCAAATGCAACGTCAGACAAAGAAAAGTGCTTTCTTCTTTGGCGCATATGCGGTTGATTGGAATGATATTAAACATGATAAACCAGTTGTGTTCCTACAATTACCTAATTAAATTTACAGTTATTTGCATTGAACGCCTGGAGAAATCGTCTACCTCCCATACTCCTGAAACTCGATTATTTATTTCGGATGCATACAGTCCTGTTTCATATTGATTTCGCAATGCGATTTATGTTGATTTGAATTTCTCTCAGAAAGTGATATAAAGTTATGACTATTTTCTGGTCTTTATTGCCGCATATATCATTACCGGTCACTTGATGATAGAGGAGTATTACATGCAGAAACGTTACATTATATTGATATAAACCTAATCGCCTGACGTTTACTGCGTTCATAGTCTTAAGAGAATTACTTTATTGTATCCAGTTAACATGATAAGACAGACACAACAACCTAAGAATATGGCATTGGCGAGAGATTCTCAATGCGTTGTCCTGAAAATATAGTAGTGCAATAGTTCGTCAGCCTATGGATGTCACCAATTTACAAATACGGTCGTGGATTGTGTTAAGGTGGTGCTTCAATCCAAACAAAAGTTAGCAAGGTTGTTTGGGTGCAGGCGCATGTATCGCAACAGACTTACTTCATTGCTCCGACTCATGAAGGCGTCCTCCAAGAACACTGTCGAGTTGAGCAATTTAACCAAATCACCACCAAACGAAGGTTTGGATAACATTAATTATCAAGTTGGCTACACTGGTACTCATTTTTTAAAGAGTACACACAAAAGTTGCAAGCAACAGTCTACGTAATCGCTAGGCCGGACACAAATCCGTATGGCGCAGCGCAATTACTGGCCAAATTTTCAATAGCTGGAGTAACATCACCCAAAATGCGTACTTCTCCTGTAGTATTTCTGAGGTATGATAAACGTTCGTACACGTAAATTAACGCAAAATGCATACTTGACAAGGTAGTGGGTTGTGGATACGTTATCTATCATAACTGCAAAGTTTTTACACTCAGAAAGTCTCGATACCGTGATATGACACTAATTCGAAATGACGGTCACATCGAAGAAGCTGCACTACTTTTGTCCTAATTCAGCGACTTGAAGTATAGATTATTGCGTAATAACGAAACCTCGGATGCAGACCTACTTATGGTCCTCTGCGACTAGGACACAAACGCAACTTAATCATAAAATTTGAACTGGTTCCCTCATGTTCACTCAAGTGATGTAGGCCCACCTGACATGCACTTTGAGAATAGTCCTACGGTCAACATGCAGTACCGCATGTATCTAGATTGCCACATTTTATAAGATGTGGTAGTTTTAGCATTTTCAAGGCCCAGCTGTGGAAAATTATTGCAAGCAATCTGCTCGACAGCCGTGTCAGTTTGTCTACCAAATTTTATGGAAAACAGTCCATCAATGCTTGATTTATTGCACAACAACGAAGAACTCATAAGAGATAAGCTAAGGGTAGTGTGTCTCTTAGGGCTGAGTCGAAACCTCGCCAAACTTTCCAACAATGTGTGTTATGCGAACTGGCTAATGAAAGCATTGCAATTTTAACACAGTTATACCATAGGATGCATAAACAAGTTACATGGGAGGATCATCTGGACGTTGTTGGACTAAGATACTATGATTAGATAGGAGGAGGCTGTCAGCATTTCAAGTGTTCTGAACATATCCAAATAAGAATTCAGGAATATTGGTACTGCAAAGGCACTAGATTTAATTTGGAGAGGAACAAAAACGCATGGTGGTAAGGGAGGCGAATTGGCATGCGTACAAGGTGAAAGCAAGTTCCGACAACTCCAGCGTCCATTCCGTGCGGTGCGGTCCCCGCACCATACATATTCTGAGGAAAACCAACACAATTCCTCACTTTCTAACATACTTAAAGCAATCGCTTACATCCCTAGTGCAGAATCTTCCATTCTTAGTGCAGAAGCCATCATTATTAGTGCAGAGGCTTTGCTCCTTAATGCAAAGATAGCATCAGATACTCATCGCACCTGCATCCAGGTAACACTGCGTGGGCAGAGTCTACCAGCCAATAGGATTCGGTAGAGCACAGAATACTCACGCTTTCGGAGATGGGTAGGAAAACTGTGAGACATGGGTGAAACTGGCGTGGTCCCACTCAAGTGGACGGCAATTGAGACTTTACTAAACGGAGCTCAGCTGGTGCGCAGTGTGCCGCGCGCACTCACTGGACAATGGGGGTGTCTGAGACATCCATTGGAGCGCGCACAATCCCTGAGGGAAGGGCAACGCGTGCGCTCAGAGCACCCGGTATAAGCCTGAAGTGTAGTCAAGCTCCTTTTGTAAGTGAGCAAAGGTGGTGTCTGAGGCTCGGGCGCAAGTGATGCACGCAGAACAACAGTGCGCAATGTTGGCTTGGTACTAAAAAGGCGCTCTAAAAAAGAGGCGCAGATAGGTTGCCTCGTTTGGTGGGTATTCAGGCTAGTTCGGTCAGATAGTTGAAGGCGCAGTAGAAACTACCGTTTGACATCGAAGTCAAGTTGTCCGTATCATAAAAAGGGGAACGATCTCCGTCGCAGCAGGATGGATAACAACCACTACACGTGACTTCTTTCTTTATGCGATGAAATATCACTTTTGTGACGGATCCACTGGTCTACTTTGAACGTGGGGTAGAAGGTAATCATATCTCAAACAATTCGCCTCCATACACTCCACACAGATCAAATCTGATCGAGGTAGACAGGACAGCTCCCGGGTGGAATGATATAATCAGCAATGGATGGATGAAGGAAGCATGTGAGAGATGTTGGATTTTAGCCTTGTAATTTCCTACCAAAGCATATGTTAAACGGTGAATTACATTAGTTTCCTCCTTGTTCCGCAATTACACAGACATGTACTATTTTGTTGCGAATAGATTACACTACAAGCAGCTGGTCCCGTGAAATATGGGGATATTGCGAGCCGCTGCACTCTACGGCAATGGTCCCCAACCTTTGTATCGCCGTGGACCGCTCGGCGTTTGCTAATTGTACCCCGGCCGGCTGAGGGTATTGTTGAGTGTTTACATTCTAGATTGTTTTGAGTGAATAATTTCATTGTAATTGTGATTGAATAAGCCTTGAAAATAAAATTCATTTACACCAAAAAATAGATGTCAAGTGTTTTAATACGTTAACTCAATAGAACGCTAAATTACAGACAACCATGAGCGTATTCCTCTGAAACGAGACTGCTTCGTCTGAGGGAAATAGGAGACAATGAGGCTTGATGTTTGCTGCTTAGGTCCCGTTAATTTGGTTGCTTTGTTTCGGCTGCTGACAGTGCAGAAAACCCCGATTCACACAGTTAGGTTGTAAGAAATGACAATCTGCGCGTAATTCACTCTGAAGTTAATTGCAGAACACCGGCGAAGTTGTTTGTCACTAACGTACTATAAAGGCCGCCGTCATTTGCAATCGCAGTAGTGGTGCATAATGTGGGATAAATGAGTAATAATAGTGCGATCATCTCAAAGATTGTGTCAGCTGTTTAGAAACTGACCTGCAAATCGTCGAAATCCACAACCTCTAAATAATCATACACACATTTCTATTGTCATAATCATTATCGACCAGATGAAAAAATAGGAAACATAATGTTCTGTTGCTTGGCAATTGAAATGAAAGGAGTTTAGTTTTTCCCTCACGTCCAGAAGAAGTGCAAGCATGCCAGTGTGTTCGTTATGTATTGCGTAGGAGCGCGAAATATCAACTTCAACCTGTGCGTCTGTGAATGTATGTACGTTTTCAGAACATTTGTAGAATCCTGTTCCTGCTGATAGTCTGATTCATTATGCACACCCTCAGCTGATAGATTAATGTGGTTGGCGGGTCCCAGTTTATTTCTGTGTGACATGTTTGGAAATAAGAATCAACCGGATGGCTGTGAGCCAGTCTGCATCCAAACAATTCCTCTGAGAGCGTATCCATAGCAATTGCGTTTGAAGGAGGCACAATTTGCTCATATGTCTCAGGTCAAGTTTGCATTGTTCTCACAGAATCTATTTCCGCAGTACGAGGAAACCCCGCTTTACAAAACAGAGATGGTTGAGTTCTCCACTTCCTTTCAGGTAGAAGTTATGTAGAACACGACGTGTAAAAATTTACCCGTTTCATGAAATCAGTTCCGGACATATCTTTGTGGGATTCCATGATCGTTATAAGATGGAGAAGCCGTTTATTTTACTAAACTTCGATTTAAGCGACTGAATTAAACCCGGTCGTTGGATTGAAGTAACCCAGTGATGTTGGGTGACAGAATTTGCAATTTGATATTAAGTAAGCGGAATTAGGGAGGACAACGGCGTCGTCGATAGGTATGATGTTGCCTTTTGCTGTATTTTGCTGTTAACTCTTCGGAAATAGCTGCAGTCACCCATGCCCTTTTATTATCCTTGTAAACTGCCGGTAGATTTTCATGTTGATATTTTTAAATTCCGAGTATTGACTGATTTCCAATTCACGGCAGCCGGTTCTCGCTCCCCCAGTGTGGTAGTGCACAGCAAAACTGTGATACGCGGCTTGCTATCTTTTCCCACCTGCGCATTTCTATCCTTTTACACAAAGCCTTTATCCGGCGTCGTTTTGAAAATCATATCAGTTTCTTGTGAATTAAAAATGGCTTGTGCTTTGAGCCGGAGTGTATTTCGGATAATTTTTCTGCCTAGTCGGATGCAGCACACATCTGAATCACCGCTTTCGCCCGAGTGCTTACCAAACACAAGATCGTCTACTGATGAAAGCTTGTAGCCAACTGTTTGACGATGTAAAGTTTGTGTTTTGCAATGCTTTTGCGAAGTGTGGTGCTCGTTCTTGAATCACGTGCCCAGATAATGGGATTTTCCCGTCAGTGCTGACTGGCACTATTTCCAGCAACTTGCGTTCATGTCCACGATACCCATTTTTCTATCATGCTTCCTTTTCAGTTGTGATCCAAAAAGTCATTAAAAAACGGCTTTCCACTTTTATGTTACAGGGATTGTTCTTACCACGCTGAAAGTTTTCACCAATGATAGCGAACTGATCCTTCTTAACATCGTCGAATCACTGATAACATGAGTCTAAGTGTGAACATTTTAGCTTTGCTGAAATAGAACTCACCATTTTGTGCTTTGTAAGAACGCTCAAAAGAATTATATAAACAAGCATGAATATTCAGTAAGCACGTACGTAAGCAGTACCCGCGCAGTTCTGACAATCGACTGGTTACACAGTAAACAAATACACACAGTAAGTGATAGTCACAGTACTTGCGACTATATAACAATATCACAAATCCCAGAGTGCGCGAGGAGAGTACCACTGCTCTTTTATTGTGTAACATGGCTCCATCAGATTTGTTCATTACACAGCCCACGGCAGGATACATGCATTTGGTGAAAACACGGGGGGTGGTAGTGATGCGTCACACAACAATCCTGGTGTGGCTTCTCTATGTCGTAGGTTGTCCACCGAGCCTGTCCAGCAACCACGACGAACGCGCGACACGGAAGATGATGACCGGGCATACGCAGTACGTGTCCAAGACACCGCAGCTGACACAGTCCGACGAGCTCCTCCAGTGAATGGCTGACTCCAACCAAGCCACGCTGTCTAACTTCCACATTGGTTACTTGGTGCAGCGGCCATACACTGGCAATCGACCTCAAACAACTGTGTTCAAAGACAGAGAGACGATGCAGGTCAGCGATACGAACAGGCGAAGTCTCCCAACCGTACCTCAGTACAGTGCGGACAGTCGCACAGTAAACCCGTCCTTTGATGGACATACCGATGTCTTGGCGGCGCCACAAGTGCTTTAGCTTAGAGAAAGCGCGGCGAACTCTTGATATACGCAACAAAATCGGGTCTCCAATACCTCCATTGGTTATGATACAACTACCCCAGGTAGACAAAAATCTCCATAATCTCCAGTGTCTAAAAACCAGGAGTGAGTGCAGGTACAGGCATCTGAAAGTCTTGGAAAAAAAGCTTTGCACTTGGATGGGGAAAAGCCATCCATATTTTGACGCTTCAATCGCCAAGCGGTTGCGTGCAAGTTAGACGGCCTGTGGACCGTCACCCAAAAAGACGATATCATCAGCGTAGTTCAAATTAACAGCTCGGCTACCTGGGAGGAGCTCAACGCCAGCGCGTTTAACGAATTATGCAGAGAATTCTTTAGGACTTCTTCAATGGCAAGGTTATAAGGATATTTGCACCTGCGTTTTCCCGGAATATTCGGATAAAAGCTTTAGCCAGAAGTTACATATATTGACCTTTTATTTACAACACCATCCATGATTGTGTCAACTCATATAGCAAATGTGCATCAGCAGCGAAACTTCCAAGCAAATTCATCCAACCCTTGATGCCAGCCTCTGGGAGAGAATTTACCTTGATTTCCCTGGTCCCGTTCAAGGCATACCAAGTAGCCGGACGTATACCTGATGAACACAACTACGACAGCGGCCACGATACGAAAATTGCAACAGTAATTTGCACACTTCGGTTCACCAAACACCTTGGTTTCCGATAACGGTTCGCAATGTATCTCCGACCATGTTGGTGTTCTTGCCAGGGTAATTGTATCAAGCACTGCCGGTGGCCTCTGGGATATCCTCAGTCCGACAGGTAAGCAGAATGATTCGTGGATACCATCAAACGTTTACTTCTAAAGCTGCGGTGGGCAGGACCCATAGAGGAGAAGAAACAGCTATTCCCAGATTACTTCTGGGCTAAGCAAAACCCCGATCTACCGGGAGGCAGACCCCAGCGGAAGCCATGTTCAGGCGTGAGACACGTCCTCCAATTGATGGAATACTCCCTAAGTTTACGCAACGGCTACTGGCATCGGACGTGAACAGAAGTTTTTTACTAGGGGAGCCGGTGTACGTGTTGGACGCATGGCCAAACCACAAAACCTGGCAATCTGCAGTGGCACGATAAAGAAAATGCTCTGTGCTCTACGTGGTGTCTGTCGGGACGTTGTCTGTCATACGGCACGTTTATGAGCGACGCAAAAGACGAATCGAACAAACAATCACTTGTACTTTCGAGTTACCGTTTGATATATTGCTGGACACGTTTGAACTACCAAATATTTTTGGGCGTATTGATTCGACAGAGACGTTCGCAGAACCGTGCGACGGAATCACTGGGAGAACTATGCGGCTTACTAAACCTATGCAACGTTTACAAGTGAACCCAGCGCTTCATTCGGGGAACGTGTTTTCAGAGGGAGATGTTACAATAAGCAATTTGGTGCCTTAAATCTACTATATCATTCCACACACCCGACTGTGAAATTTACACCCACCAAATGATCCACTCTGTTCCATATCCATCAGGCCGTCTCCAGTCCGAAACACTTACACCGTAACCTTTGTAGTCGGCTGTCTTCTCCATTCCATATGATTTGAGATCTGGTCCATACACTGCCCGGTGCGGTGTAGGTCTTTGTTCTGACGGCCCTAAGCCCCAGTAACCACAAGTATTACCCTTAGGTGAGCGACTATGCAGGATGGAGTTTGCGTGCCGTTCCTTGCCGTATGTCTGGTTTAAGAATGGTGCATTAGAAATCCCTAGACTATGGGAAGATTGCGTCGCTCCGAAACAATGCATTTGCATCTGATTGACTGATGGCGCTCAACAGCAATGGACAAGTATACTACTTAGGCGTCCCGTGAAGTCCTCTCTAAGTTCACTAGACCTGTGTTATTCTTCAAACCTTTAATAGCTGCGATCTACAGCGTTTAAAATATATCTACCTGGGAGCTTCCCGGCAGTCGACTTTTGGCGATTTGATTAGCTGTAGGTAAATCCTGAGTAGTTATTCTATCATGTTACTTGCATGCTTGGTTGTTGTATCCGTACGCGATTGCTGCATACCTATTCACGTGTAAATCTAATTTGACAACGGCTAAATCTGTCTGCATTTGCTAGCAGCCTTTGAGGCACTAAGCTCCCTGCAATTGCGGTGGAACATTGAATGCGAAGTTTCACTAATCTCTTAACAGTTTTTACTTCGTGTCTAGCCCGCCCACATGTATCCTGCGGACATCCCTTGGCTCTCTGAATACCCTGTGGTGTAACATCCCAACGGTGTAATCACAATCACAGCGGTGACTCAAAGTGCTGTCGGTGTACCACTTTACTCCCCTAATTTCTCACACCTTGCCCGTTATGGATGGTGTACCGATACTTCTGCCACACTTGTGTGAATAGGCACATAAATCACGCGCCGTCCTAATGTACATGCCATAACGGTGATTAGATGACGGCAAATGGACTATGCGGGCATAAGTGCAGCCGGAATTTAGGAGGTCATGTTAACGAGCCCGGCAACGCTAAGGTGTACAGGTAATGTCAGGCTGAGGTACACATATCTTAATTACAGAATAAACGATGGACTGAATGTACTCACTCCGCGATTCCAGTTGGACCATTCGCGTCATTTGTGATCAGTCTATCTATGCAGCCACCGCACTGACTTTCCACACAACCTAATATGTGACCGCAACTGTTGATTCCACTGGATCACAACCTGTTATATCGCAACAGGAAACAACTGTCATCGTAACACTCGAAGTACTCCATGTCCGAAGGAAGCACGCAGGACTGAAAGCAATAGCAACCGAGCGCCACTGTGCACTCCACTTAGGTTGGACCGACACATATTTTAAAAATAATGCCAGCAGTGACAGTTACCGTGCCATTTATCATGGATGTTGAAGTATTTACAAATCAAGTGGGCGTAAACAGCAGCATACTTTTGCCTTACATGATGCACCATTTGTTGACAGTGGATCAGTGTCAAGCAGCGAGTGATTCCGCCGTAACCTGCACCAAAATTTCATCCTCCACTCCGTCTTGCTCAGAACATCAGCTGGATCTCCTTGGAGCATTTCGCTATAACTCCTCCTCTTGTCTTGTTTAACGTAGGCCTTAATGATGCTCCAAATCCCTTCAATGGGTTCAGTTGTGGAAATACGGTGCGAGTCGTAGCAGCGTTCCCCAGGTGTAAGCTTCTTAATGAAGAACACGTTCCAGATTCGTGTGACATGGGGCGTCTCACAAACAAGAACACAGCTGTCAGACAAATGTCCACCATCTGTATCAAGCATCTGCCGCAACCAGCGCGTACATCTTTCCTTATTTAACTGACCTTAGCAAGGAATCCCTAGCAATCCGTCGCTGTCATTGCGCTTATTCTGTGCACATTTTGTCCCGACTGTTGGTCACCGTACATTGTGCATGGGTGCCGCGTGCCGGTCGACCCTTTGTGCGCACGCAGAACAAATTGAAGTTTGTCTCCTCCATCCCTACTGCTCGCCGTCCTTCAGCCCCAACCTCAACAGTATCAGGACATAAACCTTCCTTAGCCACTTGTTCTCTATTTTATTCATAGATTCCGGTATTGAATGCAACCTCTTCATTGTCAGCAGCCGACCGTCTAGGTAGCGAGCAATGTTGCTGATGCTTACCTCCACCTCGAACTCACCCTTCAGTTGTAACCGAAGAGTTTCTGACGTCACCGTTGGCTCCGATTCAACTCATTCAACCAGGCAACCAACATGACTCTCCGACAGTGAACTTCGACATGTCGCGGTAGCAGTACTTTTGGCTCTTTCGATTCAAATTTTCTCACTAATCTGAGTCAGGTGTTCACGTTTACCTGTAACACATGCAACATTCTTCCAGTTGTCGCCTTCCTCATAGGTCTTCAATATAATGGCCTTCACGTCAACCAGATGGTGGATACGCGTTCCTCTTTGTTCCATCGCGATTAGCCTAAACTAAAGGTAACAAGCCATAAAAAGCTAATGAAAACACACCTTGCGTCGATAAACGAATCTTTCGAAAACGCTTGCTGTCGCAACCTATCCTATCTCTACGCAATGCCTGGGAAAGCCAGAAGCGATGAGCTGGCTGACCAGATGACGAATGTTTTATCATTAGTCATGTCCATTTTATAGACCAACGCAATGGCATTTTTGCTGTACGTTCCACTCACTCCCTCTCAGGTCCTTTGCTGTCTGCTGTTTCGGTGTACTGGTTAACACATAACGTTAGCCACGCGTAGAACATTCGTAACATTTTCTGGCCAACGTGCCCGGCCCTTTCGTAATTTGACCCTCCGCATCCACATTAGGTGGTTCCATGCTCAGGTGCAAGAGCTTCTTGGGCGAGCGCGCAAGTCACCGCTGACCAGTGTGCATTTCGTCTCCACTGCCACATCTGTTAGTGTTGTACAAGTGTGAAGTCCCAGGCAGCATGACTCACCAGTTTTGGAGACACAAATATCTGTGTTCTACGGCCGTCCCCAAATGACAACGTTCGCAGGCCTGACATGACGGGCCCCCATCAGACACGTCCAGCGACTCTTTCGTAGTTCGACTCGCGAAAGCTATTAACATGTTGGTCCACGCAGCACAAAGACGTCGGAGTATGTACACAGTAAGGTATCTTTCGACGTCGTATGTTCATGGACTTAGCCGATTTGCTAACGCGTCGCATGTTGAAAGGCTGCTTTTACCCAAATGCGACGCAAAGATGTGATTTGTGCGACGGTCTAAAGTTTCCGGTTTGCCAGACATAAAAAACGATCCATATTCCAGTAAATTATTGGGTATACTGAGATTCGGCAGGCTAACTATTCATTATTTAAAATGAAAACCGGAAATCAAATTGTGTGCTAAGTATCTTTTTGTTCCATGTTGCAGAGGTGAGTGGCAGGTGGCTGCACAAAAGTGAGCGGTCTGGTCGGATTAGCATTATTAAAAAGTACGAGTTGCCTGTGTGTGGAGAACGTTGAAATAACCTCGCAGGATGTAACTGCAGCTAATCAGCTCCCAGGAAGATATACAATAAAACTTTTGCAGACCAAAGGCTAAAGGCTTTAAGAACAACACAGGTCTAGTGAACTTAGAGAGGACTTCACGGGACGCCTAAGTAGTATACTTGTCCATTGCTGTTGAGCGCCATCAGTCAATCAGATGCAAATGCATTGTTTCGGAGCGACGCAATCTTCCCATAGTCTAGGGATTTCTAATGCACCATTCTTAAACCAGACATACGGCAAGGAACGGCACGCAAACTCCATCCTGCATAGTCGCTCACCTAAGGGTAATACTTGTGGTTACTGGGGCTTAGGGCCGTCAGAACAAAGACCTACACCGCACCGGGCAGTGTATGGACCAGATCTCAAATCATATGGAATGGAGAAGACAGCCGACTACAAAGGTTACGGTGTAAGTGTTTCGGACTGGAGACGGCCTGATGGATATGGAACAGAGTGGATCATTTGGTTGGTGTAAATTTCACAGTCGGGTGTGTGGAATGATATAGTAGATTTAAGGCACCAAATTGCTTATTGTAACATCTCCCTCTGAAAACACGTTCCCCGAATGAAGCGCTGGGTTCACTTGTAAACGTTGCATAGGTTTAGTAAGCCGCATAGTTCTCCCAGTGATTCCGTCGCACGGTTCTGCGCACGTCTCTGTCGGTTCAATACGCCCGAAAATATTTGGTAGTTCAAACGTGTCCAGCAATATATCAAACGGTAACTCGAAAGTACAAGTGATTGTTTGTTCGATTCGTCTTTTGCGTCGCTCATAAACGTGCCGTATGACAGACAACGTCCCGACAGACACCACGTAGAGCACAGAGCATTTTCTTTATCGTGCCACTGCAGATTGCCAGGTTTTGTGGTTTGGCCATGCGTCCAACACGTACACCGGCTCCCCTAGTAAAAACGTCTGTTCACGTCCGATGCCAGTAGCCGTTGCGTAACCTTAGGGAGTACTCCATCAATTGGAGGACGTGTCTCACGCCCGAACATGGCTTCCGCTGGGGTCTGCCTCCCGGTAGATCGGGGTTTTGCTTAGCCCAGAAGTAATCTGGGAATAGCTGTTTCTTCTCCTCTATGGGTCCTTCCCACCGCAGCTTTAGAAGTAAACGTTTGATGGTATCCACGAATCATTCTGCTTACCTGTCGGACTGAGGATATCCCGGAGGCCACCGGCAGTGCTTGATACAATTACCCTGGCAAGAACACCAACATGGTCGGAGATACATTGCGAACCGTTATCGGAAACCAAGGTGTTTGGTGAACCGAAGTGTGCAAATTACTGTTGCAATTTTCGTATCGTGGCCGCTGTCGTAGTTGTGTTCATCAGGTATACGTCCGGCTACTTGGTATGCCTTGAACGGGACCAGGGAAATCAAGGTAAATTCTCTCCCAGAGGCTGGCATCAAGGGTTGGATGAATTTGCTTGGAAGTTTCGCTGCTGATGCACATTTGCTATATGAGTTGACACAGTCATGGATGGTGTTGTAAATAAAAGGTCAATATATGTAACTTCTGGCTAAAGCTTTTATCCGAATATTCCGGGAAAACGCAGGTGCAAATATCCTTATAACCTTGCCATTGAAGAAGTCCTAAAGAATGCTCTGCATAATTCGTTAAACGCGCTGGCGTTGAGCACCTCCCAGGTAGCCGAGCTGTTAATTTGAACTACGCTGATGATATCGTCTTTTTGGGTGACGGTCCACAGGCCGTCTAACTTGCACGCAACCGCTTGGCGATTGAAGCGTCAAAATATGGATGGCTTTTCCCCATCCAAGTGCAAAGCTCTTTTCCAAGACTTTCAGATGCCTGTACCTGCACTCACTCCTGGTTTTTAGACACTGGAGATTACGGAGATTTTTGTCTACCTGGGGTAGTTGTATCATAACCAATGGAGGTATTGGAGACCCGATTTTGTTGCGTATATCAAGAGCTCGCCGCGCTTTCTCTAAGCTAAAGCACTTGTGGCGCCGCCAAGACATCGGTATGTCCATCAAAGGACGGGTTTACTGTGCGACTGTCCGCACTGTACTGAGGTACGGTTGGGAGACTTCGCCTGTTCGTATCGCTGACCTGCATCGTCTCTCTGTCTTTGAACACAGTTGTTTGAGGTCGATTGCCAGTGTATGGCCGCTGCACCAAGTAACCAATGTGGAAGTTAGACAGCGTGGCTTGGTTGGAGTCAGCCATTCACTGGAGGAGCTCGTCGGACTGTGTCAGCTGCGGTGTCTTGGACACGTACTGCGTATGCCCGGTCATCATCTTCCGTGTCGCGCGTTCTTCGTGGTTGCTGGACAGGCTCGGTGGACAACCTACGACATAGAGAAGCCACACCAGGATTGTTGTGTGACGCATCACTACCACCCCCCGTGTTTTCACCAAATGCATGTATCCTGCCGTGGGCTGTGTAATGAACAAATCTGATGGAGCCATGTTACACAATAAAAGAGCAGTGGTACTCTCCTCGCGCACTCTGGGATTTGTGATATTGTTATATAGTCGCAAGTACTGTGACTATCACTTACTGTGTGTATTTGTTTACTGTGTAACCAGTCGATTGTCAGAACTGCGCGGGTACTGCTTACGTACGTGCTTACTGAATATTCATGCTTGTTTTTATAATTCTTTTGAGCGTTCTTACAAAGCACAAAATGGTTAGTTCTATTTCAGCAAAGCTAAAATGTTCACACTTAGACTCATGTTATCAGTGATTCGACGATGTTAAGAAGGATCAGTTCGCTATCATTGGTGAAAACTTTCAGCGTGGTAAGAACAATCCCTGTAACATAAAAGTGGAAAGCCGTTTTTTAATGACTTTTTGGATCACAACTGAAAAGGAAGCATGATAGAAAAATGGGTATCGTAGACATGAACGCAAGTTGCTGGAAATAGTGCCAGTCAGCACTGACGGGAAAATCCCATTATCTGGACACGTGATTCAAGAACGAGCACCACACTTCGCAAAAGCATTGAAAAACACAAACTTTACATCGTCAAACAGTTGGCTACAAGCTTTCATCAGTAGACGATCTTGTGTTTGGTAAGCACTCGGGCGAAAGCGGTGATTCAGATGTGTGCTGCATCCGACTAGGCAGAAAAATTATCCGAAATACACTCCGGCTCAAAGCACAAGCCATTTTTAATTCACAAGAAACTGATATGATTTTCAAAACGACGCCGGATAAAGGCTTTGTGTAAAAGGATAGAAATGCGCAGGTGGGAAAAGATAGCAAGCCGCGTATCACAGTTTTGCTGTGCACTACCACACTGGGGGAGCGAGAACCGGCTGCCGTGAATTGGAAATCAGTCAATACTCGGAATTTAAAAATATCAACATGAAAATCTACCGGCAGTTTACAAGGATAATAAAAGGGCATGGGTGACTGCAGCTATTTCCGAAGAGTTAACAGCAAAATACAGCAAAAGGCAACATCTTACCTATCGACGAAGCCGTTGCCCTCCCTAATTCCGCTTACTTAATATCAAATTGCAAATTCTGTCACCCAACACCACTGGGTTACTTCAATCCTACGACCGGGTTTAATTCAGTCGCTTAAATCGAAGTTTAGTAAAATAAACGGCTTCTCCATCTTATAACGATCATGGAATCCCACAAAGATATGTCCGGAACTGATTTCATGAAACGGGTAAATTTTTACACGTCGTGTTCTACATAACTTCTACCTGGAAGGAGGTGGAGAACTCAACCATCTCTGTTTTGTAAAGCGGGGTTTCCTCGTACTGCGGAAATAGATTCTGTGAGAACAATGCAAACTTGACCTGAGACATATGAGCAAATTGTGCCTCCTTCAAACGCAATTGCTATGGATACGCTCTCAGAGGAATTGTTTGGATGCAGACTGGCTCACAGCCATCCGGTTGATTCTTATTTCCAAACATGTCACACAGAAATAAACTGGGACCCGCCAACCACATTAATCTATCAGCTGAGGGTGTGCATAATGAATCAGACTATCAGCAGGAACAGGATTCTACAAATGTTCTGAAAACGTACATACATTCACAGACGCACAGGGTGAAGTTGATATTTCGCGCTCCTACGCAATACATAACGAACACACTGGCATGCTTGCACTTCTTCTGGACGTGAGGGAAAAACCAAACTCCTTTCATTTCAATTGCCAAGCAACAGAACATTATGTTTCCTATTTTTTCATCTGGTCGATAATGATTATGACAATAGAAATGTGTGTATGATTATTTAGAGGTTGTGGATTTCGACGATTTGCAGGTCAGTTTCTAAACAGTTGACACAATCTTTGAGATGATCGCACTATTATTACTCATTTATCCCACATTATGCACCACTACTGCGATTGCAAATGACGGCGGCCTTTATAGTACGTTAGTGACAAGCAACTTCGCCGGTGTTCTGCAATTGACTTCATAGTGAATTACGCGCAGATTGTCATTTCTTACAACCTAACTGTGTGAATCGGGGTTTTCTGCACTGTCAGCAGCCGAAACAAAGCAACCAAATTAACGGGACCTAAGCAACAAACATCAAGCCTCATTGTCTCCTATTTCCCTCAGACGAAGCAGTCTCGTTTCAGAGGAATACGCTCATGGTTGTCTGTAATTTAGCGTTCTATTGAGTTAACGTATTAAAACACTTGACATCTATTTTTTGGTGTAAATGAATTTTATTTTCAAGGCTTATTCAATCACAATTACAATGAAATTATTCACTCAAAACAATCTAGAATGTAAACACTCAACAATATCCTCAGCCGGCCGGGGTACAATTAGCAAACGCCGAGCGGTCCACGGCGATACAAACGTTGGGGACCATTGCCGTAGAGTGCAGCGGCTCGCAATATCCCCATATTTCACGGGACCAGCTGCTTGTAGTGTAATCTATTCGCAACAAAATAGTACATGTCTGTGTAATTGCGGAACAAGGAGGCAACTAATGTAATTCACCGTTTAACATATGCTTTGGTAGGAAATTACAAGGCTAAAATCCAACATCTCTCACATGCTTCCTTCACCCATCCATTGCTGATTACATCATTCCACCCGGGAGTTGTCTACCTCGATCAGATTTGATCTGTGTGGAGTGTATGGAGGCGAATTGTTTGAGATATGATTACCTTCTACCCCACGTTCAAAGTAGACCAGTGGATCCGTCACAAAAGTGATATTTCATCGCATAAAGAAAGAAGTCACGTGTAGTGGTTGTTATCCATCCTGCTGCGACGGAGATCGTTCCGTTTTTTATGTTACGGACAACTTGACTTCGATGTCAAACGGTAGTTTCTACTGCGCCTTCAACTATCTGACCGAACTAGCCTGAATACCCACCAAACGAGGCAACCTATCTGCGCCTCTTGTTAAGAGCACCTTTTTAGTACCAAGCCAATATTGCGCACTGTTGTTCTGCGTGCATCACTTGCGCCCGAGCCTCAGACACCACCTTTGCTCACTTACAAAAGGAGCTTGACTACACTTCAGGTTTATACCGGGTGCTCTGAGCGCACGCGTTGCCCTTCCCTCAGGGATTGTGCGCGCTCCAATGGATGTCTCAGACACCCCCATTGTCCAGTGAGTGCGTGCGGCACACTGCGCACCAGCTGAGCTCGGTTTAGTGAAGTCTCAATTGCCGTCCACTTGAGTGGGACCAAGCCAGTTTCACCCATGTCTCACAGTTTTCCTACCCATCTCCGAAAGCGTGAGTATTCTGTGCTCTACCGAATCCTATTGGCTGGTAGCCTCTGCCCACGCAGTGTTACCTGGATGCAGGTGCGATGAGGATCCGATGCTAGCCCTTGCAATAAGGAGCAAAGCCACTGCACTAATAATGATGGCTTCTGCACTATGAATGATTCTGCACTAAGGATGTAAGCGATTGCTTTTAAGATGTTATGTAAGTGGGAGTTGGTGTAGTAAATGGGAAGGCCGAGCGGAAATAATTTTGCCAATACAAGCTCCTGACCCATCATATGATCGGTAGTTTAAATTTTTCTCAATGCGCACATAAGCGTGATCGCGGAGGATGTTGCTCTTTTGTGTTTATTGTGTCATACTGTGTCCGCGGATTATCAAACTTTATCACATGCTTGCCCAATTCCCTTAAAGTTTGTAACTTGCCACTTTTACCTTTAGTACTTCCACTGTACTACAGAAGCTGCTATCATTGTACATCTATATTTTCTCCAAACTCGACAACGCTCACCCATTATTTGATACAGATAGTCATTGCCAGGCTAGAAAAGGCATTATCTTGGCGCATTTAATGATGTTTCGATGGGCAGCAGTTTGTTAGTTTGCAAAAAGAGTGTAAGATTCCCTTACTTTTGATAAATGATAATTGTTTTATATCGAAGCTATCGTACAGTGCTTTTTCCGGTGCATTTGAAGATGCTAAATGCAAGAACTGATGAGAAACCTAGCTGCTACTCACAAATTTGTAACATCAAAACATCGGAGCAACGCCGCCTCCGTCCAACCAGGGACGTAAAATCAACGGAGTGATTGTGCGTGGCATTTGGACCGAAATACTCGATAGTGGGACAGGAAGTCTCTTTATCTGCTTAGCGTATTTTAAAATACTCCACGAGCTAAGTCGCAGCATCCTTATTCATAATATGCAGGTTTTTGAATAGTTGGACCCCTTCCTTTGGTGAATCTGAAACCTGCTTCTACGGTGACAACTAATGTCAATCTTCGACTTACTATGTGATCTAATTTAAGTGAAACGCAGCGTCCTACAAATATAATTGGTAAGACCGCGGTTGTTTTCGGGTTGCATTTTCGACCACTCACGCGGCTTCGTTTAGAATGTCTTTCATTTCACCAGTGACATGGGCAGGTTGAGGTTGTCTGTAATTGGGAAGAGCGTAATTTTAGCTGCGAGACCCAGTTTACATCTCTGCATTTTTATACACGAATCTACCAGCATTTAAACTCGATGAACGCAAACAGCTCCATCTCTGTCAACATCCAAATTGCATACATATACTTAGAGATCACATCATGCAGGTCATCGCACATAACCTTACAAATATACAACGCGGATTACATTCAGTATGCATATTTAAGACCTGACAACACAGGCATCAAGATGATGCAGGTGCAAATGCGGTGCCAAAGCGATGGCCATCTGACCAACCAACTGCGGCTTAAAGCCGCACTATTGCATATTAGAACGTATTGCTATCTGCTTATGACTAGACATTGAATCAAAAGTTTTGCAGATCACGTCGCTTATGATTACCAACTTCCAAAACATAGTCATGCAATAATTTAAACCCGGCCGTGTGAAGCTTGTCACCAAAAGCTGCCGGTTGGAATGCTGCCAGGAATTGTTGCTGCCTCCATTTGCCAGTCATTAGGTGCTGTCTCAAATAAAACTGTTTCTGCACTCATGTTATCCATAAAAATACCTCGACAGAGCATCACAAGATTTATTTTGAGTTCCGTTAACATGACGACAACAAAAGCAAACGGACACAGCGCACCAGTCTCCACAGGTTTACATACGTATTAACGTGAATATTATGTTGTCTAGGAATGAGCATTTTGCCTTGCATGATAACTTTCTCTTTGACCATTCATTTTGCACTGACTATGCTAAGGTACTCGTCGAAAGCGAGATTCTAATCAATTTTATAGCATAGTTTCGTTATTTAATCTAATTTTCCGTGAGTTATAGATTCGGCGTATAAATTTAAATATTTTTGTGTTGAAGGTATGAGAACGTTTGTATATGGAATAGAATAGTGACTACGTTTTGACCCTAGGGTTTTATAGAATACTTAAAACGAAAAAATTTAAGGAAACAGAATGTTCCTAAAATAAGGTAGAATTAGTGAATCGGCGAGTTATAATCTGCGAATTCACTTTTAGCTACACGGATGAAATATGTTTGAGACAACTTCTTAAAAGTAAAATGCGCTTCTATCAAACCAGCTTGTGCTTCGGTACTTCCCTTCAGATGGGACACTTTAGATAACGCACACATTTGGCGTCTTCGCAACCATCAAGTGCCATTTTACTGGCGTTTCTGGTGAGGCGAGATAAAACTGATCGTAAATTTTAAGTTGCCTAATTATGAACGCCAGTGGAAATATATCCCGGGCGAATTTGTGGTGAAGTTGTTTAAATTAATGTGAAAAGGATTTTTTAAAGCAGACCAAAAATTTTGTTGCCTTTCAAATTTTGCTGAAGGATTTTAATACGCTTCACAAATGGACGCAGTTGATAGCACTTTTTATATTTTTTAGAATTTAGTAATAAGCAACGTAGCGGAAATCAGCAAGCATTTCCAGTCACCTAATCTTACACTTGTTTCCACGGCAATTTTTTGATATATAATTTGCTTTCAAGATTCTTAGTTCAGGCAGGCAACGTTTCACAAATGTGATTGTATCATACACATTAATACATAAATTGAATAATCTAGGGTACCAGACACACAACATTGAATATATTAGGAGTAATATCCTGTTTACAGTTAAATTAACAGCTTTCTCCAAACTTTAAAGGTCTTAAGTACACCACATTACCAGCAAGGTGCAAAGCAACTATCAGTTCCGCAAGCCTGAGTATGTGTTGTGGTTATGCTGGAGAGTCTGTTTCTTGGATTCAGTCTTCATTTCGCTTATTAATCGATCACTGAGGATCGCGCCGCAGCGGCTTCAGTTAATATTCTTGTAGCAGTGATGAATTTTGTTAACTCTAATTGTTTAACAAGTAAGCTTCATAAGTTGAATTTGCGGCAAAAACCTCATGAAGCTTTTACAGTTGTTTATTTACTATCTTGTGATATGCGCGCAAACGAAATGTTTATACTTGCCTTACAAATATCTAGAAGAAAGCCTTGGGTGTACAAGCATAATGGACCATTTGTATTCCAGCATCCTAAATTTATTGACACTATGAAACGCATATACAATTTGTTGGTAGTTTGCAGACGCAACGAAAATATTAGAGCCAGATAATTAATATTTATCTTTGCCTTTAAAAGGAAAACGTTGGATATCATTAGTACCGTATATCTTCAGCGCGAACAAAGCATCCAATAATTTGTTTTCTGAGGATCCGCATTTCCTTGTCTCTGACCTAATAGGTGAGAAGATGCAATTGATGCCTACCACTAGCTTACTTGTTAGAATTAGGGAAATCCCGTTAAAACTTCCTTAGATACAAATGAGTTTGGCTGAGATTTTGAGGGCTATAGATCAATTGTTCGTAGACCTCAGAAACTCAGAAGGAAAAAGAGATATTATTATCTACCTATCTGTCAGGAAATAGGTAGGATTTACCAACCATTTAGACTCGTTAAAAGCAAGCTTTTCAAATGTCACAGTCATTCTAATGTAAAGGCTTCGCGAGACGACCAGATATTTAGCCTTGGTGGAAGACAAAATGCTCCACAGAGCACGCCGTGTCCAACAAAAAACAAATGGAAATTTTATACTCGTATTTGGTTCCTTGCATCATCCCGTCATCTGAATGAAGTCGGATCTGTAGTGTGCCGGAACATACGCTGTTTCAGTATTGTGCAACATTGGAATTCACGGTTGTTTTAACCTTCAAAACGTCCACTTGTTTTACTGACGGCACATCTGTTTTCACAAAACGTTTTGGTGAGTATCTTGCTGCACCGTTTCTCTCTCTGGATGGTTCGCTCGCTAATTTTGCAGCCTGTACAAAACAAGTTGGGTTCTGTCGCCTCCAACTTCTATACTATTTTGTATTTGACATGTCTCTTACGTGTCAATGGTTACCGAGTAGTATCTCAGACACCACCCAGCAGTTCTCCTACGGCTTCATTATGAATGAGTCTTGGAACGAAATTACAAAAAATGCGAAATTTAGGTCCCTAACCGAGGGTACAGTATTTGTGAGGCGCGTTATATCTTGATCAAGATTATTTACTGGTTTAGGAAGTTCACATAACCTAAACATTAAAATTATTAGGCTTTGATATGTGAAAGTTAATTCATTCTTTTACTGTATCTAGCTGCTTACAATGAACATAAATAAACAATGCGGATAGCAGTGATTCTGCGACAACTTTTCGGCCATTATTGAAACCCATTGCTGCACTTAGTGTGTTGAAGGAAATGTTTTCCGAGGAAATTTTCAGTCTAATACTTAACGCCAATATACAATACAAGTTAATTTAATACGGATTTATCTGCATATTTTCAAACAGATTTATAGTATCAGGAGGAGTTAAAACAATTTTGATAGCAAATTTACCAATATGCCTACCAATACACACATACAAACAAATACACGATCCTGCGCATTTTATGTAAATCCAAGTACACAGTTGACCCCATGCAGATAAATTTGTCCGGAATCAAAACACGCTGTGTGAAATGTCTTACCTAGTATAATGTTCCATTTTAAGAGGTACTCTTTTCTGCGGAATTTTACTAACTAATTTTCTTGTGGAGGTTTTGAAGATTTAGCTTTTAAAGACTTAGCTTAGTTTCACTGGTTAAATATCCGGAATAAGCATAAACAAGACCTTTAATAGAAATTAATTGCTGGTACGTGGAACTAAGTTTCTAAAACGTTGCGATCTAACAAAACCGAGGTCTAGTCCCATGTCAAATGTACTATTATTATTAATTACGGTAGCATTTCCTTTAATGGAGTTCAAACGAGTTTGTTTTTGTTGAATATTGTTTTCGACAGTGACATAATTGGTACGAAGTTCACGTTTCTCTAGAGGAGCAGAATTTACTAGTCACAATTGGCACTCCTCAAATCAAGCGATTTACAGAGGATTTTAATCGCGTGTCCTGTTTCAGCGCTTTGCTTTTTGTTAAATACAGGGAACCTAGTCTCCAAGTAATCGGCGCGAATTATCAAATTATGTCCAAAAAGCGTAAGCCTGTAACGACTCGTGATGAGAGTACAAAAAGCAGGAAAATGACCACGAAAAGAAGGAACAATGGGTACTCACGCAATTGTATTGACTTCAGCAAAACAACAAAACAGATGCTGGCTGTAAAAACCACTTCCTCTTTAAATTATGCGCGAGTAGAAATGGTACTTTGAGTTGTCCAATTTGTGACAGCCAGTAAATTTAGCTCAGAACCCTAAAAGTAACATCCCTAAGAAATTTAGTCTTTCCAAATACCTATTTTTAGTTCACTGGTAGGTGTTGATTTAAGGGATAATTCGTATCCTATTCTGTTGCCTAGGAATGCGTTCGGATCGTCGGAGGAGTGCCGATAAACCAGCTACTGAGATCAAAGATGTTTATCTAGTTTGCAGCATTTATGGCCGATCTAACAAGGTTGCTAAACGAATACTTGGTATTTGGACAGGTGGGTTATCTGAATCTGTGTGCCACTATGTATAACTGATTTTGATGGCTGCACAAATATCACCACTGACCCGAAGTTACAAATTAAATTTCCTTTTTAACCGTGCTAACGGATTCCATACACTTCAAGTATATAGGCCGTTAATCGTCAGAGCGCACATGGTCTCCTTAATACGAAATCCGAAGATATACAATTTCTGCTGGGAAGGAGATCATCAACTGTTGTTCTAAACTTGTGCCTAATATTCAAAACGCATTGTCTGAGTTCTAAGTAGTTTAGTTCGGTCCTGTATGCGGAACCGTATTTCTTGGCTAATATATAGGTCGAGCGTTGTTATACGTTGCTGTATCAGAGAAGCATTGAAGTAAGTACCTGTGCATTTCACTGGACAATTGTTTGTCCGATGCCTACCTTGGCTCTAGACACCAAATGCTATTACAAAGGTCGCCAATTGGCATAGCAGTAAAACCAAGGTTAATCCAGTCCAAAGCCTGAAGGTTCCATTTGGTTTGGGAAACCTTATAAACAACGTAGATAGGTGACGAAGGAAATGAAATAAAACAATGAAGTTTGCTTAATAATGTTATGCTGCCGTATTACGCACCAGCCGTGGTTTGTTGGTGTGTTGTATTGAAGTCTTGCCAATAGACTTCCAGGTTCTGGAAACAATTGTAGCTTTTCTGAATGTGTGTCAAGTGTAAGGTTGACTGGATACACACCAATGGCAAAAAACACACATCCCGGCTGTGATTCAACATCAATCCTGGAGAGTGGCAAATTTAATGTATTTCCGACAGCTTTGGGTCCGGACCGACTCTTGACTTTGAGAGGCGTACGTGTTTTCTACCTCAACAGAAACTGTCATCATGATGAATTCTGGATCACATGAAAACTTTGATTTTGAAGAGGTAAATTCTTGCGTGGTGCCATGTGCAACAATTCCAACAGAGAGAATGCCGCCTCTTGTTTGATTCAGAATTGGTTAAAGTAAGTTTTGTTTACCGTAGGGAGACTTGGCTCATACAGCTTAATCATGACGGACGTCTGCTCCATACTCATGTGGCTCAGCAATTCATTTGTACACAGTTGCAGATTGATACTTTCCTTGTGCTGCAAGTTATTCAGTAGCTGAGTACAACTTTCTTTAAATATATTTCACGTAAAACCTGGAAAGAAAATATTACTCTTATCCTGGTCGATTGGGAGGGAATACAAATCGAAACGCACACATGCTGCACTAGCAATACCAACATAAGTAACTATGTCAGTAGCTTCAGTGCGAGTCAAGTTTACGCAATATAAGCCACGATTAAATAGCGAATGAAAACTCACAGACGTTTTGGGAAAAGAGCCACCTGTTAAGTGCATGATGCGATAATTATCGACAGAAGGAACTCTAAAACATCTGGTATTTCTATGGATCAAGTTTACGTAGCAAACCTCGTAAACGCCAAGATTCCTTGTTTGCGAAATCCGTGCTGAACGGCACTTTGTAACTGCCGAGTTAAGATATAAAAGCTTCAAGTAGGAATAGTCACGATGGAACCAAGTGACTTTATTCAAAATTCTGTCGACGGACTGCGGTTCCACCGGATAATTGGACCGATCGGATCACTTCTGCAATAGTTGCTAGTCCCGAACCGGTGGGAAATTAGGATAATTTGTAATGCAAGGCTAATCTAGATAGTTCGTGCATGCTTGACGAAATCTTTAGAGGTTAGGTTCGAAGTGGATGCCACGTTTATGGATGTTTCAAAAGATGTTTACCGCACGTAGCATAAACTTTTAATTCGCAGGCTTCAGGAGGTTGGATTCCGCTATCCATTCCAAATTTTATAGGCTAATTTCTCCCTCAACGTCACTTATAGGTGAAGGTTCGTAGTGCGGCATCTAAGCAACTCGTTTTCCGGCGCGATGTACCTCAATGATTGGTGCTCGGGTCTCGCCTGCTTTTGGACTTCATGAATGGCCTTGCGAGTTTATATTCAAATGTTCTACCATTTTGTACATGATATGAAGGAATGACTTGCTGTGACTGCAATGTGGTACCACGAAGCCCTCAGTGTTATTTGGGTAAAGCTTTCTCATGTTCCACAGAAGCCAATGAGTGTCAATTTCTGCGCATATTCTATAAGAGCAATTAGGACTGTCGGCTTTATCCACACATTTTACAGCGGGCGCTTCATGGGCGCGGATCACGGCGTGCTCTTGCGCGATGACGTTTGCTGTTTGGAACAGAAAGAAAAGGCGTCAACAGAACCAAATAGGCAATTTGGACTCATGCGAATTGCCTTCGTAAAGTCCGACGCCTCTGTCTTTTTTGTAATTGATTGGCAAGTGCGTGAGCTTGCCCGCGGTATACGCTATACTAGTGTAGCAAAACTGGCAGGGGCGTTACGTCCCCACTTTTGATTCCAAACAAGCTAGACACAAAATTTGTCAAAGGATCGTTTCGTTTTCTTTGCTAAAGAAGTCTGGAGAACCTGGCAGTGTAAAGCGACTTTTAAGACGTCTATAGTGTGACCTATAACATACTTGTCACCATAATTTGAAACAGCCAAAATGTTTATTTGAGCGGCCATAAATTTAAGATGACAACTGAGTGTAGTTGCATAGAACTTCGATGAAACCATTTTACTTACCGATTGTTGCAGCCCTAGAACACACACCCAAAGCGATAATATTTTATGCACTGACCTTAGCACTACTGAAAATACGACTTGCGGAGTTACTAACTCCGTTACATAACATGAAACAGCAAGTAACCATAAAATGTTGGCATTCATGTGGAAAAGCGAGTGAACTGTATTTAACGACCCTCCAACTTCAAGCTAATGCAAATCTCCGGTTGACTATTATTACTTGCACTTTCCATTATCCACGCTATTTTTAACCTATAAGCTTCTCCCAAATACCCAATGGGATTTGTCAAACATTTTCTTTATTGCTCGTTTTAATTTATTGCCCATTTTCGCGCCTTTGATATTTTAGTCTCAGGATAAAGCCAGTTCCTTAACAGACTCTGAAAATCATAACAATGTGTGCAGTTTACATTCGTATGATGGACGACCTAAATTTACGTGTTATTTAACTAAGTGCTTTTCAGCAGTAAATAGATATGTACCAGAACATGTAAACTATCATGCAGTACCTTTTATTATAACAGTTGCAAGGGACAGGGAATGTAAGCAAGTGTTGAAACGGCGAACGGATCCTTATCCGGCATTTTTCGCATTCGGTTCCATTTTTCGACATAAAGATTATAATAATTATTTGACAATCCGCAAGGAAGAAACAACATAATTCATTTCATTTTCTCATTTGTTAGTGTTTATTGACTCCAGTTATGGTTATTACGAAAACTACATAATTGAGGTTTATAGCGGAAGAAAGACCGATGTATTAGAAAACGCAGATATAAAACGCCTTGGATACAACCTGTGATGACTGGGGGACCATTCATTGATGTTGCTGCTTTGGAGTGAAAATAGAAAACATTGGTCGTAGTGGTAGTGGTAGTTAATAAAAGTACTGGTTGTACAACATATGGAAAGCGCCATGTGCCATATCCAACCACCGATTACCACTCATTACCACCGATTAACACCGATTATTACTAAACACATAAGCCTGGTACGAAGAGAAAAGTACAATCAAATCTGCGACTTGTAACATGTTAAACAGCAGAACACAAAAAGAATAAAATGCTGGTTAGGCCAGTGCCGTTTAAAGGAACTCAGAACGCGCTTTATTTTTTCTCTTTAACCTACAAATATATAATTCAGAGCTGCCTCATGATATTGCCATAGTAATAGATTATATACTTCATTCATAATATTTATTTCGTTTCCTTTCTGAAAGCAACCAATATTCGCAAAGTGAGTTAGACACACATGTCAAAAACAAGCGTAGTAGATTGATTTATGATTTAGTTGTGTTAGAAATAACTACTAACTTCAATCAATACCACTGTTATAAATTACACACGCTTAGCAAGAGCGTAAAAATGTAAGTGTGAAGTATACTAAAATTATCTCGTATCAATTCTGCTCGTGCAAGAATTTACAGCCGCAAATTCCATGCTTCTATATTTCTCCAATGACTGTATATTCGAAAGTGCGCTTATAAATTTTACCCGGAATACAAATATCTGATTTTAGTATTGCTAATTATTGAAAGCTAACTTCTGTTATCATCTTCGCTTTGAGCCAATTTCATGTATTATAATAAACCTGTGTTAGAATCAAGTTTGACAATCTGAATCAGGTATGGGATTTAAAATTTAGCGCCTGGCACATCTTGAGCTTTCAATCTTTATATTTAACATTCGCACAAACGGTATCTTGCCAGTGACAGCGTCAAAATTAATTTTATTGTTTTTGTGTAATACTGCGCGTTTCGTTATCTAATAAATTGTTTTAAATTGTAATATCCGGTGGTCATGCTTTTTCACAACCAGCATTAAATATATTCCTTTATTCCTTTTAGTAATTAATTGCTAATTAACCAGATGCAGCACTATTAGCATTAGTGCATGAAGCTGGAGCTTAACCTAGGTGTTCCGCACTGAATTACTAACACAGATAGACATGCTTCGAAGCTCTATGTACCATAGTTCCTATATGTTTGAATATTTCGTTATCCAATTTACGCCTGAAACTCACCTCACTAAAGTCTATAAATTTGTGTGTGAGAAAAGGAACAACCAAACGTAAAGTGCACGTAATTGTCACTTATTGCACATTTAAGCGCCCTAGCATACTAATAAACTGTGGTAGCGAGCAAATGTGAAACGATATATCGATGATATGCCAATACTGGCATGAACTACGTGTTATTCTGGTATTGCCATCTCACGGAGTTGATCCACTGAATTACGCAAATATTATCTTAGGAAAAGTATATGAATTCGGACGCTTGTACGTAGGTTAATAAAACGTTCATGAATAACATGTTTTGATAACAGAGCTCTTGTCAAAACAAATAGATTTATTAAATTTGATGATGAGGATAAAAATCGAGCAGCGACTACTATAGGTTCATAATCCGTGTTTCTCTAAAAATGCGTTGCAAATTTGTTTTTTTCGCCACTGTTCACTATGAATTCCTTTATTTCGCATCCATCTAAACGGACAAAATACCGTTTAGTGGATAAAATTCTCAGGTTGTTAGGGTCTAAAATGAAAAAAATGTATTCAACCTGAGTTTAACTTGCCTAGGAGCAAAAGTATTGCACATTCACCTTGTAAAACAAAATGTTTGTAATTTTTGTTCGGAGCCAGGTTTCATCCAGGAGACTAAGATACTAATGATTTAAAGGAACACATTTAGATGAACCTAACTGTGTCAAAATGCATTCGTTAGCGAGTTGAGTAATAATAAAAGCTGTCAGACAGCGTGTTTGGACTACTTTACCCACAAAAATCTTCGGCGCTAGGTATAGTTCAAATAATTTATAAGCGTAAGGGCTCCTGTCAGATCCAGGTTTTGGCGAAATTGTGACTGCCTCTAACTTCACTAGACGAACACTTAATTATGCGGGCAAGCATAAAGGGCCATATAAATGGAGTTAGCCATAATGTTATAGGAGTAATTCAAACGTACAGTATAATATACGTATAGCCAGTGGGTAAGCACTTGCAATCCTTGTTCACATGCAAAACCTAGGAACGAAATTCGGTTTCTTATTATTTTATCCTTAGAATTAGGTCATTATTGCGGCTTACAATTTAGATTGTAGGCGCGATTATTCGAGAATCATGATATTTCTATCCATTTATCCATCTATTTCTATACTTTCTGCCTAGTAGAAGAAAATGAGAGTGCCTTTCTTTAAACGATAAGGATGGCGTGAACTCACGAATTGAAAGCCGCTTGCTTGTTGGAAAACAGTTGTACCAAGACTGAAGTATCTCTACGTAATCACACCGAAACACCATTCAACATCCCATTTAAAATATAGCCAAGTTTATACTTGACGAAGCAACCAATGGCGGATCTGTATGATCTTATCGTCGTTGCTGGGAAACACAAGGTTCTTCTTGAATACATCCATACACATGAGTTAGTTTACTCAGATACTTGTCACTTCTATCTCTAAATTTGTAACCCTTATTTTTATCCATACGTTATTTTTGGCGTTTTGATTTCAGAATATCCAGCTTTTCACGCAGTACATTATTTAAAATCAAAGCTGATTAGACCAAACAATTGGGTTGTCATTTTGTCTTACATTCTTTGCTTATCAATTTTTGCTTGCGGACTAGCATTGTTAGATAATTTCATAAAAATATATTATTTTTATTTACTTATACGAGCTTGCACAAATCATAGCTCATGATATTTCTTGTTCTACATCAAAATTGCGAATTCGCTTTGTATTGTGTTTTTGTTTTCCGTTTACATAGTCATTGTGAATGAAACGCACTTACTAACGAAATCGCAAATATTGTTTCCATTTCACATGATATACCATCTTCAAAAATTTTCCGTAATAACAACATGGGGCTGTATTTCATTTAGTAGGGAACGTGCTTCCAGTTCTCTCCTGATTGAACCAATGGGTAGTAACTTTATCGAATCGTTTTAGCTGAGGGCCTTCTAATGTGCATATCCACCTCAATGTACTGTAAGAAAAACTGAATTTTGATACCTCACTCATAATCGAAGTTGTTGCAGATCATTCTGTCCGGTACATATCATTGGATAACATTCATTCTGTGTGACCAAGCTGCCATGATACTCTTGAGGTTCATCCTTTACCGCTTGAAGTGGTTTTACTCCATATGCTATAAACTTAGTCATAACGCAATTTGTTAAAATATCAAAATTACGTTCCAGATGGTATTTGCAAATTTTAGCTCCCATAGTTGTCAAATGTACGGTAGTAGAAGATTTAACTCATATAAGTCAGGGTAATTGAAGTGGAGAGCTAAGTTTAAAATTTCCTGCAAGTTACAAAATAAATGACAGACGATAATCGTCAAGATATTCAAAGAAAAAGCAGTCATTGATCTAAGTAAAGATAAAAACATTTAGTTTAACCAAGGAAAACAACGCGTTCAGTTATTATCGTTGCGTTGCTATTCTATTTCACTAGGAAATATTGCTTTCCCAAATTTACTGTGCAACATAATGCTTTGATTGAAAAGCTGTTGGACATTTGTAAACATCCTTAAACTACTCAGTGCCACAGTGACCAATGTAATGTAAACGGTGATTCCGCTACACACGTGGTATCTGATTGGTCGTACAAATAGTAATTAAAGGCAAATATAATTCCATGTTTTTGATAAAACTGAGAATTGTTTTGCAACAGCACAGACGGTATTGGACTGATTGTGTAAGATCGGGAAGATGCGTGTTGCCAAACGATTGCATTAGTTTAACTGCCAATAATTTTTTCCACAGTGAAGAAAGCAATTATTTACATTGGAATAGCGTTAAGTTTTTTGCTGGCTCAATAAATATCAAGTGCCTCTGTGATGCAACCGTATTTTATCTCACCAAAATCTTTTAAATATAATGGTATCTGCAGTTTGAATGGTGTGTTTTCTGATGAAGTATTAGATGGAATACATGAATTTCGTGACCCAATATATCGCGTCGTTTGATAGAAAACCAGTGTTCTGGGTAAAAGGCATTGCGTCTGTTGAATCCTTTTAGCTGGAGCATTATATCAAACGTAAGTAATTTTTCAGGTTGTTACTATTCCAATGTTGCGATTATAGACATATAGTGTTCAAGCATAACAAATTAGAATCTCAAACAAGAAGCCTTCGTGAAAATATACACTATAATACTAAAATACATTATACGCGAACAGAGATAAATATTCTTAAGTTATCAAGATTATAAAAAAACAACTGCTATAGTATTATTCAATGATCTTTCACTGCACTTCATAAAATGTAACATAAATCCATTCGATGTTCCCTGTTCTGCTTATAATAATTGCCAGTCTAATCCACATCACCGTTTTTGAAAATACAAAACCTTAACGCACCAGTGTAGTTTTCTTATGTCTGGATCATTTTCATTAAAATTACTAAGAAAACGTTTATATCTTCATCAATTCTTAGAATGGCTACTATCTTACAATTAATTGTACGAAGAAACTCCTTACACCGTCTCCGTTTTAAATTAACAACGCCAGATAGCTGCGTTTATGGATACGTTGACATGTCTTTAGATTAAAATAGCTGACCCAGGCAAACAAATGTTGCGGTAACTTAATTTCTTGAACGCTTTGCAGTCACGTTGAGACATACAAAAGGCATAATACATAACAGATCTTGCTTATCAAGAAAAGAAGCTTTATTCATTGACTTAAAGTGCTTGGCGTCCCAAAACATAAATTCATCCACGTTTTGCTTTTCAAATAAGTTGCGTAGGTAATTATTTTTAGCTTCGATTTATGATAGTTAAGTCTTACTTGCACTTACGCATACTTTTAATGTGGATTAACCTAATTAATCATTTATATCAGTGCATGGACAAATTCGCATAACCATTCATTAACAAGTTTTGATATTTAACACATACGTTTCACTACACCAAGTAGAAGATGGTCTACAATAGAGTAACTGTCTCTCACTTGTCCATAGAATGAACAACTTCCGAAAAGAAGTAATATGCAGTATGGACTTTCCAAATGAATCTCACTGGCAGTACTTCTTAGTGCCTAAACTAAGGCCATTTGTTTAGTTATAGGATTTTGGCTGTTTAATGTATAACGGTTTACATATATACACCGCTTACATTACATGCTCAACTCTATGTATGCACCCAATCATTTTACTTTCTTAATGTTTACGAGTAAGTAATAAACTATTATGTCACTGCACACACTTCCAAACGATGCCCAAGGAAGCAGATATTCACAACATATAATGGTTAAATTATTGGATGGTAAATTAACAAAGACCTTTAATGCGTCTTGAAAGTTATTAACATTGGATTCATGCTTATGTCACGAAGCAGAAAAATTTCCTGCCACTTAACGGATTACTCAACAAATGGCCATTTGAGAAGGACGTGTCTTGCATTCTGGCCACTTTCCTTGTTGTTGGTTGCATGCTGCTACAACAATGGCTTACATCCCTCTGTTAGTCATTGCAAACATGTATTTTTAACGCTACCCTAGACACATCACGGCAGTCATCTATTGGTGCTCAGAAACGCACTTCCACCTTCTAATTTTGCTTACTTTCTCACACATGCACAGGCAGTTCATGGTTCTTTAAACCACACAAACGAAATTGTCCTTTCCAACGATTGGCCAACTATGCTCAAACGAATGACAGAAGGTGGAAACAACCAGCCAATCAGGTGCCCATTTACTATGGGTTTTCAGCAGCCCTTATACCGTCTACTCATTTGTTTTCTGCATTGTAATTTCCCACATCCAAAACGGAATAAGTACAAAAACGCGACGCATTTCTGTGGATCAAAATATTCAAAGGTTAGCAGTCGGAAAGCGAGAAAGGTAAGCATTGTGCATTTTTGTACCCAAGGCATACAGTTTTGTTTTAATATGAGATTCACGGAGACTTATTTACTCATGCGTACCTATTCATATAAATGTACATGACCTAGTATCCTTAAAGCAACTATGCAGAACAATTCGTTTTCAACTTCGAATCTATACATTGCAAACATCTACTGTTACTACACAACTTATAAATAAAATACATGGCAGATTTATTTCGTTATACCATTGAAAATATCTAAGTAATCCGTACAAAAATTACGCTTCCTTCCTTCGGCATTTCTTAATTATAATTAATAGCTTTGTTGGGTTAATACTATGATGTTTACAACTGAGATTTCCACGGTAAAAGTGTTTTGGAACTATATGTTAGCAGACAGTACTATCTGTTACAAAATGTATTTTCACACCCCTCATTCGCAATATTGTTCATTGGTTGTAGTTTTTGATGACTTAGTCTTCCATAGGTTTACATTTCTTAGCCTGAGTATTCAAGTGACATGGTCACTTTTACCAGTTAGCTTATATTTTGTAGAAGAGCCTTGCGGAGTGTACAGAACGCATAAACCATGGAAATAACGTGTACACAAGTAAATACATCTAGCAATAAACGACAGACTTTAGTTAGGCCATGATACAGGGTACTTGTTAAGCAGTTCACATGGATATAGTCCGTCAGCTAGTGAACTAACTGGAAAGCTATATAAAGGACCCCATAATTGCCTGCACTTGAACACCGTAACCAAATAGAGATAGCAGTGGGTCTTATGTGTTCTGCAATGCAGCAGCTATAATGAGCTGAATTGCCTTCTCTTATGGGTTAATGTACTGAAGAATTTTCTGATCCATACTAACATTATCGTTACACTTCATACTAATAGTATGATCACTCTGTGTCAAATAATTAAAAGTTCATCTTATCAATAACTTACAGTCCATTTCATTCGATATATATGAGTCCAACTTGAAATGTATTATGCCTGGCGAACAAATTTGGGCAGCGTGACGTTAATCGAAAAGCTTGGGATGTGGAAGAATGTTCAAAATAAATTGCCCGAATTTTTCATAGATCTTTTTGAATCGCAGTTTTGGAGGCAGCGTTGCAGTCATTTATAGGACAATCAAATTATCGGCAACTTCGTGCGAAATCTTTAGAATAGTGCCTGACTGCATTCACTTAGAGCTGACAGCACCACTCCACCAAACTTATCTTTAATTAAAACGCCGATGTCCATTCTATCACAAACATTTTACCATATATAGGGATAAGCTTTAGTATACAAAACAGCCTTATAGTGCGCTTTGCTTATCCAGATAGAAGATGCATTAGGTTTTTGTATTGCATTCATCTGACTACTTGTTCCGGTAGCGAACTTTACACATGGAACAAAATATGGTGTAAACCCTCCATTACCGGCATTCCACTGCTTGGGCATTAGCAAAATGGTCAATGGGTTGCTTCTTTCCATTAGTTAAATGGAGGTTAATCATGATTAATGAGGTTCCCATTGTGCATCTGCTAACCCTATAGCCACATATCTTCGAGGCATCTGTGGTGTATATTACCCCATTTGATATGTGTGTCCACACAAGCTTGCGTCGTAAAACACTCTATGGGCTCAGATCACAAGGGACCGCCTGACTAATCAAATTTTCCCTAAGATAGAATGGTTTAAGCATTCTCAAATTCGTGCGGTACTCTAACTAATAAAAGTACTGTTTGATACTGCGGACTGGTCTTGAACCGAATTGATAAACAGATCCTTTTAAATGCTTGTAAACATTAAGTATTACAATGGGATCAGCATTTAAATGCAAGCGGTCTGTATGCAATTTAAACAATTAGGGTTAGAAAAACTAATGACGTCAAAAATTATTAGGAACTCAATGTTACGCAAACAGCTTGCATATTATGTGAGGAAAAAGTTCAAATTTTATGCAGTAATGTAAACTTTTCATCTTGCTCGAATATAGGGCAAGCGGACAACAACAATCTTTCATCTATGTTTCGTTAATTTATTTTCTCAATGACTATCTCTCATAAAGTTGACAATATGAATGCTAATTAAGCTGCTGCTTCTACTGCAACTGAGAAATTAATATGAGATAGCAGCTCAGAAAACATTTTTCCTTCATTTGGTTCAAATTGTATTGAAAGTCACTTTTGAATGGCACCAAATAACCAAGAATGTGTAGATATGGGACACAAAATGTTATCGGGTTTGACTGATCCATTTATTTTGATTTAAACATCTAACAGTTTTGAGAATAACTCAGAACTAAAGCGTCAGTTAAAGTTTTGATAGGTTTTTTAGTATTTATAGTAGAGGAGTTGGATAAGTATGTGCGCCGACGTTTATGTATCGACTTGCTTAGAAATCATTGGGTTATCTTCCCATAAACTGGGCGGTGCAACCTGCAAACATTAGCCTAGACAGTTAATGTAAGAATTAAACCATGAGTACTTCAATTTTACACGACATTTCCTTCAGTAGAATTATATAAATCTCAATGCCAGATGATGAAGATAATTTTGTAACTAATACAACAAGGGCTAAATGCTAAAAGCTTGAAAATTCCATTGACAAAGAGGAAAAAACGCATTTAAGTATCTTTGCTGCGCTAGCGGCTCTAAAGTTATCGTGCGAATCATTTTTCCATCATCGTAGCTAAGAATGATTATTCATCAGAAACAACTACTTAATGTTAGTTTGGCTGGTCACATGCGGACAATTAAACTTTGTGTGAATTAATTTATACAACTATTTATTTTGTAATGGTCTTCCTTCCTTCATGCATAACACAACAAATAGAAATAGCTAGACGGCATAAGACACCATTTCTCCTCAGCTAAGATTGTTTGAACTTGAAAATATTAAGTATGTCGCTGCTTTTGATTGACAATATTCGCCAAAACGTTTTCTGTTTTTCAATTTTTAGTCCTCTTTTCCACACAAAAGTGCGGCTAATATATCGCTTTTAAAGCATAATAAACCTCTGTTATTTAACTAATGCGCTATATTACTACAATATCAATCCGCAAAGTGTCGCTAAATTAGTAATTCCCTATCATGTGCTGGCGTATTTACCTTGCCAAATTAACTGAATGTTTTGCGTCCACAAATGCGGATACCAGATAACCTGCATATTGCAACATTACTAAAAGTTCACCTTAAAATTATTTTAAGGGAATATTAAGCTTTGTTTTCGGTTCTGCATCACGTGCTGCGACTTTGAACTCGGCTGTTGCTTCCCCTTGAATTATTTTCTTGCGCTTCCTACTGCGGATTTTGGTGCTTCACGAAATTCTTTTATCGTTTTTAATAACAATAGTTGCAACTTCGGTATTGCTATTCTGTTAAGTTACTCTTTTGACTTATTTTCTTGAAGTGCTCCAAAATTCATATCCGATGGAAAATGGCCACATAATCTGACGTGCAAACTAGCTGTCAAGATACTTTTTGGAAAGAGATAAAAGTACCGCATTTGTTGACAAATTCTCATAGTCGCTTACTTGCTAACAATTCACAGATATTATTGAAACAAAACAGGACCTATGATAGCTGAGATTTGGCTCTTGATTTAGAAAACCATTCGAGACAATGATTTTGCTAATACAGGTAGAGCGATGTTGCAGGAAACTTGTTTACAATCCGACGTAGGAGATGGTACTGACATCCGCAACTTCCTTTGTCACAATATATCCTACTGCTCAAGATGACCACAGCGGCGCGGAAGACGGGTGATCACCGACTGCTGCAAAAATTGGGTATATTGGTTTTATATCAGTCAGTCCAATCAACGGCTTTAATAATGTGCCATCTGTTAGAACGTAACCTGAGTAGTAGATCAGGAACATCTATATATCACTTGAGGATGCAATGGTTGCGTTATATTTTGCAGATTATCTTTTCCAGATGTTGCAATTAACGTTACATTCCTTCATCTGTAAAAGCGCTGTTGAATTCAGCTAGATTGATTCAGTTTTCATATACACACTTGGCCCAACCAAACTGATGGAATCCCTCAAAACACTCGATGTGTACGTGGATTTGGTTTCCATCAACACAAATTCACTTCCCGAAATACAAAATGCCCACTGGGCAATTATGACCATTGCATGGAGAAGGGAATCGCGAGACTGAAATGCCAGCTAGGTTTTGCTGACAAAATTTCCATTCTAAATTTGTGAAAGGTGAAACTAATCTACCTAAACATTTTAAAGCTCCATGCAACGCTTTGTTCATTTGCTTTTTCCATACTTCAAAAGGGAAACAAGTCAAATGAAAGCAACTGATTAACAGACCACAATAAGTTTTGTTTCAAATGATATTGCTGCAATGACACTATCTAATTATGGATTCATTTATTTACAACCTCTAACACACAACAAGAAAATAGCAGCCACATAAGCAATAGCTAGCCCTGCCATATTTCATTCCGTGAGTTAACATACTAAATATGAATACTATATACTTTTACACTGAAGACGTTTCAAGGAGAGATAGATGCCGTGATCTGAGGACGTACTTGAATCAATTACTTGATTAGTTGTTGATGTGCACAGGATCAAAACACAGTTTAACTCTTCCTAAAGGGAGGAAGTTCCATGACCACCTACCCAAACACCAGACGCAAATATCCTTGCAGTTTGAGAGAAGATATTGCACATACCTGTGAAATATCTGCCGAAATTTATAGACTGTTACTACAATGATATTTGTAAAGCACATGTAATAGTACTAGTACCTGTAATTTAGTAACAAAATTAGTGGCCGATAGCGTGCAGTTCGTTGCTGTTGAATTTGCTTACCAAACTACTAAGCCTCTGCATTTGCAAGAGCGATTGCACAGCCGACGTCAAAGAAGTTGTCCACAAGCCAATTACAAGAGAAAGGTGGTAGGCTTGGTTTTCTGGAGACAATGAAGTTGTAATAATGATAGACTTCTTTCTGATTGGTCAGATCATCATAGACGAGTATCACACTACAGTATGACACCAAGTAGAAGAAGCAGCCAAAGCAAAACGCTGGAGAAGCACTCAGCACCGGTTTTTCTTTTGCATGACAAAGCACCTGTTCATACTTCCAAAGTGGCCTTATCAGAAGCAGCCATATTGTTATGAATCGCTGCCCCATCCCGCCGATTCACCAGGTCTATCATTATCAGACTTTTACTTGTGCACTAAAATAAAATCTCAACTTCGGTGTCACCGACTTGCCTACGATAATGAGTTGATCAGTGCTATGGACCTGTTTTGATGGGGAAGGTCTTGATGTCTTTCTCCAGAGGGATAGTAATGCTTGAACTATGCTTGACTAAGTGCATTTTATTTATCAGTGATTTTGTAGCATGGCACAAAGTATGACCTGGATAGTTGGATTATTTTGATGTAGAACCGAGAACTTGTGAACTATCTTTGTACGTCCACATTGGATACTTTCGTAAATCCCATTCCGTTTGCTCTGTGTTCGAATCATTCTGAAATACCATGCAATTACTGTTCCTCGAGTGTACTGGCCTATTTTTGATCCTTAAAATATATTATTTCCAGACTTATTGCTCGAAAGGTGCATCTCTTCTACTCAATTGATGTAATGTATGAGTATTGCGTAAACCGGACATACCTAACACAGCTTTGTGGCCTATAGTGTACTGAACTTCAAGTCAGCTGCTTTGAAGCGCAAAGAGATATTACACCTCCAGCTGTGATAGTACGATCGTATTTCGTCTGAAGTAAAATCTCTGCAAACGTCACCTTCTGGTGCATATACTCAGTAACTTAGAACTCACCTCCATCCCATATCACGTTCGTCTAGTTTACGTGGTGTGTAGTCACGAATTCTTTCATCTGTCCCGAAAGCATTTTCTTATACTTATTTATCAGTTGGTCCCGAGTTAGTGAACTATATCGCATTCGTTCTTTTTAAAGTGCTTGATGCAGTTTCATAATATTTAACTTGTTGCAAACAACGCCGTGATTATTTACCAGTATATAATTGATCGCCATTTTACTGTTTGTGGCTTATAATAAACTCCGTAAGCTACTGTAATTTAAAGATTAGTAACTGCATGTAAACTGCCGTATTATATATATATATATATATATATATATATTATATATATAGTTTCGTGCATTTGCCTTAGATTTGTTTAAAAGGATTGCATCAAACCTGTGCCTTACAGAATTATATTTAGGATACACTTTCTGAACAATTCTATTCCCGTTGATTGTGCAACTAGCATTTATTCGGGAACATGTTAAAACATTTCAGCCAAGATGCTAATAAACGCAACCAAAACGTTACAGTGTTAACCAATTTAGTATTTATTTTTATAAATCATTCAAAGTTCAATGTTTTATTTTTGCATAACTCTTTTTTGTGACAACTCCATGTTGCCCTATATTTCCGGCTCCGTTGGCAGCCTAAAGGCAAATATGCAACATTTGCTAGACAGAATGCTTTTCTAATCATGCATTCTTTTTATTTAGCTCTTCAAAACATATTTCCTACAGATACTAGGCTAATTGTGTCCAAGGTGTTCCCACATATGTGCGAAAAGCTTAGCTGGACGTAGTTTGTATTAGCACATTCAAACAAAATGCTATAGCTGTTAGCTATCCTAGCGTATTCACAATAAATAATTCAATTGACATGGTGCAAACTGAGAGTTGTAATTAAAATTTTGGCTTACTTATAATACCTTTCTATACCATACAAAAATTTTAGAGATCTGTGAGTAGATTTCATGAAACTTGATAGCCGCATCCACTGGCGCTCATGCTGGTAGCTTTTGTTCCTTTAGCTCTTCCTCCTAATGAGTTTATCTAATACACAATAAGTTGCATTAAGTATCTTAATATATCATTATTTATGGATGGTTTAATGGAATTCCTGTTAAAATTATTATTCCCTAAGTGTCGGGAACAATCAGTACACGTACAAATGAAGGGAATGATAACAAGCGAATATCCTGTGGGATAATAAAATCAACCAACTACATGCTGAGTGAGTAACAGTTAAACATTAATGATACTAAGAGCCACAGCTTAATATAGCCTGACCAAGCTCACGTTTGGTAACCTTTAATTCACTATTTTAAAATTACCTTTTTATTTTGCAAGTACCTATAACTACGTATCTTTCTAAAATCTGTTTCTAGTTCCAGTATTCCATATTCTGCCATTCATAGAAAGATGTATGCAACGAAACACTGGTCCATACTTTGTTTGATTAAGCACAAGCACAATAGATAGATACTATCGATAAACGCTACCTGCGCTTTTAGAATTATCAAATGGTAACAATATATTTGTTCCTTGCAAGAAACGGAATGAACGGCTTTAAAGACAAATACGTTGCATATTCTCGTCAATGCAAGCGCGCCTTCATAGACATGATGTAGGCAAAACTAAAATATATTCAGACAATGTACAGAAAGTTTACATGTTTACCGTTAACATTGAATCTATGTTGCACAAAGATCCTTATGTATGAGGGTATGCATGCTTCTTGAGGGTTGATTTTGTTTGTAGACGCGCTGTTATATTCGTGATTGTGTTCTGCGGTCAGTGTGAGACGGGAACAAACATATGGAATGTGAGTCTATGATGTCTGCGGAGTGTGTGTGCTCATTTGGACAGATAAGAAGCTATGGTTTTCTTTGGTAGCGAGTCAAATCCGCCACGTTGCATTGTTAAACAAACCGATATCTATGGCTTCTATGGAAAGAATTCTTACAACGTGGGAACTCTCCACTTCCTGGAACACTGCCGCCAAACTATTCGCTTGAACGACATGTTCCCGAACCGCCCAGGTGGTACCAGGACTATGTTGTTCGGCAAGATTGCACCCTGTTCACAATTTAAGAAACATTCATTGCCCATTTGTCTACGTCAATAGAAAATAATACCGCTCAAGTTCTAATGCAGTAGAATCTCCAAAGTTGACAATCTCCAAAATTTGACTACTTTTTTGAATTGTAGGTTCACCATGCAATAATTATGGATCCAGACATTTGTAGGTTGACAAACTCTGTAATTTGCACCATGACCACTTGGGCCATAACATTCACTACTAATGTAACCTTTACAAGTTGACCATGTGACGGTTTACTATGCAACGTTACGTTATCGTTTGATCAAGAAACAAAGTGTGTGTAGTGAGATTTTGCAATGTGCGAAATTCATTTGATGCACAAGCACTGCACTTGACAGCTTTGCAGATATTGAAGGATACAGCATCTCCTCTGTCTGTGTAAGTGTGCATGTGTTTCTGACTTGCTCCATAGTGTTTATGCATTTCTGTATTTATCTCGTACCACATGTCCCCATGGGCCCGTTTCCACAAATGGAACTTGACCGCTTTTGTGTGAAAACTTTCTGCACACAAATACATTCAGTCCTACTGTGAATCAAGTACCCCACGCACTGCACAGGTCGTAATCATGTGACATAGACGAACAATAAACTGCAAACGACAATTTCGAAATCTTTAGGGCCGAAATGATTCGGCATTGTATAAGATGCCTAGGAAATCTTATAGACCTTGGATATACTCCGTGCTTTGAACAAATCGGGATCAGCTGTTACACCTATCGATGCAATATGGCCCAAAGCAAGTGCCACAAGTTGTTAGCATTGAAGGAGAAGCATACCCTGCTAAATTTTCTCGAAAACAGCAGTAGAAGAAAGACGGCTTTACAGTTACCTATTAGTAGAAAAACAGTTAGGAATGTCTAAAGCATAAGAATGAATACTTGGATACGTTTAAGAGGGATTTACAGCGGAAGAGGCGTAAAATTTCACACGACGAAGTCAATGAAGCCATGCTACGCCAGTTCAAAAATTGAAAGCAATTAACGCTCGAATATCTGGGCAGATGATACAAGAACTTGATAAAAATATTTACAAGAATTTGGGTTGCAGCTTTTCAACCATCCATATTTGGGCTAAAAAAATGTAACCTGCGATATAGCAATTACCAATATGCCTTGTTTGCGAATTCAATGAAGTTCTTAAGGATTTTATTAAAGATTATAGTAAGATATTTTTCATCTTCATCAAGGGCATCAACGATAACGATAACTTTTTCGCTGAATAGTGCGTCCTCTTTTACAACGGGATGACTGTTAATAGTCCTGCTACAGAGGGTAACAAATTTAAGAGCATTAAACATCCCAAGGAACGTTGTAAAGTTATGATATGTGCTAGCAAAAGTTTAAGAGCTAAAGCCATTGGGCATTGTCAACTAAGCTAAACCACGTGTGTTCAAAAATTTGAGTCTAGAAAATGTTTTAGTCCCCTGAAGATCAAACCAATCTGCAAGGATGATTCCTGCTATTTTTGGGGAGCAGCTGAGAATAAACTGCGGTGAAATGATGAAGAAGATTCGATTCATTCTAATAACAATGGATAATTGTCCTTCTCACATCCATGTCGATTATCTCAATACAAAAAGTCTAAAAATTTTAACTACAAATTGGGCCTCAAAAATTCAATCTCTGAAGTAAGGAATAATCAGCATATTCAATAGGCATTACCGAGCCCAACTCATACAGTGTTTTATAACAAAACTGAATTCAAATTATCTTCACGTTGCATGAACTACGATTACTGCTTTAATTAGTTTTCTGGATTCTGTGTTTTAATAAGATCCGCTTAGCACAATGTTTTGCCAGTAACAATAAACAGGTGCGTCATGAAAGCTGAATACTTTCAAACTCTCGAGAAGGACGTTGTTGGTTTAATAGCCCTTCAATCTCCTATTACATGTTTTGAGGGAATAGACTTTCATGAGTTTGCTGACTTGGCAAACTGCAATGAACCAGACCCAGATTCGATTGTCAAAGCGAGAGAAAGTGAAAGGACAAAAAAAGCTAGTTGACAGGGGAGATTTAAGTGAAGATAACATGGAAACCACAGAAACCGCAAAAAAACACGTGTGTCAGACATCTTTCAGCGCAACAAGTAGTAGTTGCTGTGGGAATACCTTCAAGCCTTCTGAGTACTGTGGTTTGTGCTGAGGACGTCATTTTAGTGGTGGGAGTAAGAAATAAACAATGATGTCCTTGTTCTTAAAAATGTGATTTAACGCGAAATAACCATGAGTTTTAATTTAGTACAACAGTGGATGGTTAAACCGCGTTTGCGGTTGCTTGAGACCTCGTCTAATGGTTTCGAAACAAATTTATGTGAAAACAATTTTCATAATATATACTCATAAGCGCAAAGTATAATACACTAAATTTTGGCATATAAAAAATCTGGGTTGACAGCGACTTTATGTTGACTACATTGGTTCAGTCCCTTGGGTGGGCAATTACTGTTCTACTGTAATAACAGACAGATATGTTGCGTCCTAGCACCGCTTTCCATTTAGACGGGAGATCAATTAATGCATCTAAGCATCAATATAAGGTTATAGTAAGAGACGTCTCGTAAAATTCACAGTTTGGTTAATGCTGAATGAAAGAAAACATGTCAGTTTGTCATGCGCCTTTTATATAACACCTTAAAGGTTTTGATATCTGCAAGGATCCTTTTGCTATTCTACAAATGTTAAGTAGCAGAAATAATGGTTCCCTCGATAATTTTGATCAAAATCTTAGAGGAATTATAACATAAATTAAACAGGTTTTTAAGGAAATCAGTTGAATAGGGAGAACTAGAACATTATAAGCAAAATAATTTGGAACAACAGTTGTATAACTTTTAATAACATGGTAACCACTGGCCAGTTAGTTTTTCTACATATTCATCCGGATAAAATATATTTTATAGAAAAATTGATCAGTGCACCTTTATTATGCCTGTCTTAAACGAAAGCACATGATCTTTCTAAAACGAAGTCATTTAATATTATGGAGAATTTCAGTATTTATCTCACTCGTCACTGCATTTCACAATGAACTCCCTCCTAATTAAGGGTCGTTACTTAGAGACAACTAGATCTGGGGTTGGAACTCAGTACATATTAGTTGGCGGCTAGCGCCATGATTACTAAGCATTTCCGTTGCGCAACGATAACGGTATGTGCGGGAAAAGTAGTTAAAATGCGCTTGAATTAAACTAAGTTCAACCATTTCGCTGGATGGTAGTCAAACCTAAATTTGACCTAAACTTTATCAATAAATGCTATACTGAACTACAGCAATGCTGTTTATTTGATTGAATACATTTAGCGTAATGATTCAATTGCTGCTGAGGTGCCTGCATTCAAACCCAGAACATTGGTTTAAGTAGTTATATAAAGGATATTCACATACAAATTGTATATTCGAAACGTTTCGACCATTGCAGTACTTTGAAATGCTTGACACTGCTGATTTTACTTGAAATATCTCTATCCTACTCCTTACTTCGTCCCAACCACCACCTCATTCATAAGTCGTCACCCAAGACTTAAAAGTAGATTAAAGTTTCATGCATTACCTGATGCACATTTGAAGATACAAACGTCGGACCACACAGAAAGCACCGCCACCATGCATGCTGTTGTTTTGTGTTATAAGTAATTACTTACAAACTGTTTAACAAGGCGGAACACTGCAATTGTGACACGACTTCATGCTACTATTATGAGAATTATAATTAATTTGCCGTTAGAAAGTAGCCAGTATAACTCTTTGAAATCTTGTGGTGTCATCACTAACGATAATTTCAAATACTGCACATGACGGTGCTTCTACGTTGTCAACTGGATTTGTGGCAATAAGTTTGTAAAAGTTTGGTAGACACTTTAAATGTTCCAACATCCAAGATGTGGAGATATACACATATGGCAAATCCACAAAAATTCAGATGTTGCTTTAGTCCTTCGATCCAGACAATTAATATTTTAATCTTCAAGCCAGCCGAGTAGACGGTTTCCAGCTTGATTTATATCTTAACTTATGCGCCAAAAACGTTGCAAATGAAAAGCCAAACAAAACTGCGGTAGAAAGAAATAAAGAGAAGTTTAACCGATTGACCCGCCTTGTAAGCTAATTCTTAAATTATCTTTTATGTTTGGTCCAAAAATGATTATACAAATGGCATTATAAAGCTTAGTATTTGTACTACTGAAATTTTTACTCTATGCATGTGTTTGTTAATTAGCTTAAATTATTGTGTTTATTTTAGAACAGTTTGACACTTCCTATTGCACGGGCTCACATCAGCGATTCATGCTGTTGCTTAACCACCCCGATTTACTTAGCATAAATTCAGAACATGCAAAGCAGGAAAAACCTCGAGCTGTATGAAGAGCAACGTCTACCTTCGCTTTTTCCAGTTTCTAGGCCATCAGCATTGACCACTTTCTTGACAGTGCACTTATTATCGGGTAATTGGTACATATGCGGTTTCCATACAAACGACAAGCATCATTTAGTCAGAACTCGCCAATGAATCGCGATATTATTAAAAGCTTTTGGCAACGTTTGTACACAAGCTAAGATTTTGCGAAACAAAACAGAACCATAGTAAACTTTAACTTTAAGCTTTAAAGTCCTTTATTATTCATGCCAATACTCAGTATATTTCAAATGCAAAGAAAATGATCTTTAAATACGTGCGGCCATAGCTGAGTAGGCTCCAGTGTTTTGCGTCTATTGCTAAGCATCCAACTTCGATGCTTGGGTAAGCGCATTGAAGAGCATATCCAAAAACGGATTCCTATATTATGGACACAATAAGCAGCCAAACGAGAAAACGTATCTAAACTGCCGACATCGTCTATCACCAGACATCTACTCGAAACAGGCCATCATGTTTACCCTGGGTCAATATGTACAGTTAAATATCGAAATGAAAACCCCAACGTTTTAAGGTTTGAAGAAGCGGTGACACTTAACAGGCATCACCCTATCCTTTGAGTACAGAAACAAGTAACCGTCTCCCTAAAGCTTTCTTGGTGCTCATGGCTCTAAGATCAAGCTCGTTGATCTGTTATTCTTGCGTCTACGTAATTTTCTTTTGTGACTAGTTTCAAATCTTCGATTTTTGTCAAGTGATTCATATTTATCTTGTTAGTTTGCGAGTGAGCAAATAACATAAAATGATTCCATCTCGGAATACCAGTCTCCTCATTGTCTTATTTATTATGATAAAGGGAACACAGCGCTTCAAAACTGAATTTAGGGAGGACGCTGTGTGGTTTGGTTGCGACTCCCAAACTCTGTCGAGACCTCGTTTCACTCAGGGATTTTAATACATATGCGTTTATTTTTTACTGCAATTTGCCAAAATTATTGAACACAATTCAGTTTTTATTGTCAAGTAGTAATATAATATATTCCAAAACATCAGGTTTAGTGTTGCGTCATGCTATTCAGTAATCTCTTTGTTACCATACTCACCTTAATCACTTGGTATTTGCCACACATAGCAAATGACTTAGGAAGAAATTTAGTCGCTTTGGGGCAAAGCAGCAAAAATATCCGGGTAGTATACATAGTTACGGTCAGTTGAATCATTGTTCTCTTCATACATAATGCAATACATGTTTCAAGATAACGAGCAAGGATTAAATTTAAGAAGGTTTCCTATCTCGGATGGCAATGAAAGTGAAGTTTGATATCCTTCTATGAATTTTTAATGCACTTCTGTCAACGACAGAGTAGGGTAGCAGATGCACCTTTGACATTGAAACGCCAGTAAAATAACTATCCATGTTTCTTATTTAATTCCTAGCTGTTGTTACCAAGTACCAACGGCCTTAAAATGAAAGAATGCACTGCTCTTAACACTTACGCAGAGACAACAGTCATGCTTGTTGTATATATTGCTCTACTGCATTTAAACTAACGCACATTTCGCAACTATTACCCTGGAATGTATGGTAGGAATGGTATATGGGGAAATGTAAATCTGCGCTTCTTTTCTGTACCTGAACAAACATACACGTATATAACTATGAAAATATTACTTTGTCACTGAAACAAGAAACGATGTTATACCACGCAGGGGAAGTAAAACCGCTTGCTAAAATAAAAAGCATCTTGAGTGATACAGCATGCATTTTGTTTATGTTGCTAATAACAATAACTTACCTACGTATGTTGTCGACCCCAGAGCGGACTCTAGACTAATAATATCCCAAAGCAGAATTTGCTTTTGTGCTTTCTGCAGGCTAGGTAATAAGGATGAGAATATGGGTGGTTGCAGCTGGTTATGGCGCGCTTTGGAAATACTTCAGGCTCTCCGTTTTTTCCCAAACGACGTGTCTGAAGCAATAAAGAGGCAACCAAATTGCGGTAGACTACCGCAGGTGCAGAAAATAAACTTGTTTTATAAACGGCAGAAATTTTGCCGTGAGTGCAGAAGGACAATTTCCTCAAGTTAGCTATATGTCCTTGCAGTGAGTCGAATGATAATTAGCCTATGGGGCATCAGGATTACGACTTATATACACATGGGACTATTCTCAGTAACCGTCTGTTTGAAATTTGCTTTTGTGCTTTTCTTCGTGGAGTATATATAATTGGCACGCAATAGATTTTGCGTTTGCGTTTACACAAATTGCCCCAAAAAATGGTCTTGTTGAAGATAATGCATCAAATATGACGGCGAATTTGTATAAGACATTCGGGTAAACAAGCTATTTTCTCATAGCAGTGTTAATATAATATGTTTGATTGACCAAACTAACGTACCATTTTATTGTATTCTCAACCTTTTAGTAAGCACGTTACGAGATAACTGTTGACATACAGACCTTTAGGCATAAGCACAGTTAAAATTAAATGTTAGATTTAGTACACTGAGCAGTACGAATAATACCGCATGCAACTCATTCCAGGAAAGTTATATTATTCGCCTCCCGTACACTTTAAGTACTTGGATGTAGGTGCGGCTCATTCAGAACTATTTCATAGGATAAACTGCTTACTACATGGCTAAAAATTACAGTATGGTTTATTTTAATTGTACAGTGATTATGATCCAAACAGCTTGAAATTCACTTTACTGACCATATTTGCAAAGTAACTTCTGCAAAGATAGTTGTTCCAATAAATAACAACGGGCATGTAAAATTACAAGAACCCAATAGGACTTAAATGAGCCAATGAGAGATTTTAAAGTTGGATAACTAAACCGTAAATAAATGTCGTTTGTGTACAGCTGGTTACCTAAGCGGCATGAATAATCATTTAAGGGTTTCTTCAGTCGGATCAGAAAGCAGATGTAAACACAAGTGATCAAATCTAGACATTTACAGTTGTAGCGAGTTCACAGCCAAAACAAACTCAAAGTTTAGAATATAGTGCACTTTGTATATATCTCTGTTTTCGACACCATGGCATTTCGATTGACCGAACAATAGTTAAATCAACATAGATTCCAGCACATGCGCATTGGGTTATGTACTCAAATTTACCAATCCGAACTAGTTCAGCTATTCGGATATAATTTTTACTACCACATTGATCAAAGTGGAGTTCTTTCGGACTGACTATTCTTCAGACGAATTCGCTTCCGTGTCAAATTGTCATCCGTGTTTATATGTTAACTAAGGCATTTAGCCGTAATGTCTCAGATATATCCAGCTGCTAAGCTAAAACTAACTGCTCAAAAGGCCATTGATTCATAAGCGCTGGTTTCAACACTAATTTTCAACACAAGGTTTTCTGCAGTGACCATCGTATGTCACGTAAGCTTCTGTAGGTAAGGTCTAGAGGTCGTATAAAAGATTATCAAGGACACATTCATCGGCAATTTGTAACTAGTTTTAACCATGTTTTAAAAATCAGTGGTCTCGTTTAAGCAAGTAATTTTACTATAACATCGAGGTACGTCTGGGCTACTGCGGTAAAATGTAGTTTATTCAACGTTTTGAAAGCAATGGCGTCTTTACAAGGGAGGGCATGCTATTGGGGTATTGTAGAGACAGATTTGGCAGCAGCAGGTGGGTTGCAGTGCCTCTAGTTGCATGTAATAGGATACACATCGCTTTTCCAGGTGCTTTATATGAGATTTGTTTCAATTTCAAGTTTTCCAGGTCTGCAGATGGCTCTTGCGCAATTGAAAAGTAACAAGGTAAATTTATTTAGTACCACAGAGGTATAAAACAGAGAAAGTGGGCAAGTTGACCTACCCACGTGGTTTTACGGAAGACAATCCTTTTAATAGTTTCTTCCTCACGCCTGCGGATTATAACGTCTAGAAAGGTCTCCAGTGAAATTCAATGAAGGTTGCACTCGGTTAAAGTGATCTAGCAGGCTGACGTATGCATTGAACGAATGTGTAATCAGTAGTACAGATGTATGAATGAGGTGAAGCAATGCACTAGTACGAACTTCGCGAGATGTCTGCCAAGAGCGTGTTTAGCGGCGAAGCCGTTGCGAACCCAAGGATTTCCCTGAAATTCCCGTCAAATGAAACTCGTGCATAAAAAAATGCAAAATACGAAAATTAATTTACTTTCCGTACCGGAATATCCTCATTCTTGTTTCTGTCAGAGAAAAAGCCCTATTGAAATTCACAGCCTCTATCAACGGCAATTTGATGAAAAGGAATCCACCTCAAATGGTGGCGTTAATTTGTCACTCACGTTTAAGTTTCCTATTATTTTAACCAATTCAGCTAAGTCTACCTGTCACTGTATAAATCGACGATTATTTATGTACTTGTCCGAGCAACTTCTTTGCCTTTTTTGTGACTTTGGCAAGCCGAGTAATACCTATAAACTACCGAAGCACAGGAACGTTGTCTTTGTGTTTTTCTGGCAATCCATAGAGTCGGAGAGTATGCGAGTCACATGGATTATACTTCTGAGATAAGTTCATAGTCTATATGCTATAGGTTGTTCAACCCTTTAAAATAATGATGACCTTTCCTTCCCCCTGCAAAGTGTTCTTCAGTCCGATAAAACGATCTATAATTGCTATTTCACACCGTTAAAATAACCAGCTGTACACAAGCGTCATTACTGAAATGTTTACTTACCCAACTGCGACAAAGCTTTCATGGGCATATTTACCTTATACTTTTGCTTAATAATTGTAGTTGCCTAAAGTTATTTATCTCAATCATCATTTTTCATGCAATTGTTAATTTTTACTATACGTGAAGGATTTAGAAAATAAATTATCTATGATTTATACAGCACCTGGTTTATATTTTAACAAATAGCTGTGTTGGCTTTGGTCTGTGAAAAATAGATACAGTATGTTTGTCTTGTTGGTTTATGAGGTTCACAGTTTTCTATGTGCATATTGCGACAAACGCAGCATTGGGACTTACATTATTGTTGTGGTATGCAATATTTTATATCTATCGTAAGTACGGCAAGTGCCATTGTCATTAACAGAAAAATGTTTACGGTGTACAAAGGTTCTCTGTTATGTTAGTTGATTTGCATAAACCGTAGGTTATTTTAACGTATAACTCCATGGCAAAATATAACGCATCAAGATTACAAGCATAGTAGTAAGAATACTACATTTTGTCTATTTTACAATATTCCGTTACTTTTGCGTAACTTGATTGTGTTCTGTATAAATGCGCTAGGTAGCGTTTCATAACATGATACGACGTTTGCGTAGGTTACCTCGAAGGATTTCCGCTACACCTAATAACCATTTAATATATTCATCTGAATAAGTTTCCGCCAAAATTTTATCACTTGTATGTGATCCACTTTTATGCAATAAAAGTGCAGAATAGTATGTGAAATTTTTACTTTAGCCGACTACTTCTGTTAGGCGTGCAACGATTCGTCTGATGCTGCATTTGTATGACACCTATTGCACGGCTAAGTGGGTTGGTGTCCAAGGTGATCATGACGGAAACGCCCAACTGTTTTCCTCTCAAGTTTCTGTTCACGTGAAACATGGAAGCAGGCATAGGAAGTAAAATTTGTCTTGGTAACACAGGACATCTTGCATGCCAAAACACTCAGCCCGGGAGGCGAAAACCAAAACTGAAATAGACCACATCATGATATAAAATTCGCCTAGGTTCTTACAATTGACTTACTATGTACTGGTTATAAACGTCACCAAGACATCTGTCCGATTTAAAAGATCAATAAAGATAAGGTTCCTGTGACTTTAGGTAGAACACTTAGACTAAAAGTGCATTATTTTGAAGCAAGAAATAGAATTTAATGCGAATGCACTTATAGTTTGGCAAAAATAATGCTGGCGAAAGTGGTTTAATCGGAGCTTCATTGTATGTCTGTCGCGCATAAGCTAATATTCCAGTAAAATTGTGGTCATTTATTAGTTGTCTTACCTTGGCTGTACCATATGCACGTTTCATCAGTTTTAAGCAGCGAATGATGTTGCTGTATAAAAATTATTGATGTGTTGAATGCAAGACTTAATGTAATACAGTTTGTTTGAGTTTCTGTATTATAAACATAGCTGTTGCTTGTAAGCGGACTATCACCGATACACTTTAACTACTGGGCATTTTGGTAGCTTCCAAGTAGAACGATAGGTAATATATGCAGTAAAACAACATTGGAACTAGTTAGTAGCTCTCATCACTAATTTCCATGAGTAGAGCAAAAACATGAACAGTTTACGCCAACACAATTCTTCAATTCGATATCCAAATTAGATGCTAACATGAAAAGCAGTGGCCCTGAGGCCAAGCTTATACTTTACAGGTTTCGAAACATACGTGACAGTGGAATATGCGCTATGCTATATGGCAGTTAACTTGTGAGTCAAGTTTGTTTACCACTATTCATGGACTATTTTATTAATCTGCTTTTTATAACCTAAGCTGCCGGCAACGAGAATGCATGGGTTCCATTTCCTATGGAGCAAAATATGTACGCTACCAAGGCGGACCCAGATAAAGAAACTGCCCTTGGGTGTATTACATGAAGGGTGAGATTGGGTCTAATTGAAAAGACAATATGGGAAATACATAACAAACAAGTCATTGCTAAATAGAAACGTGACAATATCAATTAATCAAAGTTGATTCCTATCTACACTAGACTATGACAGATAGCTAGCTTCAAACGCCAAACATTTACATCTCTTGGCAAAAGTAAAAATTAGTGGCTAAGGTTGAGTACAATTGCTTTCCAATAAAACCCTTAACAAAAACAGTAGTTTAACAAGAATTATTAGTTGCGGAACTCGCATAAATTCGCGAAATGTGCTCAACTCACCTTAACATTGCCGTCATCATGCGGTTAAACAAGCTGTGGAGGTGAAGCTGAGCTCTCATCAGTGAGACCGCTGGTAGGTGCCAAAGCAAACTGCGCATACATTAATTAAACTCTCTTTGTTGACGCAGTTTTGCATAGCGTCTTAAAGCGCCTTGAACCATCTGAACTGTCATCAAGACAATACTGTATCTACTGTTCCAAGCAGAACCGACTCCAACTAATTTCCCTGGACGACACGAGCACAATATTGCAACCTGTACGCCACACAAATTTCCACCTCCCTCTATTATTTATGTAATACGGTACCATTATATTGAGCTCTAAATAAACGAGATTGCAAGGCGAGTTTAGATTAGGTCAGTAATCGAAGTAATAATATCAGCCTGCCTTTAATTTTTGGGTCTTGTTACAGTTTTGTGTGCTTACAAGTTTTGTCTCAAGTCACACTTGTGCTAAGGCTTCTGGTCGCTAGGTTACCTAGGTTGTATTGAATCGAAGTCAAATAAATATAATGTGCTTGGAGTACTATCTGTGAATGGCATTTCGTCCCTTCCGACTGTGAGTCATAAACCAGAAAATCTTTTAAGTGGATTGTATGCTGAATTGGGCTCTGAAATGAACACGATGTTTATCTTACTGGTCGAATCAATAGAGCGTTAGACAATACGGACCTTAAGTTAATTCGAGGAATAAATAACTAGTTACAATCTTTTCACGACAATCCAAAGGTGATTGACTCAATAATCAGCTGATTTCTCAATATTAGTTTTTGGCTAAGGCAGAAATAGCGTGTATATGAAATGAATTTGAACGCAAAGCTCCGGCTTAGGATCAATATTCCTGCAACCAATTCCCCTGACGCTGCGATCACCAGTTTAGCTGTACGTGCGGTAGCATGTAAATTGGACAGACTGAGCGAAGGTTATCGAAAAGGAGTAGAAACACGCTCCGCGAAGCTTGGTGATGAGCGGTCCTAAGGTACCTACCAGTTCTACCATACGACACCTATGGGAATGCAATAAGTATGAAAATCCTTGTGACCCTTTCAAGGTTATCAGCAGACAAAACAACACTGCTCCGGTTTGCCTTCTTCCGATATCCGACGGCAGACGTCCAACCTGTGCAAACAAGTAGACCTAAGCGTCTGACTAGCCTTGCCATGATAAAACGCAGCTTCGGTCACTTAGTTGAGATGACCGCGATCGCCCTAGTCTCTTATAGATTACACTTATCGGTTCCCTGTCAGGGGTATTAGTTTTATCGAACCACCATATGTATGTATGCGTCTGAAATAAACTGAGTTCTGTTGGTTATTTATACTATGCTTTTTAGGTTAAAACTGTTAGGTAGCTTCCATAACAAATAGAACATGATTTTGCAAGTTGCACTAGAATTGTTTTTAGGATGCACCAGGTGTTTCTGAGGTTGCTTTCACAGTTAGCATGGCAATACTCCTATGAATACAACATGAAAATATGAGAAGACCTTGCTTTACTTCTGGAAAACAACCCCAAAAGATGATAGGGCCTCGTAGTAGGTCCAGGTTTCGCGCAACAATCAGCACCAGTGCCAATAAACAAACATTGGTAGGGTCCAGTGAGTTAACCAATCCATCAAAGTGCTATTGAGTAAAGGCCTGTTTAATTTGGACAACATATAAACGCACAGTTACAATTAAATTCTAAAAGCGCAAGCCGCCCACGCTACTATGAAATCATCCTAAGCGAATTTCTATTGCTTCCAGTTGATCGAAGAGTTACTTACCTTGTGATATATTTGCTCTTTGGACCCAGAAAACATTTAAGTGGCAAGCTGCCCTTACCGTGTCCGAAAGTTACACCCAGTATTCCTGTGATTTTTGTTTTGGTCATAGTTTGAACTTTGTGGAAATCATGTACCTATTCATCCTTTCTCACCTTATTCACTGACTACAATGTCAGCTTTATCTATTGCCTCGGTCATGAATACAGGATTTTAGCTCTCTTCACTGGCTTCACTCAGGCCGAACTCCTCACAAATATAGTTGCGGTCGAAAACTTACCAGTAAGTAACACTCGGCAACCGAAATCCCAAATTCGCATCGATCCTTATCAACCAAAATGTTGTTTGCCAAGAGAAATGACAGACATATATGAATTTTTGCTCATAGATTAAGACGAATTTTAGCTTCACAAACAACTTTAGAGACGCATAACCACTGATGATTCACTAAAATTTTATACTATTTGCTATGTAATTGTCCTTCTATCAAGCAAGTACAATTATGGCTCTCAACAAGTTATATTAATTTTGTTTGTACACCCAGGATACTGGTGAGGGCTATGTTATAGCAATACTAAACGAGGATTGATGTTTGCCGATATGTTGAAGAAATGTAGACCCAATAGTTAGATTTCTTAGCTTTATCAGTTGGGTAAAAAATATAACTAATGTTTAAGATACAGCATGTTTTACAGAGGCAGTGGCTGTTACCGCAAAATTTTGGTTATGCTTTTTCAAATAATATGTAGAATTCAGTAGTTTTCTACGCATAATTAACTCCGATTTTTAATGTAAGTAGAAATGCAAATGGATGTTTGCCTGTTGGACCTATAGTGTACATATTTTAGAACGTACCAATCTCATGGTGTCCGTGTTACTATTTATCTCAGCGCTATGTTCATTATAACACCATTTGCTGTCTTGGTCTAGAACGGCTAATTACTAAAGCGTCTAATTTGGACCGGATCTTTATTATCGTTGCATTCTAATACTAGCATCCGCTAACGCCCACCTGGTCACTTCAATCATAAAAATAATTCAAAGTTCAACGTTACCATTAGTCGTCGCTTTCAGTAACAATTTATCCCTATATACACATGCTTAGTAAATTTGTTCTTGACTAATGAGCCCATTCGTGATTAGAAATGGTTATACATTACAAAGTATAAATGTAGAGGAAGCACTATTATTTTGTGCTAAGAAAAATATTGCTGCCTTCTGCTGCTTGTCCTTGGCGCAGGAGTACTTATTTGTGTCTTAAACCTAGATTTTGTGCCGAATGTGTGTTGTAGTTATACTGTTATCTTTACTATACAGCATTTATCGATATTTTCTAGAAGATTATTTTTGCTTTGATTGCAGTTGTTTGTGTCGTATATAATAAGGCTCAATACATTGTGTTACCAATGACTATTTGCCAGCTACGGCTCTGAATGCATTAGGTAGAAAATTATCATCTAATATTTCGTAAGCCATTTAAAATAAACCGGCTACTAGCATTCGAATGTAGATAATGTAGGTTTGAAATGGCTTTGATGGATTTCATCGATCTGCAGTGTATATGACTCGTAGGAACTTATTTCACTAAAATCAGAAATCATTCAGCAGACATCAACTATAAAGTTATATAAGGATCATAAAAATATCAGCGGGCGCATCTCAGACATTTTACCTATAAAATAAAGAACACCTGTTTAAAGGCATACTGAGAAGCAATGAAACGCCTCTGTGACCCAGCCACTGTTCATAAATAAGAATATGTTTTTGATGAAAACCCCTGTGAAATCCAAACCTAATTAATTCATGAATTTACTTCTACGATCCCTGCCTTAAGGCCAAAATTGGAGAGTACGAAATTTATCAAAAATTTAACACAATTAAAGTTTATTAGTGATATGTGAGAGCTGCAATATTGGCATTTTGTGAAAATCTGTTGGACCATCGAAGCAGACGAATTTCGGTGGCATTAAATTATTTAGAATTAACAGTTGCTTTGAGTAAGACTGTCGTCATTCACAATCGACAGTTAGCAAATGCAAGGTCCAACATTAGCTGGATTCTATCTATGAATAAGCCGGTCTTTTTGGTGTTGAGTATAATGTGGCCAATATGCAGTTTTAAACCGATGTAACATTGATGTCTTAGAAATTATATGTTGACTTTACTAATGTGTAAAGCAGACCAAGTCGCATGTGGATTCAGTATAACTTGCTCTAAAGTTCTAAAGTGGCAGAATTGCTGATCATCCCAACTTCATTTGATAATTTGGGCCTGGATAAGTTGTTTCTAGACTAACCATATCCGCCTTAATTGTTACTAACAAGGCTTTGTTGTTGCGCCTATTTTACTCGAATTCGCATTATAAATGTATTCAGTGATCGCCTATTCATGCAATGAATTGATTGTATGTATCAGATACACTTACATTATGTGCAGAATATTTGCATTTATTAACAAATAGTTTACGCATTTGGAAACATAGAGTACTTTTGATCTGACGTCAATACAATGTAAGGTTAGTTGAATTCAGGAAGTTTTCGTGGTTTAATCTTTCACAATGACTAGCATAACAAATTCCGTGCATCCGCTACTTAAATCCATCTAACACTTTATTTGCATGTTCCTATCATAAACTTGATTATCTGTGGTTCTCTTGAATATAGTGCAATGTAATGACCGATGGTCGCCACTTAAAGACAAGTTGACAAGACATATACTGTAGTAATCAAAGTTACAAGCGCTTGTTTGCATCGACTTACTCCTTCCGAGCAAAGTCCTCTTTCCTATTTAAAGCAACGTAACCTTCGTCGGACAAGGTAATGTTATAAGGAAAGTACTGGTCTGCTTTACTGGTAAACTAGATTCTAAAGGGACATGTCTCGCAAAACTACCAAAAAGACACTGAGGTTTGCGAACTTGGTAAAGTAACGAGTAATGGTCTAGGACAGCTGGACCAGTTGTATGTAAATGATTGAACGACAAATGCATTACAACACTATGATTTTTTGTTGCTTCCGATACAACCTCTTCAGGATCACCAATACTGATCGCATCGTGAGTAAATCGTGTCTATTGCAAGGGCACAGCATACATATAACGATAGTTATCAGAAAGGTGTATATGGACCGCCGATATTTACTTCCGGAGGAGTTGGTCAAAGCCATTCTGTCTTTAGGAACCAAGACAAGAATAAAACACCGGCTAACAAGTAGTCTGTATTGCCGAGGAAGTGGAGAAAACAATCAGGACCAAAAGTTGTCAATCCGCAAATTTGCTGCTAAGCACGGTCAATTCTTAGTTACCAGCTCAAATTCACAAACCTTGTAGGAAACGTTTGAATCCCTTTATGTGCGCTTAACTTCCTTTGGTTTTACTCGCTTAGTTGGCTAGTTGATTTCGTAAGCACTCGTGTGTTTTTCGGCTATATTTCCCCTGGGACCACTCTGATTCTCTCTGGTCTGTTACAAAACCACTCATCGCTCGTGCTGGACCGGACAGCATAAATTGTCTTGTTCCTCGCATCCGTGCAGTTGTGCTCAGCAAACCTGAGAGATTTTTCAGTGGCATAATGTCCACTGGCCTAGTATCAAATGAGTTCAGCCAAACCACTAGCCACATGCAAATTGTTGATTGGAAGCTTTGGTAAAATAGGACCTTTGTTCTTCAATGTATCGGTTGAGCACACTTAAAGAGTATGCGCGAAGTTAAGCCAGATTTATTAGAAAACAAATCTCCCTACATGAGAACAAGAGCTACTGGTATAATAAAGCGTACGAACGAACTAATTTTTACAACACTTGTATATTTCCAGGCTTTTGATGCCTGCTACTTAACATGAGCATCATACAATTGGTTTGCAAACGTAATTTTCTAGATATTTTGAACCAGTTATCCAAGGGATATGCGTAACCTTCACCTCAGAGAGGTTCCGTTTTGCGTTGTAAATTTATATATTCTAATATGCAACTAAAATTAACAAAGTGATCAATGTGATACCAATCTTCCAAGTTAAACAACTTCGCCTGTTATTTTTTTTACAGACCATAAATTGCGTTTGCGGAGCAAATGAAATTGCATTAAGTAGCAAACGATATCATAGTGTATACTCTCAATTTCCTTTCCATACTCAACAATTAGACCCCTGCTACGTTTTATCAAATAGAAAACAGGTTAGGTAAAAATAAGTGTTACAATATAAACTATTTATTAAACATACACCAATTTCAGCAGACTGAAACACATGACAGAAATAAATATACACAATAAATTTCCTAATGTTTGGTCACAAAATTACATATCATATCCAGAATCGCAGCTTCTGCCTGATTTTGTGGAATACACTAAGGTGGATCAACTTGAACTCTTTTTTGCTTTGACCTTTAATTAAGAGTGACCGGTGGCAATAATAAGCGTAATTTTACTGCATCTTCCATTTGGGCCAAATAAAAAAGTGGATAAATTCCTTCTGTGTAAAAGTTGGCTTGCACAGTGGAATCTTTTTCATCTGATAACCAACCGCATTTGTTTTTATGTGTTGTATACTTTGGATTAACTAGTTCCCATGACTCAGAGCTAACTGGTGTCTGTGAAATACGAGAACCCGATTAGCAAGATTACGTTATGTCTATAGGTATAGGACTGCGTCAACTGATATAGAAAAATAAGAGCCCAAACCAAAGCACCCATTACGGAGAGCTTTAGAAGGGTGCCCTAAATGAAAGGTTGCTTTCAACTTTTCAATTCATGTTTGCAGTGCTATTTAAACTCAACCATCAATTACCTTGTCTTTCACCACATGGAAATGCGTTCGTACTAATTTGTAGTGTCTGAAGTTCAGTATGGTTAGACGTTTACGATTATGCTTCTGAAGGACCATCTGAAGCAATGCAATGTGGTGCTGAAGATATTTCTTTCAGCAGAGCGAAGAAAATGGATGCGCGAGTAAAATATATGCAACTTCCTAAGCCCAATGAATTACATTGATTTCTCACATAATGTTTTACGCAGAGCAGAAATGGTAGACACCAGTCACCGCAACATTAGTTCTCCTCCGGCAAAATTACTTTGTAAATTTGCTGGTTTATGTTCTATTACAACGCGAAGCACCAATTAAACATTCCAGTTTAGAGGCAGTTACAATAGAAAAAATTCAAGTCTGCTTATGCAACAAGTACTGCTGTATTGTGAGCGCAAGTGGAAACGTAACTGCGTACAACTTTAAGCGAACATGCTAAAATTGCCAAAAGGATTATCTATCAAATTAGAAAGCTAGGCGTTATTCAAGTTCTCAAGTTGCATGTAAGAAGACTGACAGCTCTACTGCGCTGAAAAATATAAGCTATGTTTCTTAGTGTGCAATGATAATCTGAATCAAATAATGATGGAACATAAAAAGCGGTTGAAATGCTGCACCTATTTGATATCCACAACTTATTTTGCCAGACTGTTCCAAGCACTAATCTCTCGTTTTGAAACACATGCCTGGGGTACTCTATCTGGATACCGCACCATAAGTTGTAACGGTGCCTGCGTGTGCTTCATGGTGTTCACACGTGAAGTGCCGGTCTCAACAAAGGAAGTCACCGAGTTGCAATAGGCGGTAGGTCACGAGCTGATAAGCTCACTCGAAGATAGGACAATCTCTATTGTCACAGTTTCTAGTGCCGGCTTGCTTGTGTTAATCCCCGTTAACTTGGAAAGAGTCTACTAGCTACATTTCGGACCCGTTCGATCTCCTTTGGTTATACCTGCGGGTTTGAACAGTCGGCGGGCGTGCCCTACTCCAGTAATTGTCTTGTGATAGAAGAGACGTCTTATGATCTTATGAGACAAATACAGAAGAGGCGTTTGAGTGCCCAGAGCATTTGCAATCCGTTTCGGTGTAGCCTAGTTGTTCAAGGACTTGAAATCGTGGAGCTAAAGTATACCAAGGTCCTTCATGAAACGCGTAAGAGGTGGAAGTTGACTGTCTTTAGAATACCTTCGACCGTCACTACGCTTCCCCAGGCTCATCACTACTGACTTGGTTGGCTTGATTTTGGGGCGGACTTTTGTAGGTCACACAAGGAGGCAGTTGAGGTCTTGCGGAAGTAGGCCGCAATCATCTGTGGGGCTGAACACTATATAATTCTCTAGAACACCTGTAAAAAGCGCACACAGTCACCGAAGAAACTGGAGAGATTAGTCAATATGAACTAAGAATAGAGTAGCCATCAGATCCGTGACTTGGGACATGCCATTTGTAGAAGGAAAACAGTGGGTTATATGTCCGTTAACTTGTGCCATCCATTTCTCTCTAGACAGAATGTTCGTGACCCCAACAATGCAGCCTCTGCTTGTTGACGGTTACCTCATTGTTTACCTTGTTCAACGCTTTGATGGAATCAGTGAAGATTAGTTCGATAGATTTCCCCTGGTTAATGGCTTGCAAAAATTCACGTGTCGTCACGAGTAATTTGACATCGCATGAGCGATCTAGCATGAACTATGCAGTGCGGTCTTCGTAACTGACTCGACCAGTTTTGTTTCTTTAGGGAAGTTTGGTCCTTACTGGGACTGAGTGTCACAAACTATTCAACAAATCTGTGCCTCAAAATTGTGCTTTCTATCAGTCACTAACTGTTGTGACAAGCATTGTCAACTGCAACTCATTGACTAAGGGAAAATTGCATCGATTCTCATCAGAAACCGTCGGCATTCGAGTCGCACTGCTGCTATCCACACCCGATACATGCAACTGAGAATGAAGGCATTCGTAGAGTGCATGATTGCGAGCGCTTAACAATCAAAAATCGCCAAGTTATTAAGTCCGTCTGTTACCCAAATTAGGTACATATCTATTATTACATAAATTAGGCTAACGCGGATACCATTTTAAGGGAATATGCATTTCTGGCTGATTACGGCTAATATTGCAGATGTAGCGTGAACTTACAAATACGATATCTAAGGTTACTAAAGGTTGTATAACTTTATTTATGTTCTTCTTTTAGCTGACATTCGCAAAGGCATGCTAGTGTCAACCCTTTCCACACATATCCATTTCGTCATAGCCACATCGCTTATCTGCGGACATCAAAGCCGAATATTCGGTAGCTCATTAGATGCCATCCAACACAGAATTCGATACGCAATCACTGAGAATCAACCAGCAAAGATGCGGATTGGAAAGCTGGATGAGGATCTACTTCAGACTCCAGAACTAAGATTGACAGAGCTGTTGATTTTGTTGCGAAACAACAAAGATGAAAAGCTATCCTATAGACTGACAGACGCTTCCTCGATCTTTCATTTGAACGAAATAACCAGTGTGTTATCTACCATCACGTCTATTGACCTGGAGGAATTATGTTTACACCATTGTACAGATGGCTCCAGTAGAGCACAATTTAATTTGTTTGTGAATATCTTTTATGCATCTCGTTTAGTTGCTGTGGTGCACGTTGAAATTACTGTGATAGATGTGGATGATAATCCGCCAACCTTTCCACCGACAATCTCGCGCCCTTTTGTACTGCAGCTGAAAGAGGTTATTTACAGAGCTGGTCAACAAGTGGAACTTCCCAAGGCAATTGACAAAGATGTACAACCTGATCATGCGGAAATTTCCTATCACCTAGAATCCCACCCGGATGATGTCTCACAATCACTAGAAGCCTTTCGCTTGATAACTCGGAATGATTCCAGACCTATGCTTCTGCTACAAAAAGATTTGGATTACGAAAATGTGTCTTTGTATAAGTTTTATCTTATTGCCCAAACACCGCAACTAGAGGGGCGCTCTGAGAAAATCTATTTGAACGCACCTCAACCCCATTTTCGGGACCAACTTGAAGTTCATGTTGAAGTAATGAACATCAATGACGTTGAGCCCATTTTCTCAAAGCCTGTCTATTCTCTGAATGTTCCAGAAGATGTAGAGGTTGGGAGTGTTATCCATATGGTGAGTATTTATTACTGATTAAATTTACCGACAAACAAATGTTTTAAATTTATTAAATTCTACACGCCGTTTATGCTTTTCTGGGGTCAGAGATTTGAGACTTCAATCAAAACTTTCGAGTGGCGGGAAGCGGGCGTGTTATCAGTTAGTCAGTTAAGAAAATGGAAACTAATAACATACTTTGTCTGAAAACCATTATGCCCTGTTTATGAATTACGGCACGAAATAGCAATCAGAATTGCAATTCATTTTCAGACGCAATACTTTTACTTCGATCGCTGGCACATTATCTAAAACAGATAAAGATATAATGAAACGTCTTTTAGCTTAAAACATCCTAAATAGAACTAAACAGCATCAGAAAGTATATTCGCTTAATTGTGTTGTATCTCAAACGTTGTGACGCTCATCCAGAAGAACCAGGGCAAATATGAGTGTCAATTTCCTACCTGGACTATTGCACTGTTGTTTCGATGAAAATCGCCCCGGAAAGTGATGCGTGAATAGAGCTCTCATTTAAGGCGCAAACATGAGCTAGTAAATTCTACATAGCTACCTGTAAATTTGTGGTATACGTCTGTTTACCATATCCATCCTGCACGCTGTTTGCAAAAACAGCTATTTGAACTTAGTATGAAGCTTGGATAGTTGGTTTAGATCCGTACTTGATGTAACCAAAGTGCTTGTTTTCTCTTCTTTGCTATTTATACATGAATTATGTGCGGTGATTCCGTGCAACATCTATAAAAAAATTATAACTGCATGTAATCCCACTTTCCTTATTCGTCGTTTTGTTCTGCAGCTGGAGGCAACGGATACGGAAGTAAACTCTACAATAACTTACTCTCTTGAGTATGGGTCAGATAAGATGATAAGTACAACATTTCGCGTCGAGCCGGATGGCCGAACAATCCTTATACACCCGCTTGACTTCGAAACGCAGAAAAGATATTCTTTTTCAGTACGAGCTAGTGATGGGGAATTCGGATCGTTCGCAACGTTGGAGGTAAACGTTACCGATGTAAATGATGAGGCACCTGAGTATATTACCAGGCCAAACAACCTTACACTGGAAGAAAATCAACCGAGCCACACATCCATTGGTCAGGTGAGTTCTAAACGAAGAAGTGTAGCTTAATTTCTCGTCGTGTTGCTCGGGTAGACCTAAGCCACAGTGCGCATCGGTCGACTTAATATAATAGGCTGGTCGCAGTGTGTTGATAGTGCATCACTTACAAGGTTAGTGATTGGGAAATCTAGTTACATATGCACTGTGAGAAAATCAATCAAGCGACAAGCAAGCGAACTTGGTGGACGGTAAGTTAGGTTAGACGATAAAAACTTTCAAAGCTACCGTATGTACTCAACAGGTATACTAAATGACATGCGTTCTATAATGCATCATATTTGATTTTAATATAAATATTTGCAACACGTGAAGGAATGCAGTATATCCAAGCGTTTATCAAAACCGTTGATTATCACTAGATATTTGGCTATCATTGGCAATAACCGTGCAAAGTAATTCAGGGTATACAGGTATATATTCTGTTCAGTGTCAGGAATAGGCGCAAAAAGAAAAATTAAGAAATGTAAGCGATAAGGTTGGCTCATGAGCTGCAGATTGTCGTGCGTCAAATTTCCTTTAATTTTTAACCGTACCCCAGGTATTTAATATTAATATGAATTCGCTGGTTTCTATAAATTATCTACTTTATAACTGGCAGAAAATAACCGAGAATATTGAAACGGACTTGACTTCAATGTATTTCGTTTGATCTTGTCAGAATATAGATAATTATTCTACCAAGATTTTGCAAACGCCGATGAAACACTTCGAAAGCGCGAAAAATCATCAGTGAAAATAACACTTTAAAGAAAAATTAACTTACAATGAAGGTAAACGCACTATTTGATTGGATCCACTACTGGACAGATAAATCAAACTCGTACCGGGTATCACTTTCCTTCTCCGAGCCGGCGACTTTACTTGCTATGCTGATTGTAGCCATCTAGAGGTTAGACAGCTTATTCACATTCTTATTCATATTCCATGAACTTAAGCCATGTCATGAATTGCTTAGAAAGAGTGCTATGCACTGACAGGATTTAAAGTGTATGCACCGGACAACTTAATCTGCTTTTTTAATAAATTTAATTGCTCCTAATTCCATGGTACTAAACGTGTCATGGCTCTTAAGAAACTATTTTACCGTCTACTTTATTTAACCTACATTGTCAATAACAGTTTACCACGAGCTACTATACCAGCCTGGCCGGCAAAATAGTTAGTCAACACAGAGATGTCGCGATCCATAAGCTTTACATAGTAAACATCATTATACTGGAAAAGCCGGTCAAATTAGAGGTGGTCAGGATCTAAAGGTGCTCAACTTTGCAGAGTTTAATGTACGTGCTGCTGTGTTCAAAATGAAAGTGAACTCTTTAAATTGCTGGCCAAGCGGCGAAATAGGACGCTTCGGCTGCTGAGTGCACGTGGAAACTTGCCTAGACACCAAACTGCCATTAGTTGCGTTTGCTACTAGTTGTTTGTTGGCACAAGCTGTTCGTCGGATTAATTTCAATGTAACTATGAATAACCTTGAAGCAAATCTTGTGTAACATTTCGCTGCACAGGGAAATCTGTCATAGAGAAAATTCAAGTGCCTCCCGAAACATATGTGAGGGGCTAGATGAGTCGCACGCAGTGTTATAGGTGATTCAAGCGTTTGGAGCCCAAAATATATTATTTCGGTTAGGATCGTAAGCCTTGGCAATTGTCCACGTCAAAAGACAATGGCCTGCTGCTGGTATCCATGGAAATACTCGTCTATATATTCGAAACTTTGCTGACGTGGAATGCATAAGCATAGGAGCACGCCATCAAAGTTTGAGTGACAAACTTGGGATGCGTCATTTTATTGTCAAATTTGTGCTGCGTTTGTTGACCGTGGATCAGAAATAGACCCTTGTTCAAATCATCCAGAAATTATTTATCGTTGACATTGTCAAAGGGAAGATTTCTAAGAATGTGATAAGAAGCATTGATATGTGGGTTTATGACTATGATACTGAAATGTATGTGCAGTTGCCGCAGTGGATGGTCTCCTCTATCATAAAAGCAAGCAAGTGCCGAGCAGTGATAAATCGATTTTGGTTGTATAAGTTGGTCACAGATGCATATTTTAACAGACTTTGTACCGCGTGATCAGATGGCAAACAAGAATTTCTTGTAGGAAATTCTAGCAACTTTGATAGACGCCGTGCATATGTGGAAACCTGCATGTTGAGGACAGCAGACGCGAATTTTGCTTCATGACAATGCGCTGGCTAACGCACTGGTAAATGTCCATAGAACTTTAGCATAACAACAAAATCCTAATTTACTTCATCAACATATTCTCTGAATATATCCCTAACAGATTGTTTTCGTTATCCAAAAATAACCGACTGAGGTGTAAGCGTTAAGTCTATGCGTCACTAAAACAGTGATGCCAATTTAAGTTATTTAAATGTACGTAGTTAATGGCCGAACAAAACAATAAACCGCACGAGCGAATACTTTATGTGTGTGATCCCCATTCACATCACTGTTGTAATATTATCAATTCTGTACTGCATTGCGAGGTGGCATTATCAGTCAAATTAACAGCATAGGCTATACACCTGTGTTCACATGGCAAACAAAAGTGCAGATGAAAACACTCCAGAACACCTATAGCATTGGACTTACTAGATAAACCAACAAGAAATTAGATCATAAGTTCAAATTGTGTTAACATGTGTGCGATTGAATGCAATTTGGCTATTTTCCTAGCGCCACTGAACATGGAATTAAGTTAACATAGGCTTGCATAATGCGAACTAATGACCAGAGCTTACATAATTTGAGCTGGAACAAAGAAAAGGGTCGGGTAACAGATAGCTTGACGCACATTGAGGGGATCATTGATCAGGACTAAAGTATCACATGATGAATTATCCGGGATACTTCAAACTCTCCATAGAATATGGAACATAATATTAATCTCTTGTTTCGATTTGCTCTGGTCCATCCAAATCTGCTCCATCTTTTACGAAGAAGCGAGGGACTTACAGCGGTACACTTCAAACTCTCCACGTCAGTCTGTTTTACCCCCAGTGCTTTTTCCTGATGCCTGATGGTAAATGATGTAAGTCAGGTTCGAAAACAATAAAAATTTGCCTTTATTACTGCGCATTACTGTACATTACGTTGCCATCTGTTGAGATGTACCTTCTTAGGCAAAAAATGCCCATGATAAGAAAACGAGGGGACTCGAGAGAAAAGGCCCTCATTTATAGATTCGTGCGAACGTGTTGGGCGAATATGGGGCCAAAGCGTCCGGCTGCCGCATGTTTGAATTTATGCTAGTGCCGGTTAAGTCTTTTGTTGACAAGCGGTCGTTACCCACTCCTTAAAATTCAGTACCTACCGATCACTAGCCTGAAATCTGTTTCTCTTTGTGCACTTCAACTTTCCGGCGGATGCTTTCTATAACTTGCGAGACACCGGAGTGATCTTCAGTAGAGAGAAGAAGTTAATTACTCTCACTGTCAACGTGTGCTTAGATGTGAAGGTTATTAGATACATTTCCAGTGTTTCAACGGCAGAATACTCTGGTATACTACAGATAAAGAGTAGACTATCGCGTAGAACGGGGCACACTTATTTAGAATTTCTATCCAGCGACCTAACCGGATACGCTGCTTTGCCAACACATCCGCCCTTTCTAGTTATTTCTCGAAAGTAACAGTAACGCTGTAAGATCAGAAGGCTATCTTTATCGGCTTCGGAAATTTAACGGGGGCTAAAAAGCCCATGTTGTGCGGACGCCTTCAGGGATTTACTTAGCCGATATCTGATAAACATCTAGAAGCAGCACAGCTGGGTCATGTATTTCAATAGTTGAAGACAAGTAGGTTGTTCGCTAAACAACGCACATTGTTGGGATTATTTTGAGAACGCAAAACGTGAGCTGCTAATCGTTTAATTACAGAGAGCTTATATGTGATGGTCACTGGAGTTCTCAATCTCGCAGAGATGTGGGCCCTGCGAATTAGCTTTTTAGGCGACAGGACGACAACCTGTCATGTGATCAAGCGTCTTCTCTATTATTTGGTAAATTGGCATACGTCCATTGTTTCGGTTTCCATACTCCCTGATCAGTCGACAGGTGCTTCACACTAAACGTGTTGAATTTTGTGGGTACGTTGTTGATGCAGCTATACATGATCATAGAATCTATCCTCGGCGAACGTCTTCCAACATATGGAATGAGGCTTAGCTGCATTTAAATCAAGCTTGCAAATTGGCGTAGATTAAAATGAAGCTGCACTATATTTAGCGTACAGCAGGCTGCAACGCATAATGGTATCCGGATTGTCGAATATGTGTAAGCGGGCGCAATGTAATCCGTTTCCTGAAGCGTTTCAAAATATATGCAGCTCTATTGCCTTTTTATAAAGTTGGCCTCCGCGTGCACCTATTGTAATCTTTATAGCAACTACTGTCGTCAAGCACAAATGCTTTTTTACACATACAACTTAATCTGTTCCCTCAGTCGGGTTGTCTTAACCGGGATTATTTAAGCATAGTTTCGACTGGAAATACTTTTGCGCGTATGATGCTAGGAACAAGGAAACTAAGAGGGTCGCAAAATGAAATGACCACAGCGAGCATTGATCTTTCCGATTGCGAACACTCATTAACATATTATCAGAACAGAAAGATGTCATTCTTCGCACTTCATTCTAAATTTAATGTGCGATATACTGTGTTGAAATTTCTGTGTTTAAGCAAAATTGCGAGCTCAGTAGACAGCAACACTTTGAGAAACTCAACGCTTTTGAAAGACCAATTTTGAGGCATAAGTCTTGCCCTAACAAGGAGCCCCAAATTTGCACACTAAACTGGATGTCTTTAGGTCTGTAGGGCGATGATATCAAACAGTCGTAAGCATAGTTTCCATTTATGACTGTATCTGACTCATTTCTGTCGAATGAACAATGAATTTATATGGATTAAGAAGCGTTGCTTTACAAGTCCCGTTGGATAGTTGGTGGGGATATCAACATAACAATCATGATGATAAGGATAGTAAAATAGGTAATACATAAATTTTGAAAATAAGGACTTATCGTAGTCCTGCGATGCTCTTAGATTCACAGCATCCACAGTTAACAACAAATAATTCCATGGTAAACTCCAGGTGTAGGATGGAGACGTAGTGTTAAGTAACAAAGTGTAAGTGGATGAGTGCTTCGTCCAACCGTCTTTAAAATACCGTTAGTGTCGGTGCAGAGACGACCGATTCTGGGAGAGCATTCAACGGGTGACAGACACGAATGGAAAAGAAATTTCTGCGGCACTCCAGATGACTGTATTGTTCTGCTAGTTTTAATGAGTGGCCCCTCAGGTTTGTATCGCTGCTGAGTTGCAGTAAAGGGCGGCACACATGATGTGGATCTCGAGGAATCAAGTATGCCATAATCAGGTCGCCTCGTAGTCTGCGGTAGCTTCCACTGAACCATCCCAGTCGTTGCAGCCTCTCCTGGTAGTAAAGATTGCGCATTCCAATTACGTTCTTAGATGCCCGGCGTTGTGGCTGCTCCAGTGCATTAAGGTCGTGTTTCAGCCATGGATGCCAGGCTTGAATTATGTATTCGACATGGGGGCGAACATACGCACTAAGCATTTGCCGATATATGGAGCTGTTTATTTGTCCAAACGCCCGCCTCAACAGCCCACGTGTCGGTTTCTGGTCTTCGAGGCCTTTTCGGATTGCCTGGAGCAACCCAAGTCATCTTGAACCAGGACACCCAAGTCACGTTCGAGAGTTGTTTGTTGCAGTACATCCGTTCCGAATCGTAATGAGTAGCTGCTCTGATGTCGGATGGAAAGCACCTTGCATTTACTGACGTTGAACTGCAATAAGTTTTAGGTCGACCATTGATACACTGTATCTAAGTCACTCTGAAGCACATGTTGGTCGGCGTTCGCCTGGATCCTGCGCCAGATCTTGATATCGTCGGCAAACATTAGGAACTTTGAAGCGATTCCCTGTGCAAAGTCATTAATTAACACCAAAAACAAACCTGGACCTAGAACTGAGCCTTGCGGCACACCACACTCGACTTGTATGGAGTCCGATAAAGAGCTCCGAACTCTGACCATTAATTGCCGTTGAAGTAGAAAGTTGGCGATCCAGCTTAAATAAGGTCTCCGATCCCATATTGTTGCAGCTTGGATAGTAGTATCCGATGGTCTAGACCATCGAAAGCCTTTAAAAAATCTAGGTAAATCACATCAACTCCTCCAGCGTCAGCTGCCTCGATCCAACTACTGCGTGCAATATTTAACTTCGTTGCACATGACCGCTGTCGACGGAAACCGTGCTGTGCAGGAGTGATGATTTTACAGTTTTCCAGATAGCACACAAGTGCATCGGCAAATATTGATTCCATGACCTTGGAGAATATAGAAAGAAGGGATACTGGGCGGTAGTTGGAGGGATCAGTACTGCTTCCACCTTTGTGAATCGGGATTATATTTCCAAGCTTCTATATGGCGGGAACGTATTTCTGGTCAAATCAGCGCTGGAAAAACTGAGCTATAGGTCCTGCCAGTTGGCTTGCTGCTGCTTTCAATGCCTCTGGACGAATGGTGTCGACACCCGGCGAGCTGTTTTTGCGTAGAGACGTCAACTTTTGCAATACAGCCTCTGCAGTAAAAGTGATGTGGGTTATCCATGGCGATCAGAAGATAAAGCTTGGTAGATCGCGTGGTGTCAAGACCCTTTTAAACGTGGAGGCGTATTGCATCTGCAGCGCGTTTGCTGCTTCCGTAGCCGTTCTTGTTGAGCCATCAGCCGTCTTGAGTGGAGGAAATCCTTGCCTCAACTTTCGTAGGCTATTTACGTGCTTGTACATCAGTTTGTGGATAGCACTGAAGGTTTTTGCCATGTTCTGCTGATGGGCTGCTTTATCTTCTCTTAACAGTTGAGTGCAGTGGTTACGTTGGTCTACGTAGTTGTTCCAAGTTTCTGGTGCTGGAGCTCCTCTGTACACTCGCCATGCTGCGTTGCGTACTGTTATCCATTTTCGAGTTCTGCTCATAACGAAAGAATCTGATTTGCACTTATTGCAAACTTTCATCTCTTGAGCCTGTGCAATCAGCTGACGGAAGTTTTTGACGAACTCGAGCCAGGCGACTTCCGGGGGTTCTTCTTCGAGGAAAGACCAAGTTGTGGCGCTGACGAGCTGGGCTAATCAGTCGTAGCTTGTGATGGTTCGCACAGTCTCATCCTTATCATTCAGATATTCTGCATAGCAGACGAAGTTGTAACTGATGACTGCGTGATCACTGCGACCCAACGGGCAGTCTAAATCCAACGCATCAATCATATGCTCCTCGTTGGTAAGCACAAGATCCAGCACAGATGGCCTGTTACCAGTTCTGAACCGAGTGGGCAAAGTGATGTGCTTGTAAAGAGGAACAGTAGTTACTTGATTTTGTAGATCGGTTTTGAATTGTTCTCCGATCAGAGACATGCCAGTATCGAAAATCTAGCGTCCGTCATTCCTGTGTGCAACCATGTCTCGGTGATACCAATGACATCATACGAGCCGGAAGCTTGGCGATCTTTCAGTCCAGCCAGTTTGTTAGAAAGATCCTGAGCATTTGTATACAAGCAGACCCGTTTCTCGGTCTCTAGAAGCCAGCAAAGAGGTGAAGCTGTCAAGTGTGGGAGAATGCCGACCGATGGGAGGTCAGCAGTTACTCGTTTGTTTGATGGGTCAATGGTACCTCGTTTACAACTTGATTCGGCCACGGTGCGTCGCAGCCTTCGTTTAGACCTACGACAGAGGCAATTAAAGTAGCAGTCAAGTTACGCTTTTGTACATTCGTCGGTATGCTTGCTGCTTCAGTTGCTTTAATAGTTGAGCTGTGCAAAGTGTTTACGACCTTTTACCGAATTTCGGAAGGGAGATGTTTCCGATTTCTCCGCCATCGATCCAAAACATCCTTTGCTTGTTGCTCTGACTGAACCACATTTTTAGGATTCTAGGGCCGCATCCTCAATAATTCGGTGAGAGAGGTATCCTGGTGAGCGATAGTGCCAAAACATTATCCAAAGAAAGTGTTTCACGAATGAACCGCCACTGTTCTAAAGCATGCTTTCCGGCCTCTTGAACATCTTTAGAAGTTCTGGCACGCCATGTATGAGGATTGTGTTTAGGCGGTCTTGCTTGCTGTGTCCCTCTTCGGTGTTTCGTTTTGGTTGTCATGCGCTCCAAAGGATATCAGAATAGGTACGTATCCCACAGGATTTGTGTTTTAGCGCGCTTGCGGAGAGCAAAACGTTTTCTACGTCGGTGGAGGATTCTAGAGTTACTCGAATAAGTCAGGGTTCACCATAGTGTGGCGAGTTCGGATAACGAGTAATTCGTACCAAGTTTATGGGCTTGGCTTTGATACTCATCTGCATACACAATGTGTTCCATTGGTCTTGGTCGTCTAATAACTTATCCCGCAATGTGATGGCGGTAGATTCAGGGACATTTGAGCATACAACAGTCCGGGCACTGTTGTTGGATCCATTTTTCGTCGATCTACAAGGTATGGTACTCATTTGTCCTGACTTGTTGACAAATAATTTTTTGCCGTTTTTCTCTCCATTTGCGTTAACGGTGTTTACAATGGAAGAGGACGCAACGGCGGCCTCTCGGTGGACCACTGTAGCAATCTCTGCATGCGTAACCGATGTTCTGGAGGGCTTAGTCTCGACAAGAGATATTTAAGCTACAGGTACCAAGGGTTGGTGTTTGGCTGCTTCATCCTTGTTAATGCTAGATGTTAGGTCTAGTGGAATTTGCTTAACCAGACGTTTTGAATGGTGCCTGATTTTCGTTGCCATGTGTACTGTTTAATTCTCGGAGGTACAGTCTGTTTTCGCCCGGCGTTCTACCAAAGTTGGAGAAGACAACGAAGATGGAGAGGTGGCTGAGTGCGGTTTAGGGGAAGTGCATTGTTCAGCATTCCGTTGCTTAGCGGCCGCTACGCTTCTGTGATCCATACTAGCTTCCATTGAAGTAATATTATTTTTTATCCTCTGCTCTGCTTCTGTGATTAATCGGTCGCATTTCTCAGTTAGGATAAGCAAGCACTTAACGAGGGGGATGGTGGAACACGCAGTACAGAACCAAAATGCATCTTAGGAGCTATTTCGCTCCCGTAGCTGTTGTTGGGACACATTTGCACATTTCGTATGGTACCATTCCAAACAGTCCGAACAAGCCAGACCGATTTTTACTTCTTGATGACATTCTCCTAACCCGCAACTGCCTTTCGATGAGAGTCTCTTCGGTTTCGCCTTTCTGCCATTCAATTTGGTGTCGTTACTTGACCCAGTGGGTTGGTTAGCGTTCTGCACTCTTACAGCTTTAAGAGCAGCGCACATCGGTCAGGCGAGCGTGGTGGTTGCAAGGTCAAATGAGCGGTCGGTGTGTTCGCGCGGTCCGTGTGATGGGTTATGCAGCCGCACTGGCTGGCAAGGTCACAAGGAATGGCGAGTGACTGGAACCTGAACAGAGCGCTGAACACAGATTGACAGATCACAGATCACAGATTCTTTCACAACTGTGTTGAGAAACACTGGATCGGAAAAAGCTTTAGCTTTTCCGGCCTGCCTCGAGAATTCTGTATCGATTGGTGTCACACAGAAAGGCAATCGGCTCAATATGATTGAATTAAACGCTTGCGCTTCATCACAGATGCTAGTGAAAAAGGTTAGTGATGGCACAGCCTCTAATCGTAGAAGATATTTCCACGTATGATGGATCACTGTGTAGAGCTGGTAAATCCGGTTCGAATGAGCGTACAGTGACAACGCTGTCTGATGTAAAGAGACACTAGAACAAAAGTAGATGAAATTGCTCCAAATGGATATGGGGCTACGAATACTCCAAAGTATCAGAGTGCTATTCCCTACCATCTCACCACAAGAAACGCAGGGCAATTCGATCTTTCATTGGAACCATCAGTTGAATAAACACCTCCCTAATACTCGCCAATACTACGACACTGTCATTTCTAAATAACAGATTTTTTAAAATAGTAGATTTGCAGTCCGGGCACTGTCACAGATATTCGTTCAGAAAGGGAGGCACTTGTATTTAGCGGTACAATAAAGAACATCCCACAGGGCATTCAGGATGCCTCTACACTGAGTAATAAACAGCTATAGCAACATGTAACTTTCGTTTGAACCCATCAATTACAAGGCGTAACTTCATAAAAAGAGAAGTTAAAATGGATGAGTGTAACTTAAGCACAAGCATTACATAATGGAGGTAAATTTCCTTGAAATTTTGCAGTCGTACTTTAGTTTCATATAAAATGTTTGACCAATTTATATGCATAAAATGTGCCTACAGGCTTCAGGTCTTCACATTTTAATTGCTAGTGTGTGGTAAAGCATGAAAAACTAATACATGCCATTGACCTGCTTTCTCCGAAGCGGCAGGCTGTTATTCGGCATAAGTTAATTCAACCAACATTTATTGTTTACTTCATTTTTTGCTCACTGTACGTAACGCAAACTTTATTGTTTAAACCTAAAAGGAATAGTTTGAATTAACTATAATCAACCACAGCTTATTAGCGGGAATATAGCTTCATGACAAAGTGGGTTCCAGATCTAGTAAACGTTATACAACATGTCTTTCGCCTTCATTATGAAGAACAGTTATTTGGCATGGTTCTTCGGCTCACTGTGGACTTTTGTTAAACAAATAAATACTGGAGCTGCCAGAACAGCATTCCTTCCAGTGGAAGCATTCATATCATACATGCGTTGCCTGTTATTTGCTAAACCGCGCTGCGTATGAAAAAGATATACGAACTATATTTGAACCGGTATTTACCTTGTTAACCTGAAAATGGAGAGCATTGCGACTGTAAACGAAATGTCTCTTGCTGTTCTCCTTAAACAACATTGAGTTGGAAACCGAGACACTTCTTTAAAAAATACGTCCACCTAGCATTAAGCCTGCCCAATATCTAACGGAGTGAATGCGTATTGAGCTGATTAATCTTTCGATAGACTGCAAAAAGGTGGAATGTACAGGGCACCGTTTGATTCAAGACTGATTTTAAGCACTGTTAATTTAAGCTAACAGGATATAGATTCTTTCACTGTATGACTGCACCATTGAAAAAGCAATCTTTGATGTAAACGAAAATAAACTGAAATATAATTGCTTAAATTTATGGTGGATCTAAAGAGTATAAACGACCTAACTAGTAGAACCTGCCTATGAAGCTTAGCCGTTCAACCTTTATTTTAGTCAGTTGTAGGGATTAGAAGCAGTTAACCGTTCAGATTTCCCCTGCACAACCCCCATCCCTCCGCACCTGAGAGGCCACTATAGAGCATTTATTGTTGAACAAGCAAGTTCTGCATGGTGTCTTCACACCTCTCTCCCTAATTATGGCTTATTTGATTGCATAATTCTACAGTCTTTGTCAAACCGAATGCGCATTTCAAGGCGGTAGTCATCTCAAAGCCATAACTGTCGTTGGTCGGTAAGTGGTTTGATCCTATTCCGTGTCCATCTTTTTGTTATTGTGTGCATAGAACAAATGGCAAAGGAAGTGTGCCATATAGAAGACGGTTTGGGTGACTCGACAAAGAGAACGTGGCGCGAATGGAGATGATTAAAAATACGTTTGCGCCAACGGGTGAACATCAAACACCACAATGCACTCGAAGACTATCAGATACAGAAAACTAGTTGGCATGCAATGTCAGGATTTGGATACATTCTTTGTCCGTACAAGGCCAAAAAAGCATAGTTATATACGACAGATTTGCAAGCATTAGCATTATCAAAGCCAATAAGTTATATCAATAAAGATATGTCCCCGGTGACGTGAACATAGGGCTTCCGTATTCAGACAGCTTGGTTTAGCCAATAACGTTAAGCGATTTTTAAAGCGAACCAAGTCATATAGAGTATATTCAACCTGAAATAAGCCGTAGATATTAATTGGTTTCTTGTGGAAAGCAGATGTAATCTTCGGAAACTCCATAGAACATTTATATTGTGCATTAAATAATCCGCTTTCTTTACATAAGTAGCTGGTATATTGACTGTTTTCATAGATTAAGTTGGAAAACACATGGGAAATCTTGTTGAGCTAATCAAATTTTAAGTTTTGGTAGCTGGATGCATTATTATTTTCTCGCTTAATTCCGGCTTTATAATGCTGATAAAGACCATTTTTGTTATCTCCATTATGTTACGTGGAATACATTCTATTTGCTTACAATAAATGTGAATGCTATTAGTTAATACCATGCGTGGCTATATCAGTTCCATTCACTGCTGATAGTGCGTTCAACTGCATGACCATTCAATATTTTTAACCTAAATATTGTATTCAACACGTATTTGCGTGCCAGTATAATGCATCAAAAGTAAATCTATACAATTCCAGATTCCACTGTTATGCCCTTGCTAAAGAATGTTTATTACCAAATGGACCGTTGCGCAAAGTTGTCGAAACCCCACAGTTGCTAATACAAACAAATCATTAATGCATGCTTGAAATTTGATTTAAAACAAATACACGTAATATTTATGCTTAATGGCATGGTTAGGGCATATGTATTGCCTTTACGTGAATTTTAGTTAGCTTTTCATCAAAGGTTTAGGCCTTGCCATAGCAAGAATATGTGGGATCCCTTCTGAAAACTTGCTGCTAGTGATATACCTTTGTAATCGGAGGAATGAAAACGGTTATGAAGGATGCCAACCGGGAGTCTACTTGCTATCTAAGGTATCTGCATCATATCGTGCGGCGGTTCAATCATATTTTGCTAGGCAGAAACTAATCTAGCACCGATACAGAAACGGTTCCTTGTGCACAACTTCATTTTTCAGTACTACATATATCGTAATACTGCTGATATATATATTCTTTATCATTTATAAGGAGTAATACAATATGAAGCATTGCACCAAGTTTTATTGCATGCATCCCAATCCGTAGTTGGAGCAATGGTTAGGAGGGAATGCGCTTGGATTGATGTATACTCGTAAGGTACTATGTCACAGAACAATATAAACGTCGGAGGATATGGTGAAAGGCGTGTAACTGCAGTCTGGCTAGTGGCCAGCCGAAGGAGTTTGTGAAGCGGAAGATTCCTCCCTCGTAGATGGTCAAGTCTTGGCTCTTCCACGTAAAGTCCTCTAGACGTACATATTGTTTGACTATGGTAGATTGGTCTACTTTAGATGCTACAAGTTTCTATTATTGTCGCTGGCGTATTTGGTGGATAATATGAGTGAAGGCAGAGCACTAAATGCTTCCGAGTTCTATCCTCGGGCTGAAGCTCTCCCGGAAAACCTATGAAGTTGGCCTCGTCTTCTTGCAACCAGAATACGCTGCGAATAGTTCTCCTTCATCACAAGAAACCGTTGTAGTCATCGGGGTGTGTCCGTCAACGGAGCGGTCCTTGCTTTCGCTGAAGGGAAAGATCTGTCGCGGAGAGGACAAGCATTAGGTGCTTTCTCACTGACACAACATGGTCTAGGGAATGCTCAGTGTGATATGCAATGTAGCGAACCAGTCCATCCGCAGGGTTTTGAGAAGCACTGCGGATTATGCTTGTGAGCAAAGTGGGTGTAGTGGTGGCAGCAGTTGTAGTGGAGATAGCGGCAAATGTATGAGTGTAAAGAAAGTGCTGTGCAAAATCCATATTAAATGTCGTTGACGGAAAGGCATGAGTTATCATGGAACTGGGGCCGGATAAACGTAAATAAATCAATACTAAGAACAAAAATGTATTCCCTGTTAGAAGTCGTAAACATGCTAAAAGAAGGAAAATCTAGATTTTGACAAAATATGGGAGAACATTTATGGTGGTGTACATAAAACCGAAGAATAAATTAAAGAAACTTAACTAGCGAGCAAGAGAATCGTAAACCGAAAATCGCAAACTGCCCAGGTAATAGAAAGTTACTAGACGAGAAAGAGAATATAATTAATTAGAACAACTTTGGTAAAGCTAATTTCCAGCGGCATGCTAATACCAACAGGTCAATGCTTTCTCCGTTAAAATGAAGTTACACGTCAGAATATTGTAGCGCCATGAAGGCGAAACAAAGGACCAGAAATTTAGAAAGGGAAATTAGCCAAATTATTTGTCTGTGACCGAAAAAATAGCAATATCAAAACCTACAACTGTCAATCATCAAGCAACCCTGAAAGATGCTAACCGAGCATCAAGAAAGTTTTTTTAATTCATTGAAATACGACAATTACGCTCGTAACATCTAAAGCACTGTATCAAATAATAGCAAATAAAAGCTATTCAGTGAAGCATCTAAAGCCATGTCAGTGGGTATTTTAGTGACCTATCGCCCAAAATCACGGGTAATTGCGCCAAAAATACGAAGAACACGGTAATAAGTTCGCAACTACTCTCCGTACTAAGAAACCAACTACACAGTTGGTAAGAACTACAAAATTAAACAATAATTGGAAAAAATTAGAAACATGGTCTAGTTCTACGAAAACACAATTTAGACAGATGTACCAACTGCTTTTTGTAGTAGAAGGGTATTTCACTTCTGGTTGTGTCAATAGAAAATAATCCACAAACTGCTACTGGCTTCTTAGATGTCTGCTGCCCATCCAAAATATTTGCTCTGCGCTGACTGATTGATTCCCATTCAGACGAGAATCACACGTCCGTTTGAGATACAGACAAATACTTGGATATTTGCGTCTGTTTAACCGCGTTTCCGGGTTAGGTATGAGGTCCGATTGAGCATCGAAATTCAGTAACAAAAAGATGGTTCTACACTGACCTAATTATGTACCATTTGGTTAAGTCATGGTAGCCTAAGCGATTCAAAAGTAATAATTTCCACTAGTCATACTGCTACGCCGCTTCATGCGTGATGCCACAGGCATCTAAATTATGCAAAGGCCGATGGGAAGAGAAGGGAGAAGTAGTCACCTCCATTTACCGAGGTGATCGATGTTCATAATCAAGCGAAGCATTTGCGGTGACAGCTGCTGCTTACACAATTCTGTTAGATTAGGATGCCTGCAAGGTGATCTGAACACCGTTCAGCAGCCATGCTTCACATTACTTTCCAACAAATTACGGATTTTCCGCTTAGAATGCAATTTGTCAAATTTGCTTTGTAAAAGGTCCAATATGTTTCACAAAAATTCAAATTGGTATTGCAAACAGTTGAAATGGGTTGTACAAAGTGTCCAAAAACTAGTGCTGTGTCCCTTGTATGAGACACTCGTTTGGAACGCACTTTTGCCGATGCTTTGTGCAACAAGGTTTTTCCTGTACCATAACATTGAGTTATTTTATTCGACAAAGAAGCTGGCGATATTGGTCTTTCACCTAGTAGATGTTTTCATTTGATGTTGCAGATCTGCCTTCGGATTTTGTCGTCATTAGCGTAACGAAAAATTGTGTAGTGATTAAGTTCTCTAGGTCATTATTAAAAGCCAGCACGGATGCGACCACAGAAATGAATCTTGGGGAAACGCATTCGACTTGGATAAGGTAAACTTCCGATGCATGTACTTTCAATACAAGGAGCTGGTGCAAGTAAAATGTTTTGATAAAATATATGATCATAATATAGTTTATCAGTGAAGCCTGGCTAGTAGGAAGTAGTGGCCAAAGCTGCCGAATTCTTTAAATATCTATAGTTAAACACGGCAACTGATCCTTGAAGCACTGGGTTTCCTGTATCACTCCAAACAACAATGAGAAGTCGAGTGTTAAACGATGATATCATTTTGCGCTTTTTGAACACTTGCAGACGAGCGACATTTGACGATCATGAAAGGGGGCAACCAACGATTTACATCGTGTCGAGATGGTAATGAAGCAAACAAAAGTGCATGAGTTCCAACAGAATCACAACGTTTGAGAGAGGTGTCACTATCCTCAAGGAACCTTGAGGGTGAGATTCCGCTGACTTTGTACACATAGGTCCGGACGACAGTGCTTAACTACCACAACCTCCGCGACTTTCAACGACTTGGCATTTCTATTACGGTAGATAACCGCAAAGGCCAAATTAGAGTCAATTTGCTGCCCCGTTCCAAGTAGGATTCTGGCTATTGATGAGGCCGGCAATTTGGATCTGGACTCTCCTCCCTTCGATTGTTTTGCTACAATTGTAGTAACCCATTTCTGGTTGTGCTCACCGATCCGCTTGCGCAGTCACCGGCCTGGTCTGTCAATGTAACTGCTTCCACAGTTACAAACAACATTGTCTATGCACAGTGTTGTGGCACAGACTGATTGCGTAAGCTTAGCCGGCGGTGTTGGCAAGTTACTGGTTGTCCGAAATTGATACCGTATTGCAACAGTTAATGCGTCTAATTGCTGTGACAACACGCCGCTCGACCTGCGTTGTCACATCACCCGCTTTGAATGGTAATTGGAGGTAGACGGGCATTTTCGACACTGTAGGAGGCTTTCGATTTTTCCTTTCCGTGCTGCGACGGTGAAACCTAATAAACCTTGTCAGATAGCCATTTATCTCTAGCGTCTGTGTGATAAAATGCAATTCAGGTTCAATAAATTCAGGGCCGCATATTCTACGAACTTTTCGGAACAGCGTTTTGACGAGACAAATTATGCACCGGACCGGTGTGAAGTTGTTGATGTTTACGTAATGTCCCGTAAAAGTAGCTTTTCGGTAGACAGCACGTCGTATAGAGCCGTTGTCAGTTCTAGTAAAAACTAGATCCAACCTAGATCCAACTAGATCCTACCTCATAGTTAACATGAGCGTTCGGGTAAGCGTTTCCCATCACCTTGAGAAGACATTATACGGTATTGATGTTGGATGTGATCACTAGAGTGTTGTCAACGTATCGCTTGTAAGGGTATATATGGTCGAGATGTGAGGCAGAGCGCGCTTCTACCACTGGCATGAAAATATGTGATAGCGTGGGACCGAGTAGACTTCCAATTGCATGCCGTTTTAAGGACACAAATTCGAATAAAACAGGCACATTCTCTGTGTATAAGAGAAATACATCGTTTAGATATTCGTCGGGATTGACTAGGCCACCATTTTGCTCGTCACGAAATCGCACAGGATTTCCAACCGCACTCTTAATGGAAAGTGAATGAAAATTAAGTTGACATCCAGTGAACATATTACTTTGATGGCCGTGTTCATAGTTTTACATGTCTGATTGGTTGAAACGTGTCTTTAAAAGTGTATTTAACAATCATTTGTATGACTGGTGCTAGTATCCCAACCAACCACCTGGCCAGTTTGTGATACAGAGAATTATTCATGGACAATATCGGTCTAAGTTTGTCAGCCTTGTGGATTTGCAGTAGGCCAAATATTTGAGGGGTGTAAGTAGCCGTTGATTTAAGTATGTTGTACATTGCTTCTATAACCATTCCGGGGTGCAGCAATATTATCAGCCTGCTAGTCACTGACTTTTCGATCTTGGTTAAGTCGGTCCTATTTTTGTTTTTCTGAAATCTGGAATTATCACTAAGGATCCCATTACTCTTGTTTATATACTGGAATCTATCCGTAACCAGGACTCTAGTACTCTTGTTTGGCTTCAGTACTATCAGGTACTTGGGTTTCAGATAAGTTAAATCTTTGGTGCTTGATATTCCATATTGCAAGTCTGCCGAATCGGCGCCTACATGAAACCACTTGCAATGTCAACAAGCCTTAAGTTAAGCCGGCTGTAGTTTTCGTGTGTCATTGGGTTAAGTTTCGACAGTTGCTCAATCACGTTTTCTACCTATGGTTTCAACTGGATTCGATCAACTTACTTTTTGGGGTGTTTATAGTTCAGACCCATTAAGAGCTTTTCCATTTGTTTCCTGTTCTAATGTTTGCAGAAGATATTACATGTTTTTAATCATCATTTCTAATGAATACCTCATCGATGTTTTCGAGAGACTTTTGTTGTGTCTTCAACTGTTTCCTTTTCGTTCTATTGATGACAGTCTTACATCTTATGATGAGCTTGATCGGCCAACTAAAGAGAGTTGATCGTGACACCATTGGCAAAATCATCCTATGTGCCTCCTCTAGATAGAAATTTATAAGTCGCCTCAATTGTGAGGTCATATAACTCAAAGTATTCCGACGCAAACATTTGCAGAACTGACGGGATAATATGCATTACGTCTGCAGTTAGCTAGGAAGCGGATACGATTTTTCTCTTTGCGACCATACATTCAAGCGCCCCGAGCCTATCAAAGGTTGTTGTTTGCTAACGTATAATGGCAATCGGCAATCTGTTACGGCAAAAGCTATGTTGCTATTTATCAAAGTAGCCAAGTCCGTCAAGGCAATACACGACTGCGCCAGCGATGATAGCCTTAATGAACTTTAAATTTCATTGTAAAGTCGTTAGCTAAACTCAAACTGATGCTGTCTTTTTAACATATTGTTTATCCTACTTGTGTAAGCTTTATGAACTTGTCGCTCTAAATCAGTGCTGCAAGAATCCCGTCGTGTTCATACGCGTACTTACCTAGGTATGTCGTCTTAAGGTAAATATCGTTAATTCTTGGACTGCTATGATCTCATATGGTATCAAACTCATCATTGCGTATGTGTATCTGTGCATAAGTAACACTTGGTAAAGACACAGTTAATACAATTTGGTCAGGATGCTATGGAACACGTTGAGAATTTGGTACACCTTTTTGCCTTTGTGCATTTACCGCTTCTTTGGTGGTCTGCATTGCTCCAGCAGTTATTGAAAGGTATAGAAATATATGCAATGGGCATTCTTATTTTTGTCTGCTTAGAACAAATGATGTCCAAACCTCTTACAAAGTGCGGTGTTTTCGTGTAAGCGAAGCACAATTTTTTAAGTGCTTGCACGTTAGCTTATGATGCAAGATTAACTGTTGTGGTAGGTCCTTTGATATATCACTTTCTGCGAGCTTGGTATTTGAATGCCATGGTTACGTTGGGCAACGCGTGTCTTCCAGGCTTTTTGGTCTGAGTGAGTTTAGTGAACATGCCATGCTGCGCTTCTAATTGCTATACATTTGCACATCATGCCAGTTACAAATGAGACACCCTTGTACGAATGGTGAGCTATAATCTTCTATAAATTAGTAACTGAGGTCTTTCACTTGCTGATGGATCTTGCTAAAGAATTTTCACTAAATCTTAGTCCAAGTAGTTTCAATAAGTAACTTTACAGCGGTAGTCTAATTGTCGTCATGCGATTTGCTCTCTCTGTACGGTATTCCTCATGATGTATTTGCATTGGAGGTGCTCATGAAGAGCAATGTTGCTTGAGCTATGTGGCTTGGAGGGAGTTCATTGTCACCTATCTAATCATAATTGTTCTTTGGTGCTTGCTAGTGATCCAAGTAGAAAAGTTAATACGGATGCTAGGAGGTTGTTTTGGAAGTCTGCTTATATGACCAGCGAAGAAGCTGAGTTGAATTTGTTTAGATGGAAACCGTTTGAATTGTTCACAGTGTATACTGACCCCGATACATACTTTCAAATGAAACCCAACGGCTAAATTGCTGCCCAGGCTGCAAAATTGAGACCCGCACGGATGTGCTATGTTTTATACCAAAAATAGAACATTGGCATTCTTGTACATTCATTTTTTGGCAGCTACTTATTACCGATCGCGACAGTCCCCAGATTAACGGTCAAATTACATGCCACGAACCAAACACACTCTTGGGCAAACAACCAATGATCTTCTTTGAGGAGCCAAATGCTGTGCGCTTAAACATGATCGCGGATGTTCTTGGACCACTAGACAAACAGATTTATCATCGCTACGACTTGTACAGTGGTAGGACGTTTGATCGTGAAACTGAACCACAAGTTCAACTCAGTTACCTTATATGCTCAGACAGTCAACTAAACTCGGATGACTTTCTGGAAAGGGCGAAAGAAATGGACGGAAGAAGAGCGCTTACTGCCACTTTGACAATCTCCCTAACAATTGTTGATCAAAACGATAACAGACCGGTTTTTGAACAGTCACATTACGAAGCTATCTTGGAAGAGAACTCTGAGATAGGAACTCGTATCATTCAGGTAACTGAGTAAGAAATATTTCTGGATAACAAGTCATCCATATTTACATTGTATTCTATTGCTCTTTATCAAGTCACAATGAAAATTTATTTTAAAAAATAATATCATGAAGACACAATTAAAATGATTTCATCGTTCGATGCATTTAGTAACCTTTGTAAAGCAACCATCACATTGACTCAAGCACAGCTACACATACCGCAAACATACCATGACAGTGGTTGTTGAAAACGAATTGCCCTGACACTAAGGAAGGTAATTTCTAGTTGTTAGAATACCTAATACTGTGCTTGAGTACCTGTACATATATTTAAACTGCTTTTTGATGTATGGTATAGCATAAAACTGACTTTTTTGTGCTAGCAAAAAGTTTCCAGAACGGCGGCAAATATAGCTGCATAATGGCTACCCCTTAACTAAAAGTGTTTAGACTGGTTAAAACTGGTTACAAGTATGCGCCAGATGACAGTCCTGCGTTACCAATACTTGCATTCTTGCATATAGTGTAACAAACACTTTTAATAGGCACTTTACTTCTGCGGATCCACAATTCAAGTTTTTTACGTTGCTTATAACTGCTAATTTTTGGTTTATTATTATTGGTTATCAAGCTAGACGTTTCTCCTTTCGGGTTTGGTAGAGCTAATAATCCTTGGTATACGTGGATATTAATTTGTTACAATAACATATCTGGTTCCGTCTGGTTGCATCAGGAATAGTGGGTATATTTCCAACATCATATGCGAAAAATTGTATTCGTGCCTCGTATATATTCATAGTTATGGAAAACAAGTTACTTAATCACATGTACTTCAGCGGAAGACGCAATTTCTACTTCTAACAAAGTTGTTCACTTTCATATCGACCGAGCAGAATAGCTTAGACTTCATAGATATCTGCATAATTAAATGAGACAGAGTGCTAGCTACTAGGGTAAATTTATTTCGTCCCGTTTCCGTACAGATATTATTTCGTATATCTAAATCCATTATTGTGAAAGGTTTTCATACCTCATGCATTGGTATCATATAATAGACATCGTCTAGATTAATCTGATACTATGCTAACCCATAGTGAAACCAGCGTCAATTTAGGGGTGCATTGTGCTTTTAATAAACATAGTTTAGTGGGGCGTTCATAGCATCGCCGATGAGCAAACATAGGTTAATGCTACCACCGTATTTTTATTAGTTTTGTATTCTTCGATGTCTCAGTATTATCAGTTTTCATAGAAATGTCGGTTGGGCTTCAATATTTCTACTTAGCATTACCTTACATTACTCTTATTATGTTAAGATAAGTAAAATATTATATCCTTTATTCTGATTGGGCACTTAGAAAAGCAAGTTAATGCGAACTATTCTCCCTATATACACTTACCAAGTTACTAGTTAACTGTCAGCGCATGAGAGAATTTCACAGACGGTGAAACACTAAGGACAAAGTATGGTAAGAACCATAGGTTGCCATCTATTTATCAGAAAACCTACTTTGTTTATAGATGACGCAAGCAGATGAGTGAACTTGAGAAATAATATTTAACAAAATCCATTTAAATGCATTCTGTCCAAATTAAGTGGTACAAAACAGAATCCATTACTCAAATGTCCAACAAGTGCCAGCTTGACTTCCAGAATATGAAGGCCGCTTGAATAGAAGCCATGCTAAACACAAAAACTTCCCACGATAAGAAGCCTAGGATTGTAATAATCATGCTGTTTATTTCTGCCAACATGCAGGCTATACAGTTGCGACGGTAAGACGGAAATTTGGATTGATATTCAAGACTTCTTCCCATCGTGATTCAAAACCTCATCCTATCATATCAATGAGTTGAGCCATTCTAGCAAGTTGTTCATTTGTGCATGTCGGCTCAGAAAACGTACGCGGTTGTCACCGGAACAGGTATAGACTGCAATCACGAAGCGGCTCCTAGGTGCATTTTAAAAACTGGCATATTCAAAAAGATGTGGCAAGCTCACCTGATAACCGCTCTAGTTAAGGAACATGGGGCATAACTTTGTCATGTTCCACAGAATGCTCATAATGTACTGAGATATACACGTTCCGAAATTAAGCAAACACAGAATTGACAGAAATTAGTGGCGAAATACAAGTTAAGGACCGAAAGATTAGCGACCTTACCTCTTATTAGATAGGCTAATAACGCGTCATGGAGTGCAGTGTTTTCAGGCGGGCAACACCCAATTTGCTGCCGCTTCATCAGCTACGGACCTAGTGTGATCGAATGGCCAAGGTTCACTTCAATGAGAATCGCGGTCCACTTTGAGATTGCATGTCGCAATCCTTCCACACAACGTGTACTTCAAATTGACTTTCCAATCTATCATAATAATCTGAAGCCTGGAATACTTGCCTGCCTCCTATAATAGAAATTTTGCAAATGCATCACAGTTTTTGACAATATAGAACGCGAGCAAAATGTTTGATATTTCCATAACAACAAAACAAGCGCACAAGCAGGGTCCAGGTATCATTTACCAGTACAGGTTCTGCCAACATACAGTCATAAATTAGTAGTTTTCTAAGAACATAGTGGTTAAAACCAGTCAATACCATTTAGTTTCAATCAATCCTTTGTTATTCCCTAGCTGTTCTTCCAAAAGCCAATATCTGATATGATTTACAGTTTTCATTATCCACCTATGATCAAGGTACCAACGATTATGCACTTATCTGATCATGCCTTTACGAGCATGTTTCGTATCATCAAGAAAAAATGATTATCTATTTTTTGGTCCATTAGATAAACCATAATTGGCCCAAGCTACTGACATACTATTTCCTAAATGCTGATTTCGGTGTAAAGAGGAATATAGTTAGCGACAAATGTCCCAAACGATCATTAGTATTTGGCTCAGTTAGTGGCTCAGAAAAGTGTAACACACAGAAAAATCAAGCGGCTTTGCACCATATGAGCGAAAGCGTCCTGTAAATGATTTCTAATGCATAGTAAAATGGCGTTATTAATTGCTAAGTAGTTTTAACAACAAATAATTTGATAATTCACTTTTGATTCTATCTGCACGCAACGCGCGTTCACGCCGCTGTTATAAACATATAAATGCTAGAATGCAAAATACTTGAATTTTTCGGCTTACTTTATTTGAAGCATAGATATTCGTTTAAACGGCTTACTGTCAAGTTAATAAAAACCGACATAACATTATAGGATTCATATGGTCACCCTGGTTCAGAGTGATTGGCATCCGAAATAGAACATATTTATCCATCACTAGTTGAGTTAGTAGGAGATGAAGGAACTTTCTGAAGTAAATAAATTCAAATTTCGTAGGTCTAGACGTGTTTGAATGGTAACGGATAATTGATTGCATGCCGATTTCGACATCTAAATAGTCAACTGATATTCTATAATGAAATCGAACATGCCAAGTTAATTTGCGTTTACTAATTACCATATAAGGTACAAAGCAACGGGTGAATATTTGGCAGGCGTTCCATTAAAGCTTATTTTTCCATCTAAATTAAAAGGACACTGATTTACGCAGTCGTTATTAATGAATATCTCTAAGTATCCTAATGGTTGATGTACGTCTTGCATTGTGAAAACTGGCAACTACTCATTTATTGCAATGAGGATTTTCTCTGGATCTCCCTGTTACTATGAAATAAAAAGTTTAGAATGAATTTAGGCAGCAATCGGATCAAATATGACAAACAACTAGTCACTTGGAAGGATTTAGAACCCACATTTGCATATCAAAACAGCGTGTGTCTGCAGTGTGCTCAGCTGCACAAAAGCAACGAATATTTTAAAGGCGAATTATTTCACTAACACTACAAAGGTTCTGCCGTTTTAATAAAATGATAAATTATATATATATATTTATGCATATATACCTGCATATCTACCTTCCTAACTGCTTAGATTTTAATTGAGATGACTAAATTGTGGTATTGATAATGAAAAGTATGATATTTGTTGTGCTAATGTTGCACCCAAATTCCAGCTGCAAAGATATGCTGGTAATATAATAGCTAACGTCATGATAAGTATACAATAATACCCTTTCAAGCGGCTAGGTCTAGCTGGACTATGTAATGGAAGCTGAGTTACAGACCAGATCTAGGTAAAATATTTTAACCTTATTTAGAAGCGCACTTATGGATTAACATAAAGTTGTGATCATTATTTAATTAAACTAAATGTTTACTCTGTATTTGGGATGAAGATTTATTTCACGATAACCGAAACAACATGGTAGGTCCAACGAATGGAATGGGTCAATTACGCCAATTGTTATATGGAGGCAAACGTTAGGAATGTTTTGACCAGAGCAATTCACCCATTTCATACATGAGAGCGATTGTGTGATAAGTTGAACCACGTTCGTCACAAACTTTAATCATTCCGGCCGCTATTTTTGTACCCTATTTGTATTAGAGTTCAGCAAATTCTCATCATTAACACATTAACCACTTGACAATTATGCGGATGTTCTGTAAGGTACCGAAGTGAAAGGTTTAGGAATACGTCACGATTATCCGTGACAGGTTATGCATACATTCTAGCTAACCTTACAGTGAAGTTTGATTGTTAATTGTTAGGCAACAAAGTGATGAAAAACTTTTTATGTATTAGGCAAGATAAAAATTTGCTTTGAGGATCTAAGAAGGCTAGTTCAATATCCTAAGTGAACAATAAGCACGAATCCTATAATCCTTGTAGAATCACTGTTACTGTTTGCTGCTTATGCTAACTAAGACATATATATTCGTAAACCAATATTAAAGGTGGAAATCTACTACTAATTATGGCAGCTTGATCACCATCGCAAAGACTAGAGTATTTTTATGGCTGAATTAAACGTCAGCCAATGAACCAATAAGTTGTCAAATGACCAAAAAATATAACGTCAAACAAGCCATTTACACTCAGTATAGGCCCACATATCTAACTTCATTGCTCAATGTAAGTGTGCGGAATCCCTCATGCATAATAAACTGAACTGTCACTTATATTTCCTTGTTCCTTCACCATCAAGCATTGACAGAGATACTAAAATGCGGTAAATATTTTATCACTTACGTTAATCAAGCACAAAACACCAGTTTCTATCATTCCATCTGTCTTCTCGTCAGGTGCACGCAAATGATGCTGACAAAGAAATGCATGCAAGGCCAACATATCGTCTACTTCAAAACACTCTATTCTCTCCTGTTTTTGCTATTGAACCGGAAACAGGTTGGATAGTTACTCATGGAAACATCGATCGCGAAACACAAGCTTTGTATCACGTAAGTCAAATGCATAGTGTACTTAGGGATGCACTGAAAGCAAACGAAGTGGTAAACAGGACCTAAACTAAAATGAGTACAAGTATCTTGATTGTATTATTGCCGGAAAATAATCGATTGTCTTTGCCCTTATTTTTAATTCATTTTACTAAATCTACTTGTGGCCTAAGCGGTAAAGGTAGAGAATAAAAACAAACGAATAAAAACATCGTGATCATTTTCACTAGCAGCGATGACGTTATTTCTTCTTCAAATTTTCGAAAGACGAGGCCGATTAAAACGCAGTGTAGCAATCTCTATTTTATAATCATCAATGGAAAAATGTTTTGGCAAGCATTTTATTTACAATAATATAGCTTCATAAGTTGATGCGATGTAACATGCCTAATTGTAACGTTAAAAATTAAGTTTGCATATTTGTTGAATGCTTTTGGCACTTTTTCCCTTTTAGAACATGCAGATCATCTATTTGTATTATTGCAATTTGCGGCAGTATACGTCGTTTTTTCCAATGCTTTTAGCTGGAAAATCACACTATACAGGTATGATGTGACCTTTGGAAACAAGGATGTATTAGCAAATACACAAACCTTGTGCTTTTATGCTCTGCATGGTTTAGACTAAGTAAAATGTTTGCAATCGCATTGTGACCAAAAGTCCCTTTGTTGTGTCTTGGAATTCTGCAAATGTGTGCCTTGGAACTCCGTCACAACCTGTTATACCCGACGTCAGAGTACACAGTGCGATATGATAAAAGTGTCACATAAAAGTGTGCTGTTAAATCTTTAAAGTATCCATTTTTCCGCTGTGAATGAGGCTATGCAAATACTTCCGTATGCTACTTTTGCCATAGCTATGTCAATTTCTTGTTGTGCCAAATCATAAAGTGTATACGTAATCACTCTCACACTTGATTTTAGGCCACTAGGTTGATAAAGTACACAACGTTTGCATAAAAGTCGGTTAAATGAACTGGGCGTGTGAAAGGAAATGACCACATGGATAAATTTCACCTATCCTGGGAGACAATTATCCTTAAAAATAAAACATTTCGGTATTTGATCAACTTTATTGGTAGGGTGGGATATGAACTCCATTGGGTAAAGAACAAACTAAAAATTGCTACTAGACGTACGGGGTTGCTTGCTGCTTACTGATTATTGCTTGGTAACAGCAAGTAGAGATATCTTTGGGTAACTGCATCTAATATCACTCAGATAAAAGAGGTTGTTATGTTGGTGTGTTTGATATATTTTACATCCGTATAGTGTTTGTCTAGGAATTAGTTGAATTTCGACAACGACGTTGCATCAACTACGTGAGGTGGCAGGTTGTTCCATACATTCTGCGTTCGAAACAGAGGTAGTGGCGATCTGCTTCCGGTCCGCTAATACAAGCTTGTACCCATATCATCTTGATCTGCTTGTTGTGCGCAGACGCCGAAGCGCCATCAGTATGGGTAATAACCGAGATCTAATAACCAGTGCTCCATGATGAGGTCAACCCGCACTCAAACATAGGATAGGGAGTAAAGCCCCAGTCTCATTCACAGATCTTCGTACTTCAATGTGGTAAATTAGAGATCAGCGTGGTGGCCACATGCTGTACCCGCTCAATCCTTTCTACTTTGCCTCGGGTGATAGACCAGTGTACGGGTGTATCGTAGTCTAGCGTTGGTTGTATTATTGACACGAAGAGACGAGAGCAACTCCCTTAGGACCAAGTGATAGAGCTACGCATTACCACCCAAAGCATACGAAGGCCGTTTTGGTAAAGCATATTCGTGTTTTCCATGGACTTTAGGTAGCAGCGTAAGAGTATAAGGGGAGCTTTCAAGCAAGGTGCAGGATACAACCGTTGACCGGCCACATTGGAAGTTCGACTGTGCTCACACCTACCTAGTTTCATGAATTGCGACTGGAACGGGTTGCTCGAAAATTTGACCACTACAGACCACATGGAGAGGCGGTCAAGGTCCCGCTAAAGCTGGGGACAGCCATTGTTGCGCATATTACTCTCCACACCATCAAGTCATTTTTATACAACCGACAAGTCGAACGGAGAAGCAGTGGCACATCGTTCATATGGATCAGACACAAAATAGGCCCCAGCAAAATGCTTTGGGTCACGCCGCTGCTCGATGGATACAAACAGGTGAAATGGTTACAAAGCTAAATGCCCCACATTCGAAAAACCATAAAATTCCTGATCCGTCGTTGTCGCGAGCTGCAAGCACCCAGAATCCTTAGTCTGTGGAGAAGTACCTCATTATTCACTTTGTAAAAATGTAAATTCAATGTAAATGACGTCTACCGACTTGTCTTGGTTCAGCGCTTGCAACCATTCGTACCTTGCTAACAGCAGGTTACTGATGCATGAGTGACCATCCACCATACATCCATGCCGTGCGGGCGTCCAAAAGCTTTTCAAATCAAAAAGAAGATCCTTCTTTACGACCTCTCAAGCGTCTTTGCCAAAATATCCGTCACGCAGATCGGCCGGTATTTATCCACTTTGCTTAGTTCACAAACTTACGGTATCGTCTGTATGACTGAGCATTTTCAGTCTTCCGGTAGTGAGGTAATGAATAGTGACCTGTTGAGAAATTCAAACAAAATAATCGAGATGATAGTCGATACGCTTACATTCAAGAAGGGATAGGTTCCATCTGGCTCGACAGGTTTCCTTTGCTCAAGAATGGAGTACATCTTAAATGCTGCAATCCAGGCTATTTAGTTCATTGGGGGCCGTACCCTTCGAACTCGATACAGACGGCTGGTCACTAGCAAGTGCGGGATCGAAGTGCTCCGCCAATGCGGATGCGTGATCTGTGCTTAAGATTAGGGATGTCCAACTTAGTCCTCCAACGACGGCATATTGCCAACAGGCTTCAGGCACCGCTTCATGCAGACGAAAATATACTTGTGAGCAGCTTTTGCTCCAGCTAAAAGCTGCTCTTCAAAGTTTCGGCGCTTTCGGATTTTCCGTTGTTTCAGAGATTCCACTGTTTATTGTACGCCGCGTAACCTTTGTTAAAGTCAGATGAAAACAATTTGTTTTACAGTCTGCGTCGCTGCCAAGTCAGTTTGCTTTACTCCTTATCGAACCAAGGTGGATTGACTAGCCCAAATTGCTGACATTTGGTGTTTACACATCGGGCGCATAAGGATTTCTTTCCTTCTTTAGTACTATTTAATTAGATTTCAACAGATGAACGCCTTGTTAACGACAGTACATGTGAATCGCTGCTTGATTGAAGTCAAAAGGTCCGCCTTCCACTACTTGAAGTTTGGCTCCATCGGAGGAGAACACGGCAGCGGCACTTCCAAGCTGGCTATGATTATCCAGTTGTCACTCGCCCCCAGGGGCTACAAGATCTGAATTTCATGCACACGTTGTTCACAACAGGCACAAACAGGTCTAAGCACGATGCAGTCGCGCGCATTTGTACGAGTCCTTGTTGACGTACCTCAGTTGCAAATATCTTCCCCGTTAACTTCCTCTCGACTTTACAAAAACCGGGAAAAGTTCCGCCTCAGGCCACTTTAGTCGAGTTAAATTGAAATTTCCCACTAGCAAGAACGGCGAACGACCCATGTGTTTGCAGACAGGTAGCGGTCAATCTAAGCAGCGGCTCAGTGGACTGAGATAAACCATGCCCACCAACATTTCTTAACGTCTGCGGTGCATTGATCATAACCACTCATATAGGCTGTCAGCACTTCGGTAAGTGGTCACCAATCTCCCACGCAAGGAAGATGTCTTGTGAAACAGGTCATCACAATCATTTGTTAGTCTATCACGGCAAAAGCTCAATTAGCAGCTGATGTAGACTTGTTGGGTTGATACCTGGAGGTTTAACCATATCACTGCAAGGCGTAATACTTTCGAACGCTGAGATATTACTAAAAATCGTAGCACATTGCGATTGTTCAGTTGACAGAAACGTTAGTAAATGAGAAATATAAGGCGCGGTGAGAACATCCGAACGCGTATATACCATCAGAATCCGGTTGCTACTGCTTCGAAGTGGAATTTGGGTAACCTCTTGAAAATGTACCATACGGAGGTTAATATTTCCATGGTCCGAGCGCAGCTTTGATTCAATCATCGCAGACTTGAATTTCTCTATATCCGCTGGATCTAAGTAAGCATGCACGTGGAACTTTAAATGCCTCAAGATATTAAGGCACCTCAACATCAGCTTAGGGCTTACCACTTTAACAAACTCACCCTTAAATCCCGATATTTTCCATCGGTTCTATTTCCGAGACCGGCAGTTTGTTTCCCCTTCAGCCTACCCTCATCTGTATTGGGCGGTGTATGAATCAGATTTTACAAACAATCGAAGTCTTATTCATAATAGGACTTTCTATTTACATGGGTGATGAAGACAACGTAATCACCAAGTAACAAGTCATACACCTTCATTTTCTCATTTTCTCAGAAAGTTATCGTAATTTTTGCAAATTTTGGTATGCAGCACTCGTGCATGTTCAAATAGAACAAGAAAAAAGACTAAACGTACAGCGTGGCTGATCACTATACCCCATGAAATTAAATAGAATATTTTAAATTTATGTAGTTTTATAATTGTAATCATAAATAGGGAATTGTGATGTTATTAGATGGGAGTACTGTGCAGCAGGTTCTGAATCGGATAGTCGTCAAAATTCTTGGAAAAGCATTACACTGGAGTATAAACCTCTTTGGCCATCATCGTTAATGAATATCCATCGGATCATTCAGGAATGGAGCACATGACCACCTTCAGCTTGCAACACCAGTCATAAGCTTATGCCAATGCCTCACGTTCAATAGTGGAGGAAAAGTTGCACTGTGTTGCACTATATTGCACTTGCTTTGGAACGCATGACGGGCCGACACTGCCGCACATAGCCCAGTGGCATAAGCTGCTGAATGACGGTGCAATTCGCTGGTAGTCCTGGTTGTGAATCCTGTACTGTCTGATGGATGCGCGCTACTGATGATGCCCAAAATGATTATAAATTGTTATTAACTGAACAAATTTTACCTGCTATAACTTGATATCTAGCATATGAATTAAACACATATATACAATTATATTTTTTGCTTAGCTCCGAATTTTTTGAAAGTTTACGCACGAAATAGTGAGTAGAGCTGACAATTCATATTCTTGATACCTGTAACCATTTAAAATATCAACCCATATCTTAAATTATTTTTTCGGTATAATAATCTGAAACAAAGGTTTGTTTTGTTTAAGGTATTCAAGTATTTTGAATGTAAAAGCGGTATTTCTGTGTTTCTAATTTTTATATTCCTGCGATTTGTGCATTCGATCAACCGGCATTATCCAGACGTGTATAAAAATCATTTATTACGCTAAAACGCCCTTTTTACTATTTTTTTCTATTCAAGATTATTCAGTTAGAAGAATACATTTGCGTATGCACATTAATTCGAGTAATTTTTGTCGGTTTTGATAAAAATCCTAACTGCTTCAATAAACTTTTTGAGCCAATAGCTCGGGTCATAAATTTAAGCGGTCATCATTTACGCTGGACTGGCTAATTGCGAATATCAATAGGCATAGTTTTACAATACATGACTATTTGATGTTTGTCCTGTATGTATATATTTACGCTGAATAGCTTCTGCAAACTTGCGCCATTATCCGGCTTCTTTTTCTGCGTTTCATAAAACAAATAGCATAAAGTACTATATCAATTTATTCTGTATGCCACAGCAGATTAAATGAAACTTTCGTAAAACTCGTTTGTTCGTTTTAAACATTCAGAAGGAAGCGCAGTAAATGGAGTACGTATAAGTAGACAGATTTCTATAATTCTAATTTTCATTACCATTTTTAAATAGTTATGAATTATTTAATACTACACTTACCGCCTCTATTTGCCGTGCCTAGCAATGAACCAACGTCATTCCATAACATCCAAATTGCTGGATTTTTTAAAATACACTAATTTATTAAAACTCTTTACGATTACCATCTTGCTTACATTTGCTATATAAAAATTGACAAACGTCAACATTTGCATTAAACTCTAAAAATCAGAGGAAATTTTTTATTTAAATTAAACAAGTTATTTTAGATAAAGAAATGTGGTGAACTAAGTTTATTGAAATATTGTCCTTGTACACTTGAGTTATGCTGTACAAAAGTAAAGCCCTTGAAACCAATGGAATTCAAATAGCCGTAATCTGATTTTTGAAAGAAGGCACAGAACCCTTATTTTACAGATGATACATGTTACATTAAATATACTTTTGCCATTCATTTAAGCGGAATACTGTATGTTAGTACATACATGATTTAAGAATTTTTGGTATTTTCAAGGCATTTATATAGAACTAATTTGGCGAAAATAAAACTGCCAAAATAACTAAATACTATCATTTGTGGTAGAAATTTATTGTTAGCCCAGCTCGAAATCTCAACTGAAAACAATTTGTTAACGACACACTTGACAAGTTCAGTATATTAACAAAGCAGCTTACGGTCGAAGCTACAAGTGCGGTGCGCAAAGTCCAACCTAAATTGTGATCAAATTCTTTATTCGGTTTACCTAATTTTGCAAGCATAATATCTCATGGAAATAAATGGCTACTAAGGAATTATCTTGATCAATAGTGTTCAAGATTGTTTGATATTTACTGAAAGCAACTTATAACTTTTATTTAGTGCTATGCTCAATAGAATAAGACGCTAGACAATGGTTTTTATAATAAGCGAAGTTTTAATACTGGAGACACACTTTTGAATGTAGCAACGATTTAACCTTCACTGGATTGTTTCAATACGCCTTTTGTTGTTACAAATGTCGAAAAGAAAACGGAGTTTGTACTACAAATAATTGACTAAGTCAAGGCCAGTAACTTATGTTATTTATGTCATCGTTTCAACTTAAAGTGTTATGTTAATACTGATTAAACAAATCATACTTTTCTCGATGATGCGAGAAGCTGTTCCTTAGAAGTGATATGTTTCATCCTGAATCACTTCATATAATGGCATAAACAATCTAAAAATATGTGCACAAACGTCAAGTTCATGTATCACAATGCATGCCAAGTTCTTTAAAATCAGCGGATAAATCGGTGTTTCACACAAACGCAAAACAGGGATGAGCACAAAACAAAGGATGTACCTACGGCAGAATGTTATATACAGATGTTAAATCAACCCGGATGCAAATGTCTCTCAAAATGTTATCAGGCGCTGTTAATATCGCTTTTGGAAGCGAAATCCAAAGGGGGTAATATGCCAAAGATATTACCCAGTTTTATTTAATTGATAGACCATTATTTGTGAGTAGTTATTTAAAAGCTACATATCCTAAAATACATAAAGTTACAGCTTCGTTTTCAACAAGACACGCTTGACGCTTGTTCAGATACTTACATGCATTTTCTAGTGTAACGACCACGAACGACCGGATAATATACAGCAGTCATACAAGTATATTATCAATTTTTATTAGGCTTACCAGTTGAACTATTTTTTAACAGTTTTCTGGTGCTACAAGGACGTCTGTATCTGTTTTGGCAGATTCCTTGAAAATATACATGTGAACTGTTTTAAACATGCTTTTAGACTAAAGGAAATTTGAAGTATGAACGGTGGATTTTTTACCGCAAGCGAGGCTACTCATTACTATCTATCCTTGGTTGTAAAACTCACAAGAGTGTGGGTAAGAAGTGCGCCTACAAAATGAAACTGTAAGGGTAGACTACAATAAGTCTAATAGGAACATCGAGCTTGAAAACGGGAAATGTCAAGGTGTGTTCCTCTGGCTTTTCTTAGTTCGAACCTGATGTTGTAATTCTTTGGGTAGGTGTAACAGTTCTAGAGAAGAAAAACAAAAAGACGGTGAGTGTAAAGACCTTTCTTTTCAATATTCACTTTGTCTGTACGCTGTTCCCTTGGTCATTCAAACCCTAGGCCATGTGCATATTCTAGGTTATCGCTTATGTTAGAAATTTTTGCACTGCCAGATATTTACCAGTACACATGTAAAGTTCTTTCTCTGAATTGCAGGTGCATCTCTTAAATAGTAATTTGCTCTAGATTCCGAGCGTTTTGCTAATGGATAAGTTCGCTTAGCTGTAATATTTGACATGCATAACACTACTAAACTTGCCTTATTTACTTTTCATGTAATGGTGGTCTCATTATTGCGAAGTTAAGAAAAGAAACATGACTTTCCATAAGTTGGGCACTAACCAATAGGAATATATTGTTTTATTACCTCTTGAAAGTCGTTTACGAAGCTTTATAGCGCAAATCCTGTGGTTAGGATGATTTTCGTCCGAAGCATGTGTTACTTGCACGCAACATTGAACGGCTTGAGAGTTGATAGATGGTTTCAATTAGTGGGCACATTTTATCAACACTAATTCTTTGATGCAGATTCCGGGTACAGAAGAATGGCAGTCCGCTTTTATTAAGGACATAGAATGAAGGCAGTTTTCTTAGTTCAGCGAACCAAACAGGTTCTTTAACCAGAAGCATCAAACAGAAGTTAACCAGCATTAATATATTGGGTATTGTACATTGTCCATGTAAATGGCAAAATCGACGTAGATCAGATGTTAATTTGGCCGTACATAGACACTTTCATGCACACATTTATGCATTTGTATAGGTGTCAGAACAGTTAAGGATAGATAGGTTGAAATATTAACTAATTTACATCATCATAATAAAATTGAATAACTGCATCAAATCGCATACTTTCATCACTACAGGTAGAAAAATTTCTTCAAGCTGCACACAAATAGTAGTGGCTACTGATAAGGAAAATGTAAACATACGCTGAAATATTGTGCTTGCTTCTGCATTAAACACTTAATATGGCACCTAAGTATTCACTTTTATCTAAGATGGTGAACAAGTGTGTTTTTACGTTTTGGCCCCTTACCTACAAGCTGCATGGAGTGTTGACACAAACATTCCTTCATTCAATGATGGTTTATTCTTTATATTTTTTGGTGGTATGAACCAGACTCGAAGTGTAGTTGCTCTGTAGTCATGAAAGTACTCAGATAACTACGGTCGTAATACGTTAAATTATATAGGGATAGTAGAAGTATTCTATGCAAAGCGACACATGACCGAGTATCTATGGATGGATTCATGATTAGAACTCGAAACCGAAGCTTGCCGATTTGATTTAAGTACTGTATGTAAAACTGGCAAAACACAGCTCAAAATAATTTTAGTTATTGTTCTTAAAAATGTTAACGTTTTGTTATCAACCAGTTGTTATGATGTAACAATGAATATGGAAGCAGTTTGACAGAACTGCACAACATATTATATAACTTCCAAATAATTAAGTTTGCAGCATTTCCTTTCATGACCAACATCATTTATTAAGAGTAAATGAACTTTAAAAATAATATCAGAAAGGCAAGCTATCAGTTTAATACTGTGTGAACTACAAAACTTTTCGTCTTACATACGTGAAATGACCGCTTTCATCGTTGGGTATGCACTCTTTGCTTTTGGATAAAAACTAGTTTTCTTTCTCAGTCATTAATGCCAAGTTATCGCAAGATTCATAAAATTCCTGTAAGTCAACTGCGTGAAAAATCGAGGAACTCAATTTAAACGAGTATAGGATACATCTTATTTATCTTTTTAGTGCAGTAGAAAAGACAACCATGTGACATATACTTTTATAATGCTGTACTTCATGGTTTTGACGGTTTCTTTGCGGAAAACCACACGTGCAGCTGCATCACTATGCACTGTTCTGGAATACATTTGGATTCATTCGGAACAAACAGCTAATGGCTATTCTACGATCTTGTAGCCATCTCTGTATGTCGTAGCATGCAAAACCACAGGAAGTCTGTCTATGGCAACCAAACACGTCACCAGCTTGCCAGCATTTGCCAGCGAATGGTTAGTTATTTACTTAAAGCGAACCGATCAATAAACGCAGCATCCTTGCTTGAGCAGATCAGCACAACTAGCAGACGGCGGAACATGGAATACCGCAATCAACTAGCGGTCAAAGGAGCAAAGAGCCACATACCTCTGTGAACTGACATTGTTGAATAAAAAAGGTGACAACTGACTAAGTTTCAGAAGTAATCTAAACATTAACAAATATTTCGCGTAAAGTCATGCGAGCGATTGACCAATTTGCTCTATATAAATGCGTCTAGGAAAGGTGCGAAAGAATAGTAAAAATATGGCTTATTTTTTAACTGCTCTACCCAGTTCAATCCTAAGTGTTGGAACACCAAGTCGAGCTAAATTGGATGCACCTCAGTGGATCAGAAGAAGTTTGGTTATGTGCAAAGTTTAACATCGTCTTCTTAGTTAGGAAAGTAGTTGTATTGACTCTTAAACAAAAATGGCTGGCAGGATCTTCAAACCTACAATGCTCAATACACTTGCTACGTAAGAATAAACGTAGCATTATTAACGACCAAGGGCTGCCCGCTGGACTTCCCGTCAGCCCAAACAAAGACAGCAGACGTTCATTACCAACACGACATACGCAATCTCCGTAGGTAACCCCTTGCGAACAGTCTAGTCCTTGAACCATTTTAGCATATTTCACTTCCAGCCTATTTGCGACAAATTACTCTGAGCCGAACAATAACCGTTAGATATTGAAGACATTAAGGAACCAATCCAATGCTAGTAGCACCTGTGCCAAAACTGCATCTAAGAGCCCTCCAAAGTCATTATGTGCCATTTCAACTGACAAATGCAAGATTAATATGAGAGACGATGTTTCACTTGTACGTAGCAGATTTCCGGGTATTACAAACGCGACCCATACTCCCCTGAATAAAAATCGAAAAAAAGGGATCCAGTACGCATAATATCTATCGATTTTCCAGTGCCAAATTTGCTTTCATTTAAAGGTAAGCAGGTCTAGGACCTAAGTCAATGGAACGCCGTAATCAAAATGCACATAGTTGCGAGTAAGTACCCCAGTCTGGCAAAAGTCACACTTGACCCATCTTTCCAGCACTATGGTAAAAGCAGGCTTCTTTACGTTGTGTTAAATTTTGTCAGCGATGTGGAAGCCATCTTGCATTCACTAGCTTGTCTCCATATGTGATTAGTGTTGGTCAGTTTCTTTTCCGTGACCTTATGTAAGCAGGCGAGAACACCTTTGAAGAGTACAGCCTAGACCCCACGAAGAGTGATGTTTTTGTCCACAGGCATCCACTAGTTTTATGGGCATGATGAATGCGAGGCAGAGGAATACGACCGAGAGCAATAGCTTTAGATTCGTAAGATCCTGCTGTTAGACGAATTTTCAGTTGCTAATCTGGCAGGAATCTTAAGCTTGCACTACAACGGGAACGGACTACAGATAATGGGGAAATGCTTCAAATTAAAAAAGTGGCACTTCAGCAACTAAAATGCCGGCAACCATTTCGGAACAGATTGCTTACCGAGCTTCACTTCAAAGCAGCAAACAACATTCTCATTTGATTTATAGCCCTGTAACAGCACGCAAATTAACCAAAGACTACTTGTGAACAACAGACTGATAATTTTTCTGAAAATATGCAAGAAATTTAAATGAATTCCTGTAGCTACACCTCACGCATTGTGTAAAATAGATTAACCTAGAACTTATGTACGAGGCCGCTGAATCCAACTCCAGTCCACTCACGGATAACCCTTCTAGAAAACAGCTAGCGGTCGACCATGCAACGGACATCACAAGCGCTTAGCCAAAGGACATGTTCTTTGACGCTGCAGAGGAAGGACAACCTTCCTGCATATACACATATGCTTAAACCCTTCTCAGTGCAATTGCTTATCTCCATTTGCTTCAGACAACAAAAGATTCGGACCTCATTTTTTGAAACCAAAACTTTTCACCTTCGGAGTTTTCCGATGCTGAGATAGACAACCAGCAAATGCCACTGTTTTGAAAAATCCTCCCAGCCACTAAGCAGCCGTAGTTCTGTATAACCTCGACGACTTACAATGCAAACTATTAAGTCATCCGGAGAGGCGGATAATTGCAATGCCATGGTGCCGTTTACATCTCAGATATACAGTTAGCTGCTTCGTAGCAGTCGTTCGTTTCCTTCAGCGCCTATTATATTGATTTCTGCCTAACATGGACACTGAACTGAAGCTTAATCTCCACTTACAACCATGTTCTAATGGCAGACGATTTCAATGTACACGACTTGGACGCATCGGAATTACCCAGGTAAATATTATATGCTGAACGGATTGTAAGCGTTCTACTGTACAATCACATCACACCATCTACAAGGTACAGTGATGACAACAAACCATCAGAGTTAATATTGTAAACATAACTCAAGTACTCACGATAGGGAGATAATTAATAGATATCGCACGGGTTGTAAACCATCATATTGCCATACAATAAAATTTTTTATGTTATGCTGGATATCCGGTAGAACACATTAAAACGACGTGTACCATCACAATCCACAACATTCTGAAGGATTTAATTAGCAAGGATTATGGGAAATGCTCGATATGCTGCAAAGTCGCCTCAAGGCCTTGATTAAATATGATGGACGTTGCCACAAGTGATCTAAACAGTTTCAGGCGTACCCTTTCTGCCAATCCGTCTTCAGTTAACAGAAGTAGAACCCAAAATTCATGTCAGTTAATACTGCATCCTGGGGCTTTTACAGAGCCTGTCATGGTTCTGAAACCTTGAGTAAAAACAATTTAAGTCCGTTGTCTGTGAAGGCTAAGACGCTTACCTACTTTACATGACATATAAATTTGTCAACTACTAAAAGCCACTTTATACACTCTCTAAGACTGTACGCAAAATGAAGTACATTACCCCCTCATTTAGCACGGTATTCGGAATCACACAGGGCGCTGAAATAAGCAGTCAGTACTCTCCGGATGCAGTATGCTCCGGTACCTCCAGCAATCTCTCGTCCCAAATGCAGGAATTAATCACAGCAGGTTTACTACAAAAACTCTGTTGTCTAAACAGCTCTTACTGCGCACCTGCATTTCTTCTGGAATCGGGCATATTCACCCACTTGCGCGGTACATAACGGCAACAAAGCTAGCCTAGCCGCTTTGACATATCCTCTAAATAGTTTTAAATAGACAACATGTAAAAGCATGGTGTGCTCACGTCTAAATTTAAAAGAAGCAGTTGCTCGAAACTGGGAACTCTAGCACAGGGTGCCCTCACACTCTGTGTCCAAAAAAATGTAGGCAATCATCGAAGAGGCGTCAGTCGACAATTTGGTATGTTACCACATCATAACATCGCAACAGCAAGGTTTCCGTCAACCTCGTTTACTCACAAAATCTGCTGTTTTTAAGCAATATTAGGATGGAAGTGGCCGATAAAAAAGAAGTGTCACTTAACGTGACATCTCCAAAGCTTTCTAACACATGGACAAGCGCATTCTGATCCACAGGCTCAGAAGCTAAGGAGTTATGGTCACTGTCTCTTGGTGGATAAAATATTCCCTGCCAATTTGGTAACTGCAGGTTAAATTATAAAGTGTGCTGTCCGATCCGATTAATGCTGAATGCGGATATCCAACTTATCTTTTCTGAACAAGCTTGCGCGATTAGTCATCCGGAATTTTACTTTTTCCTGATGATGTAAAGATATGACAAATCATGGCCGAGCAAATACACCAGAATAGTGACTATGTATGATCATTTTAAAATCTGCATCAAATTAATTCGTCTCAATGCAAGAAGTTCCGACATTGGCTGAACATTAATTTTGCAAACACTCACTCAGGATTACGACCTACGTGAACAAATTCAGTCAGGTAGGTTTTGCTGAGGACAAGTTAGAAAGCCCACTAGACGGGACCCAACAAGCTGGTATGTTGCGAAATGCATGGAGGCGATTTCATCAACATTTGCTTAATGCAGACGTGAGGCACATGTGTAATATGCCATTCAGGTATTGCACCCTTGAGAAAAAAGCAGTTGCAGTGCCAGAGCGATAGTAAACGCATCACAAGATCGTCCAGCTTTTATATTAAATTAGGCTGAGAACAGTTAGATAATACACAAGTTAGTAGCATCACCAGTGGCGGCCAATCAAGGTCTTAGCAGATTCTGAGGAACATCACATTAGCCACCAAGTACTGCAGGGTAGCAGCAACAGGAATTTGAGCACAGGCCAGTTCAAATTTGCCACGCTAGATTATCACCAAGCATTTAAATCCCTTCGTGTTTGACAGCTTTGAAAAGATTTCCGCTTCCACTTTAACTGATTTTCGGAAACGAGTTGAGATTGTCCTAATCCACCTTATGAAATACAGCCCGTGTAATTTGTGATATTATTTAACGTAAAATCGGTGTACCGATCAGCATTACCATACTCTATCGGATTATGTCCTCTCATGCACGCCACAACTAAAAGGCTACGGAAAGTTTACGAAATAGATTTTCGCATTGTTTATCTTAATTTCTTGATTTCTTCTTATCCCGTGCCACTGTTATGTTCTGCTTTCTTACCCGTAATACAGAGATTTTCCATTGTTTCAACGAATACTGGGTATAATAACACCCACTTAATACTTATTCATAAGCTTCAAAACTGAGCCCGTTTAAAAAAAATAAAAAAGTAAGTAAAAAAGTAAAAGTCAATAAAGATAACAATCAAATAGTGATGCATGTTTATATGTTGGAGATTGCACTTAATACTTGAAAAAGTTATATCATAGTACGAGTAATATTAACATATATATTAACTGTGTGCTTTTACACACTTCCATATGGTGATGTGATTAGGGGATGTGAACATTTGTTTTACTCCAATTGTACGCCTAATATTCCTCAGACAGCAATCCTAATATGTAACAAATTTTCTCTAATTTGCCTTCAGGCTAAACTAGCAATCGTTTCCTGCTGCACGCACATATTACATTATCTAAAAAGGAGTAACAAGCTGCCATGCAGCCATGCATCAACTATTTGATTAGTATTATCACGGCATATCACATTTCACTACACGTAGGGATCAGCGCGAAAAGTACCACTTATAACCGACCACGTAATTAAATTTGTTGGATAAGACTTTTGTATTACTTTTAGACCGTTTTTAATTGTAGAAGCATTTGGTAACCTGCATGTGTATATTCTTTTAGCGTAAAGGAAAAACAATTTTTAAGGCTTTCATGGCTCATTAACCATCGCATAGTACGGTTGGAAGGTCTTTAAACTCTACTTGATACATTTTTGAAAGCTAACATTTAGCACATGTATTTGTAGATACGTCACGATGAGGTTTGTATAGATCACAATGAATCGTATGGGTATGCACCAAACTCGTATATCCACAGAAGTGTTTCCTTTATGTCTTTGCCCTTACAATCAATTCATTGCTGTCATGCAATTAACAAGATCATGGATTCCGCAGTATACCTTCTTCCGTGGTAGGTACAGATAAAATTTGAATGGGTTGAAACTGAGTGCACATTAGCTGATTACTTTGATAGCTGTAACAACGTAATGAGCATAGGGGTCGTAAACTTCATACACTCTTGCCTGATGAATGCAGCTGTGCAGTAAAGGAAGAAAACAATGTCGTATTTGTAACCAAATATTTATGAGCCCATCGCAAACTAAGAAACAGTAATGATGATAAACCCGCCATATTCTAAAATTGTTCCAACCTATGATTGCGCAATTCCAGTTTGCTTATAATTTACGTAATTGTTAAATTAGTGCTGCGAGTAATCTAAAGCATTATTATTGCTCAGCTATGCTATCTAACTCTTGAACTGCAGCTTTGGATTCATTTTTAAAGTAGCAACATTTGAGCGGTTCTACAAATTAGTTTTACAGATGTAGAGGAAGCTATGTAGTGTCTACTTAATAAGAAATAAACGTTATTTGCAGTAAATAATTTTTCATTTAAATGTTGGGGATGATAACATAAGACGTAGTGTTCATGAACAGTGATGCCTATATTAAAAGCACCGCCAAAAATGATGGGACGTTTAGTATTGCGTTACATTTGTTAAATGCCATTTCCTTTCCAAATACTTACCACCAATCTGTCTTTCGGAAATCTTAGTGTTTGCAAACAACTGTTTATTAAATATCGATACTTAAATAACAGAGCAAAATGTTTCAAGGAAAATATGTTACTTGGCCACAGGCTACAAGGGGCCATTACTTTTTGTAATTCTTGATGGAAAACCCAAAAATTAATCGCCAATGGGCACATAGAGACATGCATATCCGTCTTTGCAATTGTCGTAGTATAACTGGGAAAGTGGGATAAAATATTCCGAATTTGATAGTTATAGCTTATAGTGAGTTGCGCACGTTTAAAGCAATCGAACGTAGCAAACGCATTTCACTCCCATTTTGTAAATACAGCAACGTCATCAGTAAATTGTACCAGTAGCTGTACACGATAAAAATATCGGCCAAATTTGGACTGATTGGTGCAGGAATAAATTTATTTATATTGTCGGATACGCTGTTAGCAAATTTGTATGAACAGGTTCGTTAAGTTAGAGATACAAGACGAGCAAGAATCGGTTTTTTAAGTCAGCGTATATCACATTTTAGAAAACCGGTTGCTTAAATCAGAAAAGAAAACCATCTCGTGAGAATGCATGAATTAACTGCTTAGATGCTAATGCAGCGACAAAAGTTGATATGGTGCAGGTGCTTAGCAAGGGTTTAAAATGGCAAGAATGAGAACCACTACATAGTGCATAGAAAACTGTGATAAAATAAAAATTGTTTTATGGACTCACCACCGTTATCACAGAGGTCATAAATGTCAACCACAGTCGTGTAGGCTAAGTTTCTTTGTGCAATATTCGTCGCATTATACCGTCTATAGATTCACACAAGCTATATCTCGTAATGCAGGTGGTTTAGGGCAATGTCAAGGAATTTCTTAAACCCCGGTCAACAATGTAATTATTGTGGGCATTCCATGGCTAGCGCACAAGAAGTTATTAAAAGTTCCGTCGATACTCTAGCCAACTGTATAGCGTGGCTAACTTGAACTAGAGGCCCCTTAAATTCGTGTTGTATCTAAGTTGTAGTACGTGGCGTTAGACGTGTTTGCGGCTGCTAAAAATCTGGTGAGCCAATATTAGGTTTTCACGCAGGCGCCGGTGCCAGTAGCTGTATAACTTTAGGGTCCTCAGTACAAGTTGCTAAGGCAGATTAAACAACCATTTTACCTACTTCCTGGCCCGTCGCTTTAGAGTCTTGTGCGCTGGGAGCTCTCGCGTTTGCCAGAGCTACGAGGTCTGGATTGCATATTTCACATGAGACTGTGAACAGACCTACGGATCAAACCATCAAAATGCCCACTGCAGTATGCCAACGTGTTCGTTCCCAGACTTTGATAACTTATCAGGCTGTTCTGAACAGACCAGAGCAGCTAAGGTCGCACTCCAGGGTGACTGATTTCAGGACATGGTCAACTTGTATGTAATGTTCGGCTGGTGGCGATTGTGAACCAAATTACACTTCCAGAATTGAACAGGAGCAGATTGTGGAGTGACAACTAACACTCCGTGTCTAGGTCTCGCTGCTGAACATCGTGATCTGCTAGGTCGATGATCCTTCGGCACTTCCTAACAACATCAGCGAACAGCAAGTAATCGGAGGCAATCAAACGCTTAAGCCTGTTACTAAACAACAGGATCAGTCTCGCCTTCAAAACATATCCCTGTGTGCCTCCATATTTAACACCAATGTTATCGGACAAAACACTTCGAACTCTTAGCTGCAGTTGCCAGTCCTGTAGGAAATTCCTGATATATATATGGAGAGGAATATCAACTTCATAGCTTTCGAACCGCTGAAGCAGAATGCGGTTGTCTTGATGGTCGCAGACTGTGGAGAAGTCGAAGTTAATGACGAATATCCCTCTACCTTCATCGGCCGCTTCCGTCCAACTACTGCGTGTAATCAGCAGGCTGGTTGTGGATGGATGGTGCTAGCGGAAACCGTGTAGCTCTAGTTGTATGTTGTTGTGGCGTTCTAGATGGTCTAATAAAGCCTCCGTAATAACTGTCCGCACCACCATTGAGAGCACAGGGAGGAGGAACACTGGACGATAGTTGGCTTGTTCCAATCAATTATGGATTCCGAAAATTGGAGTTATAACGTCATTTCCACCTGATAGCACAATTTGTTTATCCAAGCACCTTTGGAAAAAATGGGATAAAGGCCTGACCAGCTATGTTGCTGCTGCGTTTAGCGCCTTCGTGTGAAGATAATCAATTCTTGGAGTGCTGTCAGGGCGTATGGAGAGCGGTTTCTTCAACACAGTGTAAGTAGAAGCTATGTTAGTGGGTGTTGAGCTTGGGGCCAGGGATATGGGTATGTGACAGTGGTGGAGGACTCATTGGAAGGTTGGGACATACTGTCTTCATATGGCGTCTTGTACTTCTTCAGGTACTATTTTCCTCACCGACTGCCGTTTTAAGGAGGTATACCAAGCTTTGCTTTCCGGATGGTGTGAAGAAGATTGTAAGGAACCTGTTTGTTGTTTGAAAATTTTCACGCCAAATATGTTGGTTAGTCACTTTCTTCTCACGGAGAAGCATGTTACAATGGACGCCCAGGGTCACGTAGCCGCTCCGGGGTACGGAATTAGGACGAACTTTGTAAGTGAGTCAAGTTGCATTCTTTATTGTCATGCGCTTGCGGGTTCTATTTCTGATGGAAGACCGTGGATTAGTTAGAGGGAACCTTAGTCGCTTTTAAAGCAGTTGCGACTGGATTGCTCTAGCGTCCAACAAACTGAAGCCAAACGCTGTCAGGCGAGTCACCTTTCAACAATTCATAATCGGTTTCAGAAAACTTGGTAGATGACCGGTTAATGTATTTATGGTAGTTCGGAATGTTGTAATGGGTGCTCGTACATGTTAGTTCTGTGTGTTGCTCCAGATATTTAGTGGAATGCACATAGTTATAAAGTATGTTGATGTGATCGTTTAACCCTAATGGAGTGCTATAAATGACCCGTCGACAATGACTTCCGCATACGTACGTACAAGTTCAAGCACTGATGGTTTGTTATCAGTTCTGTACTTAGTGGATGTGGTGACGTGATTTTACAGCAAGATACTTGCTTAAGATCATGCATTTAGGCCTTGTATGTTTGGCTAGGTGTTTCCGAGATTTCAGAGTAGTGCAAGTTGGAATCGCTGGAGATAAGAACATGGTTGTAAGTTGGAAGTAAGCATTTTGTCCGAGATGATATTAATTGAGAATCCGTTTTTTAGTGGAAGAATGGGCAGCGATATGCGACTGCCAGGAATCACTTGACGTTGTGTTTGAGAGGCAAACTGCACCATAGGGAATCGGTGAACTGCGTATTCGGATCATTCAGTGCTTCGCATTTTAAGTTGTTACGGTAGTATAGGACGGCACCACCTCCCCTGCTGGGACGATCGTGTCTGAAGAAGAGCATTTCCTGAATCGCGATCATGGCATCCGTAACCACTGAGTGCAACCAAGTCTCGGTTTTAGGGATGATATCTCAAGCGTTTTATACCTCGCGAAACCAAAACGCGACGAATTTGCTTAGGAGGATTTGGGCTTTCGTGGACGTTCAGGAAAGTGTTCCGGTTCTTAGCAAAGATTGGAGACAGTTGTAGCTAGTATGATAGGTTGTGCCGGCCGTTGTATGGTCTGCAGCTAGCCTCTTTTGTGGCATTATCACTATGATCTGTTACTCATGTACTGCAGTTAATAAATATTGGATTTTGTGTACTCTTTTATTTGTGTGAACAAATGTTATTCCCAGCCTCTTTGATTAATGGTCAAATTTGTTTTTGCAATATTTAAAATCGACACATTGGGCATTTAATCTTGATACGCTTGAAATTGTGTATTTCAAATTATGCCTAATATTTTGTTTTTTAGGTAAGTATTGAATTTTAACCATTTGCATAATTTGCTGCGGAAAAATGACAGTAATTGTCCAAGTAAAGCAAAGAACCGTTTAACCATGAATGAAGGATCTGCTGATGTGTTAATAAGATCTATTACAGAAATACATTTAGTGAAAACCCTTATACCGCCTAATCAACAATTAGGTAAAGAAAAAGCTTCGCAACGGATGTTGAAATCCATAGTTAGATATTTACCAGCAAATAGTTTATGGTCCAGGATATTGTAATCCACTGGTGCGAATAATGCCACCGGAAGAATTTGCTATGTATACGCAGCCGTTATTAGAGTTGACTGCTTGTTTTTTGGGTGCATTTAAGCAACGAGTCATTTGTATAATGCGGGTAAATTGTGACAGATTTAACAAACAGGTTCGGGTGGAAAATCTCTAAACACAAATTACAGCATCATTTACAAATAGGAGCATTGAAGGATAGACTCATCTGACATATGCAAAGTATTCCTAATCTAGTTTCTGGAGAATGCAGTTTAACACAGTCTGTTTACAATAGATGACCCCCAATGGATCATTAATTACGATGAATTGTTGTTTGAGTTAATTTTGTGAATGATTAGCAAAGTGTGAATTTTATTCCGTGGCAGATACAAATATAAATGCTGATACTTGTAGCGACAATGCTGATATCATAAGGTTTAACGGATTAAACTTGTAAAATTTCATCTGAATTTAATATACAGTTAACAAGATTAAAGTGCGGTAAATAAGACTTACAAACCATGACACATGCCAGTATAATGTCATTACACGCGTTCATTTATAACCTAAGCAACTGAGGATAGCAAATTACTCAGGGAATTTTAAGGGGCTGCCAGTTAATACTCACGCGCAACCCTCGAGTTGTTGTTATAAGTGAAACAGTGTTTCCACGGGTACTGCTTAGACTACTATTAATATGCCCTTTGAATATGTGAGTACCTTAAGAAATCCCAAAAGTGCCAGATGGCCTGAATGAATTTCCATATTACTTGTATAATAGTTCATTTTTTAACGACATGGAATAGCCACGTAAACATTAGGTGTAAATGGCAAATACCGTAAACAAAACTCATCTAGCCGCTACATACAAATTAATTAACTTAACTAACGTTTATATTTGTGGACAATGAGCGCATAGTCTTACTTAGTTTTTGATTAAATAGGTACAGCAAAAACGCATGAAACAGATGACCAGTTTTCAATGCGAGTTACCTACTATTATGGAATATATCAGAAGATAGATAAATTATTAACAATAAAGCGTCTTAAAGTTAAGTTCCACGTTCAGCTCACGTGAGCGTAATTCTGTATACCTTCCATGCAGGGTATTCTCCCGGAAGTTGTCGTCCGCAATTCCATGTCCCATGGGACTGATTGCAGGAAATGCAGCATTGACATTTGTGCTAGCACTAATTTAACGCATCTCTGTGACTGTGCTGACGGTTGATTCACTCAACCCGATATATTAGTTGGCTCAATATAAATATGGAAATTTATTTTTAACCAAGGTGAGCCAATAGCAATTGGCTTTGCTTAGTCAACATCATCATTATACACGTCAGCTAGAGGTGGGAAAACACCTCCGCTATTGTGTCGCAATACATGAAGGAAATACATACACACATATAATACAATACACAAAGGAAAAATAGATACATCAGTTGCATGCCAGCTGAGCTACCAGCAACGGATAGGCATCGTTCCGGTAAGCTACCAGCCACCTACTAGGCAAAAAGAAAAAAATTATTGTTTTACCCTACGAAATGAGATCGTAGATGGCGGTGGAGGCTAAAAGGGATGGGGATAGACAAAGAAATTCACAGCACAAACGCCACTGAGGTCGGCTCCTTGCCATGTCAGCAAGTGTATCCAGCCAAACGTGTTCACCGTCTTTTTGACCCCAACCAGGGACCCGTGAAGCTCCAACCGAGGCTATCTCCGAAGAGAGGGACTTCATTCCCCTGGACCAAGTCATCGCTTGGTCACCTCTCCTCTTCTTCCACCCACACCCCCGATGAGAAAACAACGCACGTCGAGGGAGTCGGTGGGCTGGCATGCGTAACACGTGGCCGAACCATCGGAGCCTGGTGCGGGAAATAACGGTGCTGAGCAATTCAGATTCTTTTCCTGGGCCGTAAAAATGCGTCGAACACGCTCAAACAATGAATCGAATAAGCTTTGCCTAGACATAATTAATAATCCGAATCTTGAATCCCTCACGTCGGGATATTAGCGCAATCGGCCAGAATTGAAAAAATGACGAGTAAAGTTAAAAGTACTAAAAACAACTAAAAGTAACAATATAGACAATTTATTGTTCTCTCATGTGGACAGATCATAGGGTGTGGTATCGGTTCACATCAGGTACATTTGATTGATAGTGGTGGCGTTGAATTACCGTCAGATGCAGTGACACCTCCCGGAGCGAGTTTTGTCAAAAACCACAAATAGCAGCTTAAACATTTCTAGCCTAACCGATCAGTATGGATGGAGGAACATGCCAAAATAAAAAAATAAATATTATGATTGCAAAAAATTATAGGCTAACATTATTATCGAGAAAAATCCATGCGTATGAAGGCAATTTTAAGGGATAAATGGATAATTTTCTAAATAATTTCTGATTCAATTACAAATCGTAAATAGTAGCTTGTACAGCTGCTAATTAAACTATTTTTAGTTTCGGCGTTTAGTAAAGAAAATCTTAGCAGTTAGCGTCACCAGGATTTTTGAAAGTTGAAAGCTAAAGCCATGGTGTCCTTCCAGCGAGTGTGACAGTGCCTCTACCAGCCAACTACGGCTACTGCAACCACCTACGACAAAGGTTTAATAGCAAGTGCCAAGGTGAGCCAAGGTGAGATAGAGACAAGTGCTTAGTGTCCAATGTTTATGCGATTCAGTGCTTGAGCCTAACAAGTATAACTGACGGGGGCAAAAGGGTCAGAAGCTGGCGAATATGGATAGTTGACAGCGAACGTAAAAGCGAATTGAGCGTTCATCTTAATCGATTTCGTCTGCCTTCATCACGTTTCAAAGAACATTTATGCCATTTGGTCCTTACTAATGCACTTATTCTTGTGACTTGTTTATTTGAATAGGCTAACTGCTTTATCTTTCGTGAAAAATCTGTTTTTTTCCATCACGGAACACATGCAGGAGTGCACAGGAGCTTAAATTTAATGGAAACCTATCCCATTTGTTTGCATACGTATTAAGGAAACATGGCGCATATTTTAGTGTTCCAGAAATAGGGTGCAATAAAAGAGATTAACTAAGCGCATAAACTATTTGATGCGACTCATTGTACAGCGGTGACAATCTAAACGTATCCAGTTTTACGTTCTGCAACTTTGTGCGTAAATGGCAAATCGGGTGGAACACATAATCACTTGTGTATATATGCGCTGAACTCGCTCCAGCGCGATTGCATTGACTGTCTTGCGTTACAAGAAACCAAAACCGTACACCATATTTAGGCGCGTAAATGTCTTGACTAATGTAACCTTACCAGCTGTCGAATAGAGCAGTCTGAAGAAAACCAAAGTTTTTCCTTAGCATTTACGACCGTATACTGTGCATCTGCCGCAACATTCCGGCTATTTCAACACTCTAATGCCAGACGATGGACTTCAGCACCACAAACAATCAGTATACTAAATGTCAGAGGAATAGATTAAATATCACAGCGTTTTGAAAAACTTTGCTGTTTTCATCTAAGTAGCTCAATTCTGATGTGCAGCCTCACAACTGAAGGTGCTCTAGGTTAGTGATTACGCTGCAAACTCAGAATTTTAGCTTGCTGGATAGAAGAATTCACCACTTTAATAGTATCGGTGAACATGTATGGTGACCACTGGCAAATACCTCAAAAATTGTTGATGTAGACACTGGATTATAAGAGCTAACAGAAGTTGATTCGGATAACACAAATTGTTACCGAGCTGGGAAATGAGAAGTGATTATTGATCCTGACTGGTTGGTTCTGTTATTACTAAAGAGTGAAAACAAATGGTGTATGAAGCTAAGTATGCGAACTTCTAACAATGTAACCAAGGTCTGCCATGCGGTACATGGTTGACCTCCCACATATAGAGAAAGATAATTATATGGGACATGGCATGATTGGAAAGGACGATGCTTTAAGAAACTGTTGGTGCAACGAGAGAATAAGGATTTTGGGGAGAGTCTTTTTTATTCCTTTCCTTTTATAATCTTTTACATGCAAACAAGCGGAGTGGAAACACGTCTTTTTTCTTACACCTTTATTCTGTAACATCTTTGGCATACTTCCGTTAAGCTGAAATGGAACTGGCTCTTATTGCGACGTTTATCATACCACGCAGCAGCAGTAAGTGATGTAGTGGCCATCCCACTTACATAGAATTGGAAGAGTGGCATCAAGGCCTTTATAGATAGATGGCTTCATAATAAGTAGCAGATCCTCTTAATTACTCTATGAGTAAAGTTAGCGACTAAAGAAACATGGGCAATACGGAAATTTGTTAGGGCAGTTGATGTTGGGTTCTTGGCGCAATTAATTGAAAATGGGAAGTGATGATTAAAATTATCAGAACTAACCGCACGATCTTCGGTTCAGACTGATGTAAAAGGACACATTATATATTACAGACATTCCGTAATCGTGCCATATATAGTATTACCTCAACAAGCTTACCCTTGTTGTTTGAACCGGATAGAGCTCGGTATTCTATGGAAATGCACTTTTTGACCCAGAGTTAATCCAAGCGACTAAAATTTATAATGTCTGGCAAAATCATGTGTTTTTCTATAGACATTGGCTGATCTGCTGATGGTCTGTGTAGTTTTAACTAGATTAATGCTACTTTTCTGCATGTTCTCAGTGTCCTTTTTATTTACATGCGAAATTACAAGTAGACTTTCATTGACATTCCGAAAGAATGTTTCAACTGCTATTTCAGGGTCGCATGTAAGTAAGAATGTATCTCATGGATTTGTTCTTCACAGTGGTGCGAATTTTTCTTAGTCATTCTAGCAATATGGCCTGTAAGATATAACTAAATATTTACCTGTACTCTTGCGGGGAACATGATTTTAACCTCCGAAATTTTGTGGTCATCACTCGAACGGCGATGCACTATATTGAACTTACTATTTAGCAGGTCCAATATAAGGATCGAATCACGGATGTCGACATTGCTACCGGGGGAGAGCACATAAGCGCATCCTAGTAAGCATATTCTGAAAATTTTCCAACAGCCTGTGTGGTGTGACGTATTATTGCCAGTTAACGTCTAGCAAATTGAATTCGTCTTCAACCAGACTACAATATTCTGAGCGCTTCGAGATGTAGTCAAATAAATCAGTGGGTTGTCCAACGTTAATGTTATAGGAGTGTGGTGGATTGTAGACACATCCGATGAGGAAGTTACAATTTTTCATCAATGTACTAATCCAAAAGGAGTCAACATATTCTTTGGTATAGGTTTAGTAAAAATGACGAATGTATTATTTTCTCGATATAAATAGTGTAAAACCAACCCCGGATACTAGGAAGGTCGCAAACAAGAGCAGTGATTTTCATGCTTCAGAAATTCGAGCTGCGGTTCCGTGCTTAATAGAACGTCGTTTTTCGAGAGATTTATTATCATATGCTATTGTTTAGAGAGTGGGAACTATTAGGAAGCACTGCCACCACTCTTTTACTTATAGCAAATACATGATGTGTTTTAATATGAGTTGTTGCTAGACATTATAAATAGACGAAGTGGTTCTGTCGGTGGAAACGATTGTTGAAGATCCGCTTGACTTGTTTTCTTCTGGCGTAATGGAATAAGTTGGAATAAATGACCCATGGTTCTCTGGAGCATTTGTGTATTCGTTATCAGCATTAACTGTCCGGTCGTATAAACTAACACATGACTTGGTGCATTTCGATATGTCTGTAGAGTCAGGCTTTCAAAAATACTCAGTGCCGCCCTAAATTTAAATGAATATTATAGTAGTAGTGGTCGTGATGTAGTTGGATTAATGTGAAATGAAGAACATATATCCTGAGCAAATAAACCGTTTATTGTATAGGCAACCGTTATTATGGCTAGAAATATTCCAATTGCTAGTTGTGATACGGCAATATTGGGTGGTTTTCGTTTTTTAAGTAAACATAGATTCTTGGTTCACTGTCACTAGTTCAGTTACTTTGGATCCGGTGTGATCAGTATGTTGTTTAGAGAACGAGGTTTCCGAGTTTTGCTAGGGTATATGGGCTTTAGCCTTATTAGTCTTATCTGGTTTTACGCAGGAGTTGAGTTTATGGTCAGCATGTGTTGTTCCCACTTGAGCTGTAGACCTTTCGAAAGTATGAAAGTCGAGGTTGCTTTCAACTTCAAATATAGAAGCCGAAGTTTGTTAATTTTCCAAGATATCTTGATTTGGACTTGTTGTTACGTCAGCTGTGAAAAATGACACGAATTTATAGATTCCTGCTTGGTTGCTTGTCTGTACAAGTAGTCAATGTCGAGATCGGCGGTCGTGGAACCTGATGTAAAGAAGCAAAGTAATTCATCGGATTTTTAGGGAATAATGCAAGCGCTCCATCATTTCTTGAATGCACTTGAGTTACACAACATGACTTCATGCACTGTCACGAAGTCGCTGTCTTTGCATTATCCTTTCTGCGAATGTGTAGAGTTTAGCAAAGAAAAATTTGTTTGGGCAACATGATTGGATCCCGCGTTGTGAGATGCGGTTGAGGAATAAATGAAACTATCCAAATAAAAATCCGTCAAAGTCAAACTTAGCTTTATTTAACCGGTTGGGTACATTTTCAGCATGTTACACTATCACTGCGGATGTTGATGAATATGAAAATGCTGTTACAAAAACTCGAAGGCGTAAACTGTCTACAATTATCACAGGAGCAACTAATTTCGCTTTATACTTATAATATTGGTTGGGTCGACAAGCAAGCACTGCAGATAAAGTAACATAACTGTGGTAAGATACAGTACGTGAAAACGGAATCTAAACTTTGGAGCGGGTAGAGGTAATACATAAGGTTTTTGATAGGTCGAGTTTTAGTGGATGACGAGAGTCGTTTAGAATATTACAAGAAAGATTACTACAAGCGTTTAGGGGGCTTTTTGACAATAAAATCCACAAGTGACTCCCTAGACAATGCACTGCATAGAAAAATGAGCATTATAAGACGGCTAATAAATGTACAGTCCATTTTTTGTTACGCAGTAAGATTACAGGGAACATACAACCCAAGTGACAGTATGCATGCAGTGACAAATCCAGTAGTCAGATCACGGGGTACTGAAATTATTTTAAGTCGAAGAGTATAAATGGACAACTGTCTAACCTTATAAAAGACTTCGGTAACTTAAATAGACCAATATAAGTTTCTTGACAAAAATACCCAAATAAATTTATACTGACGACTTAGGTATGAACTGATCCCTAACTGTTAAATGAGAAGTGGTGTCTGAAACAACTTTCAGCTTGTCAGCTCAGAGCAACGAGAATGTTGAGTCACGATATTTCAAAGGGTTCAAAATCAGGGATTGGGATGAGGACCAAATGACGAGCTAATCTAGAACATTTTGAAAAGTAGTTGTCACACAGGTTAAATTTACCCATCCCAATACGACATCGTCAGCATAATTGCTTTCAATAATTTATGTAGTATGGGGAGCTCTCAATGTAAAAGAAAAATGGAGCGGGTGAGAGAATGGCTTCCTGTAAAACACCTTGACTAGTGAGCATTACAGGAGACTTTGCTACATTAATCTGGGTGAAATGAGTGCGGTAGGCGAAGTATTCTTTATCAGGCCGCAAACACTTGTTGGAACCCCAATTGCAGATAACTGGTTGAGCAGGAATGATTTGTCAACGCTAAGAAAATCATCTGTATAGTCGAGAAACATGAGGCGAGCTGCCCCGCTTTTTTCATGCAGTGCTGGTGCTACAAAATGCACAAGATAGGACACCGCACCTAGTGTGGAGCGGCCATATTTATAAGCAAACTATATATATTACTTTTGTTGGTACGTGTGAAACGCGGAGGAGCAAGCAGTTTTTCGATGTCGTTCAACTTCACCAATGTCCATGCTATAGAACAATGCCTTTGAGAGCCCTTCTTTGAAAAAGTTTGATCATAACAGGTCTCCAACTGTTACGGCTGGTACCCTCCATATGATATCGGTTGAAAATTGCGGTCAACGCTTCCGCAAGAAACTCTGTACAGTACTTTAGGACAAGCGGTGAAAATGCATCGGTGACAATAAGCTTATTTATAAATTTTTGAGTTCAGTGCAAACATTAAACCTGTCAAGTTGACTACTTGACCTGTGTTGGTGAAGCGGGGCAAAGAAGAACAAAATTCAGCTTGGAGTTTGTGAACATCTACGTTCTCAATGCGCTTATGAGAACTTTGTACACAAAGGTGTTTAAAAATCTCCAGAGACCGCGACAATCCTGAGAGCACAGAGCAGGATAAAGAGTAGCCCCAACATAATTTACGGTGCAATGAATTCCCCTATTTTAAGCGCTGCTTGTTTATTTTACGCTGGCACATATCTCGGCTGAACTATCAGTGTAAGTAGGGATAGCATACAATCGACCATGCTTCGAAATTTGTTCTCCATTTAGAGACAAATTGGCCCCGGCTCCAAAAAGTATCACTTTGAAGTGGCATTTTATCTCTCGCGATCTTAAGTGCTTTGAAAGTAATATTTCCAACGGCATGGTCTATAAGTGTGTTAGTAAATTGAAAGGAAAAGGACAGTTGCGGCGCTGAATATATTTATCGAAGTCACAGTCTCTTATTCCTGGGTGTTCCTTATATTAGCAGTTTTGATCAGAATATTTTTTTTACCAAAGCTTCCAAAATTTTGTCCGGTATGTTGAAGAGGATTGCACACTTTTAGCACTATATTATGTAGAAAACCTCCGCTGATTCAACGTTGATGAAAGTACTAGCTTATTTTATTTGTCAGTTAAAGGGGTTCATAAAAATTGATTTAGCGCTGCCATCAAAGTAGTCAACGGATCTAGCAGATTGAAAATATTTTCTGCTGAGCGTAAGAAGCAAATTTTTTTATTTTACCAAACACGTATTTGGTTAATTAAAAATTGTGAGGTTCATTGGATTGTAGAGCAACAGAAAGGCAGAACAAATGCTGAGAAATTCGGCTTACGGCGTTTTGTAAACCTGGCCTCAATATTAAATTTAGAGTACGAATTAAGAGCATAGCAAATAGCAAATTCCCGCTAAGAGTACCAGGTATTTTAGGATACGGAAAGTGTATACATAAAGGAGGCTTTTTGAACCCTAGCAACAGTAGTTGATGCTAATGTAGTAGCCAAAAAACAACGAAAGGCAAATTTCGAGTAAACTTATACAAATGTGAGTTGATTTCAATAAGGCGTTTATTAGTAGCTGACATATACTTTGGTTGCATTGCAGAGCAGGTGCATTAGTTTAAGTGAAGGCTCTTATTAAAGATTAGATTAGTAAACAAATAACCAACAGTAGCTTCTGGTGAAAGAAAACGAAGAGGACTAAATAGGCGTAAATATTTCCATGTATAATACGTACTAATGCGACTGCTTTGAAGGAAAAAGGAACAACTTATAAAGAAAAACAAATAACAGAATATAATTAGTGAGTACGGCTGGAACAATACCTAAAATTTACTAATTTGTTCCATAGCTTTTATACACAAAAGCCAACTTTTTGAGTTTTGCGCAAATCGAAGCAAATAATTAAATTAGCCGCCGGAAAACACGGAAAAGTTTATAATTGGCCCGCATTAGCCATGATTTATTCCACGAATTTCAGTCACGCATTTTCCAAGCTGTTAATCTTAAAAACCTATTGTTCATGGCCTGAATTTTCCTGTTCTATGTGAATGTTATATATAGGTGCTAATATATCATATCAATTTTTGCAGATAGCATCATACCTACACCAATATCGACCTCACAACTTCTTTACACTCCGTTGTTCTCAACATTTGACTAACTTTGTGGTAGACGATGAGGCTGAAACTGCCCATTTTTTGTTGAGGAAGATGAATTTAGTAGAGCGGTGTTACCATAGAAACGGTAATAATTAGCCACTGGTATTTTGAGGAGAACATATTGATCCACACCGTTTAAGGCGTTAAAATAATACAAATAACGTTGCCTCTGCCTCAGTGCTATCGGTTTTAGTTTAGTCACCATGTACTAGTAATAATATTTTTATACAGGGGTATATTGCCTGAAGCTGTGTTCTTTTGGCGTTTTTTCTGTAAAAAACCCTGGCAGTTTCCTGCTCCCACCTAGACATTTGCTTAATTCACCCAGGCTGTTGAAACTGCAATTAGCCTCAGTGAAGTAATTTCATTGCACTACATAAGCTTGGTTGCTATGGCGAAGCCCTCTTACTCATGAAGAAGAAAATGCAGGAATGTGACTACATCATTTTTTATGCAATATTAGCAAAAACCTGGATTTAAGGAACACTTGTTTTGACCCACCAGATTTAAGTATAATAATGCACGCCTATGAGCAATGTATATGGGGTAAATTGAGCACGGCAGATTATATTCTGACTTTGTATTGATATACTGTTAGCAGAATATGAGGCATTGGACATTAGGCTTAAGTCATACATATTGCATCTCTCATAAGACCTCATGAGGTTTACGCATAACTGATTGCTTGACGATATACTGGGACGTATAATAGCATTTATAGAGGTTATCCATATCCCTTTTTCAGGTATATATGTTGAGTTAAATTGAACATAAATTATCCAACCAAATTTAATTTCAATTTTTCGTTTTTCCTTTGCTTTATAAATAAGTTGGGAAATAAACAATACATACATACATATATATATATATATATATATATATAATTTGAGTTTTAAATTATCTATAATGTGAAGTTATGATTATCCTATTCTAATTTATATAATATTGTACATTTTGTAGCTTTAACTCATCAGCTTTGTTTATACCTATTGTTTATACAGCTAACGGTTTTAGCGGTTGACGGCGGGGCATCCAGTAGCAGCAAAAATGTTGGAGCAGACCCCTTAGTTCAGTTCACTGGAAAACGATTCACCGCCACAGCTCATGTTGAGATTAAGATAACTGATGTGAATGATAACGCCCCGGAGTTTCGAGGACCAAGACAGTTTGCTGTAGAAGAGAACAGTGAAAATAACAAATGGATAGGGGATTTGCAATACGTCGATCTGGACGAGGGCGTCAATCGGGATGCTGAGTTTACTCTGTCCGGAAAACAGGTAGACGTAACACAAGGGCATTCCATCCAGGGTGGTAACCAAACTCTAAAACGGCAAGCAGAAATTCCCATTCGTTTGGAGAAAAATGGTAGTCTGTACACATCGAAGAGTATGGATAGGGAAAATCAAGTGAGTTCTTATAGTGTATACTAGTTTACATATGCAAGCAGTTAAAATTGACTATATGGGGTGATTTGTAGATGAAAAAATGAATATAAATTAATAACCAACTAAAGAAAGTTAGCACGTTAGCAGCTTTTTGGTGATACACTGAGTGGGTATCATATATGTAGCAATTTTTAAGGCTTTTAATTTCACTGTATTATTGAAAAGAAGTAGTAACAACTAGGTTTCCTTTGCTTCATTTTCAAATTTCTTCAAACTTGCGCTCTCATATTCGTGTTTGTCATAAGTCGCAGTGCGGTAAACAGACAAAATTTTTCACTACTTTTGTTCTACAAATGTCGCAATTAAGCTTATAGTAAGGTATAAAGTAGTGGAAGAATTTTGCGTAATCAATTTTTTAGAAAGTGGGGTCAGAGTATGATTACTGACCTACAGTTTAGTGATCTTAGACTGAATCACTTAGTATTCTCCTGAGTAAGGAACTGAAAATCAAGAAAATTTGCCAGAACGTAGACCCAAATGTACTCTATAATGGACTGTCGCTATCTAAGCTGTAACATATTCGGATTAAGACTCAGTTTTTTCCTCAATTTCTAGAGAATTTTAACGTATACATATCAAGCTGTATAATATCTCTACATGCGAGCGCACGGTAAAATTATCAGTTTATTATTGACAAACGGGGTCTTAGATACTAGACAAAACAAATGCACTGATCACCAGTTACATTCGTTGTATCCAAGACCGATTATCAACCTGAAGGAACCGTTTGTTTATCAAGTAGTGTAGTGTAGTGTTGCCTCAACTATTCAGTTACATTCATATATTTGTTCATAAATAACTGGACAGAAAATAACGATTGCATCAGTCTGTATGATGAAAACACGCAAATACATGTTGTTAAGGCAATTTGTTACCTGTATGCTAATTGAATTTAACCGTCCGTTCCATTTATTCATCTTTGCATTACCTGCAACCAGCAAATGGAAGGCGATGTTAAAAGAAGTTTAAAAATTCTGCTGGTTTATCTAGCCCCATTTGCTTTGAATATTGGACGGATTCCATGCAGCGCATGAAATCCTGTACAAGTTGATACAATCAAAAGTTTATGTGTTAACTTTTACAAACCGCCATATCAATATAACCCGGCCAGTTCGAGCACTAAGATTAGAAAAAAGCATACATTTATCGAACTGCATTCAAAGGTGCATACAATATAAAAATCACCGCGAGCTTTATTAGTACTTCAGTGAAACGACCTAGAACGCAGCTGACCGGTTGTTCACATCAACATGACGTATGCTTACGCATTCCGTCAAGAGACTGATAAGGAGGCAGTACATGTCCCATTGCTTATACAAATGCACCTGTTGCTGAGGAGACTGACGTGTCGGGCTCACTGACCAATGTTTAGTTGCCAGCATTAACAAACAATTACGCAAGTAGTTATGCAGCTGTATATTATCGGTGACGGCGCAATAGGGTGGATTAAGATACCGAGCCGTCTCGTCAGTAACTGGGCAGTAAATAAACACCGGTAACCTGGTCAATCCCGGTAAGTTATTCACATCCTGACGCACAGTCAGGGGCCTCACAATCTCAGACTACTGATAGCCGTTGTCACAGTATGAAAAATCCACTGTTTTGAGTACAGAAGCAGCTGGTTATGAATCTGAAATTACCACGGTAGGGCGACGTGCACTGCTTAGCCTTTGATCGGTTAGCTACCCATTTCATATAACCAAGTATTTGATGTTTAAAATGTTGCATTACTTTGATTGAAGAGTTTTCGCAGACTGCTTTTGTCAACTAAAAATTTATGCCATTGGAATTTTTGGTTTAGAATTTTAATGGGAATTTCATGTTTCTACTTTTCTTCTTGAGTCTTACTACTGCTTCGAAGTTGTGCTAAAAGACGGCTCGCCAACCAGGTCACTCTCTAGTGCGGATACGATATGCGTACGCATACTCGACGTGAATGATAACCCTCCACGATTCAAAGATATACGGGGCAGAATAATTGGTAAGTTTTATGTTAAAATTTGGTTGCTCATGACCCTATGCCAAGCTTTCGTTGGCTGATTCAATTCAAGAGTGCAGTTACACATAAATTCAAAATAGGTTTTATCCAGTAATTCCAGGCACATCCATATGTTCATGCAAGGTAATTGTATATGATCTACTATATCCACAGTAATCTCGTCCAAAATACTTACAAACGAATTCTAGCAAAATTACCGGAAGAGTAAGCTGCAAAACAGGTGTGCTTGTATTTTCACGAATTCTTAATGCTCAGGTTTAGATCATCAGGACCGGAGTACAGACGCACAGATATCACGCATTTCGAATCTAGTCTACGATTACAGGAGTATGTTTGGACATTCTGCCTTGGGACATGGATATATATAGGCCGTGTATATTTAGGATATTAATCTACATAACACAAGTAAAGTGCTCCTTTGAAAGCACGGTTCAAAGATACCTACTTCTGTAGGTTTAAACTTAACGTTTACATAAATCCATGGTGTTTAAGCTAGGCTAACCAGCAACAACGTATCTTCAATCTGCTGATTTATTTCAAGCCAATAATGCAAGTGGATGGTAATAAGGGATCGGTGTCTTTATTCATTCGATATTAAGTCAGCTACATCTAGGGCTGGGACAGAAAATTGAATTTAACTATCTCCCCTATTTCTCTGTGCCTCTGATATCGACTGAGCTTCGTTCGTGGGGGTTGTATACGATGGTGCATACAGGAATAAGTCAGGGTGATCCTGCGCTTTGGGAAGTTGGCTATTTTGTTGAGTATTAAATAGGTGATTCACGTTTCTTCATTTTGATTTCCTTGTCAGAGCTTGGTGACTGGAATGAGACACCCAAGCCCAAAAAGTAAGCCAACCGTAAGTGTATCCGAAGTGGATCGCTCCAGTGTTTTGGCTGTCAAAACCACATTAATGATACTGTCTAGAAGCGTTATGTAGGGAGAGTAGCAGGTGAAGTTAACTCATGGGATTGATGGTTGAAGACAAACATATTGAAAACTACGCCTTTCTTTAGCTAGTGGGTTAAAAAAGGACCACTTTATTTGTGGCATACAGTGTTCGTTTCAAGTAGTAGGAAATCTCCTAGCATAATAAACAGCCAAACTGATCGTTATGGCTGAAGTCTGCCACATTTTAAGCAGTCGTATCATTGTGGATGTAATGTTGCAATCAAAGTACATTGCAGAAGTTCCAAAATACCGAACGATTGGTACCCGACGAAATCGTTAGTAATTGGTGCCGAGGCTAATGTGCAGCTGATTAAAGCGTGAATATTCAACAATAAACTCTTCATGCTTTAAACACAACAGCTTTTGTGGTGGAGTAAAGGCATTTATAAATTAGTTTGGTTCAAAGATGCAAAACAAAAACCGGCCAACACCAGACCGTAATAACTACCCAAAGGAAAGGAACAATTTGATAACTCAAGTGTCTGCGCACGATGAATGAACGCATAAGCAGTGCACACCACACATCTACTAGATACAGAAGGAAAAACGCGCCATGCAACCTCCAACCGAAGTGACAAAAATGCCTGGATGTCTCGTTTGCCGGAAAGAATGCATTTAATATTCGTCATGTTTGTCACAAAAGAATTTGCTTGCACCTTGGGTTCTCACCGTTTTTCTATGTTCTAAGCATAAAACGAGTAGTTGGAAAAATGCAGTGTTTAGAGACAATAAATGCAAAATTCCCGACTTAAAAATGCACAAAATTTCGGCAACTTTAAGAACAGCCCATGGAGCAAATAAAACGATGCACATGTGAATATCTCCTCAGTAAATAATACTTTCCGGTCTATAGTGAAAGCTGAAAGGCGGTATGCGATATAAGTACTCCTTAACGTTCCAGCAACCGACGGCAGCCCAAACATGCTGATTTTACTTTCGCGAAAACCATCATTAATACAGTGATCAACACGTCTAGCTGTTGTGATGATGTTACATTGGAAATACTTCAAATGCTTAGTTTTCACCGGATTTCATTCACATCTCACGGATATTTATTGTTGCATGCCAATAAGCAATGAACTCCACAACTAATTTTGTATGCACTTCCCTCTTCAGATGAATGTAGTAAAGATGCACTCGAAAACTTATCGCTGGGATGGTAGATGTTACCTCTAATTCCAAGCCAGCACTGTTTCGACAGACATTCCGAATTAGATTCCCCTTCCCCTATATATGTTTAATAAAAGCTACGAAGTTTGAGACCAGTCATGAATTATAATGTTTTGCCCGGGTTACACCCAACATCTAAGTACTTCAGTTACGGTTCCAATGCTCACAATAAACAAACGTAGCTTCAGCGCGAGAAGCGGTGCGCACTGAGATTATACAAGTTTTAAAATAACCCTTCCTTTATATTAGTTCTTGCCTTCATATCTTGGCACACAAACTCCTTGCTGCAGTACATGTATTATCTTGAAGCTATAGTCACACTTTTACCTAGTAAACTGGTTAATTTGCACACACTTTAGCTATAAACTACAGGAAAATTATTTTGCTTATCAATTAGTATATGGGCTATTTTATTTCGTGGCCCCTCAATGTTGATTTTATGTGAAATAAAACATATGTTCGGTTCATAGATTAAATCAGACCTGGCAGAAATCTAGCGCCTGCACAAAACACTGCAACCGTTATCATTAGGACGTATTCTCTCGTCCGCTTATTACACTAAAAACCACGCAGTATTTGTTAATTTACATTTGGCCTGACGTCTGAAAATGAGGCCGCGACTAATCACCTGCGGTTAAACCAGCTTGAAAATTTGGCACTAATTCCAAGTATGGAAGATATTTACGATAAAGTATATAACGAATAGTTGTTTGCATACGAGATAGCAAATTGCATTAAATTTCAGATGAAACTAACAGGACAGATGTGGACCGGAGCGGACTACAAGAGGATACGAATGTTTCTGTATCCATAAATGAAGTACCTGGTTACTGCGTGTTAATTGCGGAGGCTGAAGACATTGATGAAGGTCTCAACGCGCAGCTACATTACACAATCATGCCACAACAGGGAGAGAGTTCTAGAGATGCGACAATATCTGTTTTAAGGGATGCATTCGTTATGGAACCAAAAAGTGGACGCCTGATGCTAACACGTAGTTTGCACAGGCGTGAAATCGGTGTGTATCCCTTCGTCCTCATTGTTGAGGACAGTGGACGGCCAAGCCAGAGAGCTCAACAGGTAAGTTAAGCAACAATCCCTGTTTGGATTTTCCTTCGTAACATTTCAACAATACCATATACACACCACTTATACTTTTAGGCTTTTTACAACAGACCGATGTAAGTAGGGGGTTACATGAAATATTAGGTTGCACAAATTATAATTCAAGACTTTTTAATAAAACGTGATCTGATAAACAGCAATTAAAAAACAATGAATAACATTATTTTTGAGCTTAATGTTACTTAAATAGGTTTACGAATACTTATTCCTCATCATTTCTTTCCTGTTCATTTAGCTCAGATTTTACCTTGTACGAGTTGGAAATCTGTAAGCTTTCGTTTTTAAACTTGCATATCCCACTTGTCAACTGTGCTACAGTTGGACAAATTATATTCTGTACAGTTTGCCTCACGCTCTGTAATCTTGTTATTTTTGATGGCAGTTAAGGAGTAGGACGTCGAAGTTTACAGAGACAAGTCCTATTAATTCAGATGCCATTGATTGGTGTCACCATGGGAGATAATTGACTGAATTTGTCACATCTCCTTAAACTTACATTGCTACAATTTAACAATGCCCTAGTTTACGGGCAGTGTTGTTTATGCGAGGCTTCCACTTATACAGTGTGGTTGTCATGTTTAATTTGAATGCGCAAACAAACAGCTTGACTTGGGTGCTTCGGCTACAGCAGAAAGTCCAAAGTGCTCACATACCTAATTTTATATGATGTTTCAGAATCATGTCCCATTATAGTCGGTTGTTCGGTGCACGAAGTGCAGGCCTTGGATTTACACGAGAGCGCACTAAATTGCCAACCGTCCAATGGTTGTTGCTGGTCTAACTAAAGTTACCTCAACCGGACACAGGGGTGTGAACGACTGCAATGATGGCGCAATGAAGGTGCGCGGGTCTGTATCCTTGGGTCATGAACATATAAATTAGTTAAACTCTTGACCTTTCATCCGCCTGTCTTAAGCGATAACACCAAATCAGAAGTCTGCTGCCAAACCATGCAAGCGATCCGGTGAAACACACACATCTACACCAGCGGTTGCTAAACCACGGCAAGCGCACATCGACAACAGGATTCATGTATGACTAACTAGTTTAAAATCAGCTATAAGGTGAGCACTGCTTAGATGCAACATAAGTATAGTTACATGAAGTAGATTACAAGAGCATAAAAATCAACGCAATAGATGTACAAAATAACCACGGTCTGTTGGCCTGCAGAGCAGCTTTTGCCGGATGCTATTAGCTATCACTTTCTGCAAAGTGTACACCGGGATCCCACAAAATTCTTTGACGATGCTGAGTTTCAGTTCCGCCAGACAAGTGCGCCTGGTTTTACAAACTTTGTGTTTCAACTAACTCGCAAAGGAAGAAATCCAGGCGGCTCAAATCCGGTAACCTTGCAGGACACTATATTGCTCCTTCCCGACCGGTCTAAGGACTCCAGAAATTTGCTTATCATACTCAATTACCCTTTGTGTGGAATGTGCAGGCGCACCATCCACTGCCGCCAAACGGTAAATAATAACCCTATGACCTGCGGTTGCGAATTGACGCAGGTCTGCGACATTTCTTTATAGGAAAGTGCTAACAAATGTGAAGCATAAGTTCTGTTTAAAATGAAATTACCCGTCACATTCTCAGAAACAAACAATGGTGTGACAACTTTTCGATCTGTCAACCCAGCCCATGCGGTGAGCTGTGCGCTGTGTTGCACACGGTGAGTACCAATCGTAAGCCGCCTAAACGGCTCGTCGATACAGCGCTACCAACTACACATTGAGGCACGTGCGCCGCGTGGTGGAGAAATCTGACAAATCTGTTATCCTGTGCAACACTAAAAGAACCAAGCGGTCTCCTGCCGCCGCGCATGATGCATCAGTTTTCGCGCTTGTTGATAAAGTAGCCCGAAGAATTGATCTAAGCATACGGAGAATCTGCCAACGTTGCGCCACCACACCATCTTCTGTGCATGGTTTATTGGCACATATTCGACTAAGCGCTTTTCATTAGGAACGTCATGTACATCCTTGTTAACCTGTTGATGCAGCTCACTTTTAAGCTCTTCGGTTTCCGGTGCACGCGGTTTAAGTTTGGTTGCGCGACTTTTGAGTCAAAACACGGGCTCGTGGTTCTTGTTGGGTATTTGAATTCAGTTGATCATGAGAGGGCTGATCCACTTTGAATACATTTGCATGTTACTCTTGCTGGTCATACAAAGCAATAATAAAATATTTAACCTACAGCTTATCTGGATGCTTTTTCTTTATATTTGGTATAGAATATTCAACGAATATAAAAATGCCGCCCCCTGGCACAGGCTGCCCGGGGCGGAGCGGCTCCCCTCATGCTGTGCATTTGCTATGTTTTAGCGGCAGCATGTGTTCGCTTCTCCGGATCGCTTGCATGGTTTGGCAGCAGACTTCTGATTTGGTGTTATCGCTTAAGACAGGCGGGTGAAAGGTCAAGAGTTTGAATAATTTATATGTTCACGACCCAAGGATACAGAACCGCGCGCCTTCCATTGCGCTATCATTGCAGTCGTCCACACTCCTGTGGCCGGTTAAGTTTAGTTAGACCAGCAACAACCATTGGTCGGTTGGCAATTTAGTGCGCTCTCGTGTAAATTTAAGGCCTGCACCTTTTTCACCGAACAACCGAACATAATGGGACATGGATTCTGAAACACACGGTATATGACAGCCGAAAATATTCTTGGATCTAGCTTTAAGCAACGCGGACCATTTAACCCAGATTTGCAGACTGCATCTTAAAAGGTTTGTTGCTTAAAATTATCAAGTGGGATGTCTCCCATATATCATTTATGAGCAACTAACAGTCGTGCCAGTATTTCATCTGCAATGAAGGAATAGCGATAAGGTTTTCGCATTACAAACCAAAGGAATTCAGATTCACTCAAATGATCGCATGTTGTACTTATCATAATCCTATGATAGTTCCTAAGATAATTCCTAGAGCTGAAGTACGCATTTACCATTCTGGCTTTGAGTGCAATTTCATATGATTTGCTGATGTTGTGTACACATAAAATGTGGAATAAAGAAATCGGAGTGGAATATATGGCAATGTTCGTAGTGACCTTACAACTAATCAAATGGTTATCTTGAAAGTATGCTGACACATCCTGCATGCCTCTCTAACTTTGTTATGCGGAACGCAACTGTCCATAAACCGTACTTTTTCATCTGCGTACACGATACCGTGATGTTTTCGTCAACAGTCAGTTACTGTATCTCATAAATGCTGGTAGAGTCTTTTCTTGTTCCATTCGTCATTCTCTACATAGAGATTCTGTATCAGTATTTGTGAATTTCTTAGGTTGATGTTTTATATAAAAATTGTGAACTTGTTGATTTTTGCCAGCTCGTTCACATTATCGTCGAGGATGTCCCAGCTAGAGGACCTTGGTTATTTGCAGACCAATTTGCGGAGGTTAGGGCAGTATCCAAGAAGTCTGGCGAGCCGGTCGATGCTCAAAGTTTTTTGATCGTGATCGGATTAGCTGGTTTGTCGGCACTCTTAGCTGCAGTCCTTATTGGCGCAATCTTATGCATAATGAAACCCTGCTGTACTAATAAGAGTCGTTCCAATGAAGCAAGTTTTTGGAAGAAAGGATCCCCTTCGGCAGAAAAAGCAGATCGGATGTTTAATCTTCGTCAAGGGAACTCTTACCTAGACCAAGCAATTAATTACGACGACCGCAATTTTCAAGTGATTTCTGGAAATAACTTCACGGAATCATTCGACGGAAAAGTGTACCCAACCAGTTTCTTGGTAACAAACAACCTTTCGAATGGCTTGGAGCAGGTTTTCTTGCCCTCGGACAAAGTGAATCATTTGGAATCCAATCTAGCGCCTAGGTCTACGGTGTTCGATTCTCTTAAAAGTTACGAGCAAAGTGAAGAAGCGATGCTGATAAATTCTCCGCTGATCAATCGGCTGCCGCCAGCCGCATCCGCATCTCCCTACACATCGTCTCAATCAATGGATTCAAATTGGATTGTTGCCACGGTAAGCCATTTGGAAAACTACTGACGTGGCTATTATTATTCTCCTTATGGCTTTTAAATTTTAGTAAAGCAAATGGCTAATTACAAAACAAAATTCATTGCATTTACTGACTAGAAGATCACAAATGATTTGTGGATATTCTTTCTACACTGACGCATAAAGAGTGATACAGACAAAGTAAACAAAATTCTTTGTCGATTTTATTAATCTATTTATTTAATATCCGAAATTGATAGACTGTTGCAGCATGTTAATTGCAACCAATGGACCGGTAAGGTAAACTAGGCTACTCAGAAGATTCAGGAATTACATAAAAGATGCGTCTAAAAGAAAACGCACGTGATTGATATCATAAACTGACAAGTATAAAATATACAAGAATTACCTTTTCATGTTTAGAATACCGTCAATCCTCATAAGCATATACAGAAATTTACGAAAAACAGGGAATTTACGTGAGATGTATGTCAGAGGAGCACACCCAAATATACTTCCCATGACGTTCTTGCATAAATGTTTGACGGATTCAAATATCAAAATAAATCCTGTGAATACATACGGGTGATGTTTCTTGCTCCTTATTAGCCCATATTTGAAAACTAGTAAACGTACATGTATCCATATTATTAACAGTTAGTAATTTGCAATTTTTGATTTTAGGACATAAGCTGAAAACCCTTCGCGATTTGATATAATTTCTTTTCTCGGATATATTTTTAGTCTGGTTGTCAAGATTTGAGTAAGAATACTGATTCTTCCTTGAAAACAGAAGCACCCTCAGAATGATATACACAATGCATTAGCAAGATGAACATGCATCTATACGCTATAGTATGCCTGAGTTATTAGTAATATTAATTAATGATATCTTGAACCATCACCATTATAGATAATTTCTTTCACATTTACGCATAATCAGACGAACCTCTTATTACCAAATCCTAATCGATGAATGCGAAAAGGGGTTGCTAGTGCTTTCAGAAGCTTAATTTGGGTTTGTGCTCATTACAGTCACAGATCGTCAGAAAGCATCTTACAGGTTTTGTGTTAATCCGAACGACCCAAGTAGCGGATGAAAGGGTGATACAGTCAGGTTCCTTGTGTGGGATCGATCCGGGGCATTAAAATACAGCATCGCAAAGTATGAAACTTTGAGAGGTGACGAAAAAGTGATAACAATGTAGAAAACTCTCCGCCAATGATGTATTTGGGTAGATTTGGTAAAGCTAAAGGATAAATATAAAAATTGCAAAATTGGTCTGGATGGCACAAATGTGATTTATACGAAAACACCCGCGTTCATAAAATCATTGAAAGGAGCAAATAAATATAAACAAAAAGGACCGACAAAGAACTCAGTAGTAAATAACTTGAAACATATTTGGAACCGATCGGAAACTCATCCTTTCAGAAAACTTTGTAGACGACCAGTTAATATATTTATGCTTATACACAAGTTCCCGACCGTTTGCAAATATGTTCCAACATATTGAGTACAGATACGGACCTCGTGTTCGCAAATTAGCAAGTGAAGTTGTGAGCCTAGCAGGCATCGAAGCCAATTGGGAAAATCGTCGGATTTTTAAAATCAGGTGTCTCAAAAACAACCTTATTCCCAAACCCCTCACAGTTAAACCTCCGGATTCTTCTTACACGGCACGAATGGCACTCAGAGCAGGAAATCATTTCTGAGACAACGAATCTACCCAACAACTAGACGTCTGGGTGAAATCCGCCTATATGAGACTCAGCTGCGCTTGGATTTACGGACTGCGGAGGCACAGACTTATTATGACTGACTTTGCAATAAGGCCTCCGAAGTTAAGGCAACAAGAGGATGGGAGTCGAAGGAAAGACAAATACAAAAGTTCGAAAATTTAATGACTGCACGTAACAAGGTCGATATTCATACTGATAAACATATATCTAATAGCATCTATTGCAGATTTGTAAACATCTCAGATAGAGCGTTAAGTGTAACAGATCGTAGCGTTTTAGAAAAAGGTCTGAATTTTACTATCAGTAAAACTAAAATAAGGACAGCAGATGTAATCCCTGGAGTTGAACCTGTAATGACTAGATTAACACTTGGAAAGCCAGAGGCTATCCGCGCCTAATTAGCAAATATAATTAGATTTCTACATCCGGTAGAATCGAATTATGCTCCATCTGAACACAAAGCGTTAAAGACACTGAAAGAGAATACTAGTGTTGTCATTACAATAGCGGATAAATATAAAGTAACAGTGGCAGCGAATAAAACAGATCATTTAGAAAAGATGAAAGAACCTTTGGGTACGGGACCATACAAACTGGTTGAGCAGAAAACCACTACATCGTTATTGAATAAGACGAAATACGATGTCGGTAGCTACCTAAGGGGTGCAAAGGATGGTTTAGGAAAGGTCAAATGATGCAGTATTTATCCAAAGTCGGCTATTCCTCCTAGAATTTACGGTCTGCCAAAGATATGCAAGCCTAACTTCCCCTTGCGATCTATAGTGAATGGCATAGGCTCTCCCATACTCGAAGTCGCGTGATATCTGGAGAGCCTGCTGCAAGCGCCAACGGGAAGAATGAGCACATTTACCAAATACTCTTATGAGTTTGCACGAATGGTGCGAGGGTTGGGCATCGAACGAGACCAATTGATGGTCACCTTCGATGTTATCTACTTGTTCACGTATGTACCCAAGGAGGCGTAACGCTTAGCGAAAAGCTGCTATATAGGGGAAAACGGCTTAGAGGACAGAACCAAAATGAGTGTGGATCAACTGGTCGAGGGGATAGCTTTGTGCCTCGACATGAGTTATTTCACATTCCAGTCTAGAATGCACACTCAAGAAAAGGGCCAAATCATGGGATCTCCAATCTTCCCGTATTAGCCAATATGTACATGGAAAAGTTTGAATATAAGGTATTATCAAATTTCCGTGGTGCCCAGAAAGTATGGTGGCTTTACATGGATAACACATTTGCGATTATAAAAAGAGTTATAAAAGAGGAATTGAGAAAATATTTGAACTCCATCGACAATGCGATAAAGTTTACCATAGAAATTGGGTCGCAGAGCGGTACATTTCCTTTCTTCGATTGTCTGGTCCATAGGAATGAAGGAACGTTTAAAACGACAATGTATCGCAAATCAATGGACAGAGTTGTGGGACTTAACTATTGTTCAAGCCAACCGAAGCACGTGTACGCGGGAATCGCCTCATCACTGTTTCACAGAGTAAGTGCTTTGTACACGGAACAATTAGATAAGAAAGCAGCGCAGAGGGCGGCGACGAAAAATTTAATAGCTAGCGGATATCCGAAACTATTGGTCAAACGACAGCTACAAAAACGTCTCAACCCACGCGCAACGCAAACCACAGAGTGGATAGCGACAGTGGGTATTCCGTAAAAAAAACTTCGGAAGCGATTCAGTGAGTACTGAATAAAGGAGAAGTTAAGGGTAGTTTTCCAGGAAGGTCACACGCTGCGGTCCACACTTGTGAATCTGAAGGATCCACTCCCATTAAATTGAACAAATAACTGCATTGACAAAATGCCATGTAAAGATTGTACGCAAGTGTATATAGGCCAAACCTCGAGGGAATTACGTACAATGATTTCAGAACATAGGCGACACATATCACAATCTCCGCGCAATGAACTAGAGTAGGAGCTCTACTCAGAGACCCGACAATAGCAATGCCTGAGCTAGACACGAGGCACGAAATTGACTTCAAAAATGTGGAGGTTATCAGGAAGGGATTACGATCAACCAAACAACGGCTGATTACTGAGGCTATAGATAAAACCAAGGCTAACAACTACGTGAATAGGCTAGACGGAGGGGGGCTGTTTAGTGCCTGGCGTCCAGTCTTACTTCGATCGGGTTAATAAGCATCGGTGGATGGATCCCAAATCGGAATGGACTATCGACCCTCCACCAAATTCCGAAATATTAAAGCCAAGTTATATCAGTGACTAAGTTCGCCTTAAGATTGCTGACCACACATATAAGTGTCCGCGGAGCAGAAATTGCTTTTCCTCCTTTGACCGTGGCTGAAAAAACTACAGTGTACACACGAGCCTAGGGACACTTGATTCTTGTAATCTTTCATTGATGAAATGCAAATTGATTAATCACTGTATATAGCTTAGCCATGATCATTATAAAAAGCAATTGCTTAGCTAATTCACTTCGCCTGATGAAGCTTTTGTGTCAAAAGCGAAACGTTGTGTATCACCAGAAACATACTAACTGTTCATCTACCAAGCTTTCTGCAAGGAAAACTGCGTAGTATAGTGAAGCAGTCAAGGTCATGCGTGGCCTGTATTGTAGTGACTTAAACCTTACTGAGGCAAGACGAGAATGTTCACAATTGTGCGCTAATTGGAACTGTTTGGCTCTAGTAGCCCGATAGCGGGACCATCAGTAAATCAATGCATGCTGTCAGCCGATAAACCTGTGTGGTCAGGAGCTCTATGGCACAAGGCACAGGCAGGCAGACACTGGGCGATTGAGCTGTGTTGAAGCTTAGGAGCACTGGCTGTTAATCTGCGTTAAGCAGCTCCCATGAGATAAGTTGACCGCGTCTTCTCCGTTTCTCTAATGTACGAGCTACCGCAAACACTGGGTTATTAAGAGAAACGTAAGAAGGTGTATTGTGAGTTAGGTTTATCAAAGTTAGATTAATGGGGCACTTTCTCAGTCTGGTGTAGTAAAACTATCGTTGCTGCATGCAGGCACTTTCCTTATGTTGCGGTGTAGTCGGCAGCACAATACACTATGGATTTGTTCCCCTTTGTAGAGTAGGGCAATTAATATGTTTGTTCTCCGGATCATCAAATGGCCTTCAATACCTAGAGATCCGCATATTATGCGGCACATTTATTGGAAAAGCCGTTATCACGCAGCGTAAATGCGGGTCGATCTTGCTAACATATTAGGCGGGATTTTACGTGAAAAAAGCAAAATAGGTATCGCTTGTAGCCCATAGGAGATAAACTGGTAAATGATGTTGCCCAGTCAATCTCGGTTTCTGGCAAATCTATTATATAAGTGCACATTCTGCTCTGCGCTGCACTTCAAATTAGTGCCAATTAAATGAAAAAAGCACCTGGTTTAATATTATTGTCCAACGTGACAATGAAAGGACAATTGTTCAGCGTTTATTAAAGGGTTTATTTGGTGACAGTGTCAATAATCATAGAAATTATTACCAAAGCACCACAAGCTTTAATTCTGGACGAAATTGTCTGCATGTTCTCAAGTGCATACTGCAGAATGTTTGCAAATTTGCAGCATTCGGAAACATTAATACATTTGAGATAACAAATTCAGCTACACACCTGCATAAGCACGCATGCACCAATCGGTTCTAGTTAATTCAGCACCTGTCAAACGCAGGGATTCTAAACCTTCTGTTTATTAACCCAAGGGGTAAAATGGAATTTTACGGCGGACGGGTAAATATAAGTATGAGCAGTAGGTCATCATACTTTCGCCAAACAAAATTAATATAAAAATTATGTAACAAAGCAATTAAGTATCCACTTCTTCACTATTAAGTAGCCAGCAATGACTAATCATTGGTGAATCTTTAGTGCTTCAAATAGTTTTCATTTAAAATCTTATTACTTCAAGTGGGAATGCAAGTCTTCCGATCTAAATACTTGAACTTCAGGAGAATTTGTATCTGGAATTCTTGTTTCAGTATCGATGTTCTAGATCAAATAGTTTGACCTTCAGTCACCGTTAGTTATTGCTGGATGTATTTGTGACTTTCTACGGACTGCCAAATGCTACAAGGTAGATGTCCCCTAATGGACAATCTTATGCATGAGGAACTCGCCGCAACATCCGCTGGCTAAACCTTCAGTGACGGTAGGGGAATCAATTAGGATTTAAATGGTTTAGCAGAGCCTAAATCTCACGTTCGAATTAGTGGAAAAGTTCCATGGTATCCAGCTAAGTAGATCGTTTATGGCCAGCTTTGATATATGCTAACTATTCACCAAGGCACCCCTGAAGTAGACTATCCAGATTGAAGGCAAACATGCGATCCATAGCCAATTCCATCAAAGTCTCCCTGTGTCCGAATTAGAAAGGCTCATGCTGCTATATACCTCGGACAAACACTTCCATTTTCAAAAACTAGGTTTTGGAAAATGAATGGCGTTGCGATGGTTAGTCCAATCGGACCGCACTTGGCGGATATTACTACTGCTTCGCTTGCAAATAAATTCCAGGATGAAATCTACAAATCCGTGCAGCTTCGCTGACACATGGATGATGTACTGATCATTCGTGATCAAGTGGAGCAACAAAACTAACTGAGTGCCATAGTAAATGACCTGCACCATAATATCAGGGTAAAAATAGAGCGTGAACAGAATGGTAGCATGCCGTTTATTGACAAACTGATAGGACTCAGCACGGATGGGTAAGTTCCTGGGTCGACTTGACATAAGCTGACGTAAAATCCGTAACATGAGCATCGCACCACCAAGAGTGACTGCAGGTACAGGCATCTGAAAGAATTGGAATAGAGGTTTGCAATTGGATGGGGAAAAGCCATCCCATATTTTGTCAATTCAATCGCCAAGTGGTTGAGTGCAAGTTGGCCGGCCTGTGCACCGTCACCCAGCAAGACGATGTCATCAGCATAGTCCAACTCAACAGCTAGGCTACCTGGGAGGAACTCAACGTCAGCGCGTTTAACGAATTATGTAGAGCATTCTTTAGGACTTCCGCAATGGCAGGGTTATTAAGATATTTGCACCTACATTGTCCCGGAATATCCCGGAGGAAAGTTTCAGCCAGAAGTTACATGTATTGGCCTTCTTTTAGGGACAACGCTATCCATGATTGTGTCGCCACATGTATCAAATATGCTTCAGCAGCGAAACTTCCAAGCAAATTCATCCAACCCTGGATGCCAGCCTCTAAGCCATGGGAGAGAATTTACCCTGATTGCCCTGGTCCCGTTCATGGCCAGTTTCTTGAATTTTGATTAATGCGTATACCAAGTGACCGGACGTATACCTGATGAACACAACTACGGCAGCGGCCACGGTACGAAAATACATTACTAATTTGCACAGGTCGGTTCATAAAACACCATGCTTTCCGATAACGGTTCGTGATTAATCTACGACGACGTTGGTGTTTTTGCCAGTGCAATTGTATCAAGCACTGCCGGTCGCCTCCGGGGCATCCCCAGTTCAACAGGTAAGCAGAAATATTCGTGGATACCATCAAATGTTTACTTCTAAAGCTGCGGGCAAAAGGACCCACAGAGGAGATCATACAGCTGTTCCTGTTAAATAATCTGGGCTACGCAAAACCCCGATTTACCAGGCGACAGATCCCCAGAAGAAGCCGTGTTCGGGCGTGAGACACGTCCCTCAAAAATGCAGTACTCACTAAGGTTACGCCACGGCTACAGGCGTCAGGCGTGAACAGATGTTTTCTACTAGGGGAGCAGGTGTACGCGTTGGATGCATGGCCGAACCACCAAACTTGGCATCCTGCAGTGGCAGGATAAAGAAAATTCTCTGTGCTGTACGTGGTGTCTGTCAGAACGTTTTCTGTCATACGGCACGTTTCTCAGGGACGCAGACGCCGGATCAAACAAACAATCACCTCTACTTTCGAGTTGCGTTTGATATATTTCTGGACTCGTTTGAACTACCAAAACTGTAGGGCGTATTTAACCGACAGAGACGTGCGCACGGCCGTGCGACGGAGTCACGTGGAGAACTTTGCGGCCTACTACACTTATGCAACTTTTACAGGTGAACACAGCGCTTCATTCGGATGAGTCTGGAGAACGTGTTTTCAAAGTGGGAGATGTTACAATAGGCAATTTGGTGTCTTAAATGTACAATGTCGTTCCATACACCTGACCGTGAACTTCATTCTAACCGCCAATAATCTTACCCAATGGTCCATTGTGGTTCATATCCATCAGGCCGCCTCTAGTCCGAAACACTCACACCGTAACCTTTGTAGTCGGCTGTCTTGTCTGTTCCGTGTGACTTGTGATCTGGTCCAATCACTCTCCGGTGCGGTGAAGATCTTTGTTCTGACGGCCCTAAGCTCCATTAACCGCAATTATAACACTTCGGTGAGCGACTATGCAGGATCGAGTTTGCGTGCCGTTCCTGGCCGCATGTCTGGTTGAATGACGGTGCATTCGAAATCCGTGGACTATGGGAAGATTGCGCCGCACCGAAACAATGCATTTGCATCTGATGGACTCAAAACGTTCAACGGCAATGGACAAGTATACTCCCTAAACGTCCTGTGATGTCCTCTCAAATTTCAGTTAACCTGTGTTATTGTTCAAGTCTTTGGTAGGTGTCCTACACAGGGTTTAAATTGTATCTATCTGGGAGCTTATAGACAATCGGCTTGTTACGATCTAATTAGCTATATTTACATCTAGCTTGGTTTATCTTTTGTGTTATTCGCCCGCTATGATGTTGTTGTGTCCGTACGCGCTTGCTGCGTACCGATTCGCGTGTACATCAAATTTGAAAACTGCTGAATCTGTCTGCATTTTGCTAGCACTCGGTGAAGCATTTAACGCCCCCTGCAATAGCGTTCAAACCATTGTATGCAAACTTTCATCAGTCCCTCAGCCGTTTCTTGCTTCATGTCTAGCCCGCCCACATATATACCTTTAGACATCTAGCGGCTCTCTGAATACCCTCTGAGTGTAACGTCCCAGCGGTGATCAAAAGTGCCGTCGGTATACCACTTTAACTCCCTCCAATCCCTCACAGCTTGCCCGTTATGAGTGGTTTTACCGATATTTCTGCCACACTTTTTTGAGTAGGCACATAAATCACGCGCCACCCTAATGTACCATGTCATAACGTTGACCGGATGACGGCATATGGACTATGCGGACATAAGTGCGACCGGAATGTAGGTCATGTTTACGAGCCCGACAATCCTAAAGAATGACAGATAGCGCTCAGGCTGATGTACACACATCTTAATTACGGAATGAACAGATGAACTGAATGTACTCACTCCGGGATTCCAGTTGCACTATTCGCGGTCATTTGTCGTCAGTCTATCCATGCCGTCACCGCACTGACATTCTACACAACCTAAAAATGTGACCTCAACTGCTGATTCCACTGGATCACAACCTGTTATAACGCAACAGGAAACAACTGTCATCGTAACCTACTAGAAGTACCTCTATGTTCGAGGAACATACGCAGGACTGAAAGCAATAGCAACCCAGTGCCACTATGCACCCCACTTAGGTTGGGCCAACACACCATTTAAAAGTAAAACCAGCGGTGACAGTTACCATGCAATTTAGCAGGGAGGTTGAAGTACTTACAAATCATGTAGGCGTAAAACAGCAGCATACTTTTGCCTTACATGATGCACCATTTGTTGACAGTGGATCAGTGTCAAGCAAGCTCTTGTTTCCGCCATAACCTGTTCCAATAATTTCACTCCGTATTGCTCAGAATACCAGCTGGATCTCCTTGGAGTATTTCGCTATATCTCCTCCTCATGTCTTGTTTAACGTAGGCCTCAATGATGCTCCAAATCCCTTCAATGGGTTCAGTTGTGGAAAATACGGTGCGAGTCGTAGCAGCGTTCCCGAGGTGCAAGATTACTATTGAAGAATACGCTCCAGATTCGTGTGACATGGAGCGTTCTCACAAATAAGAACACAACCGTCAGACAAATGTCTACCATCTATATTAGGCATCTGCCGCAACCAGAGCGCAGATCTTTCCTTATCGTAACTGACCCTTAGAACGAAATATCCCAGCAATCCGTCCGCAGTCTTTGCGCTTATAAGGTGCAAATTTTGTCCCCGCCTGTTGTCCACCGTATACTGTGCACGAGTGCCACGTGCCGATATACCCTTTGTGCGCAAGCAGAACAGTATGAAGTTTGTCTCATCCATCCATACTGCTCTCCGTCCTTAGCCTCTTATTCTCTATGGTATTCATATATTCCTGTATTGAAAGCAAGCTCTTCATTGTCACGAGCCGACCGTCTAGGTAGCGAGGAATGGTGCAGACGCTTGCCTCTAACTCGAACTCACCGTAATCCTACTCCTAACCGAAGAGTTTCTAACGTCACCGTTGGCTCCGATTCAGCACATACAACCATGAAATCAACGTGACTGTGGCAGCGACCTTCGACGCTTCACGGTAGCAGTACTTTTCGACTCATTCGGTTCCAAGTTTCTAATCAAACTGAGCCAGGTTCTCACTTTTACCTGTAACACAGATGCAACATTCTCCCAGTCGTCGCTTCCCACATAGTTCTTCAGTATAATGGTCTTCACGTCAGCTGGATGATGGATGCGCGTTCCTCTTTGTTCCATCGCGAGTTGCCTAAACTAAAGGTAACAAACCATGAAAAGCTAATGAAAGACAAACCTTCCGTCGTTAAACGAATCTTTCGAAAACGCACGCTGTCGCAACCTAGACCTATCTCTACACAGTGCCTGGGAAAATCAGAAGCGATAAGTTGGCTGGCCAGATGGCGAATATAATATTATGAGTCATGTCCATGTTTATATGCCTACAACAGACCATCGCAATGGCACTTTGGCTGTAGGCTTCCACACCTGTACTCGAAGTTCCTGTGCTGTCTGCTGGTCAGCACATAACGTTAGCCACGCGTGCGAGAAGATTGGCAACATTTTCAGGCCAGACGTGTCCGGCCCCTTTTGTAGTTTTATCCCTCTCAGCAACATTAAGTGGTTCCATGCTCAGGTGCAAAGGCTTCTTAGGCGAACGAGAAAGTCACGGCTGACCAGTGGGCATTTCGTCCGCGACGCCAAATATGTTAGAGGTGGTTGTACAAGCGTGAAGTCCCATACAACATGACTCACGTGTTTTGGAGACCCAAGTATCTGTGTTCTACGGGCGTCCCCACCTGACCACTTTCTCAGGCTTGACATGACGGGCCCCTGTCCGACAAGTCCCGCGACTCTTTCGTAGTTCGGCTTCCATGTTGGTCCACGCAGCACAAAGGCGTTGGAGGGTGTGCACCGTAAGGCAACTTTCGCCGTACTTCGCCGACTTGCTAACTCGTCACATGTTGAAAGGCTGCACGTAACCAAACGCTGCGCACAGATGTGAGTTGTGCGACGGTCTCAAAGGTCCGGTTTGCCAGACGTTAGAAACGATTCAAATACCAGTGAATTACTGGGTGTGCTGAGTTTCAGCAGGCCAACTATTTTCACTTCATTGTTTATAATGAAAACCAGAAATAGAATTGTGTGCGAAGTATTTTTCGTCCCATGTTGCAGAGCTGATTGGCAGCGGCGCTGCAAGAAAGTTTGCGGTCTGGTCGGTTGAGCTGCATTAAGAATTATGAGCCGCATGCCGGTGTAGCACATAAGAATAACAAGCAGGATGTACCTGCAGTTAATCAGCTTCTCGATAAATACAATTTAAACCCTGTGTAGGGCACCTACCAAAGACTTGAACAATAACACAGGTTAACTGAAATTTGAGAGGACATCACAGGACGTTTAGGGAGTATACTTGTCCATTGCCGTTGAACGTTTTGAGTCCATCAGATGCAAATGCATTGTTTCGGTGCGGCGCAATCTTCCCATAGTCCACGGATTTCGAATGCACCGTCATTAAACCAGACATACGGCCAGGAACGGCACGCAAACTCGATCCTGCATAGTCGCTCACCGAAGTGTTATAATTGCGGTTAACGGAGCTTAGGGCCGTCAGAACAAAGATCTTCACCGCACCGGAGAGTGATTGGACCAGATCTCAAGTCACACGGAACAGACAAGACAGCCGACTACAAAGGTTACGGTGTGAGTGTTTCGGACTGGAGGCGGCCTGATGGATATGAACCACAATGGACCATTGGGTAAGATTATTGGCGGTTAGAGTGAAGTTCACGGTCAGGTGTATGGAACGACATTGTACATTTAAGGCAACAAATTGCCTATTGTAACATCTCCCACTTTGAAAACACGTTCTCCAGACTCATCCGAATGAACCGCTGTGTTCACCTGTAAAAGTTGCATAAGTGTAGTAGGCCGCAATGTTCTCCACGTGACTCCGTCGCACGGCCGTGCGCACGTCTCTGTCGGTTAAATACGCCCTACAGTTTTGGTAGTTCAAACGAGTCCAGCCATATATCAAACGCAACTCGAAAGTAGAGGTGATTGTTTGTTTGATCCGGCGTCTGCGTCCCTGAGAAACGTGCCGTATGACAGAAAACGTTCTGACAGACACCACGTACAGCACAGAGAATTTTCTTTATCGTGCCACTGCAGGATGCCAAGTTTGGTGGTTCGGCCATGCATCCAACGCGTACACCGGCTCCCCTAGTAGAAAACATCTGTTCACGCCTGACGCCTGTAGCCGTGGCGTAACCTTAGTGAGTACTGCATCCATTGACGGACGTGTCTCACGCCCGAACACGGCTTCTTCTGGGGATCTGTCGCCTGGTAGATCGGGGTTTTGCGTAGCCCAGATTACTTAACAGGAACAGCTGTATGAGCTCCTCTGTGGGTCCTTTTGCCCGCAGCTTTAGAAGTAAACATTTGATGGTATCCACGAACATTTCTGCTTACCTGTTGAACTGGGGATGCCCCGGAGGCGACCGGCAGTGCTTGATACAATTGCACTGGCAAAAAACACCAACGTCGTCGTAGATTAATCGCGAACCGTTATCGGAAAGCATGGTGTTTTATGAACCGACCTGTGCAAATTACTATTGTATTTTCGTACCGTTGCCGCTGCCGTAGTTGTGTTCATCAGGTATACGTCCGGTCACTTGGTATACGCATTAATCAAAATTCAAGAAACTGGCCATGAACGGGACCAGGGCAATCAAGGTAAATTCTCTCCCATGGCTTAGAGGCTGGCATCCAGGGTTGGATGAATTTGCTTGGAAGTTTCGCTGCTGAAGCATATTTGGTACATGTGGCGACACAATCATGGATGGCGTTGTCCCTAAAAGAAGGCCAATACATGTAACTTCTGGCTGAAACTTTCATCCGGGATATTCCGGGACAATGTAGGTGCAAATATCTTAATAACCTTGCCATTGCGGAAGTCCTAAGGAATGCTCTACATAATTCGTTAAACGCGCTGACGTTGAGTTCCTCCCAGGTAGCCGAGCTGTTGAGTTGGACTACGCTGATGACATCGTCTTGCTGGGTGACGGTGCACAGGCCGGCCAACTTGCACTCAACCACTTGGCGATGGATGTGTTTTGAATGCTCCCTCTGGAATACGTCATGTTCTAGCAATGTTATACCAACTCTCCTAGTCGGATGAACGAACGAGACTCCGAATTGTTTCTTGCACGGCACGGTAACTGACAATCTCGAAGTCTGTGGATTCTCGGAACTTAGCCGCGAAAGATTAATTCACGCGAGTCGAGCGGGTTCCTAGACCGAACGCTAATTTTCTACTCACGATTTCCCAACCCAAGACTGAATCTAGAACAAGACATGCCTTTTGCCACAGGCGCTTTTACTGGCCAAAGCTAAAGCGATTCTATGGTAGTTCAGCCTCATTTTTATATTACGAACCGGTGATGAGGTGGGTTTTCCCTTGGAAACGTTTGCGTAACCAAACCCTGGAAACAAGAAACATGGTTTTATGTAAATATGCAAAGTCCGTAATCTGAGCAGAAATGTTGGAAGTTTGGCGAGTGTTGTCCGGAAAATGAATGTTGCTTGGATACACCAATGCGTGTTTGGTTGGAAACAAGACTGTTTCTGGGTGCAAAGACTAAACAATGTGCATGTTTCACTAGTTGGAAGGCTGATTGAACGTGTGCGTTTTGTCTGATCCGAGTACATGTGCACTTGTGTGAATCGGGTTTTCAGCCTTCCGTAATTTAAGGCTGTAATAATTATAGGGACGTTGGGTCCCCATAACAAAGTGACAAACTATTGAATGGCTTTTCCCCATCCAAGTGCAAACGTCTTTTGCAAGACTTTCAGATGCCTGTACCTGCACTCACTCTCGGTGGTGACACACTGGATGTTACGGAGTGTTTTGTCTACCTGTGTAGTTGCATTACAGCCAATGGAGCTATTGGAGACCAAATTTTGTTGCGTTTCTCAAGAGCTCGTCGCGCTTTCTCTAAGCTGAAGCACTTGTGGCGCCGCCATGATGTCGGTATATCCATCAAAGGATGGGTTTATTGTGCGACTGTTTTACGGTTGCGAGACTTGGCCTGTTCGTATCGCTGACCTGCAACGTCTCTCTGCTTTGTGCACCGTTGCTTGCGGTCGACTACCCGTGTTTGGCCGCTGCACCACGTAACCAATGTGGAAGTTATACAGCGTGGCTTGGGTGGAGATTAGCCATTCTCTGGAGGAGCTCATTTCGGTTCGTCAGCTGCGGTGTCTTGGACACGTACTGCCTAAGTCTGGTCATGGTCTTCTGCGTCGCGTGTTCTTCGCGGTTGCCGGACAGGCATGGTGGACAACCTACGGCATAGAGAAGTCATACCAGAATTGTCGAGTAAAGCATCACCCCCCGTGTTTTCACCCAACGTAACTAATGCATGTATGCTGCTATGGGCTGTGCAATGAACAAATCTGTTAGAGCCATGTTACACAATAAAAGAGCAGTGGTATTCCCCTCGCGCACTCTGGGATTTGTGTTACTGTTATACAGTCGCAAATACTGTGACTATCAGCTTCTGCGTGTATTTGTTTACTGTATAACCAGTCGATTTCCAGAACTGAACGGGTACTGCTGACCTACGTCCTTACTGAATATTCTTGTTCGTTTTTATAATGTTTTGAGTGTTCTTACTTAGGACAAAATGGCTAGTTGCATTTCAGCAAAACCAAAGACATTCACACTTAATGAAATGGTATCAATGATTCTACCATGTTAAGAAGGAACAGTTCGCTAACATTGGCACAAAATTTCAGAGTAGGAAGAACACAAATCCATGTAACGTAAAAGAGGAAAGCCGTTTTTGAATGACTTTGTGAATCACACACCAAGACTGAAAAGAAAGAATAATAGAAATTTGGGTAACGAAGACATAAACGCAACTTGCTTGAAATAGTGCCAGTCAGCACTGACGGGAAAATCCCATTATCTGCACACGTGATTCAAGAACGATCGTTATACTTCGCAACAGCATTGTAAAACACAGACTTTACCACGTGCAACAGTTGACTACAGGCTTTCATTAGTAGACGATCTTGTGTTTTGTAAGCAATCGGGCGAAATCCTTGACTCTGATATATGTGCAGCATCCGCCTAGGTAGAAAAATTGCCCGAAATATGTTCCGGCTGTACAGCTCAAGACATTTGTATTTCACATGAAACTGCTTTGTTAATCAAAATGACGTCCGATAAAGACTTTGTGTAAAAGGATAGAAATGCGGAAGTGGGAAAAGAAACAAGCCGCGTATCACAGTTATGCAATGCACTACCAAATTGGGGGAGCGAGAACCGGCTGTAATGATGTGGAAATCAGCCGAAACTCTAATTTTAGAGATATCAACATGACAACTACCGGCAGTTTACAAAGATAATAAAAAGGCATGGATGAGTTCAGCTATTTCCGAAGATTCAGTAGCAAAAGACGGAAAAACGCAACATCATTATTGCTCTCGATAAAGCCGTTGCCCTCTCTAATTCCACCTAATTTATATCAAATTGCAGTTCCTGTCACCCAACACCACACTGTTACGTCAACCCTGCCACCAGGATGTCATTCAGGCGTTTAAATCAAAGTTTACGAAGAAACAGCTTCTCCATCTTATAACGATCATGGAATCCCACAAAGATATGTCCGAAACTGATTTCACGAAATGAGTATATTTATTAGACTTCGTGTTCCACATAACTTCTACCTGGAAGGCGGTGCAGAATTCAAGCATCTCTGTTTTTTAAAGCGGGTTTCTTTTTACTGCAAAAATAGATTCTGAGAGAACAACGCAAACTTGACCCGAGATATTTGAGCAAATTGTGCCTCCTTCAAACGCAATTGCTATAAATACTCTCTCAGAGGAATTGTTTGGATGCAAAATGGCTGACAGCCATCTGATTGATTCTTATTTCCAAACATGTCACACAACAGAAATAAACTGGGACCTGCCAACCACATCAATTTTAGCAGCTGAGGATGTGAATAACGAATCAGACTACCAGCGGGAACAGCATTCTACAAACGTTCTGAACACGTATACATTCACAGACGCACAGGGTGAAGTTGATATTTCACGCTCCTACGCACTACATAGCGGACACATTGGCAAGCTTGCACTTCTTCTGGACAAGAGGGAAAAACTAAATTCCTTTCTTTGAAATTGCCAAGCAAGGAACACAATAGTTGATATTTTTTCATCTGGTGGGTAATGATTATGACAACAGAAATGTGTGTATGATTTTTTAAAGGTTGTGAATTTCGACGATTTGCAGGTCAGTTTCTAAACTGTTGGCTCACAAGCTGTGAGATTATCGCAATATTATTACTCAGCTGTCCCACATTATGCACCGCTACTGAGATTGTCAATGACGGCGGCCTTGATAGTACGTTCGTGACAAACAACTTCGCCGGTGTTTTGCAATTAAAGTCAGAGTGAATTACGCGCAGATTGCCGTTTCTGAAAACCTAACTGTGTGAAGCGGGGTTTTCTGCACTGTCAGCATCCGAAACAAAGCAAACAAATTAACTGGACCTAGGCAGCACACATCAAGCCTCATTGTCTCCTAATTTCCCCAGATGGAGCCGTCTCGTTGCAGAGGAACACGATCATGTTTGTCTGTAATTTAGCGTTCTAGTGAGTTAACGTATTATATCACTATCTATTTTTTGGCGCAAATGAATTTTGTTTTCAAAGCGTATTCAATCAGAATTACATTAAAAGTATTCACTCAAAACAATCTAAAATGTAAACGTTCAAACAACCCCTTCGGCGGCCGGCGTACCATTATCAAACGCCGAGCGGTCCACGGCGATACATAGGTTGGGGATCACTGCACTGATTCGCAATACCCCATATTTCACGAGACCAGCTGCTTGTAGTGTAATCCCTTCGCAACAAAATATTACATGTCTGCGTACTTGCGGAACAAGGAAGAAAGTAATAGACTTCACCGATTCACTTATAATTTGAAAGGAAATTGCATGGCTGCAAGCAAACCTCTATCACATGCCTCCTTCATCCCTCCACTTGATTATATCGTTCCATCCGCGAACCGTCCTGTCTATCTCGATCAGATTTGACCTGTGTGTTTCGTAGAGGGTGAGTTGTTCTTGTTCAACTTAGACATATGGATGCGTCACAAAAGTGATATTTCATCGCATAGAGTAAGAAGTCACGTTTAGTGATTGGTATCCATTCTGCTGCGACGGAGATCGTTCCGCTCTTTATGTTACGGACAACTTGACTTCGAGGTCAAACGGTGGCTTCGACTGCGCCTTCAACTATCCGATCCAACTAGCCTGAATGCCCACCAAACGAGGCAACCTATCTGCGCCTGTTGTTTAGACCACCATTTTAGTACCAAGCCAAAGTTGTGCACTGTTGTCCTGTGTGCATCACTTGCGCCCTAGCTACAGACATCTCCAAAGCTCAATTACAAAAGGGGTTTGACTACAGTTCAGGCCTATACCGGGTTCTCTGAGCGCACGCGTCTCCCTTTCCTCAGTGACTGTGCGCGCTCCACTGATGTCGCAGACATCGCCATTGACCAGTGAGGGCGCGCGGCACACCCTCCACCGGCTGAGCTCCGTTTAGTAAAGTCTCAATTACAATCCATTTGAGTTGGACCACGTTATTCTCGCCCAAGTCTCACAGTTTTCCTACCCACCTCCGAAAAGGTGAGTATTCTGCGCGTAACTGTGTTCAATCTCCACGCTATATAGTATTCTATTAGCTGGTATCCTCTGCCCACGCAGCGCTACGTGTATGCAAGTGCGATGATTATCGGAGAATAGACTTTGCACTATATAGGGAAGCTTCTACACTAAGAATGATATCTTCTGCACTAAGGATTTAAGCGATTGCGTTAAGGATGTTGGCAAGTGAGAAATGGTATAGATTAAAGCGGCTATCTTATTTCTTTCATTTCTCAACTCAGTAAAAAGAGAGGAGATAGTGCGCACCGTGCCAAATGTTAACGATACATTGAAGCTGCCGTTTAAGTGAGATTATGAAAGTCATAGTTGACTTTTGAAATCCGCGGTAACACGAGTATACCCCTGCGGAGCACCACTTACTGATATCCACAACGACGCGCACTGCCACTCCTGCGGTTAACCTGGCGTTACCTCTGTTTGGCCCTTCACAAATGTGTACTAGTCTATAGGTAATTGCAAGACCACTTACATAAACATGACATAGAACCAGCTGTTGGCGGGAATCGTATAAAATGTCCCCTCATGCGTCAAGAATCACGTTTCAGACCTAAGCGCCTCCACCACCCCAGATGCGGAGCCGAGGAATGTAACTGGTAACTCGTACAAGATGCCTGCACCACCAGTCGCCCTCTACCTGCTAACAGACAAACCCTGTGGCGACTCCACGCGTATGTTGTGTGATCTACGCAACAAATAACACACATGTGAGGCAGTCGCGATCAAACAGTTTGACCCTTTTCTCTGTGTAGAATGACGCATTCTTCACACTGGTTCTACCCTGGTAGTAAGCCAGTAGACAGATGGCGAATTGACAGGAACGTGTGCGCTCCTGCGAATGTGTGCATCTACATTGGATAATTTGCCATATGAACTGTAGTACGCACATGATAACATGCACATAAATTTTTCCCGAATTAAATGGTGCGGTGCTGATGTTTAAGTTTATACTGATAATTTCATCTGGAAAGTGTTGCTTTAAGTAGTACAAGTTGCAGAAGTAAATATCATGGAAATTATTTGCTGCAATGAACGCATACATTGATATTCTCCAAATGACCACATATGGAATTGTTTTCTCCTGTTCAAGACTAAATCATAAGGAAGTTCAACACGACACCCTGACAATTCACGCAGGGACAATCTTTTCGCATCTTTGGCGTATAGACCTGTGACAGTTGATTCATGGCATTTGTCTATCCTAGTCCATATCATAAAAACCGGTATCTGATTGGAGGAGTAGCTCAGGGGATCGCAACTTAGAATATATAATATATACCTATTGGTTTCGATTGATCAGTGAGATGGAGATAGTCTTTATTTATATTATTGGCTTAATCTCGTGGAAAGCTGGAGGCTGATTGTTTTGACCCACGTTAACAGCCGTCAACACGCAGGTAGTGGTGAGAAGTGATTAGTGATAAACATGGTGCTTCTCCTAACGTCAGCTTTAAAAATTGAGAATAGATAAATTCCAGTAAATAAACTTATCTTTTATGTTACCAAATTTTCCCGGTATTAAAATTCCATTGTTGGAACTCACAAGCCTTGCTTGTGCTCAAAAAGCTAGTACGAGGAAATTGCAAGCGCGTTTACTAGGTTATGGTAGTAATATATTTTCACTCTCCACCTGATTTGTTACATGGAAGAAAGCGTTGATGATACTTCATATCTCCCAATGAACTGCATTGTGCACAAAATTAGCGCTTCTTTTGAAAAAAAAGTGATCAAGCAGTGCCAAGGAACGTGACTTCTAAATGTATGCCATTTGACATAAGAAAGGTGAATTTAAGTGTCTGTCCCCAAAGAACTGTGATTCTGAGTAGTTAAAAGTGTGAAAAAAATAAATTTCTTGTTTGGAGCAAGAAAATCTCTCTACAGTAACTCAGCTCGTTAGCGAATTTCAGTAAACCAACATTCAAAGTTTCGGTTACAGCAACCAAGAGAAGATATGAAGACTTTGCAGCTTTGTCCGAATAAGTCACCGTTCCAAAATTTTGTTTTTACCCACCAAGTTAAGGAGCATCTGGGTATAAGCTTTATATGTGAACCCACGTGTTCCATCTTTCGTATTTTGTATATAAACTATTATTTTCGTGTGAATATTGTACTTTCACCTCTGCACGCATTAACGTATCTGAGGCTTGTTCCACTTGTGAATTCCGACCATTGCGCAACAAGTTGGCATAGTTTCACCATTTATCCACAGACATTTCAGCAAGGTCGCCTAATTAATTATTGACGAAATTTCACCCGTGACTTTATAAATTGGGTTGGACGCTTCAGATTCCTTATTACCTCAGGAGTTTATATGGTAATTAAAAAGTCAATGTCGACTGCAGTCTCAATTGATTTTGCATGTCGCAAGCCACGTGGACATTGGCATTTAGAACTTAACAATGAGTCTAGCATCCATTTGTCAAAACTGTGAATAATCAATATTGTGGCTTTTTCATAAGCAACTATCATTCTGAGAATATGAGAGGTAACAGCCACAATTTAGAGCCAACAAAGCATAGCGTGCTGCATAGACATTAGTAAGCACTGTGAAAGTAATATGACATGTTTAAATCTTGGCTCTGTTTGGCAGCAATGTTAGCTTATAAATTAGTTTGCGTGTCCTTTTGTTATATCCATACATACATAGATTGCATTCATACGTGCCGTTGGTAATGTACAACGGGTCAAAAGCCAGCAACTTAAGTAATGCACACGATGCCATATTTAAATGGAACAACACACGATGCTCACAAACTTGAAAAAGCAACACTTTTTTGGGTACGCCGAACTCAGGTTAACTATGCGTGTATGCTAGAAATAAACTAGTTAAGACTGTTTCCAGTCCTGACCCATTATTTACGTTTTACTTGCACAAACCTTGAAGTTGTAATCAGAATTCTGTAAGATAGTAAACTCATGACAGTACGTACTTTAAATGTATTACTTTACTGAGTAACGCAAGTGTGCGGCATATACTAAAACTTAGATGTGAACTGTTATTCACCTGGTACGAACAATGCAATTTCAGTTGTGTCCATTGTTCACTATCATTTTTAGGTACCAAGACCTGTATGGGCACCAACGGAATACCGTCCGCATGAGTTTGAGTCACATTGTGAGGAGTGCCACGGCTATATCAGTCCGGAAAGTGTGCTTCATTTACAGGGGGAAACATACCCCAACGGTGCGCCCAGTATCTTTGCTTCGACAGTTTCACCCACATTTCATAATACAAGCCCCGTACCAAAAGCAAGTGTTGAATCTACGTCCAACAAATACAGACCCTTAAGTGCAGGGTTCGGTAAGCCCATGAGCTGCTTCTCTTATGGTGTCCGACCTGTCAATGCAGCTTCAGGTGCAATACATGTAGAACGCAATGGTTGTGGAGAGGAGCAGCGTTCAGACAGCGGTCGAGGAGCAAGTGATGATGAATTTGTCACCACAAACGGTCCCGGATTGGTGTTGACACCAGTGCAAATCGGAAAAATTCGCTCAGCTACTCTAAAAAGCTTTCAAATGAACGAAAGCTACAAACCGTCTTATGTGGTCTTCCCGAGTCTACCTAGGAACAATCACACTGAGTAAGTATCATAGCTTTGTTACGTTCAGGGCAGCCGTGGTCGGGTGTGAAGTAATAGAGAGCGACGAAGGCTAAACACTAAAATACCGCGGTCATTTATCAGTGTGTTCAAAACGCGCCAATAATAATTGCCTTTAAGAATACTACGATAGATAACATTGTTCTCAGTGTACTGTGGTAGTTTCATGGGGTTTCAATATGTTTGAAGTATATTTTTGCGTGACGTTCGTAGACAGATTACTCTGCCGCGTTGGTTGGTCTGAAGTAGGTGACTTTTAATAACCTGACAGCACATGCCATTACAAATATTTTTAGCATTATTCAGAAAGGGTTATCGTTTGCGGAATCCGCTCAGTTGATCCATACCGGCATCGTCCACGTTGAAATTTATCGGTGCCAATGGTTAGTGCACCACTGAATTTAAGACATGTAAGCCGTGTGTTTAACTAACGACTGAGGGTGTAAACACTGTATTTCATATAGACGTTGCGTTCTTGCAAGCATTCACCATTCAGTTCCAAAATTGCATGTAGCGGGACTCAGTGCGTATCCTCCGGGTAATTAATTATGGCCATATCAGCATTAATCTTTCGAAATTTCCTGGCATCAAAAAGTAAAAAAGTTATGGGCACACAAATTCAAGCTCCTAAAATTTATATGACATTCATTATGCCTAATTGATATATATCTGTATATATATATATATATTAATATATATATATATATATATATATATATATATGCAAGGTAGCCGTATCTATTCCTTTGCCAATAAGGAAGCAAAGTGTAACCATTTGCGTTTCTAGTGTAGTGGACTCCAATGTTTTAGAAAATAAATTTTTGTTGTTTGGTCAACATCTGCGCAACCGCAATATACGCACACACCAACGTTTGTGTTGCTTTAGTAACTACGTGTTTCAGTCATCTCTCAGACAGCTTCTCATTCATCTGGAACGACTGTGCGCAACATCTAGGTTCCGGTGGGACTCATGAGTCGCATGCGGGAAAAATAAACCTTTTATTCTGATCACATACAACTTTCACCGGAAGTACAATAATTTCCTTCTACTCGTTTCAGTAATTTGGAGATCGGACAAGGGATAGATGGCTGATTTTGGCTGATCAATTACCGTAACTCCCAGGGATGACAGAATTTCTTCAAATTCAAATTCCAAGAAATATTACTGCAGAGTTTTGAGCTGCTCAGCCGCATAATTTCCTTCTAGCAATTTGGAATTTCTTTATCCGCTGTTGATTTGTTGGGTTGGTATTGTGAATGTGCTATATCAAATTGATCATCTTGTAGCCTGAAACTGACGGCCTGATGACACAATTCGGACAGAATCTATACTTGTTTAAACAGGATTATTTTATCTTAGTTCACTGTCGTACGGTGTTATTGTAATTCAGCTTTCTACACTGTCTATCGTCCAGAGTGCCTCTACCCTTTTGTTTAACAATTTGCTGACTTTCCATTGCACACATTCCACATGTTTTGTTAATTTAAGACACTTTAAGCACTTTCCTATTTGGTCCGCTTTGATGTGCTTCTGTGAACGTAAACATTTTGCCCTCATTAACAAGGAAATATACGTGGAAATGCGCTCATCGTCCTTGTATTCTGCGTTCTGATGCTGACTCTAAAGTGTTTTCCAGTGCGTCAGACCATGTGAAACTTGCCATGCACGGATACATTGATGTAAATTGCAGCATGTCGTCCATCTGAATTAAATTTTCTTATTTAAATGCGTGCGAGAGATAAGCCGATTTGAATTAACAAACTTCTTCCTGTATCTCCATTCACTATGGAATAAAAATGAGCAGGGTTAAACGTAAAAATAGAAGCAACCGACAGAATCAATCAAATCAGGTTGTTTTTTTAACTAAACCCAGTAAATTAATCTATCATCGCCCATTGGACATCCGAAGGACAAGTACTTCGGTCCATTGGGAAGTGACGTGTGAATGAGCCAATCTGCAACACCAGGACAGGTACTGTGAGCTCATTGGCAATACGTCGCGAACCAAGCAGAAGTTATGTATTAAAATTTGCTCACCTACTCGTCAGCCATCGGTAGATCAGTGGCAGCGCAACGGACCGGAAATTCGTGGACCGGGGTTCGATTCCCCGTCTAGGCACATTATGGTGCGTGAATTTTAATCGTGACTTCTACTTTCTACAAACTTTACACTACTCACAAAGATCCAAAATTAAACCCAGTAAAGTTTAATGGTAATTTACACAATTGACGTAGTGCTTAGTTTCTCAACCGCAGTTGTAACATGGGTTCGGTCCGATAATACAAAAGGCTGATATGTTTTCCAAATGTAAATTTGCTGTAAGCAATGAACAATGATATCGCACGTGTAACATATCGGGTTTTCGACAAAATACGTAGAATATCAGGAATGAAATCTACTATAGCAAAATGTATACTATGTGTTTAAGCGTCTACCAAGGGAGTTCACTGTTGAATAACGGTATATAAAACACGAGAATGGAAAGCAAGAACACAAGACAACATGCGTTAAAAGTAGGAATTCGTTCGCTTCAAACAGTGGACGGACGCATATGGACACCAAACATGCAGCAAATACACCGTGCCAGAAATGTGTTGTATTATTTCACTGCGAATGCTCAATATCTAACCCTATGACAATGGTTATCTCACACTAAACTCCCACTCACAAATGGTTCTTTGCAGAATATGTTTTAAACAACTATTGAGTAGGCTTAATCACAGCACTCCAAGGGTTAATATTCCACATCCGAAGTCATTAGCGGCAGCAGGAGGTAGGTTAGCTGAGTCTTCGCTTCGGTTCTTCAATCATTGTTTTGACGAAATACACGTGCCGACCTTTGAAAGCACAAATTGATGACTTCAATTCGCAATATATCTGGTCGTTCCGATCCATCCAACTACCGTTCATTAGTCTTACTACCGGTGCTCCCATAGGTCATGGAAGCTACTATTTCTTCTTCGCTAAAGGCCTGCTTGGAAGCATTGGACTACGTTGCACTGGAAGAGCATACATCCGACGAAATGTATCATGCACTACAAATTTGCCACTAACATTATCCAGCTAGACGCAAGCAGTAGACAATGACACAAGATTGTATGTTGTTTTCCTTGACTTCGCAAGGGATTTCAAGCTTTCAACTCATGAAATTATGTTTTTACAAACACCAGACCTTTGGTGGTGTTTATTTTTCTATGGGTGAATTAGAACCTTTCTCCTACCTGTAGCATGGATATACAATAGCGTGAATCCAGGTCAGATCCCATCCAAGTTATATACGTATTAACACAGGGATCAACAGAAGGAAAACGGTTATTTTTAACTTATCTCAAATATATCACATGTCTCATAAGATCTAACGGCCTGCTTTATGCCGATGACATGGTGCCGACGCAGATCAATACACCAGATGACGTAATAGTGTTTCAAACAAACCTCTATAGGGTATACGCGTGATCAGTCCAGAATTTACTTCGATTTAATGTGGACAAATGTAGGGTGTTGCTCTTACGCATCCAGCTGGTGTGCTCCAACCAACCACGAAACAGTGAGCTTCCCAAGTCTTCTGGCAAACATTAGCTGAACCTTTTGGTCCAGGCCAACCTAGAATGTCCGAATCAGAGTGAAAGGTCGTTAAGAATTGGCATCTAGCTCGTGGGTCTCCAGAGACTTCGTTTCGGAAGTTGCAACAACTTTCAGGCCATACGTACGTCTAAATGTGGAATTCAGGTGCAATTCAGGTCTGGTAGCCATGGCTGAGTAGAGATCTCACCGCCTTGGAGATTCCCCGAATTCGGACTACCAAGAATGTCAAAGCACTATATAGTTTCGTGGTTTATTCGTTGGAAAATTGTTTGCAAAGTTTCCACAACCATGCATGGTGGCGTCGTCAGTGCGCCGTGTCGTTTGGAATTACATTTTCATTTTCTACTACGTATGCTGCAGGGAGTCCGCCGGTGTGAACATAATTTCGCTTGTAATATTTGTCTAATTAGCCGTATGAACGATGTCTTTGAGTAATCGGGGTCTGCAGCGCTCAATTTCGGAGGCTGCATGGTGACATCGTTTAGAGTTACAAGATTTTGAGAGTTCCTAGCCACACGTGCGGCCATTTACTGAAACTCAGACACAACATTAATTTCACAGGCCAGAATACCAAGCTGGCAGAGCAGCTCAGTCGTGTAGAATGCCGTCTGAATATATTTTCTGCGGGCGTTTGCAACTCGTGAAATGCAATGCAGGAATCCGTCGCCTGTGCTCCGATGCTGTAAACGTTAAAACCGGAGTCAAGCGTGTACTGCTTTCGTTACACCATGTTACATGACTAATTGTTCTTGCCTAAAGACGTGTGCCTGTAATTTATTTCACTGCCCTTCAACTCCCAAGAAACGTTCCAACAATTTTACTTCATGCTTGTGATCAACAGACGAGGAACAAGCTACATTAGCATCACATTTTTCACCATTCCTTTTGCACACAGCGGTTACATATTTTGCTATGTATACCTCAGTGAGTCCAAAAGTGTGGACCTAATATTCATGACAATATTTCTATATTCAAATTTTCACCGTGGTCTGTTACATTTCAGCTATTTTACCAACATGAAACTATTGTTCCATTATTTGCTGCGCCCTTTTAGAGTTTCAGTCTGAGTGGGTACGTAAGTTGGGACGAAATTTGAAGTTCTTCAACTCCCACCCTGTGCAGTACTGGGCTTGGTGAGCTATTACTACGTTCAGGGTTGCCACGCTCTATAGGTTATCCGGTATGCGACATCAAGAGCATGCCAATCATTTGCAGGAAAATGGAGGCGCAGTATTTTACGTGCGCTCTATGCAGGAGGCGCAAGTGCTTATTTGCTTTCTTTGCTGCCTATTCGGTCTGTCTCAAATGGTCAACTTCATCTTGCATTAGCATGTCGAGACGACACTCATGAAAAGCGCGCTTTGAAGTTTAAGTTCGTCGGTTGGCGGATGCTTGTTAGGTGGCGCTCAAAAATAAAATGCAGTTTTGAGTGTTGTTAATATATAGCATTTGTTCCGACGTTTCTAGATGTTCAGTTGTAATCTTGTGCATTTCTTAATTTTGATGCCTTAAAATTCAAAGAATAGAGTGGGTTATAATGTAAAAGTTGACTAAACCACGCAGCATCCTACCTTGTGGGGGAACACTGTTTCGTGTGAAGGTATTATCTGTTCTGAAGGGCTAAATCTATGGGGGAAAACTAGCCTTCATCCAGACATGTAGCATAGTTCAACACAGAATTGGCGAAGAGCTGGAGAAGCTAAAAAACGGCTTTTGCCAGGAGGAGTGTATCGGCAGAGAGTTTAAAAAGGCCGAAAATTTTCTTACAATCAGTTAAGTTTTACTATAATTATACTTATCATTATCATTATCATTGCGAATTGCTAATTCCCAAACTGAACACTAACACAGGTGCGTGAATGACATCGCGTGCAAAGTGCAAACCTGTGTAGAGTCCTGCTAAAACAAACGGCCCAGAAATTGAGATACGTGATCTTTTGGCGAGTAGGCAGGTAATTTAGACAAACAGTGCTTAGACACGGTAAATACAGGCATGTGTTAATCTTTGATTTAAGCGAATTAACATTTTCGGATCAGGGGAAATGAAGAGTGGTGTAGTTAAGAGTTGTTACATGGTTAATTCAGTATGTTTTTTGTGCGGACGTACTGAAACCCTATCGGCATCGTTTGGAAACTGCACGCAAAAATGAAGAAGCGTAAATTTTCAATAGAAAAGATGAATTAAATCCCATGGTTAGTATTTATTGCTATGGACGTCACATCGAGATAGTAACAAATGCTTAATAAAAGTTAAACATATTATGAGGTCTTTTCCAGAAGAACAAATTCATCCACTTTTAATCCTTTCTTAGCTTATGTATCAGTCGTTTGTTTATTGACATCAATGACAGTTTACTACCTTTTTATTCGTGCGCTCGAATTTTTTCGGTTAGTGAAATACCCCCTTAGCCTAAAGATTACTATCGTCATTATTATCATCCTTTTACCGAAGTTATCAAAGAGTAAACATGTAACTTGATTGCGGGTACCCTATATTGTCAAATAACTCTCTATATAACTCTATATATTTAATAAATTCGGAACCTCGTTAGCCCGATGACATGAATTTCCTGTTGACTCTAGAATTACTATATTTCCTATATATTTTATCCTTACTATACTAGTTAGGCTCTGTGTTTGCATACTACAAAACTTTGTTAGGTTATCCATGTCAAGTCGAACGGATATGATCAATCTGCCCATCAGTGTTTGACTAGCTCAGTAAGCATTAATCAGTCAGTTAGTTCAAAGAGTTCGTCAAAAATAGAAAACAAGTATGCGGGGGTCAGTACATTCCACGAAATGGATTGGATAGCCTGCGAAGTTCTCCAAATGCCATCTGTATAGCAACATGATGAAAACCAACCATAGTTTATTGCTTGCAAAACTTTAAGAAGAATGTAGTTGAAACCTCATTGGAAGCCCTAGATATTCTGCAGTTGACCGTTGTAGCTCATACACCACAATTACACTTAAAGATAATTTTCATAAACAGATATACTAAAAACCACTTTATGGAAGTTAGAAATTATTTACGATTCTATTGTAAGAGCCGAAAACCAATGCTTATAGTAGACATGTAAAATAAGTATTAATAATCGAAGAAATGAGAAATATAGTAGTGAACTCAGCATGTACTTTGCTGCGGGTTGCAAGGAATAAGTGGCAGAGGAGGGGGGCAGTTAGTAACATAGAGACCGATGCGACATTTGTTTAGTTAAATAAATGAATAATAATGATTTGTAAGGGGCGAAATAGCGAGTATTTAGCAAGTTCGTTATGATGACCTTAGTGAGTAATAAAAAATTTAAAATGAGAGGAAGAAAAGGAAATTTCCGTTTAAAGGGGGTTCACCGAGATTTTAACGGGAACGCATGTCGATATGTTCAATGCTACGTAGCGGAAATGAATGGTGAGTGTCGCAGAACTCAATCCTTCTGGGAAAACGTTTTATTCAGTAATGTTAGCGCAGCAAAACATGAGAGTATAACGGGAATACAGGAACCTTAGATAAACAACTTATTGATTTCCATAGCTAACGACGCTGCTGCATTCATGAGATTATTCCTTAGAATTAGTTAGAAAAAGCCGCTCTCGCCTAATCATCAACTTGTAGCCGACATATGCGCAGGCTTGCAATCAACTTCTAGGTTGGCATGCGGCGCGCTCGTCGCTTGCTTTCACAATCCTATCACAGTGAGCAAACTGTTTGATTTGCGTTACTACGGCTTCCGATGAAAACAGACCGTGTCATTTAATGTAACTATGATAGAGTTTAATCTAATCATTCCATACCAATTGTTAAATTGGGAGCGAACACAGCGTAAAAAGGAAGAGCATTCCAGGTTATACGTAGATAAAGAGTAAAATGTTTTGTCGGCAATCATATTGCCTGTGGTTTGTGTCCAATGTGTGCTGGTGGCCTCTCAGTTTGTCATTGTGACGGAATTGCAACAGATTGCGACAGGCGTGAATGGGAGCAGTCAGTATTTGACACACACAGTACTATGGTCTCCGCACATGCGCAGATGTTCCCTGCAGTACAAGCCTAGTGCTTCCTGACTGCGTTAGTAGTGGAGGTGAAAAAGCCCACCAACGATTTCGCCGCTATACATTGTGGCGTTTCTGGTGCATCAACATGGCGTTTGTGCCATGCTCGGCTATCTAGGATTGCTGACTATACATATGGCCTCACTTGGAGGCCTTCAGCATCGGTGGAAAGACTGCTGGCTGAAAGTCCCCTTGGGCCCAGGGTAAAAGGCCTAGGTTTGATTGTCTCTTCTCGATGCAAATTTAGGTAGTTTCGAGCAGTCATGGTCGTCTTGTAGGATTACCGCTAGGTCGCTTTCCTGCGTAGCACTTTGCAAATTTTGCTTTTCAAATCGAATTTTTGTGTATATAGTTGTAGTTTTCTCCGAACTTTGCATTCCATTAAATTAGGCTAGAGCCGCTTTTCGGATGCGCATATACAGGTCCTGTCGTAGTCTATCTGCAGTGCCACACGGTTGTCCACTGTCTTAATGTCGTACCGGATCTTGACAACTTTTGCGAATAGTAAGAAATACTACTGAATCTCACTAGCAAGTTCGTTGATAAATAATGCGAATAAACATGGTCACAGTAATGATACTTGAGACACATGATACCTGGCTTCAATCGGGTCTAAGATAGCGGATTACATTAATCCAACTAGGCACAGCGTTGCTAATTTCATTGTTTCCAAGTTTGTGAAACAGAATTTTATGGTCCACGTGATCAATCGCTTTAGTGAAATCCAAAGAAAATCTGTCTATTCCATGGATGGTATCGACTGACTTTAGCCGTCTTGTTCGGTCGAGAAACAAGGCTTTAGTAAAGGATTAATTTTGTTAAAATAGTAGCTATATGTTGATTGCATCAATCGTTGGTTATTCGTTGGTGAATCCAAGGTCTAAGACAGATTGTTAGTCGCCAATACTGAAGTTCTTGGGAGCGGTGATATGGATGTACTGCTGTATATTGATGATAGCCTATTGCAAGTCCTCTTTGAGTTGTTAACTGAGCGAAGCTGGGACTTCGATTGTGTGCAGATTGAAGTCCCCAACCAATAGATGTGATTGTAACTGTGACAGGATTCGCCTCATAGCAGACGCCATTGGTGATCTATATCCAAGGTAGACCTTGAAGGACAATACATTGTTGCAAGTAAACCAATGTCAAAGTTCAGATGCAGGCTGCACCAGAGAATATAGGCAAATTGTTTGTCTGGATTATCGCGAATATCGATATGTAGGTTATATCGGTAATATAAGAGCACTCCGCCTCCCCTACCGGGCCGATCCTTTTGTAGGAGAGTCATGCCAGCAGGGGTATGTCAGCGTCCTTGATCTCGGCATTCAACAATGTTTTAGTTATCATGACGAGGTCTCAATGCATGAAAACTGACGATTGAGAAGCACCACCAGATTTCGGAGAGCTTACGAGTGACGAGACGGCCACCTATGTTAGCAGCGCAGTTTTAAGTGGGGATTTTATTTGACACCATATATAGGCGCTTGTTCGGGTAGCTTCCAGTCTTTAACTTGTTAAACCGTAATCGCCTTTCACGAGGCGGTTGCAGGTTAGCATCCGTAGATGGCTGCAAACCTATTTCAACTGGCGGTATTTTGACGGCACTCCGGGTCTGAGCTGTCCGCAATCGGGTCGCACTTGATAATTGATTGTTCAGTATTATCTCATAAACTTGTTGCCGTGTGTCACTCGAATTAATACATATTTCGGATGGCAGCTAGCGCAGTTTGGGAAAAGTTGCGTGCAACTTTTTTCCTATGAGTTTATTTTGCAGTGTAATTGGTTTTATTCCTTGACCGCCCCATTTGTACTTGGGCGACAGTGGTAACTTTGGGAGCGAATTAGGGATCGTATATTTGAGTGGCAGTACTTCATGGAAGAAGAGCCATCTCTTCCAGCCATGAGCTTGAGGCCCTAGATTGCTTGGACTCAGAAGCCCAAGCACTCCATAAATAATGATGCATTTCACGTTCTTTGAGTTGCGGTGGTAGAATGAGTTTAGTTTTCCTTTTTATTGTTCGTTCCATAGCACATCTGGGAAATGCGCGCAGTGCATGGAGTTATTTAGATGCTATTGGCTGATAAGAGAACCTCCTCTGCATCACCACTTGAATGAAGCTTTACATTGAGTAAACCTGGTTCGCCGTATTTTGCTGGGGTTAGATGCCTTAAAGCACACATCATACTAACAGGGTTTACTTTGACCCCAATTAGTTAACACGGCTTTCCCCCTATACTGACCGTCCAGTACCCTGTCTTTGATGGAGTTCGCCACGTTTTCATACACCTTGGAGCATATAAAAGTAAGGGAATGATCATGGCAGGCGAAAGAGTAGAAATATAAAATCCCACACCGTTACATGGCAAAATTACATGTTTTCGGTTTAACAGAAGGTACTGTGGATATTGTTATTGCAAACGCGATAATGCAACGCTAGTTTTTGCAATACGTGAACTGACCCCATAGATCCTAGTGCAGCCGCCAACGTAAATGATTTCATCGACCACCTCGAACTCTTCCATAAAAAGGGCCAGTGGTCATAAAGTGTCAGGTGACCCTGCAAAAACGATTTGTAATTCGAAATGTGAAACACATTCCAAATGTTTAAAAAGCCTAAGCAGGTTATGATTGGATAACTGAGCTACCACAAATCGTCAAACAACAATAAAATATAAACCGCATAAGCAGGATCATCTATAGTTTTCCACTAGGCAGCACCTTAACTCTTGTGACATGAGATTCCACAAGGGACATTCAATGCCGGATTCCAGGACAAAGTTGAACAGTTTTGGGAAAAATGGGCAACCCTGACGTACGCCAATTGTTATTAGAACGAAATCAACAAGTCACGGTAGACTTCGACGTACTTAGCTTGTTAGAGAAAAGGCCAGGAACATTTCTCACATATTTTTTTGAGGACAGCTCTCCGCGCAAGGGTTTAGAACAGAATGGACCAATCAACCGAGCTGAAATCGAACACTAAGAAAATATAGATTTATAATACTTGTGGTGCTGCTCTGGCACATGCCGCAGAGAGAATATATCGTCTATATAGCCTAACCCTGATTGCCCTTCCCTACTCCGGGATACCAGTTCCGCAGTGTAGCGGCGAAAGAGAACTGAGGCTGGTAATTTTGTCACCATCGGCATTGGGCTAATACCCTTGTGGTTAGCACAATCAATACGAATGACATATTTGTATACTGCCACTACAGATGATGCACTCAATTTGAAAACATTGTTACTTCCTGCTAGACGTTTACGGTCACAGAGCCAAGTGCAATGCAAAGTAGCTTACCAACATACTTAAACAGTGCGGGTTCAAGGGAATCCAGATAAACAGCTAAAAAATGATTCGGAGCTTAATTACGGTTCCGAATTTCTACCTCTAAACTAACACATCATGACTCATCTAGCACCAACTGAGTAGGAAGAAACATATAAGCAATTGACCAAAATTGATCTATTCAAGTTGGTAGCTGGCACTTCTTGTTAACCAGAGCACCCGCGCTATGTCTGTCTCAATTGCGCTTAGATTTCTGGGACATCAGGTCTTAAACCCAACTGGTCCACCACACTTCTTTATCAGCACGCTGGCTCCGTTTCACCTCGTACCTAATCGCCCGTTTGTTTACATTGTGTTGAGAGCCAGCCGGGACTCATTATGGGATTTTAACAGGTTCACTTACTTCTCAGGTATCCGGTGACTGATGTAGTAACTATTGGTAATGTCGCAAGCAGAGGATCCTCATCATGAATTGCAGCCCACGCACAGGGTATCCTGGTTGGCTTAACTGCACGGAGACGAAAGTAACTTCTCCGTTGCCAATCGCAGGAGCCTCTTGGTATCCCTATTGGTAAATTTTATGAGAATACAACAGCTCATCAAATTATGGTCACCATCGATAACGCAGTTGTGGATTGACAGGTTTGCGATGAGCAACACCCAATTATTTGTATTTCATATACGGTCCTTGTGATCGGAATGACCGAGGTCCACCTCAAATAAAATGAGTTCTCAATAGAGGTAGCTTGTAGCAACCCAACCACACAGCGGATTCTCCAACTGCAACTTGGAAATCATTTCCCCTGTACCAAACATTACTCACAGATCTTAGTAGCATAGTGTTTATGGCGTCCGTCGTGAACCACTAGGCTATGATTTCCACCCCAGCTCAGGCTATCTCTAGCTGATAAATCTAAACCAACACGAAACCGCGGTAGTGGATTGCCAGTGTTGGGACGAGCAACACTAAATTATTTCTAGTTTCAGTCAAATTAGCATGGATGGACTTTTCCTACCAAAACCGTTCCAACAATGAGGTCAGTTCCCTTTGGAGGACATCACTACCATCATTTTACATCGGGCTCAAGGGAATTCGATCGAGCGGCTCAAAAAGGACTCTATTATGATAACTTGTTGGAATTCTGCCTCCGATAAACTACTCAAACTTACTGACAAAGGCTAAAACTGCACCACCTAAGTTGCAAGACATTCGGGGAGCTGAACGGCTCTCGAAAGTGCTCTGCCCAACTAACACAACGGTGCTGCTTATTGAGATCAAGGAACCTCACTGCCTCCAATTTTCCTATCGTCTGTCTGTTTCCTGGGACTAGTGGTGCGGATCATTTTGAAGAGTTGCGATAATTGCCAAATGCCCCTACCTCCTCCATTTCTTGAGCCCAACTGGTCCATCATGCTTGCTTGACAACAACTAGGCACCGTTTTCATTCGCGCCGGATAATCCTTCTGGTTTTATTTTGCGCAAAGCCAGCCAGCGCTCTCCTTCTGGATTCCAACAAGTTTACGACATCTCTGATATTCAGTGACTGTTGTAGTGACGAATAGTAGTGGCGCGAGCAGCAACTCTTCCACCCTCTCGCTCAGAATTCGAACATGAGATCGGACTGTTGAAGTTGAACATAGCCGCGGGACTTGATGACCTTCCTCCAGCCCTCTTCAAATTCGGGGGACGTGCCCCTGTGGATGATTTACACCAGTTACTAGTGAGACTGTGGGAGCAGAAGACTGTCCTAACCGTTTGGAACCGCTCCAACATAGTCCCAATTTTCGAAGGAGGCTCACGATCGGAATGCGGCAGCCATAGAGGAATCAGTCTGATCTCCATCGCATCCCAATTGCTTGCCTTTGTCATCCTTCACAGACTGACTGGCGATCATGAAAGCCAGATTCGCGAAGAGCAAGCTGGATTTCGTCGAGATCGTAGCTGCATTGACCACAACTTCACTTTGCGTCAGTTGTTGGAGCACCATTACATATATTGGCGGCCCACCGTTGTCGTGTTCCTCGATATCAAAGGTGCATTCGATTCGGTGGATTGACATGCACTTTGGGACTGCCTACTCAGGAAAGGTGTACCTGAGAATTATGTGAATATTATCCGAGCATTATATGCGCGTAGCTCGTGGAGAGTGAGGGCTTACGGCAAGTTGTCTTCGCCCTTTAATATCTCCAGCGGCTTGAGACAAGGATGCCCACTGTCACCTTTCCCCTTCAACTTCGCTGTTGACGAAGTCATGGAAATCGCGTTTACAGGACACGACTTGGAAAGCGTGGGGCTACTCCCATTAGAACGACTTCTTGATTTAGAGTATGCTGATGATATTGCCCTGATCTTTGACAGCTCACAAAGGTGCCAAGCGGCACTGGACAGATTAGCACTAGCTGTCCGTCACTTCGGGCTTTGCTTCGCACCCTTGAAGTGCAAAGCGTTTCTCTAAGATTGTACTGGACCGCCTCCTACGCTGACCCTTGGTGGGGATCAGCTAGAAGTCGTTCAAAAATTCAACTACCTGGGAAGTTGTATCAACGCCCATGGGATTGAAGATGGAATCACGAATCGTACAGCAAGAGCTCGGGGCGCTTTTGCTAACCTTCGCCACTTATGGCGCCGGCGCGACATCACTCTCACCCTGAAGGGTAGAGTGTACAATGCAGCAGTATGTTTGACCCTACTGTATGGTTGTGAAACCTGGCCGCTTAAAGCAGCGGACCTAAAGAGGCTAGTTACGTTCAACCACCGGTGCCTTCGTAATTTAGCTCACATTTGGTGGGGACATCGCGTGAGCAACGAGCGTGTTCGACGCCTAGTTTATGGCACAGGAAAAGGAAATGAACCGCTCAGCACCGTTGTTTCACGCACCAGGCTCCCGATGGCTCGACCAAGTGTTACGCATGCCAGCCCACCGACTCCCGCAACGTGCGTTGTTGGCGCGCCGTGGGTGTGGATGGAAGAAGAGGAGGGGTGGCCAAGCGATGACTTGGTCCAGATGAATGAAGGCCCTCACTTCTGAGCTGGCCTCGGTTGGATCGTCTCGGCTCCCTGGTTGGGGTCCAAAGGACGATGAACACGTTTGGTTGGACACACTTGCTGATACGGCAAGGAGCCGACCTCAGTGGCGTTCGTGCTGTGAGTTTCTTTGTCCCACCCTTTCCCTCTTAGCCTCCCCCTCCAACCACGATCTCATTATTTAGCCTTACATAATTTTGCATAGTAATTTTTTTGGTGCACAGCAGCCGGCTGGTAGCTTATCGGAACAATGCCCATCCGTTGCCGGTAGCTGAGCCAGCTTGCACCAGTTGCATTTTTTCCCTTTTTTCTATGTATTGCGGCACAGTAGCTGTGTTCCCCACCTCTAGCTAACGTGTATGATGATGATGATGATGATGAGTAGCAGCTCCAGCATCGTGCATGACGGAGGAATCCTGTTCCACGGAAGCTAAGTCTTATTAGAACAAACGAGGGAATGTTCAGTACGCACCGCATCATAGTATGTAATTCCCTCCTAGGGTTAAGACCAGTTAAGGTCATCTAAATTTGTTCTTTCCTGGTTCTTAATAATTTTCATAATTTCAAAGTGCCAATCACTCGTAAAATTGCTGGTTAGGCTCCACTCTACAAAGTGTATACTACTATCTGTTTTATCCGACCTGTTGGTATATCTTGATCAAACAACATAACTGGACTCTCACTCCCACCATCGTGAAATTAACCGCTTATTTAAGTATTTGTTCTTTTTGACTAACCTACTATAAGGGACACTGAATTGACACTATCCGGTTAAACTCAAACTATCAACCAGGTGGGCAGACGGTCCCACCACGTTAGCGTCCAATCTCGTCACGTTAGATGTTAAATGAACGGGTACTCTGGAACGTGTTCCGGACAGCTAACATTTTGTGCTAATAATTCACACTGACGCAATTATATCAGTGAATGCTTTTTCTTTGCAATGAGCATTGAACATCCTTAGCCTATTATTCCGCTTTTCATAACCGTATTTCAAATATGTCGCTGCTCTTTCGCTTAGCCGATGCATAGTGCGTTTGTTTCTCTCGTGTATGATTCCTGGATGTTGTTTAATTCCTACTCCCGATTAGGAAGCTTTATGTTTTGACGTTGACCCCGCTGATGGAACCTGTGAGCGCACCTTAATAATAGCTAACTTAACGCTAATCAGTATGTGAGCGTGCGAGGGAAATAAAATCACTATTTACTTTTCTCGACCGTAGACCTATTCGCCTGAGTAACTGACATTGCAAATGTCCAACAAAACGAATAGCATCGGATTGAATACCTAATTTTTGGGTCTTACCGGTCTGGGCACTGCAACTTTCCCAGTTCCCGTGGCGAGTAACGCGTAGCATTTTATCCCGAAATCATAAGAGGTTTGTATCGTAGAACTTCATTGGATTAAGTACCCGGTTGAACGGTCAGGTATTTGAGAAACCATCATCTTCACCGTACTGTGCTGCGTTTTGTTACGTGTTTCTACATTCTATCCCTTACAAAGGCAACTGTTCCAGGCCCATGTCAAACTATTGTTTTTGAAGCATTTTTGATTATTTTACAGAAAATATTGTTGGATTGCGTCCTCTTGACCTCCGGAAAGTCTGCAGGATACTATGGCCATTTTATCGCCCTCATTGACCGAAACAAGTTATCATATCGCAAAATGGTTCAAACAGCTGCCTCTTCGTCTAGGTAATTCCAACTACAAATGGAGATGTGACTACTAAATGCACGATCAGTTAGTCCCAAATAGCAGTTTACAGTCGATTAGTTAACCGTATTAGAACCGTAAAATAATATGAGTTCAGCATAGAAAACTTTGTGCTCTAAACCAAGTAAGGGAAATGACAGATGTATGTCGGAACATTATCATCGAGCTTCCGCAGATAGGCGTTAATCAGTTCCCTGATCATGGTAGGGATTTCTAAGGTACAATGAGATCACCCTTGGTGAATATGCGAGTACGTTCACTGTCTGCACTAGGTTTTTGTGCGGTTGCTACGCGGATGTCCATTTCCTCTTTATATACTGGGAGGCGGGAAACCAAGGCTTTAAGGAAAGTTTCATTACTTCTAAATTCCAACACCGCTAGCGAAATGCTTGATTCAGCCTAACTACCTCTTTTATGGCCGCACACTGCGTGTAAGAACTTTTTTGCCGTTCTTCCTGTGTGACATATCTGGCAACCAGAAATGATTGCCGATTAGTAACTGTATCAGCATACTATTTTAATGTTCATGTCTGACATGGCTAATAGCCGACCTCATTGGCGTTTGTTTTGTGCGTTACTTTGTCCAACCTTCTCCTGCTTACCCTCCCCTTCCAACCAAGTCCTCACTTAATAGCCATAATATAAGTTCTATTTGCGGTACAATAGCCAGCTGTTGGATTTCCGGAAAGTTGTCAATCCGTTACTGTTGTCTGAACCGGCGTGTCACAGTTGCGTGTTATATACATCCTTTTGTATTGCGGCCCAAAAGCTTAAGTGATTTCTTCCTTCTGTCAGCGTGTACAATGAGGGTGATGAAAGTCGGTGACATCATATTGGCTTGCGTGTTTAACGAGATTTCGTTCCCATTAACTCATTGGAAGAAATTTGAGTATTTGTGTGCAAGCACGTTCACTCCTATGTCTCTAATCCCCACCGAAGGAGAAAGGAGTTGGGTGTGCGGGAATGCTGATAGATGTCGTGTCGGCAGTAATTGATTTCATGTGGTGGGGTACTGATAACCGGCAAACAAATTGTTGGGTCCATAGGACGTCTCATTACACTTATAGTTCTGCTTTAGCGTTAAGAAAATTAGCGGTGTAACATTGGCAAACGCTTTCTCGGATTGTTTGAAGCCTGATGTTCTAAGGCGCCTGCGTCTGTACTTAGAATAGAATAAAAAGCGTTTACAATTGTAATGTCAGCTTTGTTACATTTCCGCTGCTTTGTTTACTTGTTTAAGCGACGATTTCAATATTTCTAAGCACACGTTTAGCCACTAATTGAGGGCGTCTACGTTGTAGCGTATAGCTGCGGAAGGTAATGCACAGAAGATGCTTGAAGAGTGAATAATCACTATTTCTAGTCACGATTTGTCAATTACTTGACTATTACAGGACGCCATAGTGAACAGGGCCTTTTTGGGTTCATGCCTAATGGGTTCCAAAGAGCGGCTAGTTTGTGAACCTCACACATTCTAGGAAACCTTATAAAATGTCTCTAAAGCAGGTTCTATGCTGCAGTAACGCCGCAGTGAGCAAACTAACAATTTTTACGTCGATGAATAATCGAAAAGCAACATAATTTGCAGAACGCACTGCACTGCGGCCAGTTCGCATGAAGATAAACCTATATTTGACTTATCGGTTTTGCTGTGATGTTAATCAAGTTGCGCTTATATTTCAAACCTCAAAGGTTGTCATACATCTTTTCTTTCAGTATCACGTCAGAGGGCCCCATATACTCCTGTGCACAAAACAGCTAACGCGCTACTGTTTAATATCATCTTAATACTGTTTAATATAATCTTACTGAATTGAAAGGCGATGTGCTTACGCGTCTTTGCCATCTACACGGTGGTAATTACTCACTATTTCTCCATCTTTCGTGTAACTTGGACTGTTAACAGTGGATACAGAAGTTAGCGTCCCGTGTGACCTTTTCATAAAGCGATCTGGACATGACTACGGGATTGGAATACCTGAGTTCAGCTAAGAACCGTAAGGTTGTAGCTGCAGACGATTGGTTTTCATAAGTTTCATTCATAATAAGATTTGGCGAAGTTGAGCCTGATATGACATGATCATTCGAGGGTTTCAAGCAAATCCCGACACTATTCCATACCAGAATGTCCTGTCCTTCTTATCACATACCCGTTTTGTTCTGACGTTTAAATAAATGTGGAAAAAATATCAGAAACATGACGTTATTACTCATGGATAGTGTAAGGCAAGTTATACAAACTACCTAGGAAGATAATAAGTTATAATGTACTTATTCTGGAATACAACTGTAATTAATTTCCCTTTGCCAACCCAGCGTACATTTGGGCAAAAATAAGAACGTACTGTATGAACAAGCTATCAATCCTGCATAGCGAAAATAGGATATCTTTGGGAGTCTCCTTGTTTTCCTATAAATAAGTGGCTCAAATAGCATATTTTAAGTGAAAGTAATTTTGACAGTTTGTATAGGCTAACCCTGGTTTGACAAATTGCTTACAGTTCCCGAAATGCTGATCTTCAAATACCGAAAAGTATCTAGGTATTGGCAATTGTCATTCACCGTCGGTAAGAATCTCGACGCCTAAACCGTCAGTGCATTCCATTAGTAGGTAAATCTTTTACCGAATCCTGATATACGCGAACCGCTTGAACTTGCATAATAATGACAAATGCTTGTGAAACTTGTTAGATGTAGTTAAAAATGCAGCCGTTTGTTTTTCAGTTGTAAAAATCCATGGAGTCTCCATCTTTACATAAAGCAGTTCATGATTCGTGGAATATCGTAATTGTGCAATAAAAGAATTTGAAGTCTGCGTCATTTCGCGACTTCAATTTTACATCCATACCTCTCATGTGATACTAAAAGTAATAAGAATAATTTCGCCATCGAACTTCGAAAAAATTGTGCTGCATTCTGCAGAAAATATGACAGAAAGTGGCACACCTTAATAATTTAGAATTCAAGGTTGCTTTCTTAACATCCAGTAAGTGGCCACTTAGTGGTAGATCAGGTTTGGCACGGCTAGGAAAGCAAACCTTAACGGTATGCAGTTTTGGTGACGTTTCTTTAAAGTGAATATATCAATTTAAATGTATCCTTTTGTGGTGTATTTATAATCAAAGTATAGTCACTGTAGGTATTTGACTAGCCATATCGGATAGCAATTTATATTAGCAAAGACAGCCGCTAATGCATAAATCGACAAGAAGTTCGAAGCACTTTGTGAAACGATACTATTTTATGCCGAATATCATTAATGCAGGAACGATTTACCGCCACTTAAGTAGTCTTCTAGTTACTTTAGGTTTTCGAACAATCCAGATGTGTCTCTATTATATGTATACTTGTTTGAATATATTGTTCAGTAGTTGACGGCTGCTAAATACGCAGTAACATTTAGTTTACAGACCGTGACACGAGCATATTTACGTACTTAGTCGCTACGGTTATTTGATTTTAGCAAGGAGTGAGTAAACCTCTCCAGAATAATTCAGAATTCGACAACACCCAACCTAAAAATAAATTCAAGGAGCACCAAAGTTTCGACGTTTTACTCACCATGCGAATGTAAAAAATGTAGTTTGCTAATTTATATCAACAAACATTTTGTAATAAAGCGTTTTCGCTATTCCTAAAATGATGTGGCTGGCTTGTAACCCCGTTAAATTTAAGCAATACTTTTCAAACTTTTAATGATGTTAAGTCTAATCATAACCAACTATTTATGCTCCACAGAAAGTTATAGTATCAAAACATGCGTATCCACGGATCCAAACATAGGGGCTGTAAGTTTGGTAACTACTTTCGTGAGCTACATGATGGCAAAATCAAAATAAAGCCGATTCTATGGCACAAGTATATAATGATAGGTAAGCGGAATATATGGTTAAGATGACAACTGATTCAGTTTGTCAGATTCGCTTGCCCATCCCTTGTAATAAAACAGGAATCATCGGCCAAATCTGCCTTAGCATATTTCAAATGTCCGGTGTATACGCTGTTTTGCTAGGAATAATTTCAGTAATAAAGACAGGACCACCCGATCAAGTGATGGATATCCGTTTCTATGCATCCGGTGAACCTCTGGCGAATACATCAAAACTATGTTTTAATATTAATAATAAGCAAGAGATAATAAGTTATGCAGTACTTGTGGTTGGTCAACACCTCCTTTAGCCAACATTCTAAGTAACCCTAATCCTCATACATGAGCATACGGCATAATGTTTACGGTGAGGTTTGCTCATCCAGCCAACTTTCCGCGCTTAGCTTGATTATTTGGGCCTGCTAGAGCTTCAACGCTTTTAGGAAGGTGAAATAAGAGTTTTTTTTACAAATTAATAAGCAAGTTACTATCAGCACTGTCTGGGTATTATCCTGGAGCAACTTATAAAATCTAGCAACGAAACCTTATTCATCTTTGGTAAGAAGGCAGCCCTTTATAAGTACTTGCTTGTTGTTACTCGCAAAACTAACTTGGTTGATGCAGAATAAACGGACGAAGAATTTGCGGTACATGTTATGTACACTTTAAAAAAAGGCAAGGCAACTGTGTACTTCTATACTGCCAGAGATTTCTGTTGTGCGAAGGGGGGGACAACCTGGAAACGCACGAATGTTGTCTGTGAATGAGTTACAACAATATTTGCCTTGTGGGAAGTTGTTATCGCGTCTCCGTATCAACTCTTTAGCAATGAAATCAGGTCTCACACTGGAGAAGGTCCTGCGACGACTTTACAGCCAATTCTTATATCAGGTTAATGCAATATCTACGATCCGTAAGTTACAGCAAACAGCTGCGAGTAGCTCATGATCAACCTCCAGATATCTAAATGCATTACGCTGATCAGTCATGTCAGAGTCCCTACTCGAATCAAGGCGGAACATGGACAATATTTGTTTGACTTAGTGCCTACTAGCAAATATCTCATAGCGTTGTCTAGGGCTGAGTTGTCCCGTCACCATAATAGACGACTATATGAGTTATCATATAATTCACAAGGATATAATGATTCTTTTCTTACAGTCACACAGTACGTGATATTAACGGAGTTTGTTGGAGTATCTACTTGAGAGTTTTCGAATGAATCTTCGATTGGCGGTGTCCGGAGGGCGTATATTTGTATTTTAAAGTATCCAGTCACATCTGCATAAATAATCAATTCTCTTCGTGCTGCAGCAGCTCCATGATTCGACTGCAACGTAACCCGAAACCATATGACGAAAATACAGGCAGCATCGCATTCGTGCAGAGCAAATCCTAGTACTCTTAACTGTTGCCAACTATGTAGTGCAACCTAATCGTTGTGTCACACTTGTCCATGCGAATAAATTGGCATGCAGAGCCTAGCGGATACATGTGCACAAACAAAAACCTTGTACAAAATTTCAGACCGCCTCGGAAAGGTCAAGTGTGGTGTTTCACAACGCATCCGAGCAAACGGAAGTATTTAAACCGCAGCTGAAGCAGCCAACGCTCTTCACCAGTAATATTTGCTAATCTTATGACGTTAATCCAGTATGTATCTCACACCTATCCCATTTTCGGATAACAGAGTTGACCGTCACTTTTGGTGCGATGCAAACAAAACTATAAGGCTAGCTGAGATATTAACCCGATATTTTCAAAATTGCGTGGAAGCACAGCAGGTTCTAACGCGTAGAAGCAGGGCATCATTCCTCCGAGTCTTAAGAGTTGGCAGCCTTTCGTAATCTCCAAACTATCGTCCACTGGTTCTCCTGTCAGTACTTCAAAGGTGATGGGATCGATCTTTACCAATGAACTATCTGGAAAGTTCTAACTCCACTCCACTTGAGCGATACCACTTAGTTAAAATATTCTATGTACTAGCAATCTGGTTGTGCATACATTTCGGAACGAAACGGAAGATAGGCAAAGCAGAACCGAAGTTAATTTTCTGGGTAAATGTAATGCATCCGACAGCTTAGATCCTTGCATCCATATTCATAGGTTACTAGCCAACGGAATTAGAAGATTTGCTCAAGAATGAATCAAGTATTTGGTTCTGGGGCGGCAACTGCTGTTGAAGGTTTGAGGCTAAAAGTATGATCCGATTAAGAAGGACTGCTGTGTTCCGTCGAGATCAGTGCTGGTGCTATGCTTAATCTTGGTCTTCAGTAACGACTTCGCTTTTTAAATTGAATCGAATTCCTTGATTTTTTGATGACATAAATTTCTGGATGGCGATTTGTAGTCAATATATCACGGAGACCTGCAACAAGATATGAACCGCACTACAGAATATTAAAATAATAACTTACTTCCGTTCTGCGTGGACAAGTGCAAATCAGTATAAGTAGGCCAAATTCCAATCACAAATATATGTTAGGAAATCAAGTCACATGAGTGCCTCTATAAAGATGAGATACAAGATTATCTCCGCTTTTGGGAGCATAAGGGGGCATTCAGGTATTTTGACCCTTCCGCATTTTCCTTAAGTAATATGCGAGTATTAAGACCCTATTTAAAGCAAGCGATTCAGGCCTGGAAACTCAGGTTAACACGCTACCTGACTGTACTGGAGAATCTACCGTGAAGGCAAATGAAATTATAAGGCACGTGTTCCAGCTGACATGTTCACTACGACTGAATACCACGGGGGGGTACAGCGGATATTGCCACTTTCTACTGGGTGACCCTATCGTTACTTAGCAGAATTTAAAACTCCTAGTCTAGCGTGCCATTTCCTTTATCAACATAGCATACCAAACTAAGAGCGCCGCCAGCTTAAACTGACCATTCAGTACAGTCTGCTGTTATGTCGCTAGAATGATTTTTCATCGGAACTTTTCAGCAGCCAAGGGGTCTTCCGGCTTACGTCAATTTGTGTCCGCGTTACCAACATTTCAGCAAACGAAGTGACGGGGTACTTCACTATCTGCATTACGTGTTATTGTTTCTGCTCAATGATTTAAGTGGCAGATAAATAAAATTAGCTTGCACACCAGCCTCCGCGAAAGTTGGTTAGATGGGTATACGCAGGAGTAAAAGTGCATATTACAATTAGATCACAGATGCCAGTTTCATCATGTTCCATTATCTACAGTGTAGCTACTGAGTAGTTGTGTCAATTTTAATATTGGTGACATATAGCTGCCTGAGTACGACGCACAGCCACAGCTCAAGTATTGATACTGGCGGTATGAAATTGACAGATTCAGAAATGATATATCCCAACAGAGAGTAATTTGTGATATCTACATCATGGAGTTGCATTGCAGTTCGGTTTTGCCATTGAATGGCAGTAAATGGCAACAATAACGTATTGAGTTTTGATTGAACGGGCAACTCTTTAGGAGATTTAACTGTATATGAACATTTGAGCGGTGAGCCTATGGCGCTTGTGCACAATATCGATGTTCAATAACCTTTATGGTATACCAAAAAACCTGGCTGGTTTACATATTATAGCATTAATGTTCTTCGTATCGGCAGGTACGGAACAGAAATCGTCGATATAGATGCATTCCTAAAATGAACTTGCGCATTTTGCCAAATCTCATTGCAGCATGATCGAAAGGTTCTACAAGAGTAAACGCGAGCCATTGCACTGCTTAAATATTATAAGTAAGTTACCTACAAAATGTATTCGCCGAGATTCTTTGACTAAATGCCATGGTATAGTGTGGGGAACTATTTGCATAGATTCACGTTGAACTACAACAAGTCTACTGTCAGCTGATTTCTAATATCTAACAAGCACTGGATAATTTGACGGTCAGCCGTTTTATATAGTTTCGTCAGCCTATCTTGATGGCAATCTCAAAAGCCAGGTGTTAGAAAAAATGAATTACTGGAGCTCAGTAACCACGACGTAATCCTTACACTGGTTCTTACGTTACTACACCTTCGACTTGTATGTGGTCATTACAAATCATACGATCCTCAACCACCCATTTCCATCCAGAGGGGAAGCTAAAAATCCGACTCAGGTGTGGAGCATCTCCAGTGTTTTATTAGGGTTTAACAAGAGTCAATGGACTGGTTTAGAAAACTTTAGGTCGACCAATTCGACGCTACCAGATGCAACTATTTGAAGTAAGTATTCTTAGCTTGATTTCATGACTTCGTTTTTAAGCAATTTTCAATCAATCTATTGACTGATAGAGCAGCTACAGAGAAAATGTTGAGTCGGTCCAGGTAACCAAGGAATGCCCCGGCTTTTTACGTGTAGCAATGCAGTAAGTCCAAATAATAGATGTACTTGAAGCATATGATATTGAGAACATTTTGACTCAAAGCGTCAAATTGTCATAAACTTTTCCCATATTAAACGCAAAATTCAATAGAATTGGCCGAGGCTTTACCAAGAATCATAACTGAAAAGAATTTCCTTTAAAACAACGAATCGCAATGGTAGGATAAATGGTTAAATTTTCATAATTATTTCCTTGAAATTTTGGTGTTTGTCTCGCTCAGACTAGATTTACTGGGCTAAGCATCTGGCAATTAAATCACTTTACTAATTCTTTGTGATGACAGTTTTCGAAAATTCGTTTAAAGCATAGCTTTTGTTTGCGAAATAACGTGGTAATTACTTCGCATTGATTACTTTAACAAAATTCACTGATTAAAAGTAATGTAAACAAAAAGCTACCTTTCATATTCGGATAAGCAGTAAATACAGTCGTAACAAAAATGAGGTATAAACAAAGAACACACTTTATTGCACGTAACAATAGCTAATCGAGTTCTCAAATATGCGCAAGTAAAAAAGATGTCTCTAATTCTAGACGAGCTACAGTTGGTAAATTCCTAACCTTCACAACGGTGTGTCAGTTCATTTAAACATCATGGGTAAATTCTACAGGTTGAACTCCATGTATTCACTTCCATTATTTGCGTCCTAACAAAAACGAATAAAAATAACACAGAAAGAAGACGAACATTAGTGAATGCATGCATTTCGTATCACCACGTCAGCAACATTAAGAAAACATGGAATAATAAATCTACTCAAGCGGTCTCATCAGACTAATCAATAGAATAATTAAAGTGTGTCATCTGACCAGTCAAGTTCATCTGTATGAACGGCCAACATAGCCCTAAGACCATAGCAGCCGAAGCGCTAAAACCGTTTGTTTTTGCAGAAATAGGGCCGGTTTCATTTGTTTTATCTCCACGGCCTCGGTGAACCACAAGAACCTCGAATTAGGATAACGCAGTAGAAATCGGAACGACGGTACAGAGTTACGCCGATAATGGGAGTCCCAAATCTGCCTGCATATTGATGACGCTGGTGGCTTACGAGAGTTCGGAGCACTAGATGCGGGTTGTTTGACTTTATGTTGAATCAAGTTGGGAAGTTTTCCTTCATGCTAGAATTCAACACCCTCTCGGTTCTGCCAACGTAACCGACTCCACAGTCACATACACATTGGTAAGCGCAATGGGATTTGGCGCCGATGGATCCCTCTTCTTTGACTGAAGTTATCAACAGCTTCTGGGTTCTGCTATTTATGACTACGTCAATAGCGTAGTATGTTCTCAGGATGGCAGGGAATAAACACTTGGCTTTCCTCATTGTGGTGGCGTTGTTGTTGAGTGTTAGCTCAATGTAAGGCTTTTTCTTAGGTGATGTCAACACCATTTCTTTCGGCTATCCGGCCTGATGTTGCTTCTCGATGAAACGTTTAGGGTAACCGCCTTCCATGTGTTCTGGTAATAGTCTCGTGAGCCCACTTAAGCCACCAGCGTCATCAATAAGCAGGCAGATTTGGGAACATTGGAACATTGGAACATTGGAATGTAGAGAGCAGAAGGAAAAATCCTTTGTCAGCTCCATCGCCTCCCGTTCGTCACAGGGATCAAGGTGGACATTGCAAGTCGGTTCCAATGGAACCGCTGCATTGACACAAGAAGCAACAAGATCCGAGTTTACTCAACAGGTAAGAATCCAATTGATGTTTGAAACATTCCTCCGACTGCGCATCAACGACACACACAGGTAGATTATTCCATTCGTTCACTACTCTGGTAGACAGAGTGACATCACAACGGACCCGAAGTCTCCTTTGTTTAAACAATTTCCAATGGTGACCCCGAGTCGAACTGAAAGAATTGAGTGGAAAGAAATTCTGCAATTCAACTCCAAGTTCCCCTCTAACGATACGCCGTGTGAAAATCAAATCCCCGCGATCTCGACGGTAGGCTAGGGAGAACAAGTTCAGGCACTGGAGACGATGCGAGTAAGGCAGGTTTCGTAATTCCAGAACGGATTTAGATCCTCTCCGCTGAACTTTTTCAATCAAGTTGCATTCAAATTTGGAAAGAGGATAAACAGCGGGCAGTCCATACTCAAGAATCGGACGTACATGAGAAGTGAACAGGAGCCTGAAGATCTCCGGAGTCAAGCGAGAGAAGGATCGTCGTATGGCGAAAAACAACCTGTTGGCAGAAGCGACTTTCCTCAAGGTATCTTCGGTCGATTTTAGGTCTGGGGTCACAATGACGCCGAGGTCCCTCTCACGATTAGAGTTCGGCAGCAAAAACCCACCGATATGATAAATTCCAAATGGTTCGGAGGCACCGATCGGAAGAACGGAACATTTATCGTGATTTATGGGTAATTGACACCTGACCGACCACTCATGCAGCGAATCGAGCCTTGTTTGTAGTAAATCAGCTTCATCCAGACAGGAGACTTCCATCCATATCTTTAAATCATCTGCGTAAATCAAACAATCTGCCCGTAGTACAGATGCCAGATCATTAATAAAGACTTTAAAAAGTTCAGGGCCAAGAACAGAGCCTTGCGGAACACCGCTGGTCATATTTACAGGGAAGGAAAAGGCCTCATTTACTTGCACACGGAAAGCGCGGTCATTCAGGAAATCAGTGAGCCAAGAGAGGATTTTTCCTGAAACACCAATACTGCGAAGTTTGCTAAGCAAAATTTCGTGTGGAACCTTGTCAAAAGCTTTACTAAAATCCACAAATACGACATCTAGCCGCTTACCAGCATCCATGGATTTAGCCCACTTTTCTCGAGCTACCAGAAGATTGGTGACACATGAACGCGAAGGACAAAACCCATGCTGCGCAGCTGAAATGATCTTGAGGTTCTGGAAGTGCAGGTTGAGAGCTCGCTTAAGAATCCTCTCCATAACCTTACAGACGACAGATGTTAGACAAATGGGCCGATAATTCGTAGGATCTTGCCGATTACCTCCTTTGTATATGGGCTTGACTATACCCGCTTTCCAGGCAAGCGGAAGACGCCCGGCCTCAAGTGAGCACCGAAATACGTGGCAGATAGGAACAGCGATATATTCGGCCACAATCTTGAGGAAAAGAGGATGCAGTCCATCAGGTCCCGGGGAAGAGTTGGGATCCAACTCGCACAAAAGTTTGTATACCACAGTAACATTTATGTCCATATCGCTGAGAGCGGAGAGCAAGGATGAATAACAATCAACTGACGGCACCCCCGTTGTATAGACCGATGAATAATGGCGAGCTAAAAGATTAGCTTTATCAGCATCGTCGTGGAGCACGGTATTAAGATCGTGGGAATGCAAAGACGGTATTCCACTTCCGGCTCTGGTGCTCCTTTTCAAGTAGGAGAAAAGCAGCTTCGGTATAGACTTGGAATGTTCAGCCAGATGACCTTCGTATTGCTGCCGTTTCGTACGTTTTTTCGAGGTACATACGTTCCGGACCAATTTATAATTGCTATAATCGGTTTCCAATCTCGAAAGCCTATAGCGATTCCAAAGTTTGTGTCTTTGGTTCATGAGCGATCGTAGTTCTCGGTCAATCCAGGGGGACCTCTAGTAAATGGTTTTCGTTTGGATATGGGGACAACATCATCAATAATGGACAACATTTTCGAGTAAACAAGGCTCCAAGCATTATCGACGTCCAAGTGCTGAGGGAGACTCCAATCCTGCTCGCTAGCGGCCTTCTTCAAGCGGTTTGGATCAGCACGCCAGAAATTCCGCCGATAGACACAGTGGTTGTGAATGCTCAACCGTGTGGTCCATTGAAAGGAAAGTAGGCAGTGGTCACTCCTCCCGATTGGTGGTAAGACATTCAAATCAGAAACATCCGATGGCGCAGGCGAAAGCACAAGATCGAGTATGTGCGGCGTCTGACCAGGGATAATGCGAGTAGGTGCCGCGACATGTTGAATTAAATTGCTTTCAAGAACAGCTTCCAGAAACGTAGAATCGAAGGAGGCAGGTGCAGCATCACAGTGAAGAAGATCCCAATCAACATTAGGGGCATTAAAGTCCCCCACTAATAAACAATCCTTGTTTCCACCATGCTTCTTTAGAGAGGCCAGTAAACGATCGCCAGAACTCAGGGGAGCTCTGTAGAAGACACCGAGAAGGAGAGATCTACATCCATCGTGAATACGACACCAAAGCACTTCGGAGCAGTCATCACTTCCCAAGACAACATCAACTACATGGACCTTCAGGTTTTCCTTCCAGTAGAGTATGACGCCGCCCCCGATCTCAAACCGATGCGATCAGCTCGGGAGAGACTGTAACCAGGAATATGTACTTCGGGATCTGGGATTTCTGGGGACAACCATGTCTCCGTAAACGCCATAAGGTCCGGGAGAAGTACTGACGCAAGATGCACAACTTCATCTAGTTTATTACGCAGACTGCGCACGTTCGCAAAAAGTACGTGCAATCCAGTTGTTGATCTTAATGTCCGGGAAGGACAAGAACTGGCTTCCAGCGCGTTCTCTGCACTTTCCGAACCACGCGAAAATCCTCAATACGCAAATCGGTTTCACCGTTCGCACGGCGAGTTCTCAATTCATCGACTGCGATCTTCATTTTAACGCGGTCTTCCGGGGATAGATCCCGTAACACGTGAAAGGGCTCCCCTTTGAGGCGCGAAGTTCGTCGAAGGATCCGACGGCATTCATCTTCAGTTTGGCATACAACCTTAAGGGGACGCACCTTGGAAGAATCTTCGTGTTTTCTGCCAAGTCGAAAAGCAGAGACGATATTAATCCCCGGTTCCCCCTCATCGAACAGTAGGGAGATCATACGTTTTAGAAACAATTGGTCATCCAAAATTCTCTCTGCTGCTGTTGTCTTATCCGACTCCGGGGAGTTCATTATGATGAGACAACGTTCCCGGTTAGGGACTTTGGCGATCTCGGGGATCCGTGGCTTGGAAGGCGGCTTGTCCTGGAGCAGTTTCTCCAAATGGTCGATCCTATGAAGAACCGATTTTAGCCCACGCTTTGGAGGTGACGCTTTGTCTTCCACAGCCTTGGCTATAGGCTTACATTTATGCACCACGGGAATCCGACTTGCGGGAGCAGCCACCGTGTTCTCCTTGACGACGGTCGCAAACGTCTTGGGCAGGGGCTTACTAGGCTGGTCACTAGAAATGTGTGGCTCTGAGGGCGGGGCAGAAATTTGTTTAAGAACTGGCGTGACAAAATCAGGACACAAAGAAGGGAAAGAAGAAGGCGAATTTTGGGAAACAGTCGGTTGGGGATCGGAGTGAGCACTAGCAGAGCGGGGAGTAAAAGCAGGTAAACCAGAATGAGCCCGCTGGGTGTTGACTAATGTAAGACAAGAGTCACAAAAGATGCCAACAGAGGATGCTGTATACATCAGAAGACACTCATAAAAATTTGGTGAGATACCACAACAAGTGATATGCAACCAGCCGTCGCAGAAAGAACATTGAACGGCCTTTGAGCGGGTAGTGACACCTTTACCACAATCCAGACACTTGGACACCATGATGATGATAGGTAGACCAGCAGAAGATTCCGAGTATATTGCGCACCTCCAAGCCCGTCTGAATCACAAGAAAACGGACAAAATCAACTTTTGTCGGAACGAAAACACACGGCGTTCGCTAGCGGTGACCTTGAGAACCAGGAGTCTCGTCATCGAGGTAACACTGTACCGTCGTTCCGGATTATACTGCGTTATCCTAATTCGAGATTCTTGTGATTCACCGAGGCCGTTGAGATAAACCGAATAAAACCGGTCTTATTTGTGCAAAAACAAAAGTTTTAACTCTTCGTCTGCCATGGTCTTAGGGCTAAATTGGCCGTTCACCCTGATAAACTTGACTGGTCAGGTGACACACTTTAATTATTCTATTGATTAGTCTGGTGAGATCGTTTGATTAGGTTTATTATTTCATGTTTTCTTAATGGTGCTTGCTTGACAACACGAAATGCAAGAATCTACCATTATTCGTATCCTTTCTATGTTATTCAAATTATAAAAGTAAAATGAATTTGTTTAACCTTCCTTATTTGGTGATCGCTGGTTTATTTCCTTTTGTAAGTTTACTTTTAGAGTGAGCTATGAATTAGTTGCTCTTTGATTGTTTCACCTGAGCAATATTTCTGCACACCTTGGTTTAGACTATCTAACGTTCGTCCCTGGACACCCATTTCGCGGGGATTTTACTTCGACGTACGATTACGATCATGGTGTATGTGCATTATTCCCATACCTCCCGTTTTCGTTCCCTTCTGATCCTACGTATAGTAATTGTATGCCACATCCATATACAAAGATTAAAATTCAACGCAAACATTTAATCTCACTTCGTACACATAGATGTTTCTTATTTAGTCAGCTACCTTTTGAAGCATTTAATGATTTTACAGTAGGTCACAGTTTATTTTCAAAAGAATTTAAATAGTTGTCGCGGTGGCAACATTGTGGCTTCCTGAACATTTTCATCAGAATATAATTTGCTTTAATTAATCAGCAAGTCACGGTTTGTTAGCAAAACATTCAAAACTAGTTGACAAATAAATTACTTCTATTCATTGTCTATCATTTACGTAATAATGTTCGAAAGATACGTGGTCATTTTAGCCTCTACTTTATGTTTTACGACGCCCAAATTATTGTGGATTAAGCACATTTATTTTACGCAACTGACACACAGGTTCCTGTGGCTACTTATATATAAATCACTCTTTTTTCAAATGTGGATTACATGGGGACATCGAACGCTTTTTCAATGATATACAAATAACAAAGTCAGCGCAATAATAATAATGAAGAACGTCTGGTTTATAATGTTCAGTTAACTAATCGCAGTCAATAAGTACATGCGAACACTTGTAATCATCAAGTCTGCCTAGCCGCATGGACCAAGGTAGACGCGATCATGCACAAATAAGCTTTATGAATGACAGATATTTCGGCAGATTGACTCGTGACTGCAACAAAGCAGCAACGAATCCATGGTGTATAAATTATTCAACTGTGTGAAGGAATCACATAAACTTACGTAATTCTCTTATGAGCGAAAATATTTAGAGAATTTCGAGCAATTTAGAATGCTTCTTGGCTTGCTTAATGAACACCAGAATTCCAGTATTCACTTGGTCATATTCCATACGATTTAAAACTGGACTCAAGCATTCCGCCAAATCGAAATGCAGATTCGAAAGTTATCCAACCGAATTGCTTTATAATAAAATCTAAAACATGTTCGTGCAATCACATCATGGCCTGACATGATTTGGGTAGGACCATTTTCGCTGGCATGATTCTACTAATTTTAAAGCACTAAAGCGTTTACTTTTTCCCTACTGATACGAACACTTTTTAACCATTACCTACTTCGTGTTATGAGAAGGTTGCATAAAAGGCATTGCATGCTCGAAAATATGTTTTAAAAAAACTCACTAAAATTACGAACAAATTCTTAGACATTGTGGAAATTACTTCCAAATCTGCTGTGTTAACATCTTCAGTTGGTGTCATTATATCATAAATCAACGTCTAGCTCATCAATGCAGATTAAACGGATGAAATGTATACACAAGGTATATTAATTTAGAAACAGTACATTCTGTCCAAAAAATGAAGCAAATACGTAAAAACAAAGATCATTTACCTAAGGACTCAATAAGTTATATATATCTAATGCAGGTATATTATGTCACGAAAAGAATAACATTGCTTATATCTTGGCGGCACCCTACGAACGCGAATAATTCATTGTCATGAGATTGTATAGCAAACGAACCATTTTAGAATATACTGCTGCCAACGAAATGGTAGTGGATTTAAGCAAAACCTAAAATGCCTGGATTATTTCATAATTCAAAGCCGGAACTACGCTGCCGTGCTAATTTACACTGGCTTATGGTAACAATTTTAGACGGACTTAGATAATATCCACCACAACTTTTACAATCCCAAAATAAGCCCTCAAAATAAGCCCAGCCGTGAACGAAACCCTTAAGCTCAAAACAATTGAATTGCGTTCAGTCACACAGCCGAGTAATCGATCATATCGGAAATAATTCAATTAATAGGGTCTATAGTTTGATTAATCTGCGGTTCACATTTGTGAGGCAAACATGGGAGAATCAAATGCCAACCTATGTGAAGGTGTGAGTGTTAATCTACGCGCTACTTCATGCGGTGTAAATGTCAGTAAATAGGGCGCAAATGTTGGAACTGATCAAAAAGGAGGTTTCATGCACGAAATAGTATTACATCAGCTATGAGGATAGAAACTAGCGCAAAACAAGAAGGAAGGCAGTTGATGGTATGCTTGAGGATTCAAACAGCCATAAAATTTACTATGCAGTAAGTTTCAATTCAGGAAATTTAACTTTTCATAGGTAACCATGCTTAGTGTTAAATGTTACAGTATTAAAATAAGCAAAATAACGCGTTGTTCATTCAATTTCACGCAGGAATAAATTCATTCTCTCAATGAGGGGTTACTTGCACGCACTAACAGTGACACTCTCATTGTTCATGCGACATCAACCAGTGCGACTCCCTGGACATAAACACATGAATAGATGTATGCGTCTATCGAGGATAGATATGCTCCCGATTAGGTTGACACATTTGGGTTAACGGAAGTCAGAGAGGGATGAGAGTTTCAGTGCTCGAGGTTGCCAGTGCGCCTGACTGCAGCTGGTCAAACAAGGATGAATTGTTTGAACCACCTCCTTCAGGACCCCTTTAACAGATCTGCTTTTGGAAAGTTGCCATTGATTAATATTTTGGCCCGACCGGTAGCCGGTGTCAGTGCGCCAAATTTCCAGCACTTGTCCGAGCAGTTCGAAAAGTATCGAGCGCACAATATGTGATCTATACAAGGTGCACAGTATCAGTAGCAAATTTAGGCTCCAGGTTAGTACTCCTTCCAGTCGAAAATGTATACCAAATTTAGACAATAATATTATAAAAATAATAAGAATCGGTATACTTCTCATCAAGTGAAAACCTGTGAAAATAATTCGAACATAAACGTACAGGGAATGTCATGTTCTTGCAAGAGCAATATCAAGTTATCTTATATTTGTCTGCATTCCAAGCAAAATATTTGCCCCATATTTTGGACTTATGTCACGGTATGACGCAAATTTTCAGTTTGAGTAAGTTTTAGCCCCTGATGACTAATTACATTGCGCGAATTGGTGCTATTACGCTTATTAGACATTATCTGGGCTTGCATTAAACGGATGTTCAAACTATCATCCCCACGAACAAACGACAAACTGCTGTCCAGGTAGAGGCAACTATAGTCTCACACGACCTGATGGTGAATCTCAATTGATCTTACAGCTAAGCCTATAGTCAGACGTAAGTAAGACGGCAAATTTGTCTTGCCTCTAAGTATACTCAGTGTGACGTCTTTGTTACCTAAGTCCCGTGAGTAATTGTGCTTTAATTTTTAGGTGAATCGAATGCAATGAGCATTGCTGTGCATCAGATGGTGCAGCAGTCTCCAGATTTATTTTAGTCTTTGCAACCAAAACGGATCGAGATAAACTTGCCGGTGTCGCACCAGAGCGTTTAGGATAGAGCTTGTTTAACATAAATTAAGGCGTCACTGTGACAAAAATTCCAGCACGATGACGAATTTTTCGTAACAATTCATATAACGGAGGTAATATAGTAGATTATTTTGCAAAAATTCGACGAACAATGTTCATAACCTTTAATAGGGCGCTGGACTTTCTATAATAGGCATAACTTGTCATTTTAAACATGCAACCCACGCTTATCCAGCCGTAGCCGAGGAATAAAACGGGAAAAGACGAGAATTTATATTAGGGCTTCTTTACTTTAAATCCGCATCATTCCAGTCGCTTGAGTAGTACAGCGGGTGTCTGAAGGTGTTCTGTATCACAGTGTCCCGAGAAAAGGATATCGTCCGGAGAAGCAAAAGAGAAAGGTCTATCCTTCACCAGGTTCTCGATAATCCTCTTGAAGATTCTGAGGGAAAAAGTATTACAAAAAGCAAAGGAATATATTGGAAAAGTCCAATATGAGTGGAAATAGTAGGAAGCTTTCTGGAAGGCTCATCGAGTTCACTCATCGGTTATGCATAGCTGAGAAACAAGTTGATATATATTTGACCCCTGCACACGTTACGTTCAAATATTTAATGTGTGGTAAAGGATAACTAGCTAACATTAACGACTGGTTAACAGTCATTTTACATTCACCCAAAATACGAACGCAGCCGTCTGGCTTGGTTAGAGGTACGATTGCTGAACCCTAATCAGAAAATCGTACAGGGGTAATAATACCTTTGTTTTTAAACTAGTTAATTCTTCTTCAACTTTAGGCCTCATGGCGTACGGTATTTAGTGCGTCTTGATGAATTTGAGCCTAATGTTTCCGTTTAACATTATCGATGTCTGAAAATCATTCAATTTACTTAATCCCTGGGCAAAAGCCACTGAATAATCCTTTAGTATTTCTTTATATCCTGAAACCTCAGCAACTGTTTTTACTGCCTACAGTGTATCCAGAAATGTGCGCATCTAGTCCTTCCAAGCAGATTTGGATCATCTCCGGAGACCACATATACCATGGGAGTTTAAATCCTGTCACCGTACATTTACCAAGGACACCTACCTGTTCATCAATGTACGTGCGGAGAACAAATTGCAAAATGACAATGGAGGTAGCTTTTTCACAGCATTTTCCTTAATTATAGTCACTGATACTCCCGTACTGATTTCCATAAACACGTTATCTCTCTCAATATAAAGATCCAGCGTGCACCGTGTGGACCGCATTTTGGGAACCTTAATAGACCATATGAACTGCAATCCGACCTAGCTTCCTTCTGATCCGTCCACTGTTTTAATAAGCTTCGTTCCTTGATACTTTTCTTCCATACGACGTTTGAATGATCTGCACACTCGCTCCGTGACCGTACTTCCTGCAACTTCTGCATACCCTTTTGATATAAACAGGCTGAAAGACAAATATGGGGCTCTCCACAGTGATAGCATACGAACGGGCTGACGTTATTTGGTGAATTCTTAAAATCCGGACTACTAATATCAATCGCAAATACTCCGACGGGTCTTTTAGAGCAAAGGTTGTTAGTTGCTAGGTGTAAGGCTTTCACTCTGCCCGGCAAACAGTCAGGCTGTCTCACGCGTTAGCAAAGTTATTTTGTGAAACGATATTCTCCCGAGTATTCTGTTCGGAATTCGCAGAAATAAGGCACTGCTGAAACATGATCTCTCCAAATCTAAATATATATTTGTCATAGTATTCGGAGTTTGGTACCGCTGAATTATATAAGGAATGAATTCGTTTACACTTTCCACTGGTATCTAGGAGGGTTTGTAAAAAAACTATATGGTTGTAAACGCACTTTGGTGAAATTCCCAAGGAGCACTTAATGTATCATGCGCAACGTTCATGGTAGGGCAATCTTCGTCAATACCAAGGGAGTACAAATATCAACCTTCATCCTTAAGTAATTGTCGAAAACCTTTTACTTTGGGCAATGTCGAAAGGGACACTGCTGCATTCAACATGGGAAGCAAAATCTGGATAATCAAGAAACCTATTCTGCCATCGATTCGAATTGTCCAAAGACGTTTTACCGGTAGAACAGGAGCTTCAGACTTCTGAAACTTTCGGCGCAGACATGTTTGCTTACCTTTTTGCCAGTTTTCGATTATAAATGTTAGCCATAATAAGACGGCATCCAAAGGACAGCATGTAAGAACTGTAGTACACCCAAAGAATAACGCAAATTGGGTTACATTATACAGTGCATTTGAGAAGAGTCTTTCGTTTTTGCTCAGTCGCCGCGCTGGTCAGGGGTAGATTGGAACGCACTAATTTGCCGACCCACCAATGGCATGTACGTCTACTGTATTTACTCACCCACACATGTCTGGGGGTGTGAATACGACGTGAGGACGCATTGCGGTGCATGTGTCCTTGAAATATGTTAATGACCCTCGTCGATTTCGACAAAGGCCAGCTCAGATTGGGTCGATGCCGACGTTTTTGGCTGGTGGTTTGCAACATCTCGACAGCAGTGCATAATGCACTGGCTACCGTGTTCAAATGTTGATGGCGCTTCGACAGTTGCTTAATGTTATCCCAGCAAATGAGAAAAGGGTTAGTGACAACGCTGTTGTAGACTGAATGTTACCTTCACATAAACCACCTTAGCAAAATAAGAATTCGTAACAATTAGGCGGTGAAAATATGAGATGCTACTTCTGCATAAATGAGTCCGGAACAATGTCTACCAGCTACTGGAGGCTCATCGGATCTATTTGCAAGTGCGCGGCCGCCTAAGGAGTTAATTCCAGCAGAATACAGAAATAAAAAGAAAGCTGAGTGCAGTGCCTTTTGAACAGATTTTATCAAATCTCATTTTATTCCATCAGCTTGGAGAATTCCATCAAAATCAGTTTCGCAATGAGCACGAGAAGGAATTTTACAGTATTGGTATGGTAAAAGAATCCTAAAGTAGATAAAGAAGCGTTTAGGTCAAATCCAATCACCCATTTTAGAAAGAAAGGTGATGGAAGAATCCAGCGCGTACGATGCATTTATTTGATGAAGCCAGTCTGTTTACGGCTGAATATTCAAGCGTTGTTGGTGTATTAAGCATTTTATTGACTTGACTTGAGTTCCCCGCCTTGGCAGACTTGAATGTTTAAATATTCCTTATCGCCCAGATACGTATCCGGCCAATTTGGAAAACCTTAATATGCCATGGTACTAGAATTTTTGGTATTTTAAGTAACCATGGAAACTGTGTAAATAGATCACTGAGGATTCACGTTCAACCGTTTGTTCCACGGTCATGACACATTCAGTAGTTGCGAATGACTTAACACGCGTAAAAGTATTGCCCATTAGTTAATTTCTGGTGGCCGGTGGGACTCTCTGGTACTCTTTTAACTTCCGATATAATTCCACGGGATGTACAGCTGAGCGGCTAATCGTACTCCCACAACGACCGAACAACAACAGATCATGGTGACGTGCTGGTATAGATTTGTTTTCCTATTTCGTTAGACTGCTGCTACCAAAAGAAATGCGGATGTTCTACGTGTGCACTAAAGCTCGATCCACCTGAGTGTTGGCGAAATGTGGGTGGGTGAGATTTACTGTTTTATGTGAAGCTGCCGTTTGCACTAGTTGCAAAATACCCAAGACAAAATGAACCGTAATCGCTTTCAGCTCATACGTCCTTTTGACACGTCAAAGAAATAGAACAAGGGTTCAATTTCCCTACAGGCCTAGTGATCTGGAAGCAGAGATTTGCGGAGCTGATATCTGAGACTTGGGCAGCAAAACACGTATGCTGGTGGATTCGTACCAAACCGCAATCAGATCCTTCATGTATGAATTTGAAGTTGACGAGCTGCTAACAACTTGTCGTGGAGTGTGAGGCATGAATCCAGTAATACCAAGTGAACATCCAGTGGCCCTAGCTTGGCGAAAGCTGCTGCTGTCACACTCGCTTCCATAGCAGTCATCCTAGGAATACTGTAAACTGGCTTCCATGAACTTACCTGAGCTACAAATCAAGTGGACTGGTCACTACAGCAAGATTCATCTATCGAAGCAATATAGGCAATCCTAAAGGAGTATGGAAAACGATTGTGCGCAAGATCCGTAACCCTCAATTATCAGATGGTTGCACTAATGAAACTAAAATGGTTCGACAAGTATATTTTATTTCATTAGACATTGACGTGTACTAAGGAATAAATACAGTCCGATGGGTTCTGCCGCCGATTACGTGGTGTCATAATCATGGCTGATTTCACGCAACAGCACCAGTGTTCAAAAATCCCAGCCACAACGAAGACGACCCACAAGAGGATCATTCATTAAGTGACGCTGCACTTGAGGAGTACAGATGACGGAGCAATGTTAAAGGGTTCAGCCGGGCAGTCCCTGACTTCCAGGAGGGACCATGCGTCGGCACTTGTGGTGCATTTCAATTCCTTATTCACAAATATTTAGGAGGCGGTACAGAGTTTGATTTGTGTAGGCCCTGCCCCTTTTGACAGAAGAATTTCGGCATAGTAGATGCTCGCAAGATATTCATTGGTAATTGGCGGTGCTTCACATGCTATACCTAACGATTCGCATTTACTTGTCTGCTTCAAATCTGTGCGAATCATGTTCCACATTGAGATTGCGGGTCGCATTGTGGGTTTGGTAGCATCCACCATTCAAATATGCTTCACTACTTGTCGGTTTGACGCATGTCCTCGCAAACCATTGCTGGTCAGGTTTTAGACTAAGATGAGAACATTGCAGAATGCTGAACTGGAAAAACCAGGTTAACTTGACAACAAAAGTAATTCGATGGCTTATCAGTTCGTCTTCATTTCGGAAGGAAGAAGTGATCGTTGGAGACAATGAGATGAACGCTTATCGAACCATTAGCAATTTGTAGGTCTGTCGAAAAATGCAAGACTTGATAAGGCGCAACCTTAACAGTTTATTTGTAACCAGTCATACGGATTAAAATATTCACCATACTTAATTGATTGTCACTTTCTATCTTTGTCTGCTATTCTATGTTGCTCTCATAAGTTGATCTCGCAGTCCACTGTTACGTTAATTCTGATGCAATTGATGTATTGCTTAGTTTTGAATAATTTTATATCCATGGAACCAGCAGTTGAAACACTTTAACAGGTAGACAGTATACTTGTCCAAGTGTAATTGCTTTCCAGGAAATTTCTGTCCAGTCTTTTAGATCTACTGGTGTTGACCCTTGCAAAACCCTTGCCTGTATACAAATTCATAATCCGAACAAATGCTTAACTCCCTGGAAAGCAATTACAGGAACCAAGTGGGGTGCACGCTGCCTAATTTGTATAACAGTGACCGTGACGGTGTAACATGAAAGGCTGACAGTATCGCTCAATCTCTCAGGAAAACGTATTTGTATATCAAACGAAATGATTGTTACATGCTGCCGTGTATGCCAATTAAGGAACTACTCGCTGCACGTGTTTGTGGATAAGGAATGTTGATGAAATCGCATTGTATGCGTCATTTCACAGAAACGATCGAGGAGCTGTGTCTAAGCTAAGCCTAAGAAGATGCCATCAATTGCACATAATCGCACCCTGTCTGTGTATTCCAGAACCAGCTTGGGACAAATTTGTGGGCACGTTCAAATCCCTAGTCGCGAAGGCATCAGAACCGAAAGCTTTTCATCCTCCCCTAAAAAAGAAATCTTTTCAGAG